>JBBCBC010000004.1:15250241-15850241 GCA_037126765.1 Stenogyne calaminthoides
TGGACCATGTTGGTTGAGTGCATCTATGGTCCAGGTTGTTGGAATTAACATTTGGGCCAAGAAAATTGTCAAATAAAGATTTCGCAATATTATCTGTGATGTCTTTGTTGGAATTTAGAGGCACGTAAAACATGCGCAGCGAAATTAAACAGTTCACCAACAACAAACGTATAATTGCATAATTGAAATACGAATAAATATAAACAGAATCCTTACAGTATTTCGTACATGGATTCCTCTACTATGGTATCCACGTAACAATCGTTCACCAATTCGCACCGATTCGCCAGTGTTGATTATGTGCTCTTTACTGTTCTATATTTATCAACTGTGTTTGGTTTCTCATAGTGTTTTGGATTCAACAAAAAGGGGGAAATTGTTGGGAAATTTAGAGTTTTGATGAATGTTCTAAAACACATGTAATAGGACCAGTCAGACCTGTTAGCTAACTGATGTTTATATTACAGTTTATAGAATACCCGGTTGATAATTCTTGATAGAACAACCGATGTAATAGATAGGTCACATATTGAGGGGGAACCTCAATATGTATAGGTCGAATCTGAAGATATGAAGAATATCCGATATCAAACGAGCGAATCTGAGAAGAAACGAAGATCGGTCAATCGATCAAGTCGGATATCTCGGTGAAGTCATAAAGCTCAAACTCAAAATACTTGAAGATCGGATGACTTCGAAGATCGGACCGGAAGACCTACATCGGCCGAGTTCTGCTAGTTGAAGCTAAGTCAACACGAAGACTCGAAGATCAGAATCCATCGTAGATTCTATTGATCGAATCACTTCCAGGTGTGGCCGATGTTTCACCAAATCATACTTCGATGATCTGAACAAGAAGAATGTCAACCTTAGTTGGAAGAACAACAGTCGTCGTCATAACCAATAAGGACCAGAGACCGATGATCGGGCCCGGCAATTCTGAGGATTTGGTCTTTTGCTTTCTCCAATTGACTATAAAGACACTATTCACGCTTTTCGGCCATGTCGATTCTGAAGCCGTCCATCAATCCCGCAAGCCTACCAATATAACACGAAATTCAAATTGCTCTCCAATGGCTCTTTGATTTGAGGTCTATATGGGATCACACTTCAGTGAAGAAAGCGGAAACCACTGAACGATCAAGAAGCTCAAGCTATAATCGATTTACGCACGAAGAACACGAACAAGAAGATTATTTTATTAAGTGTTCATCCCATAAGTTCTTAGCATAGAAATCTTTTCATCTAGCCGATAGGCTATCTTAAACACTAGAAAAGATTTCATAGTTGAAACCAAAACAATCTTATCCAAACCCAAAGTTAGGTTAAGTTGTTTAGCAAAATTCGGACTAGGGTTTCTAGTTACGATTTACCTGGATCGGTTGAGTGAGAACTCTTTAAATATCTGTCGATGTCTTTGTTGGACTAACACAAAAATCTAAGTCCAATTGGTTTAGTTGGTGCCTTGTGATAGGGAAAAGTGGGCGTGGGATCTGGTTTTGTCCAGAACCCATTATAAATCTTGTGTGCCTTTACGGCTTTGATTAACTTGTTTACACAATCGCACTCAACTATTAAAAGAAAGATATACATATTCTAAGTTAAGATCGCCTAGCACAAAGCTTATCGATCGATCAAGTTGACACTTTAGTCAAGCTGGTTAAAAAATGACTTTTGAATCTGGGTTTTATCAAAAGCCGGTTTTTCACAGGTAAAACTTAGCTTCCCGCGACATCGATTAAACTGATAATTCTGCGAATCGATGCGCCCGGGGATTAGTAAGTTGGTTATCGATCCAAATCGATTCACTACTTTTCTGATCAATTGCTAGCTTTTTCTGACCTGCGCAAAAAGTTTTTCGAAGTCTATTCTGCCCCTCCCCTCTAGACTTACGCCTCGCAAAACCGTTCGGGACCTACACTTACTACTGTCGGCTTCATTTGTAATCGGTGGGCGGAAAACACATCATGTAAAGCTTTCCCTAAGGTAGTCGGTTTATCAATGTCACAATAGTTGCCTCAAATGGGGGGTCGCAGGCTTAGATCCGAACCACGACTTGATTTCATACCCCCCGTAGCCTCTCTCAACCTAGGGACTTGTTTATGGGCGTGTAAATCATCCTCAGTAGGAGAAAAAGTTACCTCGAACAAGTAAATTGGCATGTCGGTAGGCCCTTACCGATTTACGTGGATTTAAATGATCGCGTGAAATGAAATGATGTGGGCGCACGTGGAGTTGATCGATGGGAGACATGGTGAAGACCACACCGTCTCCCCAAGGCTAATGCCGGGATGGGCCTAAAAGTTAGGCTTAATTGCACTTTGACCCCTTCATTCTTACGTATATAGATGAGGGTTTAGGTCTTGAAAACCCTTTTTCATCTTCTAATTTTTTGAGCGTTCCAAGTTTTTGCATAATTTTGAGTTGCTCGAGAGCCGATTGAGGTAAATTTTTTGTTTCCTCTCCTATCTTTCTAATGGCAACCAATCCTCCCCTCGACTCCATCGCCTCTCCAGCAGGTGACATTGTTCTCCTCCTCTCTGAGGATGGTATTCTTCTCCCTTGCTTTTTCTCCGCCGTGGATTGTCTTCCACGGCATTCTTGGTGAGACTTTCGGAGCTCCGGTATCTCCGGTTTGCACTCTGGTGATAATTGGGAGGCGATGCTTAATGTTGACACGATGAAGCTTTCTTGGAGGATTGGGTGACATTACTCCTTCTCCCCTCTGTTGTTGTTAGTCCTCTTGCCTTTGTCTTTACTTGGGACCACGGGGTAGGTTGTGGGGCCATCACCCACTTGCGATTCGTGATTATGGTGCTTATGAAAAAAGTCTTTGACTATGATGTCTACGACCCAGGCCCTTACTAGCGACACAGCGCCAATTCGGACATCGATCAAGTCGGTTTTTGTAGCGTCAGGAGAAGTGTCGGTCGGTTTTGTCCGACGATATGTCGCGTTCACTTCATCCGCTTATAAAAGTTCCTAGGGCGTACATTTTTTATGGAGCGACCTCAGAAGAAAGTCTTGACCAGCCGCCTCGAGAGATGATAGCGGTGAACGAACAAACCATGGGGCCTTATCCGATTTCCATTGCACCAAATATCTCACATCTGCTTTCGCTGGCTTGGAATCGAGCCTCACCCAGATCACTCCAAATGGTTGGATTTACATTATCTCCACCATGACCGTGTTGGGGCAAGTCGGATTATGCCCGATTGCCTAACCGAGGCGAGTGTCATATGTGATGCATCTAGTTGCTTTCGGGCCCAAGGCTATAACGTTGTGCGACTTAGCGGGGGTAAGGAACTCGTGAGTGGGATCCCCAATAAGGTTGATGGATGGCATCGAGTTGGTGGTTAAATGGGAGGGCGTGGGAGTCTATAGATCCTCACGAGTACATTAGCCCATTCGTGTTACGAAGGATTATGTGACCCGAGTTGAAAATGGTAAGCCTTTTATTCTTAAACTTGAAGTCGTCTTGATCTAATTCTCCTTTTACTTTGTAGTGTTTGTCCCCAAACCTTGAGTTAAATTGGGATTTCATCGAGGCGTTCAACTTGGTTGAGATACCCCTCCTAGCTTGCGAGGCGTCAATGCTCTGAATTCCGGCTTGGCCAGACTTAAAACCGGATTGTTACATATAACCCGCCATCTCAAAATTCCTGTAAAGTCCTTTTTTGCCACGCTTTTTGTTGATTTAAACTTGAGGTTTGAGATTTACAAGTTTCTTATTTTGTGGCGATTCTAATTTCCCGTTCTGAGCACCAACCATAAACGCCATGATGGCCTTGAGAAGAAATCGATCTTTGGTTCGTTGAGGCAAGTGTTGGATCTGAACACTCCTCATGCAACGACCATACTGCCCTTCCACGCCAATAAGGGGAAGAAGAAAACTTGATGCTCTCCATGACCACCAAGCAACCTCATAAAAGCAAGGAGGAGCCGTGCTAGGTCCAAGATAAAGCCAGGGGACTAGAGGTCGACTTCCTTGACCTCGAGCGATGTACGCCCCTCTTAAGAATTAAAATGCGGAGGATGGTTCTGGATGAAATTTGGGATGAGGACTGGTGAAGGAGTAAGTTCTTTAGAATTTAGATTCTTCGATTCTCCCGTCATTATTTTACGATGACATGAATTTTCGTCTGCCCGGATCTCGCGCCGGCCAATCTCCACAGTGTTGAGGCTTTTGAGGGTGAATGGGGTCTCTTTGGAGGGGTTCTGACATTGACCCAAGTACCTAACTAGAGCCCTTAGGAACATGCTCGTCTTTGAACGAAGGAGATCATGTCAATGCTCATCACCCAGGAAAGTCAATAGCAGCAGTTTGTGTCCCATGGTTCACTCTGAAAACGACCTTATATCTGGGAGTGTGTGGCGTGTCGGAGGTCAAACTCGAAGTCCGAGAATGCTCGTCCACTTTGTTGGCGAAACAAGCCAATCATTGCTACTGCCACAGTGAGTCACAAAAAAAATTTGGAGCTCTCCAACTCTCAAGTCGCAGAAAATCGAGCATTTACAATCGGTTGGTAGCGCTTTTGGACATGTAATTTTTTTTGCTTTATGTTGGCTTTTAGGTCGCTTGATGTAATCGGCCTTTGGGCTCTCATGTCTGCAGTCTTCGAGCCTTTTTGTCATTAATGAAATCAATTATTTTTCCTTCCATTATTGTGCCGACTTGATTTCCTTATGCGACTTTATAATTTGCATTTGTTCTTATCGTCTTATTATCATTGCGACCTAATTTTTGAACTTTGTTAGTCGTCTTACAAAATCGGGGAGGATCATTTTTGACTTAGGGTGGCGATCTACGCCGTAATATGTCAAAAGTCGTGCTTCAAGAGGTCGATGTTTTACCTATCGACCTCCCTCGGTTTAACCACCGGGAATTTTAAAAAAAAAATAACATTATTCTTGACGGCGAATTATTACAATGATCGACTTGAACCTATTGATAATATTTCTTTTAGATGAGCCCATTCCATGGGTCTTGAGCCCTTGTACCATCTGGACTTTTCGAGCTCGTAGGCTCCATTAGGTAGGATTGTTGATACCTTGAATGGGCGTTCGATTAAGACCAAAAGTCCCTTTTGGTACGCCAAGTACTTTCTTTAGCACCAAGTCCCCTTCTTTGAATTGTCGAAGTCGCACTTTAGAATTGTAGTACTTTTCCGATTGTTGTTTGTATCTCGCATTTTTTCATATTGGCTTCTAGTCATTTTTCCCCCAAGTAGGTATAGTATTTGGGGTTATCGTGAAAGTATGCTTTTTTACTTTGTATAACCTATGTATTAAACACTTATTCTTTGAAATAAATTATTTATCACCGTTCTTTTAAATATGATTGAATGTTATATATATTTATTGTAAAACCGTTCATATACGCATTACATTGTAGTTAGCGTGGTGATACCCGGATCACGAAGATCACGTCAATAGTGCCTTGTAAACGAAAGTGCTTGTTTCACAACTTAGATAGATCCAAGACAATCTATTGGTAGAAGTTGATGTGTAAAAGGCTCAGTTGGCTTGTCTTGACCAAGAGATTACACTAGTGCATTCGATGCCTTTGAAGGGACCTCTGCAGAGAGGATAAACTCATTCAAGCGGACTTAAGGGATGAAGAGTTAGACCTCGATGGTTGTTGATTTCTTAATCTCATCGCTTAATAAGGATTTGTGTGTGATTAGTAGTTATTGCTTTGACTTATAAATGGGAAGAGAATCATTGCGACTTCGATACCCTATATATTGGGCAATAATATTAATTGCGCGACGATTTGCTAAATTATCTGAGAATCATGTGCTTGCAATGTCTTGCTTGATTGGTCCCCTTGGTGGGCAAAACCTTTATCATACCAAATCTTTGCAAGTGGAATTAATTTTCCTTATGGATAATAAAAATTGGGTTGTCCTTACTCAAGGATAAAGATATTAATTAATATAAAGCTTTTCAGTGGCTTAATTAATTAATGGACTAAATAATCTTAAACATGGGAAATAATGACCGGGAGCCATATTACCGTAATATGAGTTAAGTTGGATAGTGCGATATTAATTATATAGTGGCATTAATTAATATTAATGGGTTGAATTATATTGTGGCGCAATATTGGAATTCAGAAGCCCATTGGAAGGTCCATCTTAATTCTCCTAAAGGCCCCTCAAGTAGCCCAAATTAAAGTCTAATAAATAAAAGGTGCTTAAAATAAAATAAATTATTGTTGCATTATATTTCCTTGTTTTTTTCAAAAATATTAAAGAAAATAGGGAGAAGAATTTTCTTGGAAAGATTTTATGGATAGGAGATAAGTATTCTTGGAATACAAGATTATCCGATAAATTCAAGAAAACTCCCACTTGACTTCTATAATAGAAATTTTCGAAAATAATAGAGCAATAATAGGAAGAAGAATTTTCTTGATTTTCTTGGAAATATTTTTATGGAAAAAGATATGTATTCTAGGAATACAAGAATATCTCATAAATTCATGAAAGATCCAATCCTGAAAGATCCCCTATTATTTTCGAAAATTTGGCTAAATAAAGGTGTGAGGTTTTTGTGGAAAAATACACATGGAAAGAAGAATATATGAGATATATTCAAGATTTCTTGGAGATCAAGAAAAGATCTTTTCTAACCTTATTTTGAGTCCAAAATTTCGTTCCCCCCCTCTATATAAATAAGGGGATGAATTTTTTCATCCCCTAATGTTCCATGTGTTGGAAATATTAGAAATCCACAAAGGTGGTGCAACAATTATTTATTTTTCCTTTGTTTATAAATTGTTCATTGGAGAACCTTCCACCGGGGTTATTGAACGAGGACTTGAGAATACTTGAGAAGGACTTTTGGTGGGTATCCAGATACTTGATCTGTCGTCTCGGGCCCCAGTCTCTCCAACGAATGCGTTCGTAAACTCACCAGAAATTCCGCATCTTTAGGATCTTTTTTACGTGAATATTATTTGCATGTCGTTGTTGGATTAATTATTATTTGAATTCACTTAGGTTAATTCATGCTAGTAATAATTGTTAATTTAAATTTTGTTTATGAGGTCATCCCGATAGATCCTGGCATATGTTATCCCAACAAGCGGTATCGAGCCCTAGTTAGGACTCGATCTTTTTAAACTGTAATTTAAATTGTTGTTCATTAAAATTAAAATTGGATAGTAGAAGCTATTAGATATGTTTTGCGGTATCCAATTGTCATGGTATTTTAATGTGCTTATTTACATGCAAATAAATTGTGGTTTTTAATTAGATTAGTTCGAATTCATTTTTCCTCGTGAGAAAATCCACGAGTAGATTATGTAGGTCCTCCCGAACGACGGGTTAAGTGAAAGCGAAGTCTAGAGGGAGTGAATAGACTTAAAAAAACTTTCGTCTGATCGGTGTGTGAGCAGATAGCCTCGATCAGAGGCGAGTGAATCACGGTCTCGATAACCAACTTAATCAACGGAAAGGCAGATCGGTTTTAACTATCGATTAATCACGTCAAGTGAAGCTTAAGTTTTACCCGTGAAAACCAAATAGAGTAAATCGATTCCAAGTTTTATCTTTTTAATCGATGACGAAAATTTGGTCAGACGGATCGAAGCTTGGTGTTTGTCGATCTAACTTAGAATGTATGCGCTTTAAGATTGTGCGATGTGAGAGAGCGATTAATCAAAGCAAAAGGCACACAAGATTTATAGTGGTTCGGACAAACCAAATTCTATTCCCACTTCTTTCCTTTCACAAGGGGCACCAACTTAACCGACTTAACCGACCGGACTTAGATTAGTGTGTTAGTCCAACACAAGATACCAACAGATGTTTTAAGAGTTCTCACTCAACCGATCCCAGAAATCGATTACTAGAAACCTGGGACTGAAATCTTCTAAACAACTTATCCTAACTTGGGGTTTGGGTAAGATTGTTGAGGTTCCAACTATGAAATCTTTCGCTTGCGTATAAGCGACGATAGCTAGATGAAAAGATTTCTTGCTAAAACTTATGGGATGAACACAATATGATAAGCTTGTTGTTGTGTTCTTCGATGCGAAATCGACTATAGTTTGAGCTTCTTGATTATGTTGTTTGTCCAAGCATTTCCGTGTTTCACTCTGAAGTGTGATCCCATATTTATAGACCTTGAGATCAAAGAGCCGTTGGAGAGCAATTTGAATCTCGAGGCTATTTTAGAAATAGAGTTCTTGGCTTGATGTGGCGTCTTGAGGAACGGCATGGCTGAAAAGCGTGAATGTGTATTTTATAGCCCGTTTGAAGAGAGCAACATCGAATCCATGATGTCGGCTCTGTTCATCGTGTTTCTTCCTTATTGGATGAAAGCCTTGCTTTTGCGGTGTTGTTCCTCCAACTAAGGTTGGTATTCTTCTTGTTTAGATCGCGGGCGTATGATAAGATGAAACATCGGTTTTCATCTTATGGTTGTCGATCGATCTGGCCCGGTCCCCACGATAAAGTCTTAAAAAGCTGTTGACTTAGCTTCAATGGTGACTCTGGTGATGTAGGTCTTACGGTCTTATCTTGGAAGTCATCGATCTTGAGTATTGGAGGTTTGAGCTTCATGACTTCCGCGAGTTATCGACTAGATCGATTCGTCGATCTTGATTCTGGTTTAACGATACGCCTGTCGGATATCGATTTTCTTGATTCTTGGTCGACCTTTACATATTGAGTTCCCCCCTCAATATGTGACCTATCTATTACATCGATTTTTCTATACAATCATTATCAAGCGGTCTCCTATAGCGATAATGTAAACATCGGTCGGTAACAGTGCATTGGTCTTATTACATGTGTTTTGGAACTTTCATCAAAACTATAAATTTCCCAACAATTTCCCCTTTTTGATGAAACCAAAACACTTGAAAACAAAACAGTTGATAAGTATAGAACGATTAAAACAAATGTCGGAAAACAAAGAGATTTTGTCTTGGGATCGAAAAAATAAACTTTTCATTAGATATGATGATTACATGTTACATCGAGAAAAGTTTTGAATTTAAAAACTCACGATCCTAGACGACTTACGAATCTTCACTCCTTGGGCTTGTATCCTTCCGCATTTCTCTTTGGTCTTGTGGAATGTTGAAAATCGATAGAGTTTCCATTTGACATCGATTATATGCGCACTTGATCGATTATCGTGATTTGCTCAAGATGTCAAAGTAGAATCTCTCAAATGCCCGGTCTGTCAAATGAGCCATCGCCTTCTTTGAGTATATTAACGAGATCATACTCTTGGCGAGATATCTTTACATTTATAAGCTTGGCTTCATTTTCCGGAATACTTGAAAAATGCGGATATTTATTCAGTAACCAGGTTGAGGAACTCATCATCTCGGTGATTCTTCTTTTGGAACAAGATCAAGGACAAAGGCATCTAGAAGCCATTCCTTACGATCTTATTCCATTCCTCAAACCTCTTAAGCGTGTGCGGCATTTTTTAGTATGATCTAAATGGGACTCTTCTTTGTGTGGCCCGAGGTTACGAATGCGAATTTTCGATTAATCCTTTCTTAGCCCTTGATTTGAACTTGTTTCAACCCTTACCTTGTGCCCGTTTTTACGTCCTTCTTTCTTCTTGGTCATCTACGCTCTTTGGACAATTTCTGACTAGCTCATATCGGCTTTGTGTCGACTAAGCTCTGCTTACGGTGACTTTTCTGATGCGATAATGTGGTCGAGTTTTGATGTTCGACACCATGACCTTTCTTGCAATTGAGCTTTGTCCATGGGCCTTGTCTTCGATGTGTCGATTGGTTTCTCGAATCCTTCCTTTTTGGTTTGATCAAAAAGCGCATTGAATGGGAAGTCGAGACCCCAAAGTTGGCCCGACAATGCTGATTTAGATCATTAGCGGATAAACTGAAGTTTGAGCTGTCGGATTCTGAGCAGTTATGTCCAGTTCTTTCTTGGCGATTTCCATTGTAGCGAGAGTGTCGAATCATTTTGTCAAATTTCTCTTACGATAACTTTCGAGCCTTTTTCTCGGTGGCGTCGAAAAGAAGATTGATTTTGATCCACTGTTTTGACTTGTCATCAAGCGATTTTTTGTATGCTCGGCGAACATGGTGGTCATGGATTGGGAGAAGCGATCTCTCATTGCTTGATTTGTTTGAGGCCGGTTGTCTCGTCGATTAACACTCCCCGATCTCTTCTTTCGGGAGATCTTTGAGACAAGATCGATCTCTGAAGTTGATCGGTGGTGATTTGAGATGTAGAATTGGATCCATCACTTGATCGGGTTTGATTGTTTGTGCCTCCGATGTGGTTGGTGCGTGAATGCGGCACAGTTCCACTTTCATCGGTAGCTCGGCATTTTTCTATTTAAATGTCATTTACGGAGCTTCTTGGCGGCGGTTCGGCTTTTTCTTCTTCCGCAATTCCAACTTCACGTGGATCGAGCTTTCCGCATTTATCGGATATGAGCTCATTTGGTGATCCCACTTTGGCGGAACTTCCTCATATCGAAGTCAAAATCTGCGAACTCATCCGCACCACCCATCTGCTCAACAAGTAAGATAAGATCTGAGAAGCTTTTAATCGAGATCTCTCGGTGAGGATCTCCATGACTTCTTCTCGATGGCGGGATGGGCGACCCGGGTTGTGGATACATCTCATCAATCTCTCGTTCAATTCTTAGTCGACCATTTTTCCGATGATGGTCTTTGTTGATCTGGATCTGATGCTTATCTCCAGTTACATTGGATGAGATGTGGAAGCTTACGGTTGTGCTTGAGTCGGCGGAAGTTATGCGATTGGTTCGACTGCGATGGATTTACTTTTTGTAGTGGCGATTATGTCTGGTTCGGGTTCATGAAGCGGGTGAACTAGCGATGAAGACATGCTTTCGCGACCTTTAGTCTGGCGGTGAATCGGTTTGAGGTTGAGGAAAGTAGATTTATCGGTTTGTGCTTCTACCTCGGATCGTTCTGGCGAGCCCTCGGGTTGAAAAGCTTGCTGTCGATTCTCGGTCTTTGTTGCGCATATGATTTAATACGGCGTTTTCTTCTTCGACTCATCTTCTAGTCTTTAGAGTCGGGGTAGGTTCTTTTGCTTTCTTTGGCCTCTTCTCTGGCCTTCACGGTTTTCGTTTCTTTTTACGTGGAGCAAGCGTGGTGTGGATGGTGGGATGAAACTTCTTTGCTCTTTCCTTTTCTTCAGTTTTTGTTGGAGTGGGCTCCTTGTCGTCGTCTGGTGGCCCGTATATAGCGAAAGTTGATGAAGGAAAGGCATTGTAGGACTTGATCCATTACGATTCCATTCGGCTTGGCGGTTGTCTTTCAATATAAGCGCAACCTTGTTGAGATTCTTGCGACTCTTTTTTCGAAAAGACACACTTTGGATTCATTGACTCCAAATTTTTCGTGTTCTTGGAGCAAGATGGCTTTTCGAGGAAGCCGTGCCAATTGATGTTGAGAGGCCCATCAATTATTCTTTGCCATCTTTGTACATTTTGGTGATGTGAGAGCATCTGGGCTAAATGAGATTCCCATGATCGTTCTTGATAGAATGTCAAACAACGATCTGTACTTTCTTTTTGAGCATTGGCACGATGAATCCGGGTATGTCGATGTTTATCTGCCTCTCTTAAGAGCTCTCTCGATTTCTTCATCCTCATTCTCCACTTGTAGTGTGCGCGGTGAGATTCGCCCTTTGGCAAAAAGACGAACAGTGATGTCGCATTTGTCGATCCCCGATTTCTTCTCCGGATTGGCCCATCGACATCGGTTCGTCTCTGGTTTCTGTATCCACACTCAAGTGCATTAATTGAAGTGCTTCATCTTTACATCCTTTGGATTGCGATGAGCGAGCAATATGTTTCAGATCCGGCCTTTCTTCGAATTTGTTCCACCTCCATGGATTGAGAATCCTCGATGGTTCCAAATCTGAGCGAACTTATCCTCAAAGATCTTCGTTGCGATTCGCATAATTGCACATGATCTTTCCAAGTCCATGAGTGGCCATCTACAGGTGAGATAGACTCATTAAATTTGTGCATAATCAATATCAATATCATTCATTGGAAAACAAAAGGCAATGAAGCATAAATTCAAAAACAACTTTTGAAAACAATGTTTTTAACGGAAAGAAAGATTCATCATTAAGCTTAAAAGAAAATATTACCAGATTCAAATTTTGAGAGAAGATTTTGAACTCTAAGAAATCGTTTTGAAACGTGAGAAAAATTTGAAGTTTTTTCGGTGAGAGTAATGCAAGTTTGTGAAGCGTAAAAAACTCGTAAGGTTTGATGAATCTTATATAAATGGAGGGTACAATAAGACAAGATTTTGAAGATCAATCGTTTTGAAAAGATTATGCGCTCCAGTTTAAGCGGTTTTTGATCGTAGGGTTGGGAAAACGACGCGTACACAAAACTTTTGGATTTAAAAAGCACGATCAAGTAGCGGTTAATACATGTACCCCACGTCCGCATTAAATGATTTGCGAGTACACGTCCACAAGGATAGTGGAGTGCAGAAAAACAAATAATATCGGATACGATCCGATAAATAAGTAAAGAACAAGAGAAGAGATCGTGTCTGGTTGGTGATGTTGTTATCGATCGATATTACTTTGTCAATGTTGATTCCACTTGTTGATCTTAATCATTCTTTAAGCCTTAAAAATTTCCCAACCGATCCTTTTTAACGATCTTCTCGATTCGACGATTTGTTGAAACTTCAACTTAGTGATCTTTCCTTAAGTCGTCGATTTCCTTTTGATCCTCCTTGATCGGTTGAAGTTCCCCTTCAACCGATATTTACGACATAGTGATATATCGATTTATTGGAGTTTGAGCTCGGTGATCTCTCTCATCGATCATCTTTTGTAAATGTCGATTTTGGTTGACCTCATCCGATTCTTTTTGATTAAGCCAATTCTTGGGATAAGTGTTACGACCAAAACTTAGTCTAGAGTAGTAGCTTCTATTCCTAAGTAGGCGTGATTGACATCGTAAATATCGTGCAATCTCTCGATATGTCAATCAACCGTAAATTTATCCAATTATCGATCGGCGTGATTTCTACACTCTGTCCTTTTGATGCAAATTTCTCGGATAGGCTTCTTGAAAATGAAAATTGCATTTGCATCCTTGTTGGCCTCTATAAATTGGACCAATGTTTTACACAACATCACCCATTCACCATACTTATCTTCTTTGTAAGAATCATGTATCTTGGTGAACCCTTGTTTCCTATGAGACTTAGGCAAACACTTTTACCCCTTTTATATGGTTTCATCTTCTCAAATCAACCCTTTGCATCCCTTATTCTTTGTTTTCTTCATCATCTTCGATTTCACATACGATTCTTTTTAAAGCTTCTCTACCACCAGTATGGCGGATCTGCTTTGTTACCGAGAAGACACTTCTCCTAACCGTATGCACCTTGTGTGTCTATCTGGATGACGTAACGGAACCATCGGACTTAGTCTCAGATAAAATATCGACACATGTGCCCATGAGATCTGATGACCAACTCTTGGCACACGTGCTCCATTCAACAAGTTGGAGAGCCCTACTACTCCTCCTTTTAGGGCTCCAGGCTTAAGAATCCTATCAAGGCCTCTGTCGCTCCAGTTTTCTTGATCTTGACTTTTTTTGTTGCCTTGGGATTACATTCTTTAAAGCCTCTCTCACCCGCTTGTTAAGTGGGGAAAATGAGAGTTTAAAATCTCTCTTTTCCTTCATTACGGGGTTAGGATGAGGGTTTAGGGTTATAGGTTTAGGATTTTGGTTAACATTTATGTCTTGACCTCAAGATATCTTCTTGTACTTGTAACTTCGTAATGTAACCTCACCTTGGGTTTTTATCAATGAAAAGTTACATTATTTCATTGTTGTGTAAATTCTCGCTTATGCGATTGATAGCTTCTTAATCTCTGAATCTTGCTTGTTGAATATCAGCTAAAACGAATCACAAAGAAATACTATAACCAAATTTGATTTAATCAGATAATCCTTTAAACTGAGCATTTTTCTTAAATCTGATAAACCTTGAATCTGATCAGTTCCTTTAAACTGATAGACTTTTAAATCGATAAACTAAAATCGATCGATTCCTTTGGATCTGGTAGCGTGTATGTCCGATCTATTTTTGCTTATCGATCTCTCTTGAGATCGCTAAGATACCAAACTCAATGATTTCTCTCGATCTGGTTAGTCTCTAACCAACGGAGTTCGGAGAACATTCCATCAACCATTTTTTAGGTGACATTTCTCCAAGATCTAGAAGTCCTAGCTCATTGCATAAATCTCTGAATCGATCTCGGCTAGTGGCTTGGTTAGAATATCGGTATACGTATATCGGTATGAATCTTTTCCATTCGATATTCTTCTTTTCAACGTGATCTCTTATGAAGTGGTGTCGACATCTACATGCTTGCATCTTGTATG
Organism: Stenogyne calaminthoides; assembly: GCA_037126765.1. Taxonomy (NCBI): domain Eukaryota; kingdom Viridiplantae; phylum Streptophyta; class Magnoliopsida; order Lamiales; family Lamiaceae; genus Stenogyne; species Stenogyne calaminthoides. The sequence continues at coordinate 15,264,651 of JBBCBC010000004.1, forward strand.
TAGAACCGGATTACGGTGATTGCAATAAAGACTATTATTTGTCACGAGAATATAGGTGCGTTCTTAGCTACAATGTTGTAATCTCATTCTTGGCCGAGCGAGCGATTAGGGAACAACAACTTCTGCGACCATATATTACGCTTGTTGATGATGTAAATCGATGTTTTTGCTTTTTGAAAACCACGAGATCGGTTTACTTCCTAAGAACGACATGTTCTCGAGGTTGATTTTACATCGATCTTGCAACCTCCATAATCGAATCGAGAATACCCACTAAGCTCTAGATTATCATCGATGGGTAGAATAAACCAAGGTTTATTGTTCCTTCCTTGACTTAAGAATCCGCTTAGTTTTGCTTCTAGGTGGTGACCATTGATTTGCTTGAAATCTTGCATATACACCTAATGCCAAAAGTGATATCTGGTCCGGCCGGCGGTCGGTATAATAAAGATCCAATGAGAGCCCTATATTCCTACGATTTGTTTTCCGACCGCCTCATCTGGATCCATCTTGAATCCGGTCATCATAGAATTTTGGCTTCCTTACTATTTTGAATTCCAAACTTAGCCAAAAGATTCTAGTGTACTTTAACTTGATGATGAATATCCCTTCCGAACTTTGTTTAACTTGGAGACCTAGAAAGTAATTCATCGACCCATCATGGACATCTCGAATTTCCCTTGCATCGGTTCTTTGAATCTTTCACATAGGTTCTTGTTTGGAGATCCGAAGATGATGTCGTCCACGTAAATCGAACCATCGAATATCTTCTCCATCTTCTATTCGAATAAGGTTACATCCCTTTGTTCCTTAGTGAACCCACTTCGATCAAGAACCGAGAGAGTATATCATACCGTTTCATGAACTGTTTCTGAACCATAAAGAGCTTTTTCTTAAACGATACACTTGGTTGCCTTTTTTCAAAGCACGGAGGTTGTTAGACATAAACTTCCTCCGCTAGTACCCCCGCTTAAGAAAGCACTCTTTACGTCCATCGATACCACGTGAACCCTCTTGTAGGAAGCATAAGCGAAATAGCCCGAATGGCTTTCAAAGGCGGCGACGGTGCAAAGGTCTCATCGTAATCAATTCCTTCCGATTGTGAATACCCCTTTAGCAACAAGTCTTGCCTTATTTACGGTGATAACATTTTTCATCTCTCTTTGTTCTTGAAGATCCATTTCGTGCCAATTACGTCTTGATGACACAGGTGCATCTACTAGTTCCCATACTTCATTTCTCTCGAATCGCTTTCGGCTCCTCCTGCGTGGCTAGAATCCATTTAGTCTTGTAATGCTTCCTCGATTGTAGTTGGTTCCTTCATAGACGGATAATGACAATACATGGCACTTTCACCAATCGATGTCTAGTTTTAATTTTATCGACGGGTCTCCAATTATCGATCGGTTGGATGACCGGTTATCCGTGTCCTTCGCTCGATTTGCATCGGTTTGAGAACATCGTCCGTTCTGATAAAAATCTTATTACTAGTGATTGGGAGTGGTGCAGGTTATGGTCCACTTGATAAGAACAAGTCTCGGTGATGTTGGAATCATCATGTCTTTGATGTCATTAAGTGAGAACTTCGAGTTCCCCCGAACCAGGATGGTTCGGTTCTTCTTATCTCGGTGAATCGGCTTTTTTTCATCGACAGTTGTTCGTACCTTAGATCCGATTGATCCGGTGAATCAACTAGATCCGGAATGTAAATTGATCTGATTTCGATCCTTTATCCTTGATCGTTAGTGATCCATTTTCCTAATATCGGGAGTTACGGTAGATCGTGTACTTCTTGTTCTCGGGCGGTGATTTCTCTTGATCGGAAGATGCTTCATCAAAGGTACATGGGTGTTTCTTCCACAACAAGGGTTCGTTTGTTGTAGACCCCGAAGGCTTTGCTAGATGAGAATACCCTAGAAATATACCCTTATCGGACTTAGCCTCAAAGGTCTTCAAATGACTTTTCCCATTGTTATGTATGAAACACTTGCACCCCAAAAACATGGAAGTAAGAAACACGAGGTTTTCGCCCTTCCACGATTCATAAGGTGTTTTGTAGTGAGCCTTAGTCGGGAGACATACATTACACGTATGGCATGCGGTTGTTGATTATACCTTAAACGGTTTGGTATCGCATGTTCAATTTAACATTGTTCGGCGAACTTTCTTTTTGAGAGTTCTGTTTCTCTCCGTTCAATTTCTCCATTACTCACAGGCGTCCTCGCGGTGATGTTTCATCTTTGATACCAAACTTAGAGCAAAAATCAGTAATAAAGGAGTTCAGAAATTCTGTACCTTTATCTGATCTGATTTTTACTACGCTGACACCCTTCTCGTTTTGTAATCTTCTTAGTAGCTCGGGTATCTTGGTTGTCGTCTCATTCTTCTTATGTAAGAATATAACCCGTAAACTTGGAATAGTCATCCACGATTACGAGTGTATTCGTCGTTGAGATCGATTGGTGTAATCGGGTCCAAACAGATCCATATAGGCATTTGCGGTTACTCTGTTGATCTTTGGTCCCAAATTCCTTTGAATGAAGCTTTGACTGTTTTTCCTTCCGACCGCAAAGACATGTCCGATCCTTTGAGAACACTTCATTCGAAGTCCTTCCACTAGAGACATCCTAGCTATCTTATTAAGAGTTTTAAAGTTCGGATGGCTCATTCTTTTTGTGCGAGCCAATTCTTTACTTTTGGAACTCTTAACAATCGAGCATGCATTTCTTGGACAACTATTCCAATCACCGTGTAGATCGTCCCTTTTTCTTGAACGATTAGCAATATCTGTTGAGTGACTCGATTCTTGATAGTGCATTGATCGATCGAGAACTCAACACCCAATCCGTTGTCGCAGAAATTGTAAACCGATAATAGGTTGTGCTTGGACCTTCGACATCACGAGACTCAGAGTTACTTGTACATCATCATTCTCTAAGGTTCGAATCCTTTGGTATAACCAAAGTTATCATCACCAAGAAAAAGAGTACCTTTCCTTCGTTTCTATGTAGGAATCGAGGAGATGTTTGCTTCGAATCATGTGCCTTGAGCATCCACTATCGATGTACCCGGATAGTTGCTTGCACACCTCCTTTGTTGTTGGCGGACCCACGCGAACTCTGTCGGTCGGGTTTTAGGTACCCTTTCGGATTGGGTCTGAGGGGTTAGGTTTGGATTTGGGGATCCATACAAACAGAGCACTTCTATGGTGATCGGTCGATCGAGAAGAGCCTAATTTGTCTCCCATACACATCAACATAATCATACTTATCCTCATATGCTTTCGATTTGTATGATTACTTGTGTGAACCTTGGATGACTTAGAAGACTTATGATTTACCTTTTTAGGTTTGTCTTCTTTTTATCCAAGCATGGTTCAGTCAAGTAGCCTAAATTTACGACTATAGGGGTAGGTACGATTGCTACCATCAAAAGATTCATATCCTTTTCGATAGATGGTTTTCGCGGTTTACGAAGCATGCTTATTAAGCGGTGACCTTGATAGGGTCTCAGTTAGACTTCCCTTTTTGTAGGTTGTCTTTCGATTCTCGATCCGTTGATCGAGTTGAGGTTTCTTCGGAAGAACTGGGTTCTTCCGTTGATTCCTCGGTGATGCTTTACCAATTGGGGTCCATTTACATTTCCTTTTACGGTTAGGCACTTGCCTTTACACCTTTCAACCGGTCTCTTACCCCTATTAGATACAAGTTTAGCTTTTGGTGTATCTTTTTTGAAATTCGTCGATTACACCTTTACGAGATGATCGAATCGGGGCTTTTGAGGATGTGGAGGGTTTCTCATAGCCAAGTCCCTCCTTATCAATCTTTACTTTCGAAAATAGGCGTTCATGTCTTTAATCGGTTTGAGATGATTTTGAAAAAAACATCTATTTTCTTACGCAGATTATCCTCGAGGATTTGGACTTTCATGCATTCTAATAGCTCATCCAATTTTGCTTGCAAGATTTTGAAGTCATCGACTTGTCTTTGTCTGTTAATTTCCATCTGTTCTTTGATCTGCTTTTCGATCGGAAGCTTTAACTTCGAGAATTTTAAATTCTCGGTTACCTTCCGGCGATTTCACCGATCTAAGTTCGAGGTTTTTCCGAGATCATTTTTCTTGACAAGTCGATTATTTACGATCCTCGGCTTATCATTCTCAGGCTTCCACAATAGCATAAGTTTCTCTTGCATTGGAGAGATCTTCAAGCAATTGCTCTCGAGTAGAGCCAGCAGGTCAATCTCCCCAAAGGTGTCTTAATGATAAAGCGGTGTAGTTTAACGAAGGGGGTTTGGAGGTTACCTCGAATTTGGTCCTCCTCGCCATCATCAGTAGTTCATTATCGTCGAGAATATCGGATCTTCATTTTCATAGAAGTCGACGGCCTTCTTGTCGGCAGAAGTCTTCTCTGAGAGGAGTATCCGGAGTCCTCGGAGGCGAATAGAATCGTCAATTCCGATTGATTCGCAACCATAGCTCTTCTGTCTCTATACCGTTGCTCTCTTTTGTTCCTCTTTTCTTCCCTCTCTCTCGGCGTCAGGTCTGGGCAGTCTGTACTATAGTGACCTGGCTTCTCACAGTTGAAGCACGCTCCTGGATCCACCGTTCCTTTCCTTCCAGGTGAATCACTCATATTATGACCTATCGGTGATTTCCCTTTCTGATAGTAGTCTGAGTTTCTTCTATCTGATTGGTTATCTCTTCCTTCCTTCGTCTGACTATCTCTTTCCCTTTCATCTCTGTGATCCCTCCGATCATCAGATCTGGTTCTTTCTGGAGATCTATTGTCTGATCTCCTATCTAAATCCTCGGTATGTTGATAGTCCTTATAAAATCTTCGATACTTACCAAGTTGTATATCGACTTCTCAAGCTTCCCGTAAGCAACGCGATCTGTTTCTGCTGACTTAATATATTTCCAATGGGTTCATTGGCCTTTGTTCTCTCTTGGTTGCCTTGAAAGCAACCGATTTTTGAAGTCGAGGTTTTAAAGAGGGCCTCGTCTTCATCGGCTTGACCTCTTTCAATCGAGTCGAACTTCGTGAGCTTTAAGACTCAAGAACAAGCTACTAGGTTTCATTCTTGAAATGTCACGGCAATCTTTGATTCCGTGACCTTCATGTCCCACTTCTTGGTGAGAGACCTTAGGATCTTATAGTTGATATCTTTATCGGTCATCTCTCTACCAAGTTCTCGAAGCTTGTTTATAGACATTGTAATTCTTCCATCGAGTTCATTGATGGTTTCGTTGGGCGACATCTTGGGTTTCTCGAACTTCACGGTTCGGCTTTGAAGACGCATTGTCTTTTATCTGCTTCATTTCCTCGCAGATCTCGGCCGAGTATCCCACATTGCTTTCGCAGATTTGAGATACTTAATCTTCTCTTTAGTGACCTTATCCATTGTCTTCATGATGATATGTCTTGCAATGGTGTCCGAGTATCGATTTTCTTTCTTACGTGTCCATCGTTTGGGCTTTTTAAATGCACAAGACTTCTGTGGGGAAAATCCGGATCTCCTCCGACCGGGATTGTCGTAGTAAATGATGATGGGTCCTCTCGATGACTTCCATCATTCTCGCCCTTGACGAGCCTAGATGGTTGGACATATATATGGCCCAATCGCATACTCATCAATTGAGAACTTCGCAGATCATGATACATACCGGACGTGTTATCCATCTTTGAGTGATTTTGGAAAATGAATGAGTTTTTAAAAGTTTTTTTTTTTTTTAAGATCGATTTCATTGACCACAATGACACGAGTCGGTGGTCGGAAGAACCAACCGCTCTGATACCACTTGTAGGTCCCGAAGGTTAAGTGAGGGCGTAAGTCTAGAGGGGAGGGGTGAATAGACTTCAAAAACTTTTTCGTGCGGATCGGTGTGAGAGCGATAGCTTTGATCCAGTCGCGAGTGAATCGGTTAGGTTCGATAACCAACTTATTGAGCGCCGGAAAAGGCGAGATCGATTCGGTAACTATCAGATTAATCGATGAGTCGGAAGCTTAAGTTTTACCCGTGAAAAACCGGGTTTGTATAAATCGATTCCAAGTTTTATCTTTTTAATCGGATGACGTAAATTTGGTCCGACCGCATCGAAGCTTGGTGTTTGTCTCGATCTAACTTAGAATGTATCGCGCTTTAAGATTGTGCGATGTGAGAAGCGATTAATCAAAGCGATAAAGGCACACAAGATTTATAGTGGTTTCGGACAAACCAGGTCCTCCCGCCCACTCTTCCCTTTCACAAGGGGCACCAACTTAACCGACTTAACCGACCGGACTTAGATTAGTGTGTTAGTCCAACACAAAGACACCAACAGATGTTTTAAGAGTTCTCACTCAACCGATCCCGAAATCAATCTTTAGAAACCCTAGATCGAAATCTTGCTAAACAACTTATCCTAACTTGGGGTTTGGGTAAGATTGTTGAGGTTCCAACTATGAAATCTTTCCTTGCGTATAAGCAGCCTGATAGCTAGATGAAAAGATTTCTTGCTAAGAACTTATGGGATGAACACAATATGATAAACATTGTTGTGTTCTTCTTTGCGGAAATCGACTATAGTTTGAGCTTCTTGATTATGTTGTTTGTCCAAGCATTTCAAATGTTTCACTCAAGTGTGATCCCATATTTATAGACCTTGAGATCAAAGAGCCGTTGGAGAGCAATTTGAATCTCGAGCTATTTTAGGTAGAGTTCTTGAGGCTTGATGACGTGGCTTCTTGAACGGCATGGTGGTGAAAAGCGTGAATGTGTATTTTATAGCCGTTTGAGAGAGCAACATCGAATCCCGCGAGTATCAGCTCTGTTCATACGTGTTTCTTCCTTATTGGATGAAAGCCTTGCTTTGCAGTGTTGTTCCTCCAACTAAGGTTGGTATTCTTCTTGTTTAGATCGCGAGCGTATGATAAGATGAAACATCGGTTTTCATCTTATGAGCCGATCCGATCGTCGGTCTGATCATCGATCCACGATGGAGTCTTCTGGCGCTTTGTTGACTTAACTTCAACCGTGACTCGGCCGATGTAGGTCTTCGGTCTTATCTTCCGGAAGTCATCCGATCTTGAGTATTGGAGGTTTGAGCTTCATGACTTCCGGCGAGTTATCCGACTAGATCGATTCGATCGATCTTGATTCTGTTTAGCGATTCCGCCTGTCGGATATCGACTTTCTTATTATTCTTGAGATCGACCTTTACATATTGAGTTCCCCTCAATATGTGACCTATCTATTACATCGGTTTTTTCTATACAATCATTATCAATCGGTCTCCTATAGCAAAGAATGTAAACATCGGTCGACTAATTAGTCCGATTTGGTCCTATTATATGTGTTTTGGAACTTTCATCAAAACTATAAATTTCCCAAACGATTAGGATTTGTTTGATTTGTTCAATGTAATTGACTAGTCTAGATCTAGGTTTGTTTTATTTTTAAATAAATAAATTATAACCGGATCGTGAACGAAAACGAGAGAGAATTAAAGGGCGTGCCCAGGGCGTCGCACGCAGCCAAAAACCGTAAGAGGTAGGCCGAAGGCCTGAGTGTAGGTCCCGAGCGAGTTTTCGTGAGGGTATAAGTCTAGAGGAGGGTGAATAGACTTACGAAAAAACTTTTCGTGCAAGATCGGGTGTGATGGCGGGTTGCACGATCGAGTCTTGAGTGAATCGGTTTTGGTGATATCCAACTTATTGATCGCTTTGTTGGCGGATCGGTTTAGTGTCTATCGGTTTAAGCGATGTCTTGAAAACTAGTTTAAACCGTGTGAAAAACCGGTTTTATAAGATCGGTCTAAAAATGCATTTTTCAATCGGATGGTGAAATGTCAAATTTGATCCCGATCGATTCTTGATCTTGGTGATCTAACTTTCGAAATATTATGCGATTTAAAAGCCAAGTTGTGTGCAATAGTGTAAAAGTAGTTAAGAGCAAGTAAATACACACAAAATTTTTTTATAGTGGTAGGACAACCCGATCCTCGTCCCACTCTTCCTATCACAAGGGGTACCAACAACCAAGCTGGACTTAGTTTATTGTGTTAATCCAACACAGTACAACCAACAGATATTTATAGAGTTCTCACTCAACCGATCCCAGAAATCAGAACTAGAAACCCTAGTCTGAAATCTTGCTAAACAAACTTAACCTAACTTTGAGTTTGGGTAAAGATTTGTTGTTTGTTCCAACTGGAATTCTATCCTAGTTTTGAAGTAGCCTTAAGCTAGAGGATAAGAATTCTATTCTAAGAACTAATGAGATGAACACTTATAAAATAAACTTGAATTTTGTGTTCTTCGTGCGAAAATTTGCTTATGACTTGAGCTTGATGATAATTTCTGTGTCTTCACTATAAAGAGTAATTCCATATTTATAGACCTCGAAATCAAAGAGCCGTTGGAGAGCAATTTGAATTTCAGGCTATTTTTGGTAGGTTGCAGGATTGATTTGACGTGCTTCCGGAACGGCATGGCCGAAAGCGTGTATATTTGTCCTTTCTAGCCGTTTGACTTTTGCAGCACCGAATCCCGCATTGTCAGCTCCGTATGTACGTGTCTCATTCTCATTGGTTAACAAGTACACTTTTCAGTGTTTGTTCTACCAACTAAAGTTGACATTCTTCTTGTTCTGATAGTACGTATGATTTGGTGTAACATCAGTTGACACACAGTGTGGTGACTGATCGAGATAAAGCGTCGATCTGCACGATAGAGTCTTACGGTGTAAGTTGTCTTAGCTCAACTAGCGGACTCGTGATGTAGGTCTTCGGTCTTGATCTTGGTAGTCATCGATCTTGGTCTTGAACTTGAGCTTCATGTCTTCACCTGATCATCTGACTAACTGACTCGTCTGATCTTCTGACCTCGTCTGGTCTTTTGACTCGTCTTGTCTTCTGTCTTCTTATCTGGTCTTCTGACTTGACTTGTGTTCTGACCTTATCTTGTCTTCTGACTTGACTTGTCTTCTGACCTTATCTGGTCTTCTGACTTGACTTGTCTTCTGACGTTATCTGGTCTTCTGACTTGACTTGTCTTCTGACCTGATCTATACATATTGAGTTCCCCCTCAATATGTGACCTATCTTAAACATCAGTTGTCTATACATTTCAGCTGGTCATCCTATCCTGATTCTAAGTCATCAATCAGCTAACAGATCTGACTGGTCCTATTACAACTGTTTTGGCACTTCCATCAAAACTTAATACAAATTTCCCAACACTTAGCGACAACGCGCATCACTAGGCGGGACACGGACGGGGCAAGGCAGACGCACGCCAGGTGCGCGAGGCCTACTTGGGGTAGAGGGCAAGAATAAGCGCCACGCCTTGCGGATAGAGACGCCAGATGTTAAAATTTTTTTGACGGGCGAAGGACCGGATCGCGGACGTGTCTGGCGTCTCCGCCGAATGTCTCGTGTGAAGCGGCAGGCGAGATGGCCGACCCGGACCAGGGCGTGTGCCTAGGCACATGCAACTCGCATTCTGGGTCGTGAGCTACTCGATTTCCGGACGTCGTCCTAACCCGAAACGGAGGACATTTTTTAAAGAATTGTTGCGGATTCAGCGGGAGCCTTTCGAGAAGAACGATGAAGGCAAAAGAAGAGACAATTTCTCAAGATCAAGATTTGGAATTAAACCATGACAGTTGGATATATGTGCCCAACTTGATTTATTTTGTCTTGATGCTTGTTTTAAATTCGTGCAATTTTATTTGTTAAATGTGTTTGCATGATTTAGAATTGTCCAAAGAAAATCTCACTTTCGAAAATTACTAAGTATATTTTATTGACAAATTTTATTCCGGATAATAAAATTACATCAAATTGACCTCCATGATTTATTTATTTGTGAATTCTTTTGGAGAAATTTCCCCCACGGAACGGCCAAAAGATGGTTTTCACATGAATAAATTCCCAAAAGGATGATTGTGAATTATTATTAGTTGCAACGCGAAGTAATAATTATGTATTTAATCATGGTTATTACTTAGGTATAAAATTGATATGCATATACTTCCCCGAAGTCCCTGTCAATTTTATATTGGTTAAGTGGGAGCCGACTATTAATTTTGAATTAAAGGTTTGTAACTTGCTTGAATGTGTTTAAATAGACAGTTCACCCCACGTGACCTATTTAAACTATTTTGAGATGTCAACTGATGCATGTTCATATTGTTTTGAGATTTTGATATGAACAATGTGATCGAATTGAGTGATAATTTTGTGCTTGCACAAATTGTTATTTATTTCAGTTCAACATGTCACAACCTTTTCATCCACTGTATTCTATACTTAAAAACCATCAATTAACTGGTGAAAACTATGTTGATTGGAAAGATAAATTGATGATTGTCCTCACTGCACAAAAGCACAAGTGGATCCTTGATACTCCAAAACCTGATGAGCCAACTGGCGAGTCGAGTAAGGCGGAAAAGAAAAAATATGATGACTGGGAGCATTGCAATGATATGGCTAAGTGTACCATTCTGGCATCTATGTCGGATGTGTTGCAACACCAACACCAAGAATTTGCAACTGCTGCGGAAATCATGGAAAATCTTAAGAAGATGTTCCAACATCAGAACCGCACGACTCGTCAGATCACCTTGTGAGAAATGCTTTCGCTGAAAATGGTAGAGGGCACGCCCGTAAGGGATCATGTCCTCAAGATGATGGCTCATCTAAATAAACTTGAGTTTCTGGGTGCAGATTATGATCTAGAGACTCAGATTGATTTGGTGCTTCACTCTCTGCCTAAAAGTTTTGAACACTTTCAGTTGAACTATTAGATGAATAATCAGAAGTTCTCACTAGCTGACTTGTTGCAAGCTTTGGTCTCGGTGGAGACGTTGATGGAACACCAAACTCAAGCTTTGGCGGTAAGTGGACCATCTTCATCTTCTAGGCCAAAGGAGGGTAAGAAGAAGAGGAAGGCCAAAGGCCAAAAGCAGTCAAACTCAACTGTTGCCAAGGGCAAGAGTAAGGTGAGGGATGCTGGGGGTGTCAAGAAGGATCCAGAGGGGAAGTGCTTCAACTGCGGTGAAAAGGGACATTGGAGGTCTGCCTATTCCAAACCATAGCGGAATGGAAAGAAAGGTAATTCTCACACACTAATTGTTGAAACTTTTTTAGCGGCGTATGCTACCCACTCGTGGGTAATGGATACAGGATCCACTGATCATGTTTGTTTCACATTACAGGGGTTCAAACTGACCTGGCAACTTAGTGGAAGTGAGGTCCTCATCACACTGGGCGATGCTACGAGAGTAGCAGCTGAAGTAGTGGGAGACGTGCACCTATCTTTTGAAGATAAGATTTTAGTTTTGAGAGATGTTCTTTACGTTCCAATTTTCCGTAAAAACTTTATTTCAGTTTCTAAACTATTTAATGATGGATATTCTGTTCGTTTTTCCAAGCAAGTTGCTGTTTATCGTAACGATGTGTTTATCTGTCATGGAACTTTACGGAACAATCTCTATACTATTAACTATGCACACCACTCACAAAATGCATCGTATAACACATCGACTATTTCATGCAATAAGAGAAAACATTCAGAAAATGTGAATGAGACACTTCTATGGTATCTAAGATTAGGTCATATTAATCTAAATATGATCCAAAGGTTGGTGAAAGATGGTTCGCTATCGGAACTACAATTAGAACCACTTCCAACATGCGAATCATGTTTAGGGGGTAAAATGACCAAGAGAGTATTTGGAGCCAAGAGGAATAGAGTCACAGAAGTGTTGAAAATCATTCACACTGATGTGTGTGGTCCAATGTCAACCAAATCTAGAGGTGGCTATGAGTATTTCGTGACTTTCATCGATGATTACTCAAGGTTCGGGTACATTTTCCTTATGAAACACAAATCAAAAAGCTTTGATAAATTCAAGGAGTTCAAAGCCGAAGTGGAGAATCATAGGGAAAAGAGTATCAAGTTTCTATGATCTGATCGTGGAGGCGAATACCTCAGCGATGAGTTTTTGAACTACCTATCAGACGAGGGCATTGTTTCCCAGTTGACTGCACCCAGAACCCCTCAACAAAACGGGGTCGCAGAATGAAGAAACAGAACACTCTTAGAAATGGTCAGATCCATGATAAGTTATTTAGATCTACCCAAGTCGTTTTGGAGTCATGCCTTGGAAACAACGGCTTACGTTCTGAATTTGGTGCCATCCAAATCGGTTCCCAAAACCCCTAAAGAGTTGTGGACTGGGCGCAAGCCCAGTCTAAGACACCTCAGGATTTGGGGGTGTCCAGCATATGTGCTAGATAAGGAAGCCGGTAAGTTGGAAGCACGTTTGGAACTAAGGCTGTTTATAGGATATCCCATGGGAACGAAAGGGTGCATGTTCTATGGTCCCGAAGATCAAAAGGTGGTAATAAGTACGCACTTTAGATTTTTAGAAGAAGACTTTATGAACAATCGAAAGCCTAAAAGTGAGATTACCTTAAATAAAATAAGAGGGCAAGCTCCTATACCAATTGTACAGGTTGATATACCAAGTGTCACACAGACACAATCAGAACCTCATCGTAGTGGGAGGGTTGTCCGACAACCTGAGAGATTCATGGGGATAGGAGAATCTTCGGATTTGATCCCCGGGGATAGTGAATCAGACCCCTGGTCCTACAAGGAGGCGGTCCAAGATAAGGATTCAGAATCCTGGCAAACTTCGATGGAAGCTGAGATGGGCTCAATGGATCATAATCAGGTGTGGGAGCTAGTTGAACCACCCAGTGGGGTAAATACCCATCGGATGCTTGTGGGTCTACAAGAGGAAAAGAGGACCGGATGGGAAGGTAGAAACCTTTAAAGCTAGGCTTGTGGCAAAGGGATACACTCAGAAAGAGGGTATCGATTATGAAGAAACCTTTTCGCCTATAGCCATGCTTAAGTCCATCAGTATTCTCTTGGCAATAGCTGCGCATCTGGATTTTTGAGATCTGACAAATGGATGTCAAGATAGCTTTCCTTAACGGGAGTCTTGATGAGGAAATCTATATGCAACAACCCGAAGGTTTCATCGAAAAAGGCCAAGAACACCTTGTGTGCAAGCTGAGGAAGTCCATTTATGGACTAAAGCAAGCATCTTGGGCTTGGAACCAATGTTTTGATCATGTAATCAAATCTTATGGGTTTGATCAAAACCATTTCGAGAGTGTGTTTATAAGAAGTGTGACGGAACTGCCTTGGTATTCCTAGTACTATACGTAGACGATATTCTGCTCATCGAAAATGATGTAAAGGTTTTGTCAGACGTAAGGGTATGACTGTCAAAATAGTTTGATATGAAGGACTTAGGGGAAGCCAGTCATATTCTTGGAATCAAGATCACTCAAGATCGAAAGAAAAGAATGATCGGTTTATCGCAAGCTTCATACATAGATACCGTTTTGAAGTGTTTTAGCATGCAAGATTCCAAGAAGGGTTTTGTACCTTTCAGGCACGGAATCCATCTATCGAAAGACATGTGTCCTAAGACACAAAGGGAGATAGATGACATGAGAGGTATTCCTTATGCGTCGGCAGTAGGAAGCCTCATGTATGAAATGTTGTGTATGAGACCGGATATCTGCTACGCCATAGAAGTAACCCCGGAAATCAACATTGGACTGTTGTTAAGAACATTCTAAAGTATTTGAAAAGAACTCGAGATAGAATGCTGGTTTATCAGTCAGACAGTTTATTTCCAGTGGGATACACGGACTCAGATTTCCAATCAGACCTAGATTCCAGACTATCTGGCCTCAGTTAGTGTGTTTTCATTTGGGAAGTGTAGCCATGAAATGGACGAGTGTGAAGCAGAAATGCATCATTGACTCAACCATGGAAGCCGGGTAGGTAGCTGCTTGTGAAGTAGTGAAGGAACCAGTTTGGCTCTAGATCTTCTTAGTGGACTTGGATGGAGTTCCGAATTTGTCTAGCAATATTTGCTAGGGGCAGTTGCAAATTCAAGGGAATCAAGAGTCCACAAGTCAAACAAACACACTAAAGGAAAGAAATCTTAGACGAGAAATCGCTAAGAGAGGAGATATAGAGGTGGCTAAGATCGCATTGGAGGATAACCTAGTTAATCCTTTCACAAAGTGTCTGCCTCTGAAAACATTCAAGAGACATGTGGGAGGAATGGTTGTCAAGTGCGTAGCCAATCTTCTTTGAATATAAGTGGGAGAGATATTATTAGGTTCGTGTAGGTGGCATTAGATGTCACGTAGAACTACACGAGATGTGCTGTGGTATACTTAAAAGTAGACTTTGAGTATAAGTGGGAGATTGTTGGGGTTATACTTGAAAGTATGCTTTTACTTTGTATAACCTATGTATTAAACACTTATTTACTGAAATAAATTATTTATCACTGTTGCTTTAAATATGATTGAATGTTATATATATTTATTGCAAACCGTTCATAGCACGCGTTACATTGTAGTTAACGTGGTGATACCAGATCACAGAAGATCATGTCAACAGTGCCTTGTAAACGAGTGCGTGTTTCACAACTTAGATAGATCCGAACAATCTATTGGTAGAAGTTGATGTGTAAAGCTCATATTGGCTTGTCTTGACCAAAAGATTACACTAGTGCATTCGATGCACTGAAGCGGACCTGCAGAGAGGATAAACTCATTCGCACTGACTTAAGGGATGAAGAGTTAGACCTCAGTGGTTGTTGATTTCTTAATCTCTGTCACTTAATAAGGATTGTGTGTGATTAGTAGTTATTCCTTTGACTTATAAATGGGAAAAGAATCATTGCGACTTAGATACCCTATATCTTGGGCAATAATATTAATTGCATGACAGTTGCTAAATTAATACAGAGAATCGTGTGCTTGCAATGTCTTGCTTGATTGGTCCCCTTGGTGGGCCCGGAACCTTTATCATACCAAATCTTGCAAGTGGAATTAATTTTCCGGTATGGATAATATAGCTGGGCTGTCCTTACACCAAGGATAAAGATATTAATTAATATAAAGCTTTTCAGTGGCTTAATTAATTAATGGACTAAATAATCTTAAGCACGAGAAATAATGAACGGGAGTCATATTACAGTAATATGGGTTAAGTTGGATAGTGCAATATTAATTATATAGTGGCATTAATTAATATTAATGGACTGAATTATATTGTGGCGCAATATTGGAATTTAGAAGCCCATTGGAAGACCCATCTTAATTCTCCTAAAGGCCCCTCAAGTAGCCCAAATTAAAGTCCAATAAATAAAAGGTGCTTAAAATAAAATAAATTATTGTTGCATTATATTTCCTTGTTTTTTTCGAAAATATTAAAGAAAAGAGGGAGAAGAATTTTCTTGGAAAGATTTTATGGAAAGGAGAAAAGTATTCTTGGAATACAAGATTATCCCATAAATTCAAGAAAACTCCCACTTGACTTCTTTAATAGGGATTTTCGAAAATAATAGAGCAATAATAGGAAGAAGGATTTTCTTGGAAAGATTTTTATGGAAATAGATATGTATTCTAGGAATACAAGAATATCTCATAAATTCAAGAAAGATCCAATTTTGAAAGATCCCCTATTATTTTCGAAAATTTGGCTAAATAAGGGTGTGAGATTTTTGTGGAAAAATACACATGGAAAGAAGAATATATGAGATATATTCAAGATTTCTTGGAGATCAAGAAAAGATCTTTCCTAATCTTATTTTGAGTATAAAATATCGTCCCCCCTCTATATAAATAAGGGGATGAATTTTTTCATCCCATAGTGTTCCACGTGTTGGAAATATTAGAAATCCACAAAGGTGGCGCAACAATTATTTATTTTTCCTTTTTTTATAAATTGTTCATTGGAGAACCTTCCACTAGGGTTATTGAACGAGGACTTGAGAATACTTGAGAAGGACTTTTGGTGGGTATCCAGATACTTGATCCTGTCTGTCTCAGACCGTCTCTCCAACAGGTACGTTTACATAAACTCCTAGAAATTCCGCATGCCAGGATCTTTTACGTGAATATTATTTGCATGTCGTTGTTGGATTAATTATTATTTGAATTCACTTAGGTTAATTCATGCTAATAATAATTGTTAATTTAAATTTGTGTTTATGAGGTCATCCCGATAGATCCTAGCATATGTTATCCCAACATAGACTTCTGGCTAGAGCCTTGTCGTTATGTTCGATTGCGACTTGTGATGTTCGAAGGTTTGGGAAATTGACATCTGAAGCTAAAACTGCCTCGGTTCCAAAAGTTAGGGAGTAAGGAGTCTCCCCTGTTGAATTTCGGCAAGTCGTTCTGTACGACCATAAGACATCTTGCAGCTCACTGTCCCATTTTCCTTTTCATCCCTCAATATTAGTCTTCAAGGTATGCTTGATAATCTTGTTAACAGCCTCGACCTATCCGTTTGATTGGGGGTGGTATGGAGTGGAGAAGAGCTTAGTGATCTTCCACTTTCAGAAAAATGTGTTGATTTTGAGTCCATCGAGCTGCTTCCCGTTGTTAGATGTGATAGCCTGAGGTAGGCCAAATCTGTAAATGATGTTTTGCCATATAAATCGGATGACATGGTCCTGGTCTATGGTTGCCAAAGCCTCTGCCTCGGCCCATTTTGTGAAGTAATCTACAGCGACTAGGGCAAACTTGATTGAGCCCGGAGCCGTTGGGAGTGGCCCAATGATATCTATCCCCCACTTCGCAACGGGCCATGGACTGAGGATGTTGGTAAGCTCTTCTAGAGCGACCTTAATCGATGGTGCGAAAATCTGGCATTTGTGACATTTTCGGGCCAAAATGATGGTGTCCGCCCTTAAAGTCGGCTAAAAATAACCTTGTCTTGTAACTTTGTGAGCCAATGATTGTCCTCTAGCGTGGTTTCCACACACGCCTTCGTGTATCTCCCTCAGGATAGCTTGCCCCTTTTCTGGTATGATACATCTGAGAAGTGGTGTGCTGAAGCCTCGTTTATATAAGTCATCATTGATGAGGGTATATCTCGCGGCTCTCAACTGCAGTTGCCGAGCTTGTACCCTATGTAGTGGCAAAGTACCACTCTTCAAATATTCGATGATGGGTGTCATCCAGGTTTCCATTGATGGGTTGTCTAGGGATGCGACCAGTGTGTTAGCGCTGGATGGGTGAGAGAGTCTTGTGATGGTGATATCCTTCATCTCAGCTGGCCCCCTGAAGTCCCTAGTCGTGCTAAAGCGTCGACTCATGAATTCAGATCCCGTGGGATTATTTTTATATGCACCTGCTCGAATTTTTGGCATAGTTCCTTCACAATTTCTTGGTAGGTTGCCATTCTATCATCTCGAGCTTTATACTCCCCCGAGACTTGATTAGCCACGAGTTGAGAGTCTGTGTGTACCTGAAGTCTCTTGATGCCCATTGATGTAGACATTTCCAGGCCGCTAATGAGTGCCTCTTATTCGGCCTCGTTATTTGTAGCTGGGAAGTCAAAAGTTATGGCATTCTGAAAAGAAATACCCTCAGGACTGATCAGGACTACCCACACCCGATTTGTGGGAGGTCGCTAAGCTGTCTACGAATAATTTCCATGGTGGACCGAACGAGCTGCCAGCCTCTGATGGGAAGGTCAGTTCGATAATGAAATTGACCAACACTTGTGCTTTGATTGCTGGGCGAGGTGCGTATTTTACCCTATATTGCTTGACTTCAATAGCCCACTTGAGGCATCGGCCTGTTGTATCAGGCCGGTGGAGTACATTCCTTAGGGGTAAGGAGGTGAGGACTTCAACCTAGTGGTCGAAGAAATATGGCCTCAACTTCCTGACGCTCATGACTAAGGCGTATGCTAGCTTTTCTGGAAGTGGGTACCGTTGCTCGGTTTCATTTAACGTCTGGCTGATGAAGTATATTGGGTAAGTGAATCTGACCTTCTGCTTAGACGAGTACTTTGCTCAGCGCGGTTTCGGAAGCCGTTAGATATAAGAACAATTTCTCTCCTGGAATAGGCTTTGATAAGATGCTCAAGTCGGCCAGATAAGCTTTAATTTTGTCGAAAGCCTTCTGACTTTTTGGAGTCCATTCGAATTTTTCCTTCTTCCGAATTGTGTCAAACAGCGGTTTGCATTTATCCCCCATTCTTTAGATAAATTTGTTAAGAGTTGCCAGGCAACTAGTGAGTTTCTTAACCTCTTTTACATTTCTCGGGGCTCCCATGTCCAGAATAGCCTTGACTTTTGCTGGATTTGCCTCTATCCTCCGCTTGCTGACTAGATGCCCCAGGAACTTTCCCGACTCTACCTCAAAATTGAATTTTTTTGGGTTGAGCCTCATGTTGAATTTCCTCAAGATCTCAAAAGTTTGGGCAAGATAGGTGAGGTGATCCTCCTTTTTCAAACTTTTGACGACTATGTCGTCCACGTAAACTTCCACGGATTTACCAATTTGATCCGCAAACATGTGGTTAACAAGCCTCTGATAGGTTGCCCCAGCATTCTTTAAACCAAAAGGCATTATCTTCCAACAGTAGAAGTTTTTCTCTATCAAGAATGAGGTATGTTGCCAATCTGGCTCATGCATCGCTATCTGGTGATAGCCTGCGAAGGCATCCATGAATGATATCATCTCGTGACCAGCTGTGTTATCTATCAAGTGGTCAATGTGCGGCATTGGAAAGAAGTCTTTCGGGCAGGCCTCGTTGAGGTCGGTGAAATCGATACAGAGTCGCCAAGTACAGTTTGACTTTTTTACCAAGACAACATTGTCAACCCATTGTAGCTGGTTGGCCTGGGTGATCAGGCCGTTGTCCAGCAATTTCTTCACCTCCGCTGCTAGCGCTTCATATTTCTCTGGGCCAAATTTTTGCCTTTTTTGAGCTATCGGCCTTCGAGTTGGATCGATATGTAATCTGTGACATGCGATGTTGGGAGATGAATTTAATAAAGAGTTTTGATTAGATCCCAAAACCCCTGAGTATGACATGTTCAGGATGATCTTGATAGTCTGAGTCAGATTTCAGTATATAGTAGTTAAGGAAGATATCTGCACCATGTATAGTCAGCAGATATAGATCAGGGAATTTAAAAGATACTGAAGACTCAGAAGACACTGAAGACTCAGAAGATACTGAAGACTCAGAAGTTACTGAAGACTCAGGAGTTACTGAAGACTCAGGTAAACCTGAATGTTCAGAGAACCTGAAGAATATCTATCTGAGTACATGCAAAACTGAGGAAAACACACATCTACAAAAGAATAGATGTTGCCCAAAACATTCAAGAACAGACAAAAGGAATTAAGACTAAGTGTTGTTTAAGGATTGTCTCATTCAGAGAGGTTGACCTAAAAAGAGCCGTTTTGCTTGTCTACATTCACTGAAGACAAGAACCAATCAGAGGAAGACAACACTGTACTTTACTGACACTGAAAGCGATAGGGCACTGAATTTTGTCAGTAGTACTATGTTCCAGACTGCAAAAATTGGTGATTGGCTACATGGCTGCATATTTCCTAAAACATGCAAGGGAGTGTTCAAACCCTAAAAATAGTCGTTCATCAATAACCAAAAGTGGAAACTCTTGAAGCTATCTCTTCCAACGGATATTTTTTCAATGAGTAACCATTTGAGAAGGTGCCTATAAATACCAGTGATCTCCAACATTGAGAGGTTACGGGAAATTACAGCAACTCAAGAGCTCATTCGTATTCTTGCAAATTGAAGCACTCGAAAACCCTAGAATTTCCCAAGTGTTTCACATTGGAGAGAGCTCATTACACTAAGCCTAGATTTGATAGATATATCCAAAGCTTAGTAGATATATCCTAGCCTTTGCATTTGTTCTTATTGTAAAGGATATCTCACCCTAGTTGGAAACCCACCCAAATCCAAACCCTTTGATAAGGTAGTTTGTGTGTGTGTGATTTGTTAGTGAGTTAGAGTTGTAAAGAGTGAGTAAGCTGCAGGTTAGTCAGCCAGAAAGCTCTAGAGAAGAAGTTAGTAAGCTACTTGTGGTAGTCTGAAAACTTGTGTGTGTTGAGTTAGTAAGCTGCAGTGAGTCAGCCAGAAAACTCAAGGTAGAAAAGTTAGTAAGCTGCAGTGAGTCAACCTGAAAGCGTTAGGAAGTGTGTTAAGGAATTTCTCTGAAGATCAGAGAGAGTGGATGTAGGAGCTTGAGTCTCTGAACCACTATAATTGCTGTGTTGTTTGCTTTCTGTACTGCATTATATCTGTTGCATATTTTCACTGAAAGCATATTTTACTGATATTCAGTTGGAATCAATCCACTGAAACTGCATCAAATTGATCACAGCCTTAACCACTGTTTTATTAAGAAAGAGATTTTCAGCAAGCTAAAATGAGTATAAACTTAGGGCCAACCATTCCGCACTCTTGAGTAATTAGAACAGATAGTTACCAAACTGAACCAACTCTACTGAGTGTTCAGTAAGATAATTATCTGATCCAAGCTCCTTAGGATCTCTGATAAAACTCAGGTTCAGTTGGGCTAATTTGAAGCTTCTGAAAGCAGCTCAGGATCATTGTCTCAGTAGACTTTGACTCAGGGCGATTTGTGCTTCTCAGGGCAAAACTATCAGGACAACCTGACCCTTCTGATCACAGTGTAAGAAAAATTTAAAAAATCACTGTACACGTGTATTCCCCCCCCATACACGTGTGAGACTCGTTTGCACTGGGACCAACAAGTGGTATCAGAGCAGTGGTTCATTTTGACCACTTGCTTTAGTAGTCATAGTCTATTTGCTGAAAGACTTTGGTGGTCTACTGAATAGATCTTACTGCTGATATCTTACAAGGCTCATTCATCATGCCTTCTAAGAAACTTCCTATGTTCTCTCTTGAGAGCTATGACCTATGGAGATTGAGAATGCAGGCACATCTGTATTCTAAGCATGAAAGAATGTGGTGAGTGGTTTCTGAAGGACCATTTAAATACACTGTTGTAAATCCCAGAATTACTGATACTAAGAGGAATGATCCCAGATATGAATTTCCAAAGCCTGATGATCAACTTACTCCTGATGAGAGAAAGTTAGTCAATTTGGACTACATTGCTAAAGATACTCTATATAGCACTATTGATGATGGTGTTATGGGATGATTTCTCACTGTGAAACTGCAAAGGAAATATGGGACACACTTGCTATTATGTGTCAAGGCACATATCATATTAAAGAGAACAAACTTTCTGTTGCTATTGGAAAGTTTGATAGCTTTGAAATGGAAGATGGTGAATCCATTGACAAACTGGAAGTCAGATTCACTAGCATTATGAATGATCTGAATGCTCTTGGGAAAAGATACCCACAAAGAGAAGTGGCACTGAAAATTCTTAGAGGATTATCCAAGAAATGGGATATACATGCTGTGGTGATTGAAAACACCAAAAATATTGATTCCATGCCATACCAACAAGTTTTCTCTGAACTGAAAGCTTATGAGTTTGTGATTGACAATAAAATTAAGAAATCTGATAGCAAAGATGATTATTCATCTAGCAAAAGTGTGGCTTTCAAAGCCAAAGAGAAATCCTGTAAATCTAGAGAGTTTGAGAACTCACTTGCCAAAAATCAGGATGAGCAAGAGGATAAGCTAGTACTGATGGCAAGGAGGTTTGAAAGACTCAATAGCAGATATAGAAAATACAAGAAATATTACAGGAACCACAGGTACAAGAACATGAATAACTCAGAAGCTGAGGACAGATCCACTGAGAAAAGAAAGGACCACAGAAGGATCTTCATCCAGGAAAAAGGACTCCAAGACCAAGGAGGAAAGTTATCAGGATGATGATACCAACAGATGCTACAACTGCCAGAAGAAAGGTCACTTTCAGTATGATTGTCCTGAGCTGAGTGGTAAAGAAAGAAAGGAGAGACAAGCCAAGAGAGACAGAAAGATCTCCAGCAAGAAGGCTATGATTCCTGAAGAAGAAGAACAATCTGAAGAAGGATCCAGTTCTTCAGATGAGATATTCTCAGATAGTGACAGTGATAATGTCTGCCTTGTTGCTATGGAGGAGGTAAATTCTTCTATCTCTGTTGTTGCTCCTACACAAGCACCTGAGTTTTCAAGTTCATCTGTAACCAGTAACTTTGACCTGATGGATTCTTTTGAGAATCTTATGAAGGACTATTCTGTGTTACAAGAACTGCTCATAGAAACTCAAGAGCAGAACAAGGAACTGACTGCTGAGAATCTGAAGTGGAAAGACTCTAATACTGCTGAAATCACTTCTCAACTAATGAGAACTACTGATGAACTAGATGTTCTGAAAGTACAACTCTCAGAAAATGAGAAGGTGATAGAAATCCTGAATGGAAAATTAGAGAAATCCACTGAGGAAATTCAGATTATCAGAACTGAGTTCAATGACCTCTTTGAGAAGCATGAAACTCTAAAGGAAAGTGAGGATAGTGCGTAGAGAAAGTTAGCTCTATTGAATTCTGCATCTAAAGTAATAGATGAAATTTAGAGTTATCAAAGACCTGCAACTATAAAGGCTGGATTGGGATATAATCCAGGGGGAACCTCACAAGGTCTTCTGAATGCTGCTTCTAGTAGCACTAAGACTGTCTTTGTTAAACCAGTGGCATGTACTAATCTTCTTACTGAAGAACAGCCCAGTGTTTTGGACAAGGGTAAAGGACCTATGGTTTCAGAAAAACTGAAGGTTCAGGGAAGAAAGCCCAAACCTCAGGAAAAGGCTAGAAAACCTGAACACTCAGTAGAAAATTTTCAGGCCAGTACTTCAAAGCCTCAGGCTAAGAATACCAACCTGAAGAGATCTGCACTGAACCGTCAGAGGAATTTTCAAAAGAGAAACACTCAGCAGAGATATTCTCAACTGAAAAGACCAAGTCCTCAGGTTACTGAAAGACCACAATTTCAGTACAGGCAACCTAAACCCCACTTGCCTAAGGGTAAAGGTTTCCTGAACCCAAGTCAGCTGAGACAGAGACCAGCTGCACCAAAGCCAAGGCATTGGAACAAGAGGCCTGAACCCAAGAAGAACTCTAAGGCTCATGTTCATGCTAAGGCTGACACTCATACATAGGGTACTGCCAAGGCACCTAGGGTGGTGAATGTGTATGTAGATGTTTATGGGAGACAAATCAGCCACTCTAAAGTAATTAGAGTTGTCAGGCAGATTTGGGTTCCAAAAGGTACAGCTAACCTGGTAGGACCCTACACCAAATGGGTACCTAAGACCTGATCTATTTTTCAGGTGAAGGAAAAGGGCACTAAGCTGAATGAAGACAACATAACACTGATGAGTGGAAATGAATTGGCTCCTACTGCATGGTATCTGGACAGTGGATGTTCAAGACATATGATAGGATATAAACAATTACTCACTGACTATGTTGAGCAAAAAGGCCCTCAGATTACATTCGGAGACAACTCTAAAGGACAGACTGAAGGATATGGAATTCTCGAAGTTGATTCTGTTTATATCCATGGTGTTTCATATGTGTCTGGTTTAAAGCATAATTTGCTTTCAATCAGTCAATTCTGTGACAAAGGATTCAGTGTTGAGTTCTCAAAGAACTTATGTTATGTGAAAGACAATGATTCACAGAAAATTCTACTGACTGGTACTAGAAAGGGAAATGTGTATCTTACTGATTGGAGATCAACTCCTAAAGATACATGTTTGATTGCAAAAAGTTCCACATATACCAGTTGGTTGTGGTACAAAGACTGAATGACTTAAACTTCAACACCCTGAACAAACTTGCAAGATTAGCTCTTGTGAGGGGGTTACCCAATGAAGTGTTCAGTAAAGATCATGTATGTGATGCCTGTCAGAAAGGAAAACAAATCAGAGCATCATTTAAAAGCAAAGTAGAAGTGTCTACTGACAGAATTCTACAACTGTTACATATGGATCTCTTTGATCCAGTAACACCTGTGAGAACTAATGGCAGGTGAATAACTAATCTATAAAGAGAAAAAGAAAAAACCTAGAGCCATAAGTTCACAAGTCGAACTAGAGGCCGGGGCCCCAAAAACCTTGCTAAGGTAAAACCCTTCTTAGGGCAAAACCCTTAGTCAAGGGAAAAATGAGACCCCTCTACAGAGCATTACCCCGCAGCACGAAGGTAATCCCTACAAAAAATCAAACATGGAAATACTCACGATTCATGTCACTATACAAAACATCAATAAGAAAATCCGGGCAAGTGCCAAACCAGTCCCTAGTAAACCCAAGCTTAGAAAGACGACCCACTCCAGTGTTCCCCTCACGAAAAATGTGAGTAACCTTGATGTTAAGCACATGCCTGTAGTTCTCCACCTGACTCCAAAGGGCCTGCAAACGCCAAGGAACTGACGTGGGGCCTTCACGTAGAAAGCGAACAACTAACTCTGAATCAGTCTCAAACCACAAATTGAACCAACCGTGCTCAGCTGCCATCCGAATGGCGTGAAAGCAAGCAGCCAACTCCGACTCAAAGGGATAGCCCCAACCAGCCACACGAGAAAAGGCCGCGACAAAAAAACCCCTGGAATTACGAAAAAGACCCCCAATGTGAAAAGCTCCAGGTGAACCCAAGGCACTACCATCAATGTTCACCTTATACCAACTAGGGGCAGGCGACCTCCACCTAAAACCGAGAGGGGTACAGGTAGGACGACAAGATCCCCGAAGACAGAGACGACGTAAAATAGCTAACTCCCGAGAGTCATTCAACATGTAGCCAACGTGAAAGCTCTCAACCTCCCGTACAAGATTGAGAAATAGAATCATACAACCGTGAAAAGATGGATGGACGTCCTGGAACACAGCACGGTTGCGTGTCGTCCAGATCACCCAAACAATAGTGACAAAAGCAAGACGCCACACACTGGACACCTGTTTCCCGAACGAGATCCTGGTGGCCTGCAGAAAAATGTTTAGAAAACCGAAACCATAATTCAATTGAATATCAAAGATACGAGTTACCTCATCATACAAATGTCTAGTGAAGGAGCAATAGGCAAAGATATGGTCAAAGTCATCTGGACCGGAAAGGCAGAGTGGGCAGACCATCGGTCTGTGGACCCCAATCCGAATAAGATCCAAACCAGTCGGGAGCTTACCCCAATTAGCACTCCAAATAGTCATCGAATGACATGGAGGAATAAAAGGACCCTAAATCCAAGAGGCCCAGCTCACAGAAAGCGTCGAATCAAGAACAAGAGAGTATGCAGCCTTAGCAGAAAGAGCCCCAGAGACAGAGGCAGCCCAGACCCGTTTATCCCCATGAAAGGAGATCGGAGTCCGAAGAATGTCAACCACAATATCCGGGAACTGAGCAAAGAAGACCTCATCGAAATATACACTTGTGGTAGTTGATGACTACTCTAGATACACATGGGTCATATTCTTACTCAATGAAAAGAGACTCGCATAAAAAGCGCTGAATTATCGAAAAGACTCAAGATGAAAAAATAATCTGAGTGTGATCAAAAGGAGATCAGATAAAGGAACTGAATTTATCAACCATATTATATCTGATTATTATGCAGCAAATGGAATAACTCATGAAACATCAGCTGCAAGGACCCCACAACAAAATGGTGTTGCTGAAAGAAGAAATAGGACTCTGAAAGAAGCTGCAAGAACAATGATTGCTGAAGTTGACATTCCTAAGAGATTTTGGGCTGAAGCTATCAACACCGCATGACTTCTCTCGGAAATGCATCCATCTTGACAAAGAATCAAGGAAAAACACCTTATGAGCTGTGGAATGAAAGAAAGCCTCTTGTTTCTTTCTTTAGTGTGTTTGGTTGCAAGTGTTTCATACACAATAATGGTAAAGATCAGTTGAATTTTTTTGATAGAAAAGCTGATGAAGGGATATTCTTAGGATATTCTGAAGTCAAGAAAACCTTCGAGTTTACAAAATCAGTAGGACTCTTATTGTGGAAGAAACACCTCATGTTGTTTTTGATGAATCTACTTGTGTTCAGAAGAAAAAGGAACATGACTCAGGAGAACTGACCAAGAGAATCACCAGACTTAGCTTGAAAAAGAATGATAAAACATCCCTTGAGCCTGAAAAGAAGAAATCAATCACTTTCTATGAATGGAGTGAATCTGACTCAGATAAAGAAATTCAGGATGGAAATACCCAGGATGGTGAGACTCAGGATGGAAATTCTCCACTGAAGGAAAACCAACACACTGAAGCTGACCAATCTGAACATGCACCAGTTCAGACTCAGGTATGTAATGCCGATGAAGATGTGGTCACAACTGAGGCAAACTCTGAATCTATTAACCAAGGGGGAACAAATGTCTCTGACAATGTTCTGAATGGAATTTCCCCTAAGGAAGATGATTCGCTCTCTCATTTTCTGTTGTTCCCTGAATTTGATGAATTACCTGAACCTAACATTTCTGATGTTGAAGATACTACTGAAGGGGGAAAATCCAGGAGAAGATGGTTAGATAGTCATCCTACAATTCAGATTGTGGGTGATCTATCAGAAGGAGTTAAAACAAGAAGGTTCCATGGAGAAAGTGCTTTGTTCTGCTGTTTCCTATCTGAAAAAGAACCTACTGAAATTGAAGAAGCTCTCCAAGACTCATTCTGGATTACTGCTATGCAAGAAGAACCGAATTAGTTCACAAGAAATGAAGTTTGAGAGCTAGTGGACAGACCAAAAAGGCACAATGTGATTAAAACTAAGTGAGTGTTCAAGAATAAGAGAGATGAAAACAACAACATTGTGAGAAACAAGACAAGGCTAGTTGCACAAGGTTATTCCCAAGAAGAAGGCTTGGATTATGATGAAACCTTTGCACCTGTTGCAAGACTAGAAGCCATCAGATTGTTTCTTGCATATGCTGCTCACATGAAATTCACAGTCTATCAGATGGATGTGAAAAGTACATTTCTAAATGGTGTGCTTAAGGAAGAGGTTTATGTGGAACAACCTCCTGGTTTCAGACAGAATGACCAAGTTTACAGGCTCAGGAAAGCCTTGTATGGTCTTAAACAAGCACCCAGAGCATGGTATGATACCCTTTCTCAATTTCTTACTGATCATGGTTTTACCAAAGGAACAGTTGATAGAACCTTGTTCAGGATAGAAGATGGGAAGGATATTTTACTAGTTCAGATTTATGTGGATGACATCATATTTGGATCTCCAAATCATCAGATGTGTGAGAAGTTTTCTATTCTGATGAAAGGAAAGTTTGAGATGTCTATGATGGGGGAGATGAATTTCTTTCTTGGACTTCAGGTGAAACAAGCTAAGGAAGGAATCTTCATCAATCAAGCAAAATACACCAAAGATCTAATTGCTAAGTATGGTGTACAGAATTGCAATGCAGTTATAATTCCTATGAATACTAAGTACAAGATGGATCCTGATCCTGAAGGCAAATCAGTAAATCACACTGATTATAGAGGGATCATTGGATCATTGCTATATCTCACAGCAAGTAGGCCTGATATTACCTTTGTTGTTGGGATATGTGTAAGGTACCAAGCTAATCCTAAGGCTAGTCACACGAAGGCTGTCAAAAAGATTCTAAAATATCTTAAAGGCACTGTGAATAGAGGATTATGGTATCCAGCTGACGATAACCTGGAATTAACTGGTTATTCATATGCTGATTATGGAGGATGTAGAATTGACATGAAGTCTACTACAGGAACTTGTCAATTTCTTGGAAGTAAACTGATATCATGGTTTTCAAAGAAACAGACCTCAGTAGCAACTAGTACTACTGAAGCTGAATACATGGCTGCAGGAAGCTGTTGTGCACAGATTCTTTGGCTCAGACAACAATTGAGAGATTATAAGATTATAGCCAATGAAGTACCTATATTTTGTGATAATAATAGTGCAATTGCTATTACACAAAATCCAGTATTGCACACCAGATGTAAGCATGTTGATATCAGACATCACTTCATCAGAGATCATGTTGAAAAGAAGGACATCAGAATGGAGAAAATTCATACTGATAAACAGAGAGCTGATATCTTGACTAAACCTTTGGCTGAATCAAGATTTCAGGAACTATCAGTTGAATTAGGTATGTTGGACCCAGGTGAATAAGGCAAATCTGAAAAATAGAAGGTTTTCAGATGCATGAAGTTTTTCAGGTTCTACTGAAAAACTCAGGATAAAAATGAAGGTCCTGAACACTGAGTCTTGGGAAACTCAGTAATCCTGAAGTTCAGTACTCAGTTTTATACTGACTTTTTTATCAAGGTCAAAACTCAGTAAGACTGACGGTTAAAATTAGTCTGAAGAAGTTATTGACTCGTGCACCTCATTTATTGTCTAACTGAATCTCAAAAATCATTTGCAATAAATGATAAAACACTTGAGGAAATAAAATTGGGCAGGACGTTTGAAATTCTCGAGGAAAGTCAACAGTCTGCAGGAACAGTAATTAAATGCACTGTTCATTAATCACCAATAAGGATAAAAATTAGCGACTAGTACTCTCTAGTTGTCCTTTGAACTACCCGATTTTAGCCTAAATTGATCCTAACCGTTGATTCTTTCAAATCTGCACGATTATTCTTGGATCAAACCTTTTCAAAATTTATACCCATTCAAACTTCCATTATAACTCCTATTCTAAAAACCTTTGTCTTCACAAACACTCTGCTTCAAAACCTTCGATTTCCCAAAATTCTTACCTATCTCAAAACCCTTCACATAAATTCTCCAAAAATGACTCTCACAATCTTTGACAAGCTTGCTATCTCCAACAAACCATGTTATGAGAATGTTGTTTGTCTAGATGGTATAACAAATGCAGCACATGAGGAAGAAGTGTTGCACATGATCCGTCTGGCTAAACTCACCTGCCTGGTCGCGAATCGCCCAGATGCAGAATACCCACGAGAGGTAATCGAATTTGTGGCTAATATGCAACTTGATGATGATAACTGCATAGATTCTAGGATTACCGTCTCTCATTTGGTTCATTGTGAAAAATATATGGATTTTGTTAGAGAGCTTTACATTATTCCTAAGAACTTGAATGTTGTGTATGAGTTGAATGATAGAGGGGAGAACCCTACTTTGTACATGATGGGTAGGGAGTAAGAATTTTTGGATAAAATTGTGGAAGCCCCTGTTAAACTTGAGGCCACATTGAACAAGAAGTATTTGAAACCCAAGTATCGAGTACTTCTTGATATTGTGAGCATATGCCTCATGAGTGGGACTGGAAGTCTTGAGCAAATCAGTAAGCCTAAGCTGAGGTTGATGGCTGCTATTGAAGACTCTCCTTCCAGAGCATTTAATTGGTTGCAATATCTGATAACAATAGTCAGTGATCAAGCTGATCATGTGAAAAGAGAGAAGGATGGTACTATTGTGATCAAGAAAAGGATATTACACGCCACCAAGATTGCTTTCATCTTGGAAACTTGCAGGAAAGAGGAGGATATTTTTGCGGACTCAAGAGCCTTTCCTCATATCCAAAATAATGTTGAGATCAACCAAGAAGGGATAAGAGGCAAAAAGGAAAACCTGTGAGTCTTCGGAGGAGATCAAGAAGAAGAAGAAGCCGAGGAAGAGGCCCCAGCCATTGAGTCAAGAAGGAAACTAGAAAGCCAACTCAGCAAGAGTCAAGTATGGAGGAGGACAAGCAAGCTAGGGGGAAAACCCTACTAAAAGTAAAGAGGAAGGCTGGAGAGAAATTGAAAACAAAAGCCTTAGCCCTCGAGAAAAAAAAAAAGGCTTCAGATAATTGTTGAGAAAGAGGCCAGTGAAACTGAAGGAAGCCAAACTGAAACTCAGCAAGGTCTGAAATCACCTCTCCAGGTGTTAGCACAGGTGGTGAAAAATATTGAAGAAAAGGAGGTTGCTGAGGAGGAGAATGTATTCTCTGAAGTAATGGAAACCTCCATTGCTAAAGACAAGATCTCTCAAGAAATCTTTACAGGTTCCCAACAACCTGCTAAAGATAGCCAAATACAGATCCCACCCTCACACCCCCTCGGGAGCCAAATGAATCCTAGGATATTCTGAATCTTGATGCTTTACTCTCTGAACCATTCATTGATCCATCTGCCCTACAGATTATCCAACCCACTGAGAAAACTGTGCCTCCACCACTACAGAAAGGTGAAGCCGAGGAAGCTGAGTGGAGAAGCAAAGGTGAAAGATTTGTCCTGGATAGATATCCTGAGATCACTGAATTCCCTGACCTCCTGGATCTATTCATCAGATTGAGGACAACAGTTTACATCCTGAATCAGACCTTGCCAGAGATGCTGAATATTGCTGCATTCAAAGGAGACGAATGGTGGTCTGAAGAAACAACAATTCTTACTGAATTTTCAGGATTCAGGAAGACAAAACCCAGGATGAAGGTCTCAGATTTTGATGACCTAGTCAAAAGAAAGATTGCTGAGAGGAAGCCGAGTGGCACAGAAGAAAGTAGTGGGAAAGCTGAACCTGAAAAGGATAAGGATGGTGATGGAGAAAAAAGACCTGAACCTGAAAAGAAGGATACTCAAGCTGAGAAGGTCATGCCAACTGCTATTACTGAAATTCCTCAGACTGAAGATAGACCCCTTCAGGTACCTTTTTGCACTACTATTCATTATGTCAAAATTACTGAAGAACCTATCATTAAGTTTGTTGATATTGGTATGCAGACTGAGGTTCAATCAAGCTATACATCTCATGCTTAGATGATTGATCTGGCTCCTATCTTGGAAGAACTGAAGAAGGTTGAGCCAATGACAGCCAAGCTCACACAGATGGAATTGATGATGGCTGATCAATCCAAGAAGATGGATGCTGCTTTGAACAAGCTCAACACATGGCTAAGCTGAGCACATCTACTGAAATTCAAGCAGTTCAGGGGGAAGTGTCTGCAAAGATTTCTGATCTGGATACTCAGATGGGAGAAATGTCCAAGAGAATGTCTGAAGAGCTTACTGCTAAGTACAATGAGAGGACAACATATCTGGAGAAGAAATTAGCTGAGAAAAATGAAGAGATGATCAAGCTAGCTATTGAGAACATGAGCTCTTCACTCATGAACAAGATGACAGAACTGATGCATGGAGTTCTTGCCCAACAATTTGCTCCACTTTCTGAAGAAGTATCAGTTGGCAAGAATGTCCTGAGGCGTATGGATGATGAGTTGGATGTTATGGCTGGAGAAATTAGAGCCATTAACAAAGAACAATTCCACATGGATGCTACTCTTTCCCAGATTCTTCCAATTTATGATGCCAAAAAGGGGGAAAGGACTTCTCATACAACAAAGGGTAAGTTAGATGAACATTTGAAGAAAACCCTTGAGAAGAAAGCTCAGCAGGAACTTAAAGCTCAACATGTTCTAAAAACTCTGCAAGAGATTGAAACAACTGAAAAGTTGAAGTCAGTTGAGCCTGAAGACACTGAGTTCTTCCAGACTGACAGAGAGACAGCTCAGGAAGCAATGATACTGAAGAGATCAGAGAAGAGAAAAACTGAAACAAGCCTGACAGTTGCTGCTCATGCTGTTGTTGAGACAGCTGATCCAAAAAGAGCTGAGAAGAGGAAGTCAGTGGCATTTGTTGAAGCTGAGAGAAAGAAGAAGAAAGTCTCTACCAAACTAGTTCAGAGGAGGCTGATTGCTGACTTCTCTGAACCTGAAGAATTTGAAGCTTAGAAAGAGACATAAACTGAATCAGAGAAACTGCTCAAAGAAGGTTTTGGAACCTATGATACAAGTTCTCAGGTCAATGATTTTGATTGGCACAAAAAGCTCATTGCCCTGCGTGCTGAAAAAGAGAAAAGGCAAGCAATGTCTGTATCAGGAGCAGAGCTAACCGGGAAGAAGAAAGAAGAAGAGCAGAGCAGGAGAGGATGCTTCAGGGAACTTTATGGGAAAAAGATGGGGCAAGTCCAAAGAACAAACCAGAGTGCAGAAATGGCCACACATTGATAAATGGATGCCACTCCAGATCAATGATGCTTGGGAAGAGGTTAAGAGAACCTTCTGGTTCAATCATGATGTTCTACAGGAATGGAGAAGAGGATGTCGTGACCGCAATGAAGCCTTCCTAGAATATCTGCTGACTTTTTATCCTGAATATCTACAGAAGTGGATAAATCTAGCTGATGAGCATAATGTATCTCTAAAGGCACCTGGTCAGTACAAGTACCCAACACCTAGATTCAGCACTGGAGTCATCAATGAAGCTGCTATTGCCAAAGAAGTTGCTGAGTATGCTGCTCAGTTGGGACTGACCGGAAGCAATCCAGAAATCATCAAGAAGAGGGATGAATTGAAGAAGAGATATTATGGGATGTTCAATCTTGAAGTCCCTGATGATGAGGTGGAAGAAGATTGAAGACTTTTTACTCTATGTGTATGTCTTTTGTTTTTGAAAGTTTCATTGTAATCTGTAATGCTTATCTACTGATCAATGAAAAGTTTGTCTTTTATGATCAAAGATAATATCTCATTATCTTCTTACATGTCTTTAATTATTTGATATGTCATTTTGATTTAAAAGTGTTGGGAGATATACCTTTTTGGATTGTAATAGATAACTGAAACCTGAAGTATAGGTTAGGTTTTTTAAATGTAACAAGATGGTTTTGGCATCATCAAAAAGGGGGAAATTGTTAGGAGATGAATTTAATAAAGAGTTTTGATTAGATCTCAAAACCCCCGAGTATGACATGTTCAGGATGATCTTGATAGTCTGAGTTAGGTTTCAGTATAGAATAGTTAAGGAAGATATCTGCACCATGTATATTCAGCAGATATAGATCAGGGAATTTTAAAGATACTGAAGACTCAGAAGACACTGAAAACTCAGAAGTTACTGAAGACTTAGGTAAACCTGAATGTTTAGAGAACCTGAAGAATATCTATCTGAGTACATGCAAAACTGAGGAAAACACACATCTACAAAAGAATAGATGTTGCCCAAAACATTCAAGAATAGACAAAAGGAACTAAGACTAAGTGTTGTTTAAGTATTGTCTCATTCAGAGAGATTGACCTAAAAAGAGCCGTTTTGCTTGTCTACATTCACTGAAGACAAGAACCAATCAGAGGAAGACAACACTGTACTTTACTGACACTGAAAGCGACAGGGCACTGAATTTTGTCAGTAGTACTATGTTCTAGACAGTAAAAATTGGTGATTGGCTACATGACTGCATATTTCCTAAAACATGCAAGGGGGTGTTCAAACCCTAAAAATAGACGTTCATCAATAACCAGAAGTGGAAACTCTTGAAGCTATCTCTTCCAACGGATAGTTTTTCAATGAATAACCATTGGAGAAGTTTCCTATAAATACCAGTGATCTCCAACATTGAGAGGTTATGAGAAATTACAGCAATTCAAGAGCTCATTCGTATTCTTGCAAATTGAAGCACTCAAAAAC
The DNA here is from genome assembly GCA_037126765.1 of Stenogyne calaminthoides. Taxonomy (NCBI): domain Eukaryota; kingdom Viridiplantae; phylum Streptophyta; class Magnoliopsida; order Lamiales; family Lamiaceae; genus Stenogyne; species Stenogyne calaminthoides. Next base: position 15,297,985 of record JBBCBC010000004.1, read on the forward strand.
CCTAGAATTTCCCAAGTGTTTCACATTGGAGAGAGCTCATTACACTAAGCCTAGATTTGATAGATATATCCAAAGCTTAGTAGAGATATCCTAGCCTTTGCATTTGTTCTTATTGTAAAGGATATCTCACCCTAGTTGGAAACCCACCCAAATCCAAACCCTTTGATAAGGTAGTTTGTGTGTGTGTGATTTGTTGGTGAGTTAGAGTTGTAAAGAGTGAGTAAGTTGCAGGTTAGTCAGCCAGAAGGCTCTAGAGAAGAAGTTAGTAAGCTACTTGTGGTAGTCTGAAAACTTGTGTGTGTTGAGTTAGTAAGCTGCAGTGAGTCAGCCAGAAAACTCAAGGTAGAAAAGTTAGTAAGCCGCAGTGAGTCAGCCTGAAAGCTTTGGGAAGTGTGTTAAGGAATTTCTCTGAAGATCAGAGAGAGTTGATGTAGGAGCTTGAGTCTCTGAACCACTATAATTGCTGTGTTGTTTGCTTTCTGTACTGCATTATATATGTTGCACATTTTCACTAAAAGCATATTTTATTGATATTCAGTTGGAATCAATCCAATTGAAAACGCATCAAATTGATCCACAAACCTTAACCATTTGTTTTTATTAAGAAAGAGATTTTCAGCAAGCTAAAACGAGTATAAACTTAGGGCCAACCATTCTGCACTCTTGAGTAGCTAGAACAGATAGTTACCAAACTGAACCAACTCTACTGAGTGTTCAGTAAGATAATTATCTGATCCAAGCTCCTCGGGATCTCCGATAAAACTTCGATCGGGCCGGTTGGGCTAATCCGAAAGCTTCAAAAGCAAAGATCATTGTCTCGATAAACTTTGACTCGTATGATTTGTGCTTCTCGAGGCAAAATTATCGGGACAACCTGACCTTCCGATCACAAAGTAAGAAATTTTTAAAATCATCAGACACGTATTCCCCCCTTACACGTGTGAGACTCGTTTGCATCGGGACCAATAAGCGACTTCTGGGTTGATGCCTACCATATCCTTGTGTGACCATGCAAACACGTTCAGGTTCTTCTTGAGAAAGTCGATGACTTCCCCCTGAGATCGCTAGGTATCTTGGAGCCAATAATGACCTCCAGATTTGGCCGAGGTGGATCCACTTTGATTTTCTCGAGTTCTTCTCCCGAGATGGCTCTGGGACCATCCTGACGGGGATCGTCGATATAAGGCCTCGAGCAGAAACTCTTCAGGTTCAGAACCCATTCTTAGATCGAGGTCGTCGCGACTTCTCTTCTTGTTTGTCTTTTCAGTGCTCAATTCATTACATTGTGTTTCACTATCTATTACAAGTATTTGTTTTCTAGATATTAATGCTGAATTGAAATTAGATGAAGAATAAACCAAACAACCTCTTGCATCCACCTGGTCGCCTTTAATAGTGCCGACCAACCCACTTTTAGTGGGGAATTTTACACAAAAATAAAAAGTTGAGGACGCAGCCTCGAACTCATGCTCAAAAGGCCTCTCCAGAAACCCGTTATAGGAACTCAGGAGGTCGATTACAAGGAAATCTAGGAGTCTAGTGGCCCTAACCTTGTCATCTAGAGTAGACACTAGCTCGATGGCCAGATGGATCATGCCAAATGGCTTCACGATTGCATCCCCGAAGCCTTTTACGACGTGGTCGCACGGGGTGATGTAATCATCGAAGTCCCCAAGCTGGTCTAAGGTCTTCTTGAAGAGAATGTTACAGAAGGCCCCTCCATCCAACAACGGTTGACACATGGTGGTCCCCATGCTATTAGCCTTGATCACCACGGGGTCGATGTTCTAATAGATATCCCGACATTATCTTTCTCGCCGAACTCAATCTTGTTAGTTTCTTCGGCCATAGTGAAAACAGGTAATACCATTTTCCTGATATTCTCCATTTCTTTGACCTCGGCCTTCATGCACCATTTTGATGAGGAGGTCGAAGAGAAACCCCCTACTACCCCAAGGGGAGAAAGGGTGTGTATGACGCGACCTCCCACATCTTCGGGCATAGGCGGGACTGGTCGCTCGCCCTACTGGGTTCCTGGATGGGGGTTTCTCGGGGCTTGTTCCCCCTACCTGGGACGGTAGCCTTACTGGCGACTTCTTGGTTTTTGCTCATTACCCCCTTGGGTCGCTTGATAAACTCATCCAGCAGACCATCTTCATACAGCCTCAAGAGCTGCTTCAACAGATCCCTACACTCGCTGGTGTAGTGACCTGTTTGCGCATGGTACTGACAGAACTTGTCAGGGTTCTGCTTGCTCTTATCCTTGATCGGACGAGGCGGCTGTAGCAATTCTCGCACTCGGATCTGGGCATAGACATGACTAGGTGTCATGCCTAACACTTCCATCAGCTTCATCGGAATAGTTTCTTCAAAAGGCTTGAAGCTGCCGGGTGCCTTGTAATGACCCCCGGTTTTCTTGGAACTCTTCTTTGGTTCTGTGACTTCTTTTGTCTCGGAGAGTCATGATTCCAGCAATTCCGAAGTATGAATTAGATTGCTAGCCAGCCTTCAGAAGTTGGCATAGTTAATTAGATAGTCGGTGGTCATACGCCGCCATAACTTGGTTCTCTTTCTGAGGCCGCTAATGGACCCAAGCAGTTTTGCCTCATCCCCTAAAGGATCTCCTTCAAGGATGAGCTTGTCGATCCTTTCAATGTAGGATCGATCTGACTCATTTTTGCCTTGTTGAGTATTCATGAGGCGCTGCCTGGTCGTAGGTCAGGGAGCCATTGCCGAGAAATAGCTTAGGAACAGTCTAGCAAGCTGTTCGAAAGTATCCACCGCAAAATTCGACATTCAAATTCGAAGAAATAAGTTGTAAACCATTTTCCGTGTTTTTATACTAAATTCACGAGAATTGCACTTACAAATTTGGCACGCTCGGTGGGACCACTGTACCTCTCATTCCTTCTCTTCCAAAGAAAGCTCCAATATAATCAACATGTCTTCTCGTAAGATTCTCTACATCAAGTTCGATTCTTCAAACACTTCGGAGACCAATATTATTACTTGGAGCATGTCCAGAAGATTAAGTTTTGGGACCTCTTTAGGAGCTAATCCTTTGTATATTGGAACCACTGTGAACATACCTCGTCATATTGCTAAAAGTGACGAAGATGAATCAAAGGACTCCACTCCTCAATCCTTGTCAAAATCTTCTTCGAACTCAAGCACAACTTCAGTTATGATGGCGGGTGCTACGACTATTGAGGAGCAACTTGCCAACTTGACCAAGGTCATTGAAGGACTTGCATCGAAAGTCCAAAATCAAGACTCCCAGATAACCCTCTTGATGAATAAGATAAGTGGTGGTGAGGCAAGGCACACAAACGAAAAAAAAGTTGAAGAGCAAGAATATGCTGAAACTTTAACCAAACATCAAGCTGCAGGAACTGAGCAGGCGGAGAAAGAGATGTTGGTTTCTTCTGATGGAGGAATCGATATGCGTTAGCTCAAAGAGTTCATCTTGGAAACGGTTAAAGGAAAATATGAAGAAGACTCCAAGTCATCCTTCACCTACACCAAGCCATATACTAAGAGAGTTAATGGTTTGAGGATGTGGTGGAGATTTGATCACGATTTAATAGTTTTACTTATTTATTGTCTTTCTATTTAATACCTACCATCTAGAATATTCTTATAATATGCTTCCTTAGTCATTAAGGTAGGCATTTAATACGATTGCCCAAGTTTTCCCTATAAAAATGACTCTACTATTTCATTGTAAAGACGTTGAATTATTAAAGAATATAGGAATTTCTAGATTATTCCTGAGTATCTGGAGACGTAGTCTCAACCCTTTGTAGAGCATATAACGCCCTACATCATCTGGTATTCAGAGTCAACCGATTCTGGCATATCAATGGAGGAATTTGATTTCCTCTGGTCTCAATTGACTGCTTTTGTCAATGGGATTTTTGATAGCTCCTATCAATGGGACGCGCTTGATTTGCCGGTGCCATTGCTGCCACCATCTCTAGTTTTGGCAGCTCTGATTGCCGTCTCAACAGCAGTGCCACCTCCAGATGTAGATCCGGTCATCCCTTCCCTGCCGCCAATTTTCACCGCCATCCCACCACCACCATCACATCTCACCGCCACCTAACCGCCCGTCGATCGACGCCATCCCTAAACCATTGCACCAGTTCCTCCACCGGCCACGACCAGCGCGATCCACCACCCATCATCTGTAGGTCCCGAATGGGTTTTAGTGAGGCAAAAGTCTAGAGGGGAGGGGTGAATAGACTTCTGAAACTTTTTCGTGGGATCAGGTGTGAATAGCAAGTTGCCTGATCAGAGTGCGTGTGAATCAGTTTGGACTGATATCCAACTTACTGACTGCCTGAGGGCAGATCAGTTTGGTGTCTATTAGATTAACTGATGCGCGGAAGCTAAGTTTTACCCGTGTGAAAAAATAATTTGTTGAATCAGAATTCTAAATTATCTGTTTTGAATCATATGACAAAGAGTCAAACTGATCAAATCAGTTGCTTGATGCAAACCTGATCCAGACTTAGAATATGCATGCAATAGTTAAACATGTGTGTGCTGATTTTGTAAAGCAGATAAAACAGATAATGCACACCCGATTTTTGTAGTGGTAACTTGTCCTACGTCCACTCTTCCCTATCAGCAGGGGCACCAACTTAACCAACTGGACTTAGTTTAATGTGTTAGTCCAACACAGTACAATAGATGTTTCAAGAGTTCTCACTCAACCAATCCCAGAAATCTGAACCTAGAAACCCTAGTCTGAAATCTTGCTTAACAAACTTAACCTAACTTTTGGTTTGGGTATAAGATTGTTGTGTTCCAACTGGAAATCTATCCTAGTATTTGAGTAGCCTAAAGCTAAAGGATAAGATTTCTGTGCTAAGAACTATGGGATGAACACTTAGAAATATTCTTCAATTTTGTGTTTTTCGAACGGAAATTGAGGATAACTTGCTTGAAGATTATTTCCGTAACCTTACTATGAAGGTTTATCCCATATTTATAGACCTTGAAATTAAAGAGCCATTGGAGTATAATTTGAATTTCAGGCTATTTTTGGTAGCTTGCAGGCGTGATTTGACGTGCTCAGGAAGATCATGCCATTTTCGTGTAATTTCATCCTTACTAGCCATTTGCCTTGATACGCCATATCCTGCATCGTCAGATCTGTACATACGTGTCGATCTCTAAGTGGCTAACATGTACACTTATTCGGCGCCTTGTAAAGCCAACTATGTTGACATTCTTCTGGTCTGATCTTCATCGTATGCCTTGGATAAGTAGTTGTGCTTATCACTTTTCTGACTAAGCTTGATTTGATCTATACTCTACTGATCAGTCAACTTGAGTCTTCTGATATGGTTGTCTTAGCTTCTACCTATCGATTCTGCTGATGTCTTCATAGAATAGGTCTTCTGATCTTCGCTTCTGATTTTCTTCAGGACTTAACCTATACATATTGAGGTCCTCCTCAATATGTGACCTATTCTAATTCATCAGCTGTCTAACATGTTCAGCTGGTTTCCTATCAAAACATCAGTCCACTAACAGGTTCGACTGGTCCTATTACAACTGTTTTGGAACTTCCATCAAAACTATAAATTTCCCAACAATTTCCACCTTTTTGATGGAACCAAAACATTACCCAGAAAGTATGCAGAACATAAATTAAGTACTAGTGAAGAAAAGTAGTATATCAGAAGACAATGAGAATTTGTCTTAAGATTAGAAAAATAGAATATTTCATTAAAGATGTAGAAATTACAAGTACAGAATTAAGAAGTCCTAATCTGATCTTACAAAAAAAAAAATTCTGATAACTTCAATACCTTTCTTCTTCTGGTACATCACACATCTTAAACAATCTTGCCTTGACTTCTGCAGCTTTGCTCTCATCGAAGATGTTATCTTGAGCCAGACATTTGTTCAGAGTTGCATTGAAGGCAATCTTGTCTAACCTTCCATCTGGAGTCTTTTTGTATTCCATGATTTCGACCTCGGGGGCAACTGGTATGCAACTCAGTTTCTTGGCCTCACTCATGATATTGTTATAGAATACAGGATGCTTGTTACTCAACCAATCTTTAAATATTTCATCTCTGTCCACATTAGTAGGAATAACTTGATTGATGTAAGCCGAGATATACCATTCACCTTTGATTTGTCTCTATTCTTTCACCATGTTCTTATCTGGATTCATAATCACATCCACATCTCAAGGAAGAACTGGTTCAACAAAATGTGCATCTTCTCCAGATTCAGCTACGAGCCCTTTATTCTTCTTCATTCTGTAAGACTTATCAAGGCTTGAAGCTTCTTCTAATCTCTTCTGCCTGTCCAGCTCTGCCTTCTTAAATTCTTCAGCTTTCCTTTTGCCAGCAGGGTCTGATGTTTTCTTTTTCTTTGCAGCAGCAACTGGTTTCTTGCCCTTCTTAGCACACTCATCGGATTCAGTAGAGGAAGAGATTACTTCTTCTAACTCTGCAGTTGCTTGGGCATCTTTCTTTAACCTTTTCTTCTCCAGAGTGATCTGGATCTTAACTACAAAGTTCTCGACTTGATTTAGCCTTCCCTGGACTTCAGCATCTTTCTCTTCTACCCCCTTTTTGGTTCCCTCAAAAAGAGCTTTCAGCTCAGAGCTGAGGTCACCAATCTGCTTTGAAAGATCGTGCTTTAAACCTTTAAGGGATGGAGATTCAATACCAGCATCAGGGCTTGCTTTTTCAATTATTGTCAGCATAGAAGTTTGAGCCCTGTCTACTATAGGGCTGACTTTATCGAACAAATTCTCAAGCTTATCAGCAGCAGAGTTGACTCTCTTTGTAGCATCAGCAAGATCATTTTGCATCTTGGTCAATTCAGCCATCTTTTCATTCATCATCAAAGTGAACTACTGATTTCTGGTCTCCTCAATCTTGGCCAACTTCTCTTTCACCTCCACCATCTTGTCAGCTGTTGTATCTCTCAATTCTTCAGTTATCCTCGTGTGGTGAGAAGATACATATTCTCTTTCAGTTCGGATGGTTTTTTCCAATTACCCTGGCACAAAGAAACTTACATCATCGCGGAACATCTGATCCATGTTCACTTTGAAAGTGTTCTTGATGTACTTCATGAGATTTTCTTCGAAGGATGGAGAAGTTTGAAGAATCTACATTACTTGACATGTTGATGTCGAGGGTTCTTCGACTTCATTTCTCCAGCTTGACTCCCTCCAACAGTCAGGTCTATTACGTGCTCGGCTGATTATGCCTCAGCTGACGGGGACTGTGCCGCATCTCCCACAATAGCTTCACCGATAGCTTCTTCAGGTTCTTCGATGATCCTCATCTCTTTTGCCATCTGCTCAGTATCAGCCATTTGCTCAAAGATTTCTTCAATACTGATCGAACCTCCATCACCAATCTCTTCTTCATCATCAGATTCCTTCATTTGCTTCATTGCTTGACTATACTTGACCATTTTGTGAGTCATTTCTCTATGCATTGGGGTGTCCGGCATTCCCAACTGTCTTGTGATCAAGCCGGCCACCGCATCATCAGAAATCAGGTCTGGAGCAGTTTCCACACCAGCTATTTTCCTCATCTGTAGCTCATATTCAAGAAAGGGACGAATCCTACCCTTCTGCTCCAGAACAATTCCGAAATCTTCAAATTTCTTCAGTCGGATGTCTCTCCAGGTGAGCACATCAATGACTGTGGCCTTAGCAACTGGTTTGATGGCTAACTCCGGATATTTATCTTCCAACATTTTCTCCAGTCGCCGTCTGATAATTTTCTCTGTGAAAGAGAGAATCCCTGGTTCTGGCTCGGGCGAGGGGGATGGAAAGAATGGCATAGCAGAAAGAGGATTTGGATCTGCTATATGTTGAGTAGATGAAGTATCCAGACGTTCAGATTCGGTAGATACAGAAGGAACCTGAATGGTCTTCTGCAAAGGCTCAGTCTGAACAGCATCATGAGATGTAACTTTGGAAATCTGACCTGGTCCTCTTGAGGGCAGTTTACTGAGGAGAATATCATCATCATCTGAATCAGAAGGCTTATCCACCAGCTTCGTCTCCTTCTTTTTCCCTTTTCCTATAACATCAGCAATAGGTGCTGATTTGGTTCTTTTTGCAGCTGGTTGGGCTGGTTCCTTAAGAACTATTCCCTTTTCTGGCTTTCTTGCAACAGGCTTCCTCTTTTGACCAGCTTGTCCCTTTTTGCGAACTTTTATTGCTGGTTTAACAGCAACCTCATCATCATCATCAGCAAGATCAGGTATCTGCCTGTAGATCAGCAACATCTTCTTGTGCGCCAGTTTGTAGGGAATCATTTCGTCCTCACTCCAATCTCTGTCCTTCATCAGATCAATCAGGATCAGAGATACCTTGTGTAGCATCGTAATCTTGGCTGATAACACAACCTTCCTGCTTTTTGTCACAAATTTGGCTGATTCCTCCAGTAATCTCCTCTTCAGAAATTCCAGTCAGTTGATCTTGGCATTATCAATGATAGCAGTCATGATTCGAGCCTTTTCTTGGGTAACGACATCCAAGCTATAGGTAATTCCAGCAATTACCTTCTGAACAATATCAAGTAGGAGCCTATATTTCCGCTTCAGCATAGGTTTCTTAAATCCTTTGGAATGGTGAGCATCAGCAGGGCAGAGAATGTGTTTCATAATTGCACTATCTTCTACAGCGCGATATGCATCGGTCATAATCCCATCTGTCGGAGCTGGAAGCCGGAAAATTCTATGAAGATCTTCATCTGTGATCTCCAGATGCTCCCCTTGTACCTCTGAGTACAATACCCCTTCATGGTCTCTCAAATTGTAAAGGAATTCGAGAGCACCATCTAACAAAATTGAATCTGCGCTTGCTGAACAATACGTTTTTAGCCCATAATCCTTCAACATTTTTAGTATTTTCAGAGACTCGGGATCTGTGGTCGTTCTGAAATCAACACACCTTTCTTCGATCACCTCATCGGCAAAGTTCCTAAATATTGGATCTCCAGGTTCTGGGGAGGCGGTTGAGGCGTGAGACGAAGAATGTGCTATCTCAGCAATTTGTCTTGCTTTCGGTGACATTTCTGCAAATTTATGAAGCATTAGATCTATGTAGCCTCAGCGTAATAATGTAGATAAAACACTAAATAACACATAGATTAATCTATATTGTGCATACACATATAAACTCATAGAGTATTGCCAATAAAATCGTGATGCAACAAACATAGGATACACACATATATATTCAAGATATAAAGTATGCAGCAATTCTATTATTTGACATATGATCAGTGAATACACAAAAATATTTTAATAGACATTCTAAAGTACACGCAATTACCAAAGATTTGCGAAGAAGGAGTAATCGAAGAAATCGAGTTTGAATGATTCGCAAAAAAAAATAAAAATGCAGAGTAATATGCAGAATTTTGTTAAGTGAATTCTGAAAGTTTAGGGCTAGAAGGGTTTCAAAGAGTATGACCATGTCTATATATAGAATTGGAGGAAAAGTGGCTTTTAGAAAATTGAGATTGGAAACCGAAGGGTCTAATCAAGATGGGTGGTTGAGATTAGGCGGTTTATTTTAAAAAGAAATCGTGTGGATAGGGATTTCAAACACGGTAGCTTTTTGGATTTAAAAGCACAATAAATAGCAATTAATACATATTCCCCACATCCGCATTAAATACTTTGCAGGACGTGTGTCATAAAAATACGTGTACAGTAAAAGCAAATAAGATCAGATAATTGCATATGAGTAAACAAAAAGACAAAGGAACAGAAGTGCGTATCTGATTGACTGATGTTGTAATCAGTCAAAACCATAAGAGGTATTTTCTGGTCTGACTGATTTCTGTTGATCTTAATTTCTGCCTAATCCTTTGTATTTTCCCAACAATATCCCACTTATCTGATCAGGTTTCTTCTGATCCTACCTGATCAGTTGAAGTTCCCCCTTCAACTGTTATCTTTTTCTGATCAGTCCCTGACTGATCCTCCCTGATCAGTTGAGGTTCCATTTCTTAACTGATACTTCTTTTCTGATCAGTTTCTTAACCAACTGGTTTTGGAGACTAGTCCACCAAAGATTTCTGGTGCACTTTCTCCTAGGTCCAGAAGTCCGAGCTCATTACATAGTTCTCAGAATCTGACTTCAGCTAGTGGCTTGGTTAAGGTATCAGCTCTCTGCTTATCTGTATGGATCTTTTCCATTATGATATTCTTCTTTTCCACATGATCTCTTATGAAATGATGTCTGACGTCCACATGTTTGCATCTTGTGTGAAGAACTGGATTCTGAGTAATTGCAATAACACTATTACTGTCACAGAATATGGGCACGTTCATAGCTATAATGTTATAATCCCTCAGCTGCTGACTAAGCCAGAGCAGTTGGGAACAACAGCTTCCTGCGGCCATGTATTCTGCTTCAGTAGTAGATATGGCAACAGATGTTTGCTTCTTTGAAAACCAACAAATCAGTTTACTTCCTAAGAACTGACATGTCCCTGAGGTTGACTTACTGTCTATTCTGCAACCTCCATAATCAGAATCAGAATACCCACTAAGCTCTAGATTATCATCTGATGGGTAGAATAAACCAAGGTTTACTGTCCCCTTCAGATACATAAGAATACGCTTAGCTGCTTCCAGGTGGCTTTGCATCGGATTTGCCTAAAATCTGGCACATACACCTACTGCAAAGGTTATGTCTGGTCTGCTAGCAGTCAGGTATAGTAATGATCCAATGAGAGCCCTATATTCTTTCTGATTAGTTTTCTGACCATTTTCATCTGGATCCATCTTGAATCCAATCATCATAGGAATTTTGGCTACCTTACTGTTCTGAATTCCAAACTTAGCCAATAGATTTCTAGTGTACTTTGCTTGACAGATGAATATCCCTTCTGTACTTTGTTTAACTTGAAGACCCAGGAAGTAATTCATCTGACCCATCATGGACATCTCGAATTTCCCTTGCATCAGTTTACCGAATCTGTCACATAAGCTCTTGTTGAGAGATCCGAAGATGATATCGTCCACATAGATCTGAACCATCAGAATGTCTTCACCATCTTCTATTCTGAACAAGGTTCTGTCTATGACTCCTTTAGTGATTCCACTGTCTATCAAGAAGTGAGATATTGTATCATACCAAGCTCGAGGAGCTTGTTTCAGTCGGTAAAGAGCTTTTCTTAAACGGTACACCTGGTTGCCTTTTTCAAAGCCAGGAGGTTGTTTGACATACACTTCCTCTGCTAGTACCCCGTTTAAGAATGTACTCTTTACATCCATCTGAAACACATTAAACCCTCTGTGGGCAGCATATGCCAGAAACAACCGAATGGCTTCCAGGCGAGCGACTGGTGCAAAGGTCTCATCATAATCAATTCCTTCTGAATGTGAATACCCCTTCGCAACAAGTCTTGCCTTATTTCTGGTGATGACATTGTTCTCATCCCTCTTGTTCTTGAATACCCACTTGGTGCCTATCACATCTTGATGAGTTGGTCTGTCTACCAGTTCCCAAACCTGATTCCTATCGAACTGCTTTAATTCTTCTTGCATAGCTAGAATCCAGCTGACATCTTGTAGAGCTTCTTCTATTCTGGTAGGTTCCTTCAAAGACAGATATCAACAATACATAGCACTTTCACCAACCTGATGTCTAGTTTGGACTTGGGCATTAGGATTGCCGATTATCTGATCAGTCGGATGGTCCTTCAACCAGGTCCTTCTTTTTTGATGTATATCAGTTTGGACATTTTCATCCTCTTCTGATATTGAGTCACTAGAGGTTAGGAGTGGTGCAGTAATATGATCCACTTGGCATGGACAAGTCTCAGCTGATGTTGGAGTCATCATATGCTGATGTCTGTCCGCCGGAACATCAGGTGTTCCCCCTGAACCAAATGGTTCAGTTGTTACTGTCTCAGCTGTACCAACTTTTTCATCGATAGTTGTACGTACCTTAGGGTCTGATTGACCTGGTGAATCATTAAAATCAAGTTTAGGAACATACATTGTTACGTGATCTGATCCCTTTTCTTTGATACTTAACTGATCCATTTTCTGAGCATCAGGTACTGGTTGATCTGACATTGCTTGTTCTGAGACAGATTTCTCTTGTTCAGAAGATGTCTCATCAAATACCACATGAGGTGTCTCTTCCACAACTAGGGTTTACCTGTTGAATGCCCTGAAAGCTTTGCTAGTTGAGGAATATCCTAAGAATATACCCTCATCTGACTTAGCTTCAAAGGTCTTCAACTGACTTTTCCCATTGTTGTGAATAAAACACTTGCACCCAAAAACATGGAAGTAAGAAACACGAGGTTTTCTGTCCTTCCACAATTCATAGGGTGTTTTGAAGTGAATCTTAGTCAGAGAACATCTGTTCTGAGTGTGACATGCAGCGTTGATTGCTTCTGCCCAGAAACAGTTTGGAGTTGGATGTTCAGCCAACATTGTGCGAGCATCTTCTTTGAGTGTTCTGTTTCTCCGTTCTGCTACGCCATTCTGTTGTGGTGTTCTGGCGGCTGATGTTTCATGCTGTATACCAAACTTAGTGCAAAAGTCAGTAATAAAGGAGTTCAGAAACTTTATACCTTTATCTGACCTGATTTTCACAATACTGACACCCTTCTCATTTTGTAATCTCTTGAGCAACTCAGGTATCTTTGTTGTAGTTTCATTCTTCTTATACAAGAATACAACCCAGGTGAACTTGGAATAATCATCCACGATCACCAGAGTGTATTTGCGTCTGCTAAAACTAAGTGGTGTAACTGGTCCAAACAAATCCATGTGAAACAGTTGCAGTACTCTGCTGGATGCTGGTCCTGGGATCCCCTTAAATGAGGCTTTAACCTATTTTCCCTTCTGACATGCGACACATGTCTAATCCTTAGAGAATACCTCATTCGGGAGACCCTCAACCAGGGACATCCTTGTTATCTTGTTAAGAGTTTTAAAGTTTAGATGGCTCATTCTCTTGTGCCAGAGCCAACTGCTACTTTTAGATCTCTTAACAATCAGGCACGCATTTCTTGGACAACTGTTCCAGTCTGTAGTGTAGATCGTTCCCTTCCTGGAACTAGTTAGCAAAATCTGTTGAGTAGCTCGATTCTTGATAGTGCATGATCAGTCGAGAACTCAACGCTAAATCCATTGTTGCAGAATTATGAAACCGATAACAGGTTGTGCTTCAAACCATCGACATACGAGACTCCAGTAACCTGTACATCATCATTCTCTAAGATTTCGAATCCTCTGGTAAAACCAAAGTTATCATCACCAAAGAGTACATGTGGGCCTTCTTGTTCTGTGTATGAACTGAGGAGATGTTTGTTTCCAGTCATGTTCCTTGAGCATCCACTATTGATGTACCAGATAGTTGCTTGTACACCTCCTTTATTGGCCAAACCCACGCGATCGTGCAATCAAATCAGGCTTTAGGTACCCCTGTAGGATTGGGTCCTGAGGGGTTAGTGTTACCTTTCGAGATCCAAACAAATAGGGCACTTCTATGGTAATCATCAAGATCAGAAGGCCTAATTTATCTCCCATAAGCATCTACATAATCATACATCTCTTCATGTGCTTTCTGGTCAGTATGATTATGAGTGTGAACCTTGAATGAATCAGAAGACTTTGGATGTTTCTGATTAGTCTGTCTTCTTTTAATCCAGTGTGGTTCAGGTGCAGATGTCTTGGATTTCTGGTTGAAGGGATAGGTACGACTGCTACCATCAAAAGATTCATATCTCTTTTGCACAAATGGTTTCTGCAGTTTACCCTTAGCATGCTGGTTAAGCAGCTTAACCTGATTAGGTCTCAGATAAGATTTTCCCTTGTGAGATTGTCCTTTCTGATTCCTAATCTGCTGATTATGCTGAGGTCTCTTCAGAAGAACATGGTTCTTCTGTTGATTCCTCAGCTGCTGCTTGATCAGTTGAGGTCCATTTATGTTCCCTTTCTGATCAGGCACTCGCCTTTCCTGTTCATCAGATCTTTTTCCCTTCTTTGATACATAATTTGGCATATCGTGTATCTTGTCCAGAAATCTTCCTAGATTCACTTTTGGAATGTGAACCAGGTTGGTCACATGAGGATCCAGAAGGGCTATCAAACCCAATACCCTTCTTATCAGTTGACTTCCGAAAGTAGCTTGCTATTTCATCAACATTTTTAGAAGCTTTTCCAAAAATCTCTACTTTCTTTCGCAAACTGTCCTCACTTTGTTTTAGACTCTCATGCAGTCGGAAGAGTTCATCAAACTTAGCTTGGAGGATTTTGAGATCATCAGCTTGCTGTTTGTTGATAGCTTGCTGTTCCTTAACCAGTTTACCCTGATCAGAAGAACTGACTTTCAGAAACTCCATTTCTGTAGTCATCTTCTGAATAGTCTCAACTGATTTCAGTTCAGCATCTTTACATGCAGCATTATCTTTGACAAGCTGAATATTCTCAGCCCTTAGCTTATCGTTCTCAGCTTCCACAATAGTATAAGTGTCTACTGTATTAGAGAGATCATCAAGCAATTGTTCATTGTAAAGCTGCAGGTCAATCTCTCCAGCAGGTGTGCTCAGCACAGCAGGTGTGGAAACAGAAAACACAGAAGGTTTAGAAGTTACCTCAATTTGATCAGCATCCTTGGCCATGAGGCAGATGTCATCATCAGATGAGAACATCAGATCGTTGAGGTCGTCGACATCATCAGTAATGGTCATCAGACAGAAGTCTTCTACAGATGAGTAACTAGAATCATCTGAAGGCAGATAAGAGTCATCTATCTTAGATGTGTCAACAACCATGAATTTTCTGTCTTTGTATCTTTGCTCTCTTCTATTCCGCTTATCTTCTCTTTCTTTTGGAGTCAGGTCAGGACAATCTGCACTGTAGTGACCTGGTTTCTGACAGTTGAAACATGCTCCAGATATTCCACGAAATTTCTTCTGCCAGGGTGAATCATTTCTTCTATAGGATCTGTCAGGTGACTTCCCAGTTTGCCTGTAATCAGAATTCATTCTTTCTGATCTGTTGTCTCTTCTATCATCAGAACGATCATCTCTCTTCTTATCTTCTCTGTGGTCATCTCTATGATCATCTCTTCTGTCATCAAAACGATTCCTTTCTTGTGATCTGTCAGTAGATCTCCTATCTCTTCCTCTGCTGTTCTGATAGTCTCTGTAAAATTTCTGATATTTTCCCAGTTGAACGTTGGATCTTTCAAGCTTTCTGGTCAACAAAGCAATCTGTTCAGCCCGACTCATGATATTTCCAATTGGTTTAGTAGACTTCGAACTGCTACTAGCTGCCTTGAATGCAACCGCTTTTGATGTGGCAGGTGTGGCTTCATCAGGTGACTCGTCTTCTTCTTCTTGACCTCTTTCAATCAGGTCGAATTCATGAGCCTTTAAACTGAGAAATAGGTTGCTTGGCTTCATCTTAGCAATGTTTTGGCAATCCTTTATCACTGTTACTTTCATGTCCCATTTCTTGGTCAGGGACCTCAAGATCTTGTAGTTGATGTCTTTGTCAGACATTTCTCGTCCCAGTTCCCGAAGCTTGTTTACTGACATGGTGATTCTTGCATCGAGCTGATTTATGGTTTCATTTGGCAGCATCTTGAGTTTTTCAAACTTTACCAGTTCATCTTATAATCTGCTGTCCTTAATCAAATCATTTCCTTCGCACATCTCAGCAAGAGTATCCCACATCTTCTTGGCAGTCTTGAGATACTTGATCTTCTCACGTGTTATCTTGCCCATCGTCTTCATGATGATATGTCTGGCTACAGTATCCAGATTGGACAATTTTCTTTCCTCGGCATCCATCAGTGAAGGACTCTTTTTGATTCTGGCTCCAGTTGGATATTCTGGATCACCTCCTTTTGCTGGGTTGTTGTAATAGATGATGATGGGTCATTGTTCAAGAACTTCCATCATTTTGCTGCTTATCACACCTAGATGGTTGCTCATGAGTATGGTCCAGTCAGCATACTCATCAATAGAGAACTTAGGCAGATCATGATACATACCCGAAGTATTATCCATGCTGAATGTGAGTTTTGAAAACATATGAGTTTTAAAAACAGGTTTTTTAAGATTTGTTCAAGTGACCACAATAGGTCTTCCTCAAGAACCGATGATACTCAAAGCCAGTGGTCCGTAGAACCATTGCTCTGATACCACTTGTAGGTCCCGAACGGGTTTTAGTGAGGCAGAAGTCTAGAGGGGAGGGGTGAATAGACTTCTGAAACTTTTTCGTGGGATCAGGTGTGAATAGCAAGTTGCCTGATCAGAGTGCGTGTGAATCAGTTTGGACTGATATCCAGCTTACTGATCGCCTGAGGGCAGATCAGTTCGGTGTCTATCAGATTAACTGATGTGCGGAAGCTAAGTTTTACCCGTGTGAAAAACCAGTTTGTTGAATCAGAATTGTAAATTATCTATTTTGAATAAGATGACAAAGAGTCAAACTGATCAGATAAGTTGCTTGATGCAATATGCATGCAACAGTTAAATAGGTGTGTGTTAATTGTGTAAAGCAGATAAAACATATAATGCACACCAGATTTTTATAGTGGTTCGGACAACTTGTCCTACGTCCACTCTTCCCTATCAGCAGGGGAACCAACTTAACCAATTGGACTTAGTTTAATGTGTTAGTCCAACACAGTACAACAGATGTTTCAAGAGTTATCACTCAACCAATCCCAGAAATCAGAACCTGGAAACTCTAGTCTAAAATCTTGCTAAACAAACTTAACCTAACTTTTTGTTTGGGTATAAGATTTGTTGTGTTCCAACTGGAAATCTATCCTAGTATTTGAGTAGCCTAAAGCTAAAGGATAAGATTTCTGTGCTAAGAACTATGGGATGAACACTTAGAAATATTCTTCAATTTTGTGTTCTTCGAACGGAAATTGAGGATAACTTGAGCTTGAAGATTATTTCTGTAACCTTACTATGAAGGTTTATCCCATATTTATAGACCTTGAAATCAAAGAGCCGTTGGAATGCAATTTGAATTTCTAGCTATTTTTGGTAGCTTGCAGGCGTGATTTGACGTGCTCAGGAAGGTCATGTCGTTTTCGTGTAATTTCGTCCTTACTAGCCGTTTGCCCTGATACACCGTATCCTGCATCGTCAGATCCGTACATACGTGTCGATCTCTAAGTGACTAATAGGTACACTTATTCGGCGACTTGTAAAGCCAACTATGTTGACATTCTTCTGGTCTGATCTTCATCGTATGCCTTGGATAAGTAGTTGTGCTTATCTTTTTTCTGAATAAGCTTGAATTAATATGTACTCTACTGATCAGTCAACTTGAGTCTTCTGATATGGTTGTCTTAGCTTCAACCTATCGACTTTGCTAATGTCTTCATAGAATAGGTCTTCTGATCTTCGCTTTTGATCTTCGCTTCTGATTTTCTTCAGGACTTAACTTATACATATTGAGTTCCCCCTCAATATGTGACCTATTCTAATTCATCAGCTGTCAAACATGTTCAGCTGGTTTCCTATCAAAGCATCAGTCGACTAACAGGTTCGACTTGTCCTATTACAACTGTTTTGGAACTTCCATCAAAATTATAAATTTCCCAACATCATCACTCTTGCACCAACACGCCACCGCCGAATATTACTCCTTCGGCGGCTTCGATGTCGCGATGCCGCTTTGCCCCAACACGTGGAAGAACCACACTGTCGACGCCGTCGCGCCGCAACAACCTTCCGTCTCCAGCACCAATTTCGACCACCGGTAGCCCCCGTGCCCACCGCGCGGGAGAACCTTGCCGCTCGACACCTTGCTGCAAAAGACGATGGCCATCTTCTTGTTGCTGCCCTAACATGTCAACTTGGGCTTTTTCTTATGAATAATGAACTTGGGCCTATTAATAAAAATAGTTCTTATGGTGGTCCTGTTCAATTTATGATCATATTTTGGCCTAAGTCCCATGCTGGATCAATTTCGACACACTGTGGTGTTGATGCCCACTTTGGGTTATTGGGTGAGATTTTTAAGAGTGGGCCTGATATTAATCCTCCTAGATATAATGATTCATTTGGTCTTGATTCATTTAATTGGGATATTGGGCCTGCAAATTTTAAGGAGTTTGGGCCTACGACATTTTTTCAACATTTTGAAGAAATTCAGTTTTGGCCTAAGTTTAATAACTATCATTTTTTCATAACTAATGATAGTTATTTTGTCACTTTGTTGAAGCCGTCTTTTGCCTATCGTCTTAAGACTTTGGGCCACGTAAGCACTGCCGATGTGTTCGAGGTCAAGCTCTATAATGCGTTAATTAATTTTGCTCTTACGAGTCTTGGAGATACGCACCTCATCAGTTTCACTGCTGGAGATATGATCCGATCAGATTCGAGGGCGAATCTCTCCCAAGAGAGGAAGGATGATGGAGATATGATCACATTTTAATAGTTTTTCTTATTTATTGTCTTTCTATTTAATACCTAGCATCTAGAATATTCTTATAATATGCTTCCTTAGTCATTAAGGTAGGCATTTAATACGGTTGCCCTAGTTTTTATTGGAATTTACAAGCATGTAATACAAATAAAACATGCGCAGCAAAATTAACAATTCACCAACAACGAAATATAGATTTCATAATTAAACAACGAAATATGAAAACGGAAATCTTACAGTGCTTCATAAGCTATTTCCTCCACTATGGTATCCACGTAATTCTCGTTCACAGATCCACACAGATTTGCCAGCGTTGAATCCCCGTATGAATTTGCTAGAAAAATTCTACACTAGAGCTTTTATGGAGAAATATTATTCTTGTGTTAATAAAGAATTCCCAAGGACTCATATATATAGGGGAAGTCCAGCTTAAATCTTAAGCTATCTTTATTAGGAAATAAAATCCCTAGTCTTGTAAATCAAATCCCATAGGCTTTATTTCCCTATATATAAAATCCTACAATAATATTCCATATATTATTTTGGGATTCCTATTTAATTAAATCTAATTTAATTAAATAGTAATAATATTTAATTCCAAATATAATTATTATTAATTCTCCATAAATTAAATATTAAATCCAATTTAATATTTAATCAACCAACTATAATCTACAAAAGGAATTACTTATTGTGTGACCCATAGGCCCTCGTATATCGAGCGATTAGTTAAACTAACGGTCTTAATTGAACCCTAGACAATAAATTAGACATTCTCAATATACGAGATACGTTGCGAGAAAACGTGCAACTACATGTAACTGAAACGTGGGGTACTGTGATAATGTCCTTTCATTCGCGAATACCCGATTAAATCTTGAACATGATGAAGTGTCTATTCAAATAATTTAATCATATTTTTCTCATTACACTAATTGATCCCATTTGTCACATTTGGTCATAAAGTCCAAACGTGACGTGCATTGACCAATGACTAACGATCCAATTAGTATGAGAAGATGAGTACTCTCTCTAAATCCACATTGAGGAATGAATCATTTTCTTGGCTCAACTACCACGCACATGAATTTCGTGATGAACCCAATCCATGACATATCTACCCATTAAGGGCGCAGGCATCGGTCATGGTCAAAGTTCACCACTCCATACATGTTGTGCGTATTGACCTCAAGTCACAGGAATATCACATCGCTCCCACTAACCGAGACACTCGTAGACACTTAAGTGGAATAACATCAAATGGTTTCTCGGATGGGTATACCAATACCCTCTAAGGTAGTTGTGCATCCATCATGAGATACCTAGTATCTCGTAGTAAGTGAGAACTACTACACTCTCTAAGAGTATGATGCAGATCGCACACCAATCTCAAATGCATCATCAATATCCCATTCTTGATGATCCTTGATCGGGACTATTTGAGAATCATGTTTAAGTCATTCGAAGTCTCACATCCTCAATGACAACATTGGTTCATGGGAACACATATAAGAATAAATGCAAACAATCAAACATAATATTCAAACAAATATATTGCCATACATTAATATTAAATGAATAATAATATTAAATCAAACTTAATATTATCGAGTATAATGTCCTTACAAAAGATTGTTTCTTGGACACTAACACTAACAATCTCCCACTTGAACTAGAGTCAATCACCTACATGCCTAACCCTTAGACCATCGAAATGTCTAGTATGTACATGGACACTCAATGCCTTGGTGAAAGGATCAGCCAAATTATCTTCCGTGGGAACACGTTCTAACTCTATTTCTCCTCTAGCAATTATCTCTCGAATCAGATGATAACGCCTAGGTACATGTTTGTTTTTGTTATTGGATCTCAGTTCCTTTGCTTACGCAACTGCACCAGTGTTGTCACAATACAACTTTGTTGGACTGCTGGCACTCGGAACTTTCCCTAGTTCTTTCCGGAACTGATCGTGAAAATTTTGGTGCATCGATTTCATCAATGTCCGGAGAGTCCTCAAGAGCAACACTTTCATATGCCTCTTGAGCGGGAGTTTGAACTATGTTGTTCTTGTGAGGTCCCGATTAAAACCGATTTTGCACGTGCGGAAGCAAACATTTCATTTAATGCATATAAAACAGGGGTGAGGGCAGAGTGATTCCAGATTTTTCGCTTTTAAGAACAATGTGTGTTTTGCTTAATCGAATGCATATGGCAAGTAAGAACATAAAGCAGTAAAGAACACACGATTTTATAGTGGTTCGGAGTCCAACTCCTACATCCACTCTTCCCTATCATCAGGGGCACCTACTTAACCAACTGGACTTAGTTTAACGTGTTAGTCCAACACCCAACAGATGTTTACCGAGTTCACACTCAAATGGGACTATCACCCTTACGGGATCGCCTATAGATGTTTACCGAGTTCACACTCAAACGGGACTTATCTCCCTCACGGGATTGCCTACCCTCCCTTTCGGGATTGCTAGATGTTTACCGAGTTCACACTCACCTACAAACTTATCCTATCAAACTGATTTGGGTAAGGTTTGTTTGGTTTCAACTATGGTGAGATTTTCCCTTACATTTGTTTAGCCTCAATGCTAAGGTTGAGAAAATCTCTCTAAGCTTAGGATACATCGTGGGTTGCTTAGATTGGGTTCTAGAACACTCTTTGAAATATATGCGTATTTTCTTGTTCGGTGTTCTATGGTGGGAATGCTTGAATATAAGGCTCTTGGCTCAGTAGCATCTTTTGCATATTCTCCACACATCCACACAAATAATGAAGGAAGAACTTGTACTTATAGTGTGGATTTGAATGTTACCGATTGGATGGAGTCACATTCAAATTCATACTATTTTGTAGCTTCTTCTTGACTTTTCGAAATTTGGTTGTCTTCCTCTCGTTGGTCCACGCGTACCGATTCTAACGGTATATTCCTCGATTCTCGCCTTGGAATCATTCAGATTCTCTGAGTCTCGGTGTCTTGATTCCATCTCGAGCCTTCAGTCTATCTGAGCCTTCGGTGACTTCTCTTGATGGACCTTGTCGATCGGAACATCTTGACACTCAGCCGACCGAGTTGATTCTTACGTCTTCGAACAATCGACCCTCGGGTCACTAGCTTTTCGAGCTAACGATCATCGGTAGCATTCGATTCTCGATGAATATGACTTGAATGACTTCTCTTGAGATGACTTCTTTTTACGATCCGGTATCTGATTTCTAGTTCTCGATATCCGATTTCTTCTACTTTGATCGATCATTCATATGATCGGATCGATATAAGCATCAGTCGGCCATATCGATATAGCATCGGTCGACATATCGGTATATCCGCATTAGATTAGTACATCGGGTTAGCATATTAGGTTAGCATATCGGTTTAGCATATCGATCTCAATCACGTCGATCTTGATCATCCTGCTCATCTTCATATCGATCTCGTCGGTCTCATCCTTTCCTCTTATGATCTATGACCTTCTCTTGATCTTACGGTGGGTTTTTTCGACGATCGGCTTATGCGCTCTTCCGATCACCGGATCGGCTCGTGCATTCTTCCGGTCATCTAATCAGTCATCCGGTCATCGATCTTCGATCGGTGGCTTAGCTTTTTTTTTCTCTTGATTTTGCTCATTTCATGATTAACTCCGAACTCATCTTACTCATTCGATCTCGTCGGTCTAAATGCAACCTCGTCTGATCTCGATCATCTACGTCTGATTTCATGAGTTCCCCCTCAATTTGTTCTCTCGTTCCCCCTCAACTTGTTATCTGTAGATTAGCTTCAAAAGCACAAGTTGATAATGTTTTGGCATAATTCATCAAAACTAAAATATCCCAACAATTGTGTCTTGTATTGCATGCCGGAAGTGATCATAGGCCATGTTTCGATTTGTAAGTCACTTTAGCCCAAATTTCCCAACCAATGACATTTTTCCCTTGCTAGCCCATTTGAGTCTGAGGCCTAATCGTTTGTTAGCAGATTTAAGCCATGTCCGTTTTAAAACTCTTTTATCCAAAATTGAGTGGAGAATAGGAAAAGTTTTAAATAAGGGGGTGAAATTGGTTGATGTAAAGAATTGATGGGTTGAGTGTATTCATGAACAGCTGAATGGGAAGCTTGTGGACGGATGGGAAAGAAATAAGAGTGAGTTGAGCAACAGAAAAGATACATTCTTGCTCGGGAAAGAAAAGAAAGGAAAGGTTGAATTGTTTTAGTTTGGGAGAGGGAGAATTGAAAAGAAAAAAAGATGCAAATAACATTGCATTTGATAACAACACTTTCATCCCTTAGATTGAAATAATTTGACTACGATTTTCTTATTCTCTACTCATTGAGTAAGTTTCCCATATACTTATCCCACCTGTCCAAAGAGCCTTCCGTTACAACCTAGTGAAAGTCCTTGTTGATCCGGTATGAATACATTGAATGTGATCGATGTTGAGAGTATTTACAAGCATATGGTCACTTATTTGTGTGATTGATTGTTTGAGTGTCCCTACTTTTTGAAAAAAAAAAACTTGTGAGGGAGTGAAACACACCGTCGAGAGCACATGTTTGATTTGGTGAGTTATGTTGATTGCCCATGAGTAGGAGAAAAGAGGATGAGTTTGTGTCGGGTGACCGATCATGGAAAGTTGAAAGCAATTGCATGCATGATTTGGTATCTCGATTTGTTTTGTCAATTTCACTCAATTTATAATTTCATTGCTTGGGGACAAGCAACATTGTAAGTTTGGGGGAGTTGATTAGAGGTGAAATTGAGTGAGTTACGAGGGAGTTTTAGCCATGTTTTGAGTGTTTTTAGTGATATTCTTGTGGTGATTGAGCATAATCTATATAAAATCACTAATTTGCTTATTTAGTTTGTATAAGAGGAAAGAGGACACTGAAAATGGAGCTCGTGAGACTTCGCGGTGCATGAATCGGACTCCCGATTGAAAAGATATGAAAGAAATACTGAAAAGTATTAGTTGGAGTGAAGAAAGGTGATAGAAGGATGAGGTCGAGCACCTAGAGCTCAACCAATGCGGTCGAGCGGGCACAAGTGCAGGGAGCAATCGGTGCTCGACCAGGTATGGTCGAGCGAAACCGCTCGACTAAGGAAGGTGCTCGAGTGCAAGGGAATCCAGCGATGTGGAAGCGCTCGACCAAACTAAGTGGTCGAGCGATACTGCTCGACCAAGTGCTATGATCGAGCGGTCTGAGAGCGGGATATATAAGGCAGACGAAAAAATAAGGGGGTGACGTTTTTTTCAAGGGAAGAGGACGAAAATTAGATAGAGGAAGGGAGAAAAAAAGTACCTAGGGTTCAGGGAAGAAGGAGAGGAATTCATCCACGAGTAACACACTTCGATTCACAAACATACTGGTTTAAAATTCTAGTTTTCCTGATTTTGTTTTGTTTAATTTCTCAGTTTTTACTTTTGAATAACAATTTAGGGTTTATTTGAATTTCCTATCCAATACTCTTTGTGCTACTTGAATTCAATTGATTATCCATTGTTGATTTGGATTATGCATTCTTTCCTAATGAGTTCTATGATTTCGTTGGTTATTTGTGATTTGATGATCAAGATGTTAGGCTAAACTTTTGATTGCTTTGGATAGGATGATCGCGTAGAAATAGTGAATTGGTTAGGCGATTAGGATGATTCGAGGTGTAAATTGAATAATCTTCTTAAATTTGCTAAGTGGAATAACAAATCCAATAAAAACCATTGAATTGATTACCAAAGTTGTTAAAGAGAGGACGACCGAATCACTCTTTTCCAACGAATAGGCTTGAGGAGAGGGTTTGTGACGGGGTTGGTAATATACCAGTTCATTTAGGGAGGACGGCCGAATCCCCCAACTTGAATAAGGGCTTTAGCAGTTAAGCACAATCTTAATAACTTGTTTATTTGGTGAGTGAGGTAAAGAGGGTATTAGTTGAGTAGTCGAGAATAAAAATCGAGCTTTTGCTGTATCCTATTTAGTGCGGGATTAGGGAAGTTGATTGCCTAGTTTCAGTACACTTAGGGTTATTCTTTTGTACACCAAGATAGTCTTTGTCGCCAAACCAATTCCGAAAGTATACGTAGGGATTCCTATCCAATGATATATTCTCCAATATTTGCACTTCATCTGAAGTTAGAGTAATCTTTGTCATTTGCTGATTTTCTGTTAATTCAATAGTAGTGAAATAGAACTATAAAATCGCATCCATATTAGTTACGAAGCAAAGATTTCCAGGGATTTACATGCATACAAAACTTCCTTTGGGTTCGATACTACTTGGTCCAAATGCTTACCCTTGCTACAGTGATCTCATACTCTTGTGGGGTAACTGCTAGTTAAGAATATAGCATTTTACGGCCAAGTCAACCTCCCAGACAGAACACACTACCCGAGGTAGATTTTCTAGAGTCTATATCTGATTGGAAATCTGAGTCCGTGTATCTGATTGGGAAAAGATTGTCCGACTGATAAATCAACATTCTATTCTGAGTTCTCTTCAGGTACTTAAGAATATTTTTAACAACTGTCCAGTGTTCTTTTCCCAGATTACTCTGATATCTTGCTACCATGCCTACGACAAAGCAAATATCTGGTCTCGTGCACAGCATTGCATACATGAGACTTCCAACTGCTGACGCATATGGAATGTCCTTCATGTCATCTATCTCATTTTGTGTCTTTGGACACATTTCTTTTGATAGATGGATCCCATGCCTGAAAGGTAAGAAACCTTTCTTTGAATCCTGCATGTTGAATCGCTTCATAACAGTGTCTATGTATGAAGCTTGGGATAAACCCATCATTCTTCTCCTGCGATCTCGAGTGATCTTGATCCCTAGGATATGACCGGCTTCTCCCAAGTCCTTCATATTAAACTGATTTGACAGCCACACCCTCACGTCTGACAACACCTTTACATCGTTCCCGATGAGCAGAATGTCGTCTACGTATAGTACTAAGATTACCAATGCAATTCCATCACACTTTTTATATACACAACTCTCGATCTCATTTTGATCAAAACCGTAGGATTTAATTTTGTTGGGATAATTTTAGTTTTGATTATTATGCCAAAAACACAGGCTGATGCAGTGTGCTGATGCAGTGCAGACCAGATCAGCAGACCAGACCAGACCAGATCAGCAAACTAGATCAGCAGACCAGATCACCAGACCAGACCAGACCAAATTTGCATACCAGAAAACTGCACACCAGAAAACTGCATACCAGAAATCTGCATACTAGATCAGGCGACCAAAATCAGAAGAGCTGAACAGTAATCAGGCGAGCTGATTAGATCCGTTAGACACACAAAAAGCTGGACAATGAGAAGATGACAACAACATATATGGATGTGACATAAAGCTGCAAGCAACAATGCAAAAGGACTAAGAAAAGCTGGAAGACTATTAGTATGGATTTAAATTTACTCTCCAATGGTAATATTCAAATCCACACTATAAATACATTGCACTATCTTCAAAAGAAGATAATGGAGAATGCTGCAAAGAAAAGATTAAAGCCAAATATTCAAGCATCTCCATTCAAGAACACAGAGCATTAAATATCCAAATTTACCCAAGAGTGTTCTTCATTATATCTAAGCATAAATGTCATATCCTAAGCTTAGAGAGATTTTCCCAACCTTAGCTTAAAGACTAAAACAATGTAAGGGAAAATCTCACCTAGTTGGAAATAACACCAAACCCAAACCCCTTTCTTGAGAGAGAAATAGTGGTTAAGTGAGGTAATTAAGAAGCAATCCCGCAAGGGAGGGTAGGCAATCCCGTGAGGGAGATAAGTCCCGAGAGAGTGAGAACTCATTAAACATCTGTTGTATTGTGTTGGACTAACACATTAATCTAAGTCCAGTTGGTTTAGTTGGTGCCCCTACTGATATGGAAGAGTGGATGTAGGAGTTGGACTCCGAACCACTATAAAAATACATGTGTTCTTATTTGCTTTCATATTAACTGTTGGGAGATGAATTTGAATAAAGATTTTGATTAGATCCCAAAAACCCTGAGTATGACATGTTCAGGATATCTTGGTAGTATAGAATCAGGATCAGGTTTCAATAGAAATTAGGACTCAGGATTTTCTGCATCATGTATAGTCAGCATATATAGATCAGGGAGAAATATGTTTCTCATCATAATAAAAGACTCAGAAGAATCCTGAAGACTCCGAAGACTCAGAAGACTCAGAAGACTCAGAAGAATCCTGAAGACTCAGAAGACTCAGAAGAATCCTGAAGACTCAGAAGACTCTGAAGACTCAGAAAAATCCTGAAGATTGAAGAATCCTGAAGACCGACGATCCTGAAGACTGTTTGTGTACTGAACAAAAAGGACCCTGAACCACTATCTTAAATGAAATAGTGATTATGTTCATTCCTAGTACAAACAAACAGAATGTTAGACATTTGTGGACATTAAGGAACATATCAGCTCAGAAAGATCAACCTAAATAAAGTCGTTTGTTTGTCTCTACTCAAAGGAAGACTTCGACCAATGAGGAGGCAACAACAACGTACTTTACTGACACTAAAAGCGACATCTCACTGAAGAAATGTCAGGTCTGATATCTTCCAGTTCTTAGAAGTTGATGATTGGCTACATGGCTGCATATTTCCTAAAACATGCAAGGGTGCGTTCAAACCTAAAAATAGTCGTTCATCAATAACCAAAAGAGGAAACTCTTGAAACTATCTCTTCCAACAGATAGTTTTTCAAGGAGTGACCTTGGAGAAGTTGCCTATAAATACTAGTGACCTTCACCATTGCAAGGTTACGGGAAATCAAAGCAACTCCAGAGCTCATTCGTATTCTTGCAAATTGAAGAACTCGAAAACCTTAAGATTTCCCAAGTGTTTCACATTGAAGAGAGCTCATTCACTAAGCATAGAATTGTTATATATCCAAAGCTTAGTAGAGATATCCTAGCCTTTTCATTTGTACTTATTGTCAAAGGATATCTCACCCTAGTTGGAAACCATTCCCAACCCAAACCCTTTTATTAGGTAGTTTGAGTGTGTGTGTGATTGTTGGTAAGAAAGAGTTGTAAAGAGTAAGTAAGATGCAGTTGAGTCAGCCAGAAAGCTCTAGAGAAGAAGTGAGTAAGTTGTTTTAGACAGTCAGAAAGCTTGTGTGAGTTGAGTTAGTAAGCTGTAATAGTCAGCCAGAAAACTCAAGGTAGAAAAGTTAGTGAGCTGCTGTGTTCAGCCTGGAAGCTTTAGGTGATAGTGTGTTAAGGAATTTCTCTGAAGACCAGAGAGAGTGGACGTAGGAGCTTTGTCTCTGAACCATTATAATTTACTGTGTTGTTTGCTTTCTGTTTTGCATTTTATCTGTTGCATATTTTCACTGAAAGCATACTATTTTCTTAATATTCAGTTGGAAACAATCCACTGAACTTGCATCAAACTTGATCACAACTTTAACCACTGTTTTACTAAGGAAGAGATTTTCAGCAAGATAAAACGAGTATAAACTTAAGGCCAACCCATTCCGCACTCTTGATTAGCTAGAACAGATAGTTACCAAACTGAACCAACTCTACTGAGTATTCAGTAAGATATCCAAGCTTCTCAGGATCTCTGATAAAACTCAGGATCAGTTGGGCTAATCTGAAGCTTCTGAAAGCTGCTCAGGATCACTGTCTCAGTAGACTTTGACTCAGGGCAATTTGTGCTTCTCAGGACAAAACTCTCAGGACAATCCTGACCCTTCTGATCACGGTAAAGGAAAAGTTTTAAAAATCACTAAACACGTGTATTCCCCCCCCATACACGTGTAAGACACGTTGCACCGGGACCAACAAGTTGTATCAGAGCAGTGGTTCATTTTTGACCACTTGCTTTGGTAGCCATAGTCTATTTGTTGAAAGACTTTGGTGGTCTACTGAATAGATCTTACTGCTGATATCTTACAAGGCTCATTCATCATGCCTTCTAAGGAACTTCCTATGTTCTCTGTTGAGAGCTATGACCTATGGAGATTGAGAATGCAGGCACACCTGTATTCTAAGTATGAAAGAATGTGGAGAGTGGTTTCTCAAGGACCATTTAAGTACACTATTGTGAATCCTAGAATCACTGATGCTGAGAGAGATGATCCCAGAGATGAATTTCCTAAACCTGATGACCAACTTACTCCTGATGAGAGAAAGTTAGTCAATTTGGACTATATTGCTAAGGACACTCTATATAGCACTATTGATGATGGTGTTATGGGAATGATTTCTCACTGTGAAACTGCCAAAGAAATATGGGACACACTTGCTAACATGTGTCAAGGCACAGATCATATTAAAGAGAACAAACTTGTTGTTGCCATTGCAAAGTTTGACAGCTTTGAAATGGAAGATGGTGAATCCATTGACAAATTGGAAGTCAGATTCACTAGCATCATGAATGATCTGAATGCTCTTGGGAAAAGATACCCACAAAGAGAAGTGGTACTGAAAATTCTTAGAGGATTGTCTAAGAAATGGGATATACATGATGTGGTGATTGAAAACACCAAGAATATTGATTCTATGCCATACCAACAAGTTTTCTCTGAACTGAAAGCTTATGAGTTTGTAATCGATAAGAAAACTAAGAAATCTGATAGCAAAGATGAATCTTCATCTAGCAAAAATGTGGCTTTCAAAGCCAAAGAGAAATCCTGTAAAGCTAAAGAGTCTGATAACTCACTTGCCAAAAATCAGGATGAGCAAGAGGATAAGCTAGTACTGTTGGCAAGGAGGTTTGAAAGACTCAATAGGAGATATGAGAAATATAAGAAATAATATAAGAACAACAGGTACAGGAACAAGACTAACTCAGAAGCTGAGGACAGATCCACTGAGAAAATGAAGGACCACAAAACTGAAGGATCCTCATCCAGAAAGAAGGACTCCAAAACCAAGGAGGAAAGTGATCAGGATGATGATGCCAATAGATGTTATAACTGTCAGAAGAAAGGTCACTTCCAGTATGATTGTCCTGAGCTGAGTGCCAAAGAAAGAAAGGAGAGACAAACCAAGAGAGACAGAAAGATCTCTAGCAAGAAGGCTATGATTGCTGGAGAAGAAGAACAATCTAAAGAAGGATCCAGTTCTTCAGAGGAGATATTCTCAGATAGTGACAGTGATGATGTCTGCCTTGTTGCTATGGAGGATGTAAATTCTTCTATCTCTGTTGTTGCTCCTACACAAGCACCTGAGTTATCAAGTTCATCTGTAACCAGTAACTTTGACCTGATGGATTCTTTTGAGAATCTTATGAAGGACTATTCTGTGTTACAAGAACTGCTCATAGAAACTCAAGAGCAGAATAAGGAACTGACTGCTGAAAATCTGAGGTGGAAAGACTCTAATGCTGTTGAGATCACTTCTCAATTAATGGGAACTACTAATGAACTGAATGTTCTGAAAGTACAACTCTCAGAGAAAGAGACAGTGATAGAGGCCCTGAAAGGAAAATTAGAGAAATCCACCGAGGAGAATCAGCTTATCAGGACTGAATTCAATGACCTCTTTGAGAAGCATGAAACTCTAAAGAAAAGTGAGAAAAGAAACACTCAGTAGAGACATTCTCAACTGAAGAGACCGAGTCCTCAGGATACTGAAAAACCTCAATTTCAGTACAGGCAACCTATACCCCACTTGCCTAAGGGTAAAGGTTTCCTGAACCCAAGTCAGCAGAGACAGAGACCAGCTGCACCAAGGCCAAAGCATTGGAACAAGAGGCCTGAAACCAAGAAGAATTCTAAGGCTCATGTTCATGCTAAGGCTGGCACTCATACACAGGGTACTGTCAAGGCACCTAGGGTGGTGAATGTGTATGTAGATGTTTATGGGAGACAAATCAGCCACTCTAAAGTAATTAGAGTTATCAGGAAGGTTTGGGTTCCAAAAGGTACAACTAACCTGGTAGGACCCTACACCAAATGGGTACCTAAGGCCTGATCTATTTTTCAGGTGAAAGAAAAGGGCACAGAGCTGATAGAAGACAACATAGCCCTAATGGGTGGAAGTGAAGTAGCTCCTGCTGCATGGTATCTGGACAGTGGATGCTCAAGGCACATGACATGATATAAACATCTACTCACTAACTATGTTGAACAGAAAGACCCTCAGATTACTTTTGGAGATAATTCCAAAGGACAGACTGAAGGATATGGAACTCTTGAAGTTGAATCTATTCATATCCATGGTGTTTCATATGTTTCTGGTTTAAAGCATAATTTGCTTTCAATCAGTCAATTCTGTGACAAAGGATTCAGTGTTGAGTTCTCAAAGAACTTATGTTATGTGAAAGATAATGCTTCACATGCAACAAATATTACTAACTGGTACTAGAAAATGGAATGTGTATCTTGCTGATTGGAGATCAACTCCTAAAGATACATGTTTAGTTGCAAAAAGTTCTACTGATACCAGTTGGTTGTGGCACAAAAGACTAAATCACTTAAACTTAAAAACCCTGAACAAACTTGCAAAATTAGCACTTGTGAGGGGTTACCCAATGAAGTGTTCAGTAAGGATCATATATGTGATGCTTGTCAGAAAGGAAAACAAATCAGAGCATCATTCAAAAGCAAAGTAGAAGTGTCTACTGACAGAATACTGCAATTGTTACATATGGATCTCTTTGGTCCAGTAACACCTGTGAGTACAAATGACATGAAATATACACTTGTGGTAGTTGATGACTACTCTAGATATACATGGGTCATATTCTTACTCGGTAAGAAAGAGACTCAGACAAAACTGCCAGAACTACTAAAAAGACTCAGTACTTAAAAGAACCCGAGTGTGGTCAAAATCAGATCAGATAAAGACACTGAATTTATCAACCATATTATATCTGATTATTGTGCGGCAAATGGAATAGCTCATGAAACATCAGCTGCAAGGACCCCACAACAGAATGGTGTTGCTGAAAGAAGAAATAGGACTCTGAAAGAAGCTGTAAGAACAATGATTGTTGAAGCTGACATTCCTAAGAGATTTTGGTCTGAAGCTATCAACACTGCATGCTACTCTCAGAACAGATCCATGCTAACAAAGAATCAAGGAAAAACACCTTATGAGCTGTGGAATGAAAGGAAACCTCTTGTTTCTTTCTTTCGTGTGTTTGGTTGTAAGTGTTTCATACACAATAATGGTAAAGATCAGTTGAAAACTTTTGATAGCAAAGCTGATGAAGGGATATTCTTAGAATATTCTGAAGTCAGTAAAGCCTTCAGAGTTTACAACTGTAGAACCCTTATTGTGGAAGAAACACCTCATGTTGTTTTTGATGAATCTACTTGTGTTCAGAAGAAACATGAACATGACCCAGGAGATCTGACCAAGAGAATCACCAGACTTAACCTAAAAAGGAATGATAAAACATCCCCTGAGCCTGAAAAGAAGAAGTCAATCATTTTCTATGAATGGAGTGAATCAGACTCACACAAAGAAGCTCAGGATGGAAATACTCAGGATGGTGAGACTCAGGATGAAAATTCTCCGCTGAAGGAAAGCCAACACACTGAAGCTGACCAATCTGAACACACACCGGTTCAGACTCAGGTATGCAATGCTGATGAAGATGTGGTCATAGCTGAGTCAAACTCTGAATCTATCAACCAAGGGGGAACAAATGTCACTGACAATGTTCTGAATGGAATTTTCCCTGAGGAAGATGATTCACTCTCTCATTTTCTGTTGTTCCTTGAATTTAATGATCTGCCTGAATCTAACATTTCCAATGTTGATAATACTACTGAAGGGGGAACATCCAGGAGAAGATGGTTGGATAGTCATCCTACAAGTCAGATTGTGGGTGATCTATCAAAAGGTGATAAAACAAGAAGGTTCCATGGTGAAAATGCTCTATTCTACTGCTTCCTATCTAAAAAGGAACCAACTGAGATTGAAGAAGCTCTTCAAGATTCATTTTGGATTACTGCTACGCAAGAAGAACTGAATCAGTTCACAAGAAATGAAGTTTGGGAGCTAGTGGATAGACCTCAGAGGCACAATGTGATTGGAACTAAGTGGGTGTTCAAGAATATGAGAGATGAGAACAACAACATTGTGAGAAACAAGGCAAGGCTAGTTGCACAAGGTTATTCCCAAGAAGAAGGCTTGGATTATGATGAAACCTTTGCACCTGTTGCAAGACTAGAAACCATCAGATTGTTTCTTGCATATGCTGCCCACATGAAATTCACAGTCTATCAGATGGATGTGAAAAGTGCATTTCTGAATGGTGTGCTTAAAGAAGAGGTTTATGTGGAACAACCTCCTGGTTTCAGACATAATGACCAAGTTTACAGGCTCAGAAAAACCTTGTATGGTCTTAAACAAGCACCCAGAGCATGGTATGATACACTTTCTCAATTTCTCACTGACCATGGTTTTACAAAAGGAACAGTTGATAGAACCTTGTTCAGGATAGAAGATGGGAAAGATATCTTACTAGTTCAGATTTATGTGGATGACATCATATTTGGATATCCAAATCATCAGATGTGTGAGAAGTTCTCAGCTCTGATGAAAGGAAAGTTTAAGATGTCTATGATGGGGAAGATGAATTTCTTTCTAGGACTTCAAGTGAAACAAACTAAGGAAGGAATTTTCATCAATCAAGCAAAATACACCAGAGACCTGATTGCTAAGTATGGTGTACAGAATTGTAATGCAGTTAGAATTCCTATGAATACTAACTACAAGATGGATCCTGATCCTGAAGGCAAATCAGTAAATCACACTGATTATAGAGGGATCATTGGATCATTGCTATATCTCACAGCAAGTAGGCCTGATATTACATTTGCTGTAGGGATATGTGCAAGATACCAAGCTAATCCTAAGGCTAGTCACATGGAGGCTGCCAAAAAGATTCTGAAATATCTTAAGGGCACTGTGAATAGAGGATTATGATATCTAGCTAATGATAACCTTGAATTAACTGGCTATTCAGATGCTGATTATGGTGGATGTAGAATTGACAGGAAGTCAACTACAGGAACTTGTCAATTTCTTGGAAGTAAACTGATATCATGGTTTTCAAAGAAACAAACCTCAGTAGCAACCAGTACTACTGAAGTGGAATACATAGCTGCAGGAAGCTGTTGTGCACAGATTCTTTGGCTCATACAACAATTGAGGGATTATAAGGTTGTAGCCAATGAAGTACCTATATTTTGTGACAATAATAGTGCAATTGCTATTACACAAAATCCGGTATTGCACACCAGATGTAAGCATGTTGATATCAGACATCACTTTATCAGAGATCATGTTGAGAAAAAGGATATAAGGATGGAGAAAATTCATACTGATAAACAGAGAGCTGATGTCTTGACTAAATCATTGGCTGAATCAAGATTTCAGGAACTATCAGTTGAATTAGGCATGTTGGATCAAGGTGAATGAATTTCACTGAAGGGAGAAGTCCTTCAGGGGCATGTAGTTATTCAGGAAGAATAACTCAGGACAAAATTTTCTCAGGATGGAAACTGAGACTCAGGATAAATTTTATCAGGATTAGTATTCAGTAAGGTTTATATATTCAAATAATCCTGAAGTTATATTGATACATGCATTAAAATGACATTTATTACACAAGGAATTACTCAGTAATCATTTGAAATAAATGACAAAAGGCCTGAACTTTTAAAGCGGGAATGTTTGAAGTACCTTTGACTGAAAAAGATTAACAGTCACCTCGATTTTCGTGAAACAACCATTTGTCAACCTATAAACTGCTATTTGCCTATTGTCCAGAAAATTAGCCAAAAATAGCCTTTTTCTCTTGAGATTTTCTTTAAATCTCAGATTAAATCTCAACCAGTCATCATATTTTCAAGATTTAATCACAGCCCTTGATAGTCATTTCGCAGATCATATATAAACCAACAGTTAGCCTTCATTCATTTATTT
This sequence comes from Stenogyne calaminthoides, assembly GCA_037126765.1. NCBI lineage: Eukaryota > Viridiplantae > Streptophyta > Magnoliopsida > Lamiales > Lamiaceae > Stenogyne > Stenogyne calaminthoides. The sequence goes on from JBBCBC010000004.1 coordinate 15,332,346, forward strand.
CTCACATTTAAACGATTCAAATCCTCAAAATCCTTTATCTTCCAAACCTTCAAATCATTCATTTACCCTACCCAGAAAATTATTCTGCAATGGAGTTCCCAAGTTACGTCATGATTAAGAATCTCACCGAGATGGAGAAACCTTACTTTGAGCATGTGGTGGCAATGATCGATAATAAAGCTACCAAAGTGGAAGAAGAAGCTCTAAATATACTTCAATGGCCTGCTTATCACTTCTGGTAAGCAATATGCCAGAGTTGGTACTTGCACAGGAGGTGCTGTAGTTTGTGGTCAATCTCCATGAAGGAGACAATGGTGGACTAGTGTCGCAGTTGAGCTTCGACACTTATGCGAAGTCCAGGGCAAAGGTGGTTCGCACCTTGGAGGTAAATCTATCTTTGGATGATATTAATTCACTCTATGAATTAAATGATAGTGGCGAGGATCCTGCGCAATATATGGCTGGGAGTGAGCAAGAGATTTTAGACAGATTTGCGGAAACCAAGGCAGAGTTGAAAGGTTCTTTTCACAAACGGTGTTTGAAACCCAAATACCGAGTTTTGATTGACATTGTTGCAAAGTGCTTGATGAGCACTTCGGGGAGTCTAGAGCAGGTGAGCAGGAACAAGCTAAGGCTCATGGCTGCGATAGAGGATTCACCCTCTATAGACTTCAACTGGCTGAAATTCTTGGTGGACTGCATCCTTCATCAGAATCAGAAGCTAAAATATGCCAAAGGGGCATTTACCAAGAATGGAAAGGTTATGTTTGGGACGAAGATCAGTTCTTTGATCAAAACTCTATCCCGGGAAGAAATGTTCTTGATGGGTGGTGTTGAGTTTTCAAGAACTCGCATCATGTTTAGGAAGCCCAAGGCCTAGAAGAAGAAGGAAAGAAGCCAGAGCTCGATGGTTCAGGAGGAATCTGAGGATCAGGACGATTCGAGTTCTGATCAGGATGACGTTGTGATTGCTGAGGTTGTCCAAAAACCAGTCAGGACAACATCAGTAAAACATTCTGAGGCTTCAGGACAGGAAGAGAGGAGGAAGAAATCCCTTGATTTACTGAGGGTAAAGAGGGAGACTGGAGAGAAGCTGAAGACAAAGGCCATGGCTCCTCAGAAGCGGAAGAGGCTTCAGACTATAGCCGAGAAAGAGGCCAGTGAAGATGAAGAAATTCATACTGAGGCTCAGCAAGGAATGAAATCTCCACTTCAGGTTCTTGCTCAAGTGGTGAAGAAGGTTCAGGAGCAAGAAACTGAGGAGCATGTATTCTCAGAAGTACTTGAGACTTCCCTGAGCTTTGACAAAATGTCTCAGGAAATTTTCAAAGGACCTCAGATCTCGACTGAAGAGGGACCAACTCAGACTTCAGAACAAACAGAAACTCAGGACTTGCTGATTCTGGATACTCTCCTGAATGAACCCTTTCTTGATCCATCAACGCTCCAACTCATACATTCTGAGCCAAATATCCATGAGAGTCCTGAATTGAAGAAGGGAGAGGCAGAAGAAACCGAGTGGCGGAGCAAGGGAGAACAGTTCGTCTTGGACAGATACCCTGAGCTCAATGCGTATCCTGACCTTCAGGATCTTTTCTTCAGGCTCAGGACAATGGTCTATATCCTGAACCAGACACTCCCAGAGATGTTGAACATAGCCTCCTTCAGAGGAGAGGATTGGTGGAGTGCTGAGACTGCTGCTTTGACAGAGTTCTCTGGTTTCAGGAAGACCAAGCTTAGGATGAAAGTTGCTGATTTTGATGAGCTTGTGAAAAGGAAGGTGGGTGAGAAGAGAAATGCTGAGGCTGGTGAATCCAGTTCTCATAATCAGGAAGGAGAAGGGGATCAGGGAGGAGAAGGAGGAAAAGAAGCTGAACAGAAGAAACAAGCTGAGAGAGAAAAAGAGAAAGAAATTCAAGCTGAACAGCCTGATGTCAGACAACCTCAGACTGAAGTTAGCACTCTTCAGGTACCTTTTGGCACTATTGTACAGTATGCCGAAGTTACTGAAGTACCTAGCTTTAAATCTGATGTTTATGATATGCAGACTGAGGCTCGTTTGGAGCACCCAGCTCAGATGGAGACTGATGTACAAACTCCAGTGATTGACTTAACTCCAATCCTGGATGGGATGAAGAAGATAGAGCCAGTCTTAGCGAAGATGACTCAGATGGAGGAAACATTGGCAAGTCAATCTCAAAAGTTGGAAAATCTGAGCTCATCATTGTTGGGATAACATATGTCAGGATCTATCGGGATGACCTCATAAACACAAATTTAAATTAACAATTATTACTAGCATGAATTTACCTAAGTGAGTTCAAATAATAATTAATACATCAACAACATACAAATAATATTTCACGTAAAAGATCCTAGCATGCGGAATTTCTAGGAGTTTACGTAAACGTACCCGTTGGAGAGACGATCTGAGACAGACAGGATCAAGTATCTGGATACCCACCAAAAGTCCTTCTCAAGTATTCCCAAGTCCTCGTCCAATAACCTCGGTGGAAGGTTCTCTAATGAACGATTTATAAAACAAGGAAAATAAAATATTCTTGCACCACCTTTGTGGATTTCTAATATTTTCAACGCATGGAACACTAGTCGGAGATGAAAAATTCATCTCCTATTTATAAGAGAAGGGGGTTCGAAATTTTAGTGAACAATTAGGGCTAGGAAAGATCTTTCCTTGATCTCCAAGAAATCTTGAATATATGCAATATATTCTTCTTTCCATGTGTATTTTTTTTCACAAAAATCTCACACCCTTATTAAGCCTAAATTTTCGAAAAATTTCAAGAAGATTTGCAAGATTGGTTCTTTCTTGAATTTATGAGATATTCTTGTATTCCAGGAATACATATCTTTTTCCATAAAATCTTTCCAAGAAAATCTTTCTTCCCTTTCTTATACATAATTTTCGAAAATTCCTCATTAAAGAAGCCAAGTGGGAGTTTTCTTGAATTTATGGGATAGTCTTGTATTCCAAGAATACATTATCTCCTTTCCATAAAATCTTTGCAAGAAAATTCTTCTCCCTCTTTTCTTTAATATTTTCGAAAAAATAGGAAATATTGCAACAATAAATTTATTTTATTTTAAGCATCTTTTATTTATTGGACTTTAATTGGGCTACTTGAGGGGCCTTTAGGAGAATTAAGATGTACCTTCCAATGGACTTCTGAATTTCAATATTGAGCCACAATATAATTCAGCCCATTAATATTAGTTAATGCCACTATATAATTAATATTGCACTATCCAATCTTAACCCATATTACGGTAATATGGCTCCCAATTATTATTTCCCGTGTTTAAGATTATTTAGTCCATTAATTAATTAAGCCACTGAAAAGCTTTATATTAATTAATATCTTTATCCTTGGAGTAAGGACAACCCAACTTTATTATCCATACCGGAAAATTAATTCCACTTGCAAGATTTGTTATGATAAAGGTTTCGGGCCCACCAAGGGGACCAATCAAGCAAGACTTTTGTAAGCACACGATTCTCTGTATTAATTTAGCAACTGTCATGCAATTAATATTATTGCCCAAGATATAGGGTATCGAAGTCGCAATGATTCTCTTCCCATTTATAAGTCAAAGCAATAACTACTAATCACACACAGTCCTTATTAAGTGACAGAGATTAAGAAATCAACAACCACTGAGGTCTAACTCTTCATCCCTTAAGTCAGTGCGAATGAGTTTATCCTCTCTGTAGGTCCGCTTCAGCGCATCGAATGCACTAGTGTAATCTCTTGGTCAAGACAAGTCAATCTGAGCTTTACACATCAACTTCTACCAATAGATTGTTCGGATCTATCTAAGTTGTGAAACACGCACTCATATACAAGGAACTGTTAACGTGATCTTCTGTGATCTGGTATCACCACGTTAACTACAATGTAACGCTTGCTACGAACGATTTGCAATAAATATATATAACATTCAATCATATTTAAAGCAACAGTGTTAAACAATTTATTTTAGTAAATAAGTGTTTTAATACATAGGTTATACAAAGTAAAAGCATACTTTCACGTATAACCCCAACAATCATCTGATATGCTGCAAATTCAAACTACACTCTCGGATAAGCTGACTGTACTTGATGAGAAGATTGATGGAGTAAGGACAGAGCTCAATGCAAACATGGAGCAGAGGTACCAGGCCAGAACTGCATATCTTGAGGCCAAGATGGTTGAGAAGAATGAGCAACTAATTAAATCGGTTGTTGAGGAAATGAGCACTCTGCTCATGAACAAGATGACAGAGATGATGCACGATGCCTTCTCAACACAGTTTTCTCCACTATCTGAAGAATTTTCAATGGCCAAGAACTACATGATGAGGCTGAAAGATGAGCATGATCAGCTGGCTGGGGAAGTGCACAGTTTAGGCAAAGAACAATATTATATGGATACTGCATTGTCCCAACTTCTCCCAAGGTATGATGCCAAAAAGGGGGAAAGGCCAAGTTCAAAAGGACAATTAGATAAGTTGTTGGCACAGACCTTGGAAAAGAAGGCCCAAAAAGAAGCTGAAGCAAAGAAAATCTTGGATGCTCTGAGTGAGATTGAAGCCACTGAGAAATTGAAGTTCAAAGAAGTAGAAGAACATTGCCTTACTCAGACAATCAGAACAGATTTCTCAGGAAATATTAGAAGAAAAAATGCTTGAGAGGAGAAGGATTGAAACGAGCAAGGCAGGGGAAGAGCAAGCCAGACCAGAAAAGAGGAAAACAGTTGCCTTTGTTGAGCCAAAGAAGAAGAAGAGAGCAAAGGTAACAAAGCCTATTCAAAGGAAGCTTGTAGTTGAGTTTGATGAATCTGAGGAAGAAACTGAGGAAACTGAACCTGATACCCAACCAGAGACCTTCGATACAAAGAAGACTCTGAAAGCCCTGCAAATTGAAAAGGAGAAAAGAACTGCTGCTTCAGTATCTGGTGCTCCATTGATTAAGAAGAAAAAGGAAGAAGAGCAGAAAATGAGGGGTGTATTCAAGAAATTCATTGGCAAGAGGAGAGGCACTGAGAAAACTCAGAAATGGCCACACATTGACAAGTGGATGCCTATCCAGATCAATGATGCATGGGTAGAGATAAAGATAACCTTCTGGTTCTACTACGAAATTATGAGGGAATGGAGATGGAGCAGCTCAGACAAGAATGAGGCATTTATTGAATATCTGCTGACATTCTATCCTGAGTATCTTCAAAAATGGATCAACTTGGCTGATGAGAACAATACTCAGATTGTAGCTCCAGGGCCATGCATGTACCTAGCTCCAAGGTTTGAGAATGGATATGTAAATGAGGCTGCCATCTCTCAAGAAATTGCTCAGTATACCCTCCATCTAGGCCTGACAGGAAACAACCCAGAGATCATCAAGGAAAGAGATGGACTGAAGAAGAGGTACTATGGGATGTTCAACTTGGAAGTACCAGAGGATGAGATCGAAGAAGACTGAAGACTGTGTACTTCTATTTAATTTCTTTTGGTTTTCATTGTAAAATGTAACTCTTATCCTTCATCAATGAAAAGTTTATCTTTTGTGATTGAATAAGATAATATCTCATTATCTTTTTATACATTCTTACTTATCTGATATGCCATTTGAATGTAACAGATAACTGAAACCTGAGTGATAGGTTAAGTTTTTTTGAATGTAACAAGATGGTTTTGGCATCATCAAAAAGGGGGAAATTGTTGGGAGATGAATTTGAATAAAGATTTTGATTAGATCCCAAAACCCCTGAGTATGACATGTTCAGGATATCTTGGTAGTATAGAATCAGGATCGAGTTTCAATAGAAATTAGGACTCAGGATTATCTGCATCATGTATAGTCAGTAGATATAGATCAGGGAGAAATATGTTTCTCATCATAATAAAAGACTCAGAAGAATCCAGAAGACTCTGAAGACTCAGAAGAATCCTGAAGACTCAGAAGACTCTGAAGAATCTTGAAGATCGAAGAATCCTGAAGACCGAAGATCCTGAAGACTGTTCGTGTACTGAACAAAAAGGACCCTGAACCACTATCATAAATGAAATAGTGATTATGTTCATTCCTAGTACAAACAAACAGAATGTTAGACATTTGTGGAACATATTAGCTCATAAAGAACAACCTAAATAAAGCCGTTTGTTTGTCTCTACTCAAAGGAAAACTTCGACCAATGAGGAGGCAACAACAACGTACTTTACTGACACTGAAAGCAACATCTCACTGAAGAAATATCAGGTCTGATATCTTCCAGTTCACAGAAGTTGATGATTGGCTACATGGCTGCATATTTCCTAAAACATGCAAGGGTGCGTTCAAACCTAAAAATAGTCGTTCATCAATAACCAAAAGAAGAAACTCTTGATACTATCTCTTCCAACGGATAGTTTTTCAAGGAGTGACCTTGGAGAAGTTTCCTATAAATACTAGTGACCTTAACCATTGCAAGGTTACGGGAAATCAAAGCAACTCCAGAGCTCATTCGTATTCTTGCAAATTGAAGCACTCGAAAACCTTAAGATTTCCCAAGTGTTTCACATTGAAGAGAGCTCATTCACTAAGCATAGAATTGTTATATATCCAAAGCTTAGTAGAGATATCCTAGCCTTTGCATTTGTACTTATTGTCAAATGATATCTCACCCTAGTTGGAAACCAACCCCAACCCAAACCCTTTTATTAAGTAGTTTGAGTGTGTGTGTGATTGTTGGTGAGAAAGAGTTGTAAAGAGTAAGTAAGCTACAGTTGAGTCAGCCAGAAAGCTCTAGAGAAGAAAGCTTAGGCCGGACAACCCCAAATCCTCATGTGACCCAAACTTGGCTTGCGCCCGGTCCATAATTCCTTTGGGATTTTTGAAATCGATTTGGATGGTACTAAGTTCAAAATGTAAGCCGCTGTTTCCAAGGCGTGACCCCAAAACGACTTGGGTAGATCCGCATAACTCATCATTGTTCTGACCATTTCTAAAAGTTTTATGTTTCTTCGTTCTGCAACCCCGTTTTGTTGAGGGGTTCAGGTGCGGTTAACTGGGATACAATCCCTTCATCTAACAAGCAGTTCAAGAATTCATCGCTGAGGTATTCGCCTCCACGATCAGATCATAGATACTTGATACATTTTTCTATATGATTCTCTGTTTGAGCCTTAAATTCTTTGAATTTGTCAAAGGTCTCAGATTTATGCTTCATGAGAAAAATGTACCCATATCTTGAGTAATCATCGATAAAAGTAATGAAATACTCATAACCTCCTCTTGCTTTGATCGACATTGGACCACATACATCAGTGTGAATAGTTTCCAACACTTCTTTGGCTCTATTCCCCTTGGCTCCAAATGCCCTCTTGGTCATTTTACCTTCCAAACATGATTCGCAAGTTGGAAACTGTTCATTCCGGAGAGGCTCCAATGAACCATCTTGGACCAACCTTTGGATCCTACTTGGATTGATATGACCTAGTCTTAGATGCCAAAGAAGTGTTTCGTTCACATTGGTTGAACTTTTTCTTTTAGTGTTTGAAATGGTCGACGTGTTAAAGGATGCATTTCGTTGGTGGTGTGAACTGTTAATAGTATAAAGATTGTTCGATAACGTTCCATGACAGATAAATTTATTATGTAAAGAAATGGTAACAACTTTATTAAAAGTAACCGAATATCCATCATAAAAGAGTTTAGAAACTGAAATTAAATTCTTTCTAAAACTTGGAACGTAAAGAACATCTCTTAGAACTAAAACTCTATCTTCAAAAGAAAGTTGCACGTCTCCCACTGCTTCAGCTGCTATTCTCGTAGCATCGCCCAGTGTAATGAGGATCTCACTTCCGCTTAGTTGTCGGGTCCGCTTGAACCCCTGTAAAGTGAAACAAACATGATCAGTGGATCCCGTATCCACTACCCATGAATGGGTAGCATACGCTGCTAAACAATTTTCAACAACTAATGCATGACAGTTACCTTTCTTTCCATTCCGCTTAGGATTGGAACAGGCAGACCTCCAGTGTCCTATCTCACCGCACTCCAAACATTTCCTCTTACTTAGACTTTCGTTTTTTATAGACGTTGAGCCGACTTGGTTTAGCCTCTTTGTCTTCTCATCTTTCTTACCACCGATTGGCCTAGAAAGAAAAGAAGACCCCTTTGCAACCAAGTTCATTTTCTTGCACTCCATTTCCTCTTCGACCAATGTAAGAGCATTTACTAGATCATCCATAGTGAATTCCAGATCGCTCATCAGGTATTCTAGATAGAAGTGATCATAGCTCTTTGGCAGAGAATGGAGAATGAAATCAACTTTGGTTTTGAAATCACATTTTTGGCCAAGAATCTCAAGTTCCTAAAAAAGAACCATAACCCTAAGAACGTGCTCCCTTGCGGTCGTTCCTTCTTCCATTTTTAGCTCGGCCATATCATGCCTTATGCTTTGGATTGCCATACGGGCCGGATGTGCAAACATTGCTTCGAGATTTCGCATAAAGTCTGCAACTGATTCAAATCCTTGATGAAGGCGTTTTAACAAATCTGACAGATGTGCCATGATTGTGTCCTTCATCAATTCATTGGCCAACTCCCATTCATTATATTCCATCTCATCCCATATACTAGTATCCTCAACTGGTTTTTCGGGTTTTGGTGTGTCAAGTACCCATTTGGATTGTTGTGCAGTTAGGATGAATTTCATTTTGTAATTCCAATCAAAATAGTTTTCTCCAGTGAATTTAAGATCCTTGAGTTTATCAAGTGGATTAAAAGGTTTCGACATAGATGTACTGAAATAAACATACATTTTCGTATTAATGCTAGAATTAAATAAAAATTCATCGCATAATTTAATACCATGAATCATATTAAAATCTAAAAAAATATGAAAATGTATCAGCCAACATCCCAAAACAGTTTAAATAAGCCACGTTGGGTGGGTCATTACTTAAACACATTTGAGCAAATTACAAACATGAACAATTACAAAACTTTTAATTTAAAAAAAATCAATAGTTAGCTCCCACTTGACCAATATAAAATTGACAGGGACTTTGAAGAAGTATATGCATATCAAATTTATATCTAAGTAATAACCATGATTAAATACATAATTATTATTTTGTTTTGATCGAGCCTCGTTGGGAGGGTCATCGTCGCCACTAATAATAATTCACAATAATCCGTTTGGTAATTTATTCATGTGAAGACTATCTTTTGGCCGCTCTATTGGGGAGATTTCTCCAAAAGATTTCACAAATAAATAAATCATGGAGTTCAAATAAATTTGATTCAAAACCAAATTAATTATTTAAAAAATACTTAGCAATTTTGAGTTTGAAGATTTTTCACAAGCAATATCTCATGCAAACACATTAAACGAATTTAAACAGAAGCATAAGAAAAAGCACATGAAAACAAAACAGAAATTAAACATATTGGGCACAAATTATCCAATTGTCATGGTTTAATTTTTCTTGTCTTGATCTTGAAGAAACACCATCTTGATTTCTCCCACTCAAACGTCTCAAAAAAAAATCATCGCGCCAAGTCACATCTCGTGCATTGACCAGCTCGCGAGTTGGGATGCATGCCCTGCATCCGACCCGGCCGTGTCGATCGGTACCGTCGTAAGCCGTCTTAAGCGTCAGCGCCGTCGCCCGGCAAAAATTCGGCACTCTCGGTAACCGGCGCCCGTGTGTGCGTTTCGCCCGACCCGAATCCTTTACCGCATTCACGCGTATCGCATGCACCCAGTAGCGGCCACCAGATCTGCCTCGCGGAACTTCATTTTGTCAGCAGCGTACACCACCAGCCGCTTGCCCTCGTCCGCCTCACTTTGATCCCCCTCGCTCAGCCACTCGGCCTTGCCCCCATGCCGATGCAAGACGCGGCGTCCGCAAGATCGCACACGTGCCTCCCCGGCATGTTTTCAGCATGATGCCGTTGCTCGCACTGCTCGATCCGGATCTTTCAATTCCTCGCTTCCGTCTTCGATCCGGTTACAATTTATTTAATGAAAAGTAAATAAACCTATGATCTAGACTAGTCTATTACATTGAACAAATCAAATAGCCTAATCTACTCGTGGATTTTCTCACGAGAAAAACCAATCTGAATGAGTCGAATTAAAACCAATCATACGCATGAAATAAATAAACACATTAAATACCATGACAATTGGATACCTGCAAAACAGATCTAACAATTCTACTATCCAATTTTTAATAAAATTTAATGGCCAACAAATTTAAATAACAATTTAAATACAGAGATCAAAACCGAGGCTCTGATACCAGTTGTTGGGAAATACGGGGTGCCCGGATCTATTCGAGGTGTATTTAACTACATATTTAAATTAATCGATTAATTACTAATATGAATCAATCCTAAATTAATTCAACATAATAATTAAATTAACAACAACAACATGCGTACATGTAATTCACGTAAATCCTAAGCATGCGGAATCTAGGAGTTACGAAATTACATACATCTTGGAGTGACAACCGTTGACACGATGGATCAACCCAAAGTGCCTTCTCAAATATGTCTCACGTCCACAAATGTAATCCGGTGGAAGGATTCTCACGAATGATTTTAATAAAGGAGAAAACACAAAAATATATTGCACCACCTTTGTGGATTTCTAATTTTTCTAACTCATTGAATTGTCTTGGGGATGAAAAATTCTTCCCCTATTTATAAGCATAGAGGTGGTCGAAATTTTGGCAAAAATTGGATGTGGGAAGATCTTTAATTCTTGTGCAAGAAGTAATCTTGAATATATCCAATATATTCTCTTTCCTATAAATAAAATTTCAACAAAATTATCCTCCCTTATAAATAGTAATTTTTGAAAAATTTAATGCACAAGAAGGCAAGATTTTATTTCTTGAATTTATGGGATAATCTTGTATTGCAAGAATACTTATCTTTTTCCATAAAATCTTTTCAAGAAAATCAAGAAAATCTTTTCCCTTTCTTGTCCCATAATTTTCAAAAAATTCAAGAAAAATAAGGCAAGAATATTTTCTTCTCCTTCTCATTAATTGGACTTATATTGGGCTATTTTTCAGGGGCCTTTAGGAGAATTAAGATTGGACCTCCAATGGGCTATGAAACTTTAATATTAACCCAAAATATTATTCAAGCCCATTAATATTAATTTACTCCACTATAAAATTAATATTGAACTATCCATCTTAATCCATATTACGATGTTACAATAATATGGCTCCTGGTTATTATTTCCCGTGTTTAAGATTATCCAGTCCATTAATTAATTAAGCCACTGATAAGCTTTATATTAATTAATATCTTTATCCTTGGAGTAAAGACAACTCAACATTATTATCCATACCAAAAATAAATTTCCACTTGCAAGATTTGGTATGATAAAACTTCTGAGCCCACCAAGGGAACAAATCACACAAAACTTGCTTGCACACGTTGCTCTGTATTAAATCTTAGCAATTGTTATGTAATTAATAATATTGCCCAAAATGCAAAGTATAGAATCACTATATGACTCTAAACCCAACGCAGATCAAAGCAATAAATATTAACTACACACAATTCTATTTAAGTGATAGAGGTAAGAAATCAATAACAACTGAGGTCTAATTCTTCATCCCTTAAGTCAGTACGGAAGAATTTATCCTCTCTGTAGGTCCTCTTCAGCACATCATCATGTGCTAATGCAATCTCTTGGTCAAGACAAGTCAATCTGAGCTTTACACTTCAACCTCTACCAATTGAGTGTTCAAATCCATCTAGGTCATCAAGTTATACTTTTATTTACAAGGAACTGTTAATGTGATCTTCTGTGATCGGGTATCACCACATTAACTACAATGTAATATTGTACTAATATTGAACGGTTTGCAATAAATAATTAACATTCATTTATATTTAAAGCAACAATGATGGAACATTTATATTAAGTAAATAAGAGTTACATGAGTTCGTTATTACGTAAAAATATACTTTCACGTATAACCCCAACACTTTTGAGGCAAAAGAAGTGGAGGCACTCACCATGAGCACAGACTTTTCCTTAGCAGTGGAAGACTCAAAAGTTTTGAGCATGTTATGGAGCTCCGGCATGGTCGCTTCCGTCTTATTCATATTAAAATTCACTACGAAATTCGAATATGAATCGGGAAGAGACTAGAGGATAGCATAGACCGATATATTGGTCTTGAGCTCGATGCCCAAATGACCAAGTTTCTCGATCAAGCCTATCATCTTAAGCACATGAGGTGAGACCTTCCCTCCTTTAGCCAATTGACATCTGAACAGATCTCTCATCACTTCATAAATCTCAGAACGAGATTCAGAATCAAAGAGATCCTTCAGATGCTTAAGCATCTCGAAGGGACCCATCTTCTCATGTTGTCTTTGCAATTCGGGAGTCATGTCGAGCAACATAACATACTGAGCCTGGGAAGCATCCTCTTGATGCTTCTTTTGAGCTGCAACGTCAAACGCTCCAGCCTCTTTAGTACTAGCCTCAGGGGTAACAGGGATTGGCGTGTCCAACACATACTCAATCTTTTCTTGCCTTAGCACCAAACACACGTTTCGGTGCCAGTCGAGAAAATTTGGCCCAGTCAATTTGTTTGTTTCCAAAATACTTCTCAACGACAAGTTATTCATTTCAACAATCCTAGAGAAATAAAATAAAACGGGAATTGAAACACATAATTCCTATGATCAATATTCAACAATCAAAATAAACATGGAATTTATATTTATTTTATCTCCATTATTTTCACATACTCAACGACCTCATAGGAAGAGTACGAATTTATATCAAATATAAATTGTAATGGACTAGGATCCATATTCTTATTATTACAATATCTGCTTTGGCTAATTACCATAATAATAAAACTGGTAGGTCTCTAAACCAATTGCAACACTGCAATTCCTAGTTGATTGAACCTAGTTTAATCGGATGTCCTTTAACTTTTGTTTCCCTGCTTTGGCTGGTGAAACAAAATTAAGTTAGTTTACAACCATCGAGCAATGACATCATATGTCCCTATAAAAGTGTAGGTCCCGAACGGGTTTTGTGAGGGCAGAAGTCTAGAGGGGAGGGGTGAATAGACTTCTGGAAACTTTTTCGTGCAGATCAGGTGTGATTGCAGTTTGCCTGATCAGAGTGTAAGTGAATCAGTTTGGACTGATATCCAACTTACTGATCGCCTAAGGGCAGATCAGTTCAGTATCTATCAGTTTAACTGATTGTGCGGAAGCTAGTTTATACCCGTGTGAAAAACCCGTTTATAACAAATCAGATTCCGAAGCTGTTTTCAATAAGCTGACTAAGGAGTCAATCTGATCAGATCAGTAGCTTGGTGCAAGCTAATCCTAACTCAGAATATGTATGCAGATTTAATCAAGGTTGTGTGCAATAGTGTAAAATAATTAATCAAACAAGTAAATGCACACAAGATTTATAGTGGTTCGGACAACCAGTCCTACGTCCACTCTTTCCTATAACAAGGGGCACCAACTTAACCAACTTGGACTTAGTTTATTGTGTTAGTCCAACACATTACACCAACATATATTTATAGAGCTCTCACTCAACTGATCCCAGAAATCAGCACTAGAAACCCTAGTCTGAAATCTTGCAAAACAACCTTAACCTAACTTTTGGGTTTTGGGTAAGATTTGTTGTTTGTTCCGACTTGAAATCTATCTTAGTGTTTAAGTAGCCTAGCAGCTAGAGGATGAGATTTTTGTGCTAAGAACTATGGGATGAACACTTAGAGAAATAATCTTCAAGGTTGTGTTCTTCGTGCGGAAATTTGACTATAGTATGAGCTTCTTGATAATTTCCGTATTTTCACTCTGAAGAGTAATCCCATATTTATAGACCCCGAAATCAAAGAGCCGTTGGAAAGCAATTTGAATTTCCGGCTATATTTGGTAGATATGTAGGATTTGATGTGATGTGCTTCAGGGAAGGCATGGCCGAAAGCGTGAGTAGTTGTCCTTTCTAGCCGTTTGACTATGCAGCACCGAATCCCACATTGTCAGCTTGTTCATACGTGTCACTTTCTCATTGGTTAACAAGTACAGCATTTCAGTGTTTGTTCACCAATTAAAGTTGACATTCTTCTGGTCTGGCTTACCCCGTATGTTTCTGATAAGTAGATAAGCTTATCATCTTACTGACTTGGCCTGAACTAATCACTACCTTCTACTGATCAGTTACCTTGAGTCCACTGATATGGTTGTCTTAGCTTCAACCAATCGACTCTGCTGATATCTTCATAGAATAGGTCTTCTGGTCTTCAAGTAAAGTCTTTTGAAATCCACTACTGTTCTTCAGCTACTGATCTCGCTAATGATCATTGCTCTGCTGATCTTTGCTTTGCTGATCTTCACTTGACTTGTGCATCTAGAGTTCTTCTTTAAGAAAGACCTAGTCTACTACATCAGTTGTCTAACAAGTTCAGCTGGTTTCCTATCATATCATCAGTCGACTAACATGTTCGACTGGTCCTATTACAACTGTTTTGGAACTTCCATCAAAACTATAAATTTCCCAACAAAAAGTCCTCTTAGATATAGATCTGATCAAAAGACTTTGATCTTAAATACTCATTGGAACGAAATCTCCGGTTTACTTTTAATTTCGATGGAAGACATCGTTTCAATTTAATGAAAAACCATATATTAGTGAGGAACATTTTAAAGGTAGGGTATTAATTGCTTAATCGAGATCCAATAAGTTAACTACGTCACATTTGAGCAATTATTGGGCGCCGCCTACCCAAACATGACATACACGGACTAACAAATATTGGGCGCCGTCTACCCAAACAATTAATACGGTCCAACAAACATTGGGCGCCGCCTACCCAAACAGTTATAATGCGGACTATAAATGTGTTAAATAATTAATTCAATAAGTTAACCAAGTGGGAATTTAATAATTTTCAAGACTCATTGAATTTCAAAATCCAATTTTAAATTCAATATTAAAGTTTAAACAATTATTAAATCTTAATAATTAATCCAATTAATTATAATTAAAAGTCCAACTTTTAATTTTAGTTTAAAAAATTAAACTTATTAATTTTAAAAATATTTTAATTTTGATTTTACCAAGGGCTCAAGTGCAATTTCTGAAATTTGCACGGAGGGGCCTATTTGAAATCCAATTTGCAAAACAACCCCTCCCTCATCACAGCCCAGAAACCATCTCTCCGATCGAGACAACCGAAACCAACAATTTAACCTCAGTTCGTCAGAATTAATCCAATTAATCATAGGAAGAGTTAATTTTGGAACTCAGTTTTATCAAGCAATTCGAATTAGTCCAACTAAACTGAAAAAGGGAACGCAAAATTGCATAGTGTAAGCTGCACAGAACCAAAACAGGAAAAGGCAACAAACAAGCAGCGGGTATCGGCGCGTGCAGGCGAGTCGCCACCACTGCTGGGCACACGCGGGTAACTCGCCACTGCAGTCGAGCGCATACATGCATCCACCATACTTCGTCTTGAATCGAATCAGAGACGAGAGTTGCAGATCGAGAGCGAGACGGTGGCGACGGCCTGGAGTTCGCGAATCGAAATGGGTCGCACGACATGCGAGCAGATCAAAAAAATGCAGCGCCGAAGCCTCGTGGTGGCGTGCAGCCATGAGGCTCGCCGAAATAGGGACTCGCCCAATCGAATTGTTAAACGAAATGAGGACGTCGCCGCCTGTATTGAAGGGCATACGAAAACGCCGCCACGCGAGAGGGGCGATTTGGGTTGCGCCATCATGGATCCAATCCACTCGATTTTGTGCCGACACGGCGTTACGAGGCCAACGCGAGTCACGGCGCTTCGCCGCCGACTCGAGCGCGGTCACGAATGCATGCAAGGATGAAAAGAAAATGTGCTGGAATGAGATGGTGGTGGCGGATGGGTTATCCCAGAAAACTCTAATCTGGACGAAGGAGACGAGCAAGTGGGACAAAGGGTGTGTGTGTGACTTATTAATCAAACAAATCAACAAATAGGCACACTCCCCAATCAAAAACAATAGGTGCGGTCAATTAATTTTGGTCGTACCATGTTTAAAAAAAACATTCTTTTCAAACATTAATTATACAATCAATCAAGAGTCTGGAGCTCTGAGCTCGGATGAGCTTCATGCAACAGGATGCCCTTATTTATCTTTCCTGACAGGGCTGAAGAATGAGATTGTTCTTGGGCCATCATAGAAACATAGATAGGGTCAACAACGGAACGAACAACGAAACTTTACGATAGCTTTTTCGTACATGTTCACTTGCATCACATACACAAGTGCTCTCTGAACTGGGCAATAATACCACTGTTGAAATTTACAAGCACGTAATACAAATAAAACATGCGCAGCGGAATTAACAATTCACCAACATTGAATTCTAGATTGCATAATTAAACAACGAAACACGTAAATAGAAATTTTACAGTGTTTTGTCATCAATATCCCATTCTTGATGATCCTTGATCGGGGTTATTTGAGAAACATGTTTAAGTCATTCGAGGTCTCACATCCTCAATGACAACATTGGTTCATGGGAACACATATAAAAATAAATGCAAACAATCAAACATAATATTCAAACAAGTGTATTGCCATACATTAATATTAAATGAATAATAATATTAAATCAAGCTGAATATTATCGAGTATTATGTCTGTTGGGATATTTGAGTTTTGATGAATTATGCCAAAACATTATCAACTTGTGTTATTTAAGCTAAATCTACAGATAACAAGTTGAGGGGGGACGAGAGAACGAGTTAGGAGGGAACTCATGAAATTAGGCAAAGATGATCAAGATTAGATGAGGCTGCAGATGAGACTGATCGAGATCAGACGTGATCGAGATCAGATGAGACTGAATAAGAAGAAACATGTTGATTTGTGAAGAAGAAGTGCTGATGCAGGGTGACCTGATGAAGGGTGACCTGATGCAGGGTGACTTGATGCAGGGTGACCTGATGTAGGGTGACCTGATGCAGGGTGACCTGATCTACTGACCTGATGTAGGGTGACCAGATGTGCTGAACTGATCCGTTAGAAACACAAAAAAGCTAGCCAATGAGAAGATAACAACACATATATGGATGTGACATAAAAGCTGTAAGCAACAGTGCAAAAGGACAAAGAAAAGCTGGAAGATTATTAGTATGAATTTGAATTTACTCTCCAACGGTAATATTCAAATCCACACTATAAATATATTGCACTATCTTCAAAAGAAGACAATGGAGGATGCTGCAAATTGAAGATTAAAGCCAAATATTCTAGCACTCCATTCAAGAACACAGAGCATTAAATATCCAGATTTACCCAAGAGTGTTCTTCATTATATCTAAGCATAAATGTCATATCATAAGCTTAGAGAGATTTTCCCAACCTTAGCTTAAAGGCTAAAACAATGTAAGGGAAAATCTCACCTAGTTGGAAATAACACCAAACCCAAACCCTTTCTTGAGAGAGAATTAGTGGTTAAGTGAGGTAGTTAAGAAGCAATCCCGCAAGGGAGGGTAGATAATCCCGTGAGGGAGATAAGTCCCGAGAGAGTGAGAACTCATTAAGCATCTATACGCGATCCCGTGAGGGAGATAAGTCCCGAGAGAGTGAGAACTCATTAAACATATGTTGTATTATGTTGGACTAACACATTAATCTAAGTCCAGTTGGTTTAGTTGGTGCCCCTGTTGATAGGGAAGAGTGGATGTAGGAGTTGGACTCCGAACCACTATAAAAATATGTGTGTTCTTATTTGCTTTCATATTAACTGTCATACAAACTTTAGCAAATCTGCATAACACATTCACAAAAATTTTAAAGTCACTTCCCATTGAGATTATATGAGTTTTAAATCGGGTTTTTTGGGACCAACAATGTGACAAAGACAATATACATTCTTAAACTTTGATCTCTCTAGAATATTTGACGAGTTGCTCGATGCAAAACTCATTGAGTTTCCAAAAATGAAACGACCAGAAGAAGCGGGACGGACTGATGACCCAAAGTACTGCAAGTACCATCGATTAGTTGGTCACCCAATTCAAAACGGCTTTATCTTCAAAGATAAAATCATGTAATTAGTTGATCAAGATGAGATAGTGCTTGAAGATACAAACTAAAGTTCTCGAAGAAAAACCTCCTTGACAAGATAGTAAAATGTTTAAAATGCTCCTTGATACGAGCAAAAACTATCAAACAAATTAAATTCAAAGGATCCTTGATACGAGCGAAAACTATCAAACAAATTTAAATAAAAGGCTCCTTGATATGAGCTAAAACTATCAAACAAATTCAAGTCAAAGTTCTTCAACCCCAAAAGCAAACAAAGAAATTGAACTAAATTTCGTGCTTCATTCACTTCCAGTCCATAAACAACCCTGAACAAAGCACGAGGGGGCATTTGTAAGCAAAATAAATTTGCACCCAATTAGATGATGACACTGTTAGTGTTAGTGTCCTAGAGACAATCCATTGTAATGACATAATACTCAGATAATATTCAGTGTTGGTTTAATATTATTATTTATTTAATATTAAATATATGGCGTTGCACTTATTAGAATATTATGTTTGATTGTTTGCATTTGTTCTTATCTGTGTTCCCATGAGTCATTGTTGTCATTGAGGTTGTGAGAACTCAAATGACTTAAGCATGATTCTTAAATGACCCCAATCAAGGATCATCAAGAATGGGATATCGATGATGCAATTGAGATTGGTGTGCGATATGCATCATACTCTTAGAGAGTGTAGTAAGATCTCACTTACCACGAGATATTAGGTATCTCATGATGGATGCACAAATACCTTAGAGGGTATTGGTATACCCATCCGAGAAACCGTTTGATGTAGTTCCACTATATGTGTCTACGGGTGTCTCGGTTAGTGGGAGCGATCGATATACCTTTGACTTGAGGTCAATACGCACGACATGTGTGGAGTGATGAACTTTAACCATGACCAACGCTTGCACCCTTCCATGGGTAGATACGGCTTGGATTGGGTTCATCACGAAGTGCATGTGTGTGGTAATTGAGCCAAGAAAAGGATTCATTCCTCAAAGTGGATTTAGAAAGAATACTCATCTTCTCATCATGATTGGATCAAAGTTATTGGCCAATGCACATCAACTTGGACTCTGTGGCCAAGTGTGACATAAGTGATCAATTAGTGATTAAAGATAAATTAATTAAGTTATTTGAATAGACACTTCATCATGTTCAAGACTTAATCGAGTATTCGCGAATGAAAGGATGAAATCGTAATAGCCCATGTTTCAGTTACAGGTAGTTGCACATTTCCTCGCAACGTACCTCATATATTGAGAATGACTGGTTTATTGTCTAGGGTTCAATTAAGACCGTTAGTTTGACTAATCGTTCGATATATGAGGGCCTATGGGTCACACAACAAGTATTGGTTGTTTACTAATTATAGTTGGTTGATTAAATGTTAAATTAGATTCAATATTTAATTTATGGAGAAGTAATTAATAATTGATTAATTTGGAATTAATTATTATTAATATTTAATTAAATAAGAATAACCAATAATAATATTTGGAATATTATTGTAGGATTTAATATATATATGGAAATAAATCGTAGAGATTTGTCATATATGGAATTTAAATCCGTAGAGATTTATATGTGGGAAATTAATCAAAGAGATTTATTTAAATAAAGATTAGGGATTTTATTTCCCGATAAGGTTAGCTTGAGATTTAAGCTAGACCTCTCCTATATATATGAGCACTTGGAAATTCATAATACATGAGTTCATATTTTCTCCATAAAATCTCTAAGTTGGATTATTCCTAGCAAATTCATCCTAGGGATTCAACGTTTGTAGATCTGTGCAGATTAGTAAACGACTGTTACGTGGATACCATAGTTGAGGAATCTGTGTACGAATTGCTGTAAGAATTCTATTTATGTTTACTCGTATTTAATTATGCAATTAACTGTTCGTTGTTGGTGAACTTTAATTTTTGTTGCGCATGTATTACCTGTTTACGTGCCTCTAGAATCTAACAGTGGTATCAGAGCTCCAGGCTCTTGTTTATAATTGCATTAAAACTAATTTTAAATTTTTTTAATTGGTGGGGGGGGCACGGTTATTATATAAACCGCACCCCATTTGTTCTTGTTTGTTTCGCCCAGCTTCGTCTTCTTCACCCAGATTTCTAGGGTTTCCCCTTGTTGAGGTTTCGCCGCCGCACTGCAAATTTTGACCACTCCCAACCGACGGTGCTACGCCGCATTGCTGAAGGCCGGTGCTAGGCACCGTACCTCGCGTCATGTGCGGTAGCCCGTGGTCCGATTCGCGACGCCGTCATCGTCTCTAACTTGATTCTGTTTTGGAGACATTCTCGTTCCGCCTCGATTCGTAGTGGTGCGCCACCGATTCCTTCCGACTTTGGTTCTCTTCGCTTGAATGCTTTCGGGGCTTAGCCGGTGTTCCCGTCTCAATGCATTTCAAGACGGCGCGTTACTGGATTCTGGAGAGTCAGTGGCGACGCTCTACCGACTCGATCGTCTTTTTTTTTACTTGCGATCTGGTTTCGAACCAGTTTCGCTCAAAAGGGGTGTGGCACCACGCAACCCCCTTCCGCCCCGCACGCTAGGCGTGACATCGGCGGCTCGCATCGGCTTGATGGCCGTGTTTCGCCGCGTCGCTAATGCTCGATTTCTTCTCCACTGATGCGTCGAACATTGAATCTGGACTATTCTGTTTTGGTTCTTATTCGAGATTCTTGGGTTGATTAATTTGATTAATTGTGATGAAATTGAAATTCTGGAATTTTGGTTGATTTGGGTGTTTGGAACTTTTGGATTGGATTCTATTTGGAAGGGTGATGATGTAGGAGGGCTGTTTTGCAAATTTGATTTGAAATAGGCCCTCCCGTGCAAATTTTAGAAATTGCACCTGAGCCCCCGGAAACAAATTAATTAAAACTAGATTTTGGAATTTTATTCGATTTAATTCTGAAATTAAAATTGGTTGGACCAAAATGATTAATTGGATTAATCATTTTAATAATCTTAAAATTGAATTTTAAATGGAATTAAAATTCGATTTCTTAAAAGGATTTATTAAAAACCACTGTTAACTTGTTTACTCGCTTAAATTAGTTAACGATTTTAAGTCCGCATTATAACTGTTTGGGTAGGCTGCGCCCAATAATTGTTGGACCGTATTAAATGCTTGGGTAGACGGCACCCAAATATTTGTTAGTCCGTATTTGTCATGTTTGGGTAGGCGGCGCCCATAATTGCTCAAATGTGACTTAGATATCATGATGGATCTCGATTAAGCAATTAATACCCCGCCTTTAAAAACGTTCCTCACTAAAATATGGTTTTCTCATTAATTTGATAAGATGTCTTCTATCAAAATTAAAAGTAAACCGGAGATTTCATTCCAATGAGTACTTAAAGACCCTCATCTTTTGCTCGAATCTACATCTAACAGGACTTTTATAGGGACATGTAATGTCGCCGCTTGATGGTTGTAAACCAACTTAACTTTGTTTCGCTAGCCCTCGCGGGGAACAAAGGGGGAACAAAGGGTAAGTGACATCAGTCGAACTAGGTTCAACAAACTAGGAGTTGCAGTTTTGCAATTGGTTTGGAGACCTACCAGTTATGCTAATGTAATGATTAGCCTCGCTGGGATTATGGTGGTAGTAATGTGGATCCTAGTCCATTATGATTTATATTTGATATAAATTTGTACTTTTCCGATGAGGTCGTTAAGTATGTGAAAATAATGGAAACAAAATAAATTTAAAGGCCATATTTATTTTGATTGCTGAATATTGATCATAGGAATTATGTGTTTTAATTTTCGTTTTATTTTATTTCTCTAGGATTGTTGAAATGAATAACTTGTCATTGAGAAGCGTTTTGGAAACGAACAAATTGGCTGGGCAAAACTTTCTCGACTGGCACCGAAATGTTTGTTTGGTGCTCAGGCAAGAAAAGATTGAGTACGTGTTGGACACGCCAATCCCTGCTACCCCGGAGGCTGGTACTGAAGAGGCTGAGGCGTTTGACGCCGCAGCTCAGAAGAAGTATCAAGAAGATGCTTCCCAGGCTCAGTGTGTTATGCTACTCAGGATGACTCCCGAATTACAAAGGCAGCATGAGAAGATGCTTACCTTCGAGCTGATTAAGCATCTGAAGGATCTCTTTGATTCTGAATCTCGTTCCGAGATTTATGAAGTGATGAGAGATCTGTTTAGATGTCGATTATCTGAGGGAGGGAAGGTTTCTCCTCATGTTTAAAAGATGATTGGGCTAATCGAGAAACTTGGTTGTCTGGGCATTGAGCTCAAGACCAATGTTGTTGTTTATGCCATTCTTCAGTCACTTCCCGATTCATATTCGAGTTTTGTAGTAAACTTTAATATGAATAAGACGGAATCGGCTATGCCCGAGCTGCATAACATGCTAAAGACCTTTGAGTCTTCCACTGCTAAGGAAAAGCCCGTGCTCATGGTGAGTGCCTCTACTTCTTCCGCTCTGAAAGGAAAGAAGAAGCGAAGGGGCAAGTTAAAGAAAGGCTCCAAGCCAAACTTCCTTAAGCCCAAATGTGGAATTCAGAAGAGGGAGAGGGTAGATAAGGATGTATGCCTCCACTGCAAGCAGAAGGGGCATTGGAAGAAGGACTGCAAGGTTCTAGCAGCTGAAAAGAAGTCACAAGGTGTCTCAGCCACTGGAACATGTATGTTTGTTATTGAGATAAACATGTCCACAAATGATACTAACTGCTGGGTATTAGATACTGGTTGTGGCTCACACATTTGTACAAATGTGCAGGGTCTCAAGGATAACAGGGCAGTTAGGCCGAGTGAAGTCGCTTTACACGTTGGGAATGGAGCAAGAGTTGTAGCTGAACGTGTTGGTGTTTACGTTTTAGATTTACCCTCTAGTTTAAACTTAAACTGAATAATTGTTATTTTGTTCCTTCTATCACCCGCAATATTATTTCTATTCCGATGTTGGATATTGAAGGTTTTTCCTTCAATTTTGCAAGCAATAATTGTTATTTTTCGCTTAATGATGATGTGTATGGAAATGCTCCTTTATCTAATGGTTTATATTTGTTGCATTGTGGACATAACATTCTTAATTTACAAAACAAAAGACTCAAACTTAGTAATCATGAAAACCTGACTTACTTGTCGCAATGTAGACTTGGTCATGCAAATGAGAAAAGAATTGCAAGGCTAAGAAAGTTGGACTACTTAGCCCTATTCGACTTTGAGTCTTATGGAAACTGTGAATCTTGTCTTAAGGGAAAAGTGATCAACAAACCCTTTTCTGGGAAAGGGGTTCGTGCCAAGGAAGTTCTAGAGTTGATCCACAGTGATGTTTGTGGACCATTGCCCACTCTAGCTAGGGGTCACTTCGGCTACTTCATAACTTTTACTGATGATTTCTCTAGATTCGGGTATGTGTATCTGATGAAACACAAATCTGAATCTTTTGAGAAATTCAAAGAGTATAAAGCTGAAGTAGATAAGCATCTTGGTAAGAGTATTAAGACTCTTCAATCAGATCGAGGAGGAGAATATGTTAGCCATGAATTCACTGATTATCTGAAGTTGCATGGAATCCAATCAAAATGGACTCCTCCCGGCACACCCCAAATGAATGGAGTGTCCGAGAGGAAAAACTGAACCTTGTTAGACATGGTAAGGTCCATGATGAGCTTTTTCTCTCTTCCAACATTCTTATGGGGATACGACTTCAAACCTCAATTTACATTTTCAACATGATTCCATCCAAATCAATTTGAGCATACGCCATAATGAGCTATGGCATGGTAAGAAGCCAAATTTCTCTCACGTGAGAACGAACATGCCTGCGTTTGTGAAGAAAATTGCTCAACGAAAAGTTGGAATCAAAAGGTGAAAAGGGTTACTTTGTGGGATATCCTAAGGAAACTAGAGGATATTATTTCTATCTCCCCGAGAAACAAAACAAGGATTGTTTCTAGCAAAGCCAAATTCCTTGAAGAAGACTACGCCTTTCAAGGAACAAGGTCAATAAGACGATAGAACTTGAAGAAATTCAAGAACCATAAATTAACAAAGAGATCGATGTCTTGTCAAAGCAACATGACAAAGAATCGGTGGGAGCATTCCGAAATCACATGGTGGAAGTTTATCACTAAGTGATCCTCTTTCACCAATGGGAGCGAATTGGAGTTGCATTGCCCGGAGCAACAAACTCCAAGTAGGTCGAATGAGAACAACATAGTTCAAACTTCGCCAAGAGGCATCCCAAGTGTCGCTCTTGAGGCCTCCCCTGGCCGACGATGAAATCATTGCATCACAAAATTTTCACACGATCGAATGTGCGACTGAACAACCACAACTCCGTAAGTCCACTAGAGTTCGCAATCCAATCACCAGATATTATGTGTAGGTCCCGAACGGGTTTTGTGAGGGCAGAAGTCTAGAGGGGAGGGGTGAATAGACTTCTGAAAACTTTTTGTGCAGATCGTGTGATGGCGAATAGTTTTGATCGAGTCTGAGTGAATCGCTTTGATCGATAACCAACTTACTAATCGCCTCAAGGCAGAGATCGATTCGGTAATTATCGCTTTAACTGACGTGTGTCGCGAAGCTAAGTTTTACCCGTGTGAAAAACCGGGTTTTTGATAAATCGATTCCAAAGTTAGTCTTTTAACCATTGGTGATCAAGTGTCGGGCTTGATCGATCGAAGCTTGGTGCTAGCTGATCTCAACTTAGAATATGTATGCTGCTTTAAAAGTTGTGTGCGATTGTGTAAACAGTTAATCAAAGTAGTAAAGGCACACAAGATTTATAGGGTTCGGACAAACCAATCCCCACGCCCACTCTTTCCCTATCACAAGGGGCACCAACTAAACCAACTGGACTTAGATTTTTGTGTTAGTCCAACACAGTACACCGACAGATATTTAAAGAGTTCTCACTCAACCGATCCCAGAAATCAGAACTAGAAACCCTAGTCTGAAATCTTGCTAAACAACTTAACCTAACTTTGGGTTTTGATAAGATTGTTTTGGTTCCAACTATGAAATCTTTTCTAGTGTTTAAGATAGCCTATCAGCTAGATGAAAAGATTTCTATGCTAAGAACTTATGGGATGAACACTTAATAAAAAATAATCTTCTTGTTCGTGTTCTTCGTATGGAAAATCGATTATAGCTTGAGCTTCTTGATCGTTTCAGGGTTTCCGTGTCTTCACTCTGAAGTGTGATCCCATATTTATAGACCTCAAAATCAAAGAGCCGTTGGAGAGCAATTTGAATTTCAGGCTATATTTGGTAGGCTTGCAGGATTGATGTGACGTGCTTCAGGAACGGCATGGCCGAAAGTGTGAATAGTGTCTTTTATAGCCGTTGGAGAAAGCAGCACCAAATCCCGTAATTGTCGGCTCCGATCATACGTGTCTTGTTCTCATTGGTTAACAGACCCACTTTTCAGTGTTGTTCTTCCAACTAAGTTTGACATTCTTTTTGTTCAGACCATCGTCGTATGATTAGGTGAAATATCAGTTTTTTCTGGTGAGTCGACCGATCACCAAAAGCCGATCACTACCGATGGAGTCTTCTGGTCGTGCCGGCCGACTTAGCTTCAACTAGCGATTTACCGATGTAGGTCTTTCGTCCGATCTTCCGAAGTCATCCGATCTTCAAGTATTCCGAGTTTGAGCTTCATGATTTCAAATTTATGATATCGACTTGATCGGATCGACCTGATCTTCTGTTCTTCTCTTGCATTCTGGCCTGTCGGATATCAGCTATTCTTTGGGTCTTCAGATCTGACCTATACATATTGAGGTTCCCCCTCAATATGTGACCTATCTATTACATCAGTTGTTCTATACAAGAATTATCAACTGGGTATTCTATAAACGGTAATATAAACATCACCACCAATGTGTCCGATCGGGTCCTATTACATGTGTTTTAGAACTTTCATCAAAACACTAAATTTCCCAACAATTTCCCCTTTTGATGAAACCAAAACACTTTGAGAAACCAATCACGCTTGATAAATATAGAACAAAGAAAGAGCACATAATCGTAAGACAATGAGATTTTGTCTTAGGATCGTAAAATAAACTTTTCTCATTAGATTTGTTGATTACATGTTACATCGTAAAAGTTTGAATTAAAAACAAATGATCCTCGAAAGTCTTCGATTCTTCACTTTTTTTAGGCTTGTATCCTTTTTCGCATCTCTTTGATCTTGAGGTACGCGTTGAAAATCCGATAAAGTTTCCATTTGACATCATTGGTCCGCCGAGGATCGCTTATGTGCGTTTTGCTCGTAATGTCAAAATAGAATCTCCGAAATGCCATCACAAATGAGCCATCCGCCTTCTTCGAGTAATCCAATGATCATACTCTTGGCGAGATATTTTTACTTTGATTATCTTGGCCTCATTTTCCGGATACTTAAAAATCTGATATTTATTTTCCAACCAGTTGAGAATTCATCATCCGGAGATTCTTCTCGTGGAACAAGATCAAGAACAAAGGCATCTAGAAGCCATTCACTTCGATCTTATTCCATTCCTCAAACCTCTTAGCATGATGCGGCAGGCTTTTGAATGATCTCATCAACTCTTCTTTGGCAAAAATGAGGTTCCGCACAGATTTTCCAAATTTTCCTTTCTTCGCCTTCGATCCGAATTTCCTCTTGATCTTCCGCATCTGCCAATTTGTTCCGCCTTCTCTCTTCTTCACTTATTCGGCTTCTTCCTTGTCTGTTCTTTGGACAATTTCTCGGCCATTTCTTATCGGCCAATTTGGCTATTTGTGGTTCTTGTGATTTTCTTAGTCCGAGTGGGATCGTACAAGTTGTGATGTCCCAAAGACCCCTTGAGGCAGAAGAAAGACCAGCAGCCTTTTCTTGCCTTTTGACTTTTCCATCTTTTTCAAGAAATTTCGTTAGCAAAAGATCCAGATGGTCTAGTCTTTGTCCATAAGATTCAACTATCTCAATCGGGTCTTCTGTTGTTTCGATCGTGTCGGGTTGGTGTCTCACTCATCCTTCCCCTTTTTGGTTTGATCAAAAAGAGCGGTGGAGGTGGGAGGTCGAGAACCAAAGTCGATCGATATCACCTGTTGAGATCTCGCAATGATAAACCTTGAGCTTGAGCAGCTTAGATTTTGAACCTTCGAGATCAAATTTCGACTTGATTCCATGGCAAGAGAGAGTGTAATAATCAGGTTTGTCAAGTTTCTCTTCTTCTTCAATTCTTGCTTTTCAAAGAGCATCGGAAAAAGAAACTTGTTGTTGATCCATCCAATTAGTTTGTCATCAATCGATTTTATAAGTTCGGCAGATACACGTGGTCACAAATTTGGGAGAACTCGATCTTTGATTGCCTCAATCCGGGAAATAGCCAATTCCTTTGATCATTATTTCTTTGAGGCCAATCACCTCGATCAACTATCACTCCCTCAACTTCTTCTTTTCAGAGATCTTTGAGACATGATCCGATCTCCTCGGTTGATTAATGGTGACGTGAGTTGTAGAAATGTTTGGTGTCACTTGATCCGCTTTGATTGTTTGTGCCTCCAATTGGTTGGTCATGAACCGCAACACCGTTCCACTATCATCGGCAGCCCTCGCATCCTTCATAGTAGCATCCGCCTCAGAGCATCTTTCAGCCTTTTCGGTTCTCCTTGTTCACCAATCCCGCTTCCTGGGATCGAGCTTTGATAGATTCAAGCGAGCTATCACCACCGGTGATCCTACTTTAGCAGATTTCCTCATATCGAAATCAAAATCGCAAACTCATCAAGACCGCCCATCCGTTTCTATAATCATTATAAAATCTGAGAAGCTTTTTAATCGGAGATCTCTCCAGGTGAGGATCTCCATAACTTCCTCTCTAATAGCAGGATGGGCGACCAACTCTGGATACATCTCATCAATTTCTCGTTCGATTTGCATTCTGACCATTTTCCCTGTGATGGTCTTTGATGATCTAGACTCGAAATTGTCCTGTCCGATTCGATTGATGAGATGCGGAGGGTTCCGTGGTGCTTGAGTAGGCGGAAGTTATCTGATTGGCTCGACCTGCGGAGGTTACATTGTAGAGGCAGTGCGCTGGTTCTACAAAAGGTAAGCTTTCGTTTACGAACCGGCGTAGTTTGAGTTCGGGCGGTGGAAGAGAAGGAAAACATGCTCGACCCGAGTCCGAAAGCGGTGAATTAGCTCGAGTTGGAGGTGAAAGAGATCGTTCGTCTCGTGCTTCTTCTTGAAATGTTCGGCGAGCTCTCGGCTTGGCTTTGTCCGATTTTTCACTGATTTTTGTGGGCGATCGGTGATCTCCGCTCCTTCTTCATCGACTCATCTTCTAGAAAGCAGTCATGGGGCCTGCCATCGCCTTCTTGCCTCTTTTTCCGGGCTTTCACCAGCTTTTCTTTTTCTTCTCGGGGAGCATCTGTAGTAGACGAGGCCTTCCTTGCTTTTTCCTTTCTTCACTTTTGGAGGGTGGGCCGCATATCATCATCAGGTGGCCCATATATAGCTGAAGTGGTGGCGAGGAAGGCCTTGTAGGACTTCAGTCCATTCTGGTCCCATTCAGCATTTGGCAGTTTGTCTTTCAAGATAACTGCAACCTTGTTGAGATTGCTGATCCTCTTCTTCAGATAGACCTGCCTCCATTCATTAACTCCAAACTTTTCATGTTCTTGGAGTAGAATGGCCTTCAGGAAGCCATGCCAATTGATGTTCTTGGCTTCATCAATTATCGCAGATCAAAATTCAGATATAGTTTGACCGATGTTAGAGATTCAATGAATGAAATACCCATGATTGTTTTTGACAATATGTCAAACAACAGTCGGTATTTCCTTTTTAGCATCGGCCTGACAAAACCTGCGGTCTGATGTTTGTCAGCTTCCCTGAAGAGTTCTTTTCTGATCAGCTCATCTTCATTCTCCCCTGAGTGCGCAGGCGAGATTCTTCCTTTGGGCAAGCTGAACAGACGAAAGTTATGTCCGCGTTAAATCCGATTCTTCTTCTCTGATGGACGAAAGTAGTTCTTCTCCCGGGCGTCAGTATTCACTCTTAAATTCCTTAGAATTGAGTGCTTCATACCGCATCACCGGATTACAAAGGAGCAAATAAGAATATTTCTCAAGACCTCCTTTCTTCGTAATTTGCTCCACTTCCATTGATTTCGGATCCCGAGTGATATCAAATCGCATCTAACTTGTCATCGACAATCTTTGTTGCCGATTTAGATAATTGCACATTATTTTCCCCATTCCGTGAGTGGCCATCTACAATAAGATAGACTTGATTAAAGTTGTGCATAAACATGAAAATATCATATATTGATTATCAGACCTATACTCAGGCCTAATAATCGATAAACACATGCAGATACCAAGAAACAATAAAGCATAACACAGGATACCATTGATTGACAAAATCTATAAGATCAATGGATTTAGGAGAAAAGATGATTCATCAAAAAATTAGAAATTACCAGATTCTGTTTTTCGGAAAGATAATGTTGAAACTCAAGAAAAACACTTCGAATCGCAGAAAAGTAATCTAGAGTTTTCAGAGAATAAATCGCAAGTTTGTGAATTAGAAAGAACTCTGGTAGGGTTTTTGATGAACCTTTTAAAGATGAGGAGGGAAAAAAAAGACAAGATTTGGGAGATCAACCGTTTGAAAAGATTAAACGATCCAGATTAAACGGTTTTGATCGTATGGTCAGGAAAAGCACGTACGAAAACATTTTGGATTTAAAAGCTCATTTTGTAGCAATTAATACAAGTACCCCACGTCCGCATTAAATGTTTTGCAGGGAATACGTCACAAAGGTAATGAGTACAGTAAGGCAAATAATATCAGATAAGATCAAATAAGTAAGCAATAAAGAAGGAAACAGAAAAGCGTATCTGGTTGACTGATATTGTAATCAGTCAATGCCACTTGTAGTTGTTGATTCTACTTGTTGATCTTAGTTTTCTGCCTAATCCTTATAATTTCCCAACTGTTCTTTTCAACTGATCCACTTCACTTTGCGTCTGATTTCCCTTTTCTGATCCTCCTTGATTAGTTGAAGTTCCCCCTTCAACTGATATTTCTGTTTTCTCATAGACTGATATATATATCTGATATGTTGTTGTATCAAGCTCAACTGATCTTCCTCATCGATCGGCCAGATAAAATCGATTTCAGTTTGACCTAATCGATTCTTCTCGATCAAGCCAATTCTTGGGATATGTGTTCTGCCAAAACTTAGTCTAGAATAGTAGTCTCTATTCCCTAAGTTGTACGATTTGACATGCGTAATTATAGTCCAATATTTCGATATGTCAATCCGCCGTAAATTTATCCAATTATCGATCGCGTGATTCCTACATCGTCATCCTTGTGATGCAAATTTCTTAGAGGCTTTTTGAAATCATATTTGCATTCACACCCTTGCTTGGCCTCTATAAATTGGACCAATGTTTTACACAACATAACCCATTCACCATACTTATCTTCTTTGTAGAATCATGTATCCCGTGAACCCTTATTTCCTCATGAGACTTCCTAAAAACACCTTTACCCCTTTTTCAATGATTTCACTTTTCTTAAATCAACCCCGTGTGTCCCTTATCACTTTTTTTGCCATCAAAGATTTCACATACAATTGTTGCCAAGCTTCTCTACCACCAAGGTCAAAGGGTTCTTCATTGTCAGAATCGAGAAGACACTTCTCCTAACCGTATGCACCTTGTGTGTCTATCGAGATGACGGAACTAGCATCAACAAACTCAGTCTGATATAAAACATGAGTTTGATATGTGGTCTGGATCGCATAACAAACCGATCTTCAGATATCAACTCTATTTTTTTCAGTAACACATGTGCCCATAAGGTCTTTGAACCACTTTCTTGGCACATGTGCTCCATTTAACACCGGAGAGCCCACTAACTTCGTGTCTAAAGGGCTCTCGGCTTAGAAATCCTATCAACGCCGCTCTCGCTCCCATTGGTTTTAGCTTTTTATCGACTTTAGGATTATTTCAAAGCCTTCTTACCCTTGTTAAGTGGGGAAAAAGAGAGCATAAGATCTTAAAATCTCTCTCTCCTCTTCTTCTAGGTTAGGATGAGGGTTTAGGGTTATAGGTTTAGGGTTTTTCGATTATCACTTATGTCTTCGACCTCCCAGTCCTTTGTACTTGTAACTTGTAATGTAACCCGACCTTGGTCTTTATCAATGAAAATTTCTGTTATTCCATTGTTGTGTAAATTTTTTCGCTTTCTTATGCGATTGTAGGCTTTTAATGCGGAATCTTGCTTGTTGAATATCGCCTTAATCGACTTACAAAGATGTAAAATAACCAAACCGATTTAATCGATAATTCTTTAAACCGAGCGTTTCTTTAATCTGATAAATCTTAACCGATCGATTCCTTTAATCTGACATCGAAAATCGTAATCGATCAAGACCTTCTTATATCGCCCTTGATCGATCTTCCGATCGATTGAGATACCAAACTCAACTGATTCATCTTAACCTCGTTAGTCTCTTAACCAACCGGGTTCGAGAACAATCCATCAAGCATTTTAGGTGCTTTTTCTCCAAGATCCGTAAGCCCTAGCTCATTGCACAATTCTCTTCCGATCGATCTCAAATAGTGGCTTGGTTAGAATATCGCTTTTCAGAAATCGCAAGGAATCTTTTCCATTCTTATATTCTTCTTTTCAACATGATCTCTTATAAAATGATGTCTAACATCCACATGCTTGCATCTTGTATGTAGAACAGGATTCTGAGTGATTGCAATAAGACTATTATCACACGTAATATAGGTACATTCTTAGCTACAATGTTATAATCCTCACCGCCGACTAACCCAGAGCGATTGAGCAGCAAATTTTCCCGCAGCCCATATTATTCGCTTTCAAGGTAGATGTCGCAATCGATGTCCCGCTTTTTGAAAACCACGAGATCGGTTTTACTTCCTAAAAACCGACATGTTCCTCGAGGTTGATTTTTCGTCAATCTTGCAACCTCCATAATCGAAATCGTAATACCCACTAAGCTCTAGATTATCATTTGATGGGTAAAATAAACCAAGGTTTACCGTTCCTTCAGATATTTCAAAATCCGCTTAGTCGCTTTCTAGGTGGCTTTGCATTGATTTGCTCGAATCCGCACATACACCTACCGCAAAGGTGATATCCGGTCTCCGGCGCGCTAGGTATAGTAAGGATCCAATGAGAGCCCTATATTCTTTTCCGATTTGTTTTCGACCATCCTCATCTCGATCCATCTTGAATCCAAATCATCATAGGAATTTTGGCTTCCTTACGCTTTTGAACTCCAAACTTAGCCAATAAATTCCTAGTGTACTTTTGCTTTTGGCAGATGAATATCCCTTCGTACTTTTTGCTTCACTTGTAGACCCGTAAAGTAATTCATCCGACCTATCATGGACATCTCGAACTTCCTTTGCATCGGTTCTTTCAATCTTTCACATAGACTCTTGTTGGGAGATCCAAGATGATGTCGCCCACGAGATCTGAACCATCGTAATATCTTCTCCATCTTCTATTCTCGAATAAGGTTATGTCCATCGCTCCTTTAGTGAACCCACCGCCTATCAAGAACCGAGAGAGTGTATCATACCAAGCTCGAGGAGCTTGTTTCGTGCCATAAAGAGCTTTTTCTTAAACGATACACTTGGTTTCTCTTTTGAAGCCCGGAGGTTGTTCGACATAAAACTTCCTCTGCTAGTACCCCGCTTAAGAATGCACTTTTTACGTCCCATCCGATACACAAAACCCTCTCGTGGGAAGCATATGCCGAAAACAAATAATGGCTTTAAAAGAAAGCGATCGTGCAAAGGTCTCATCATAATCAATTCCTTCGACAGGAATACCCCTTAGCAACAAGTCTTGCCTTATTCCCCGGTTATGACATTTTTCTCATCTCTTGTTCTTGAAAACCCACTTCGTGCCAATTACGCCTTGATGATTTGGTCCGGCCCACCAGCCTCCCAAACTTGATTTCTCTCGAACTGCTCCAGCCCCTCCCCGCATGGTTAGAATCCACTTTAAGGCCTTGTAGAGCTTCCTCATCAAGTAGGTTCCTTCATAGACGATAACAAAGAATACATGGCACTTTCACCAACTGATGTCTAGTTTTAACTCTATCGATGGGTCTCGATGATCGATCGGTTGGATGACCGGTTATCCGTGTCCTTCGCTCGATTTGGCGGTTTTGGAGAACATCATCCATTTCGATAAAGGTTCATTACTAGCGACCGGGAGTGGTGCGAGTTATGATCCACTTGATAAGAACATGTCTCACCGATGTTGGACTCATCATGTGTTGATGTCTGCTTGGGGAACTTCGTGTTCCCCCGAACCGGATGGTTTAGTTGATACTTGCCTCACTCTACCAACTTCTTCATCGACAGTTTTTTCGTACCTTAGATCTCGATTGATCCGTGAATCAGCTAGATCCGAATGTATACTTTATTACGATGTCCCATCCTTTTTCCTTGATCGTTAATCATCCATTTTCCGAGCATCGGTACTAGTTGATCAGTACATCTTGTTCGAGGCGATTTCTCTTGTTCGTAAGATGCTTCATCAAAGACTACATGGGGTGTTTCTTCCATTAACTAGGGTTCTGCCTCATTGTAAACCCCGAAAGCCTTGCTCGATGAGGAATATCCTAAGAATATACCCTCGTCTCGACTTGGCCTCAAAAGTCTTCAACCGACTCTTCCCATTGTTGTGTATGAAACACTTACACCCAAAAAACATGGAAGCAAGAAACACGAGGTTTTCTCGCCTTCCACAGTTCATAGGGTGTTTTGTAGTGAGCCTTAGTCGAGAAGACATCCGCTTCCGAGTATGACATGCAAAGGTTGATTGCTTCGCCGTAAACGGCTTGGTATTGCATGTTCACCAACATCGCATTTGAAAGCAAATTCTTTGAGTGTTCTGCTTTTTCGCTCGCTCCATTCATTGTTGGGCGTTCTTGCGGATGTCTCATGTCAGATATACCAAACTTAGAGCAAAAAATCGCTTATAAAAGAGTTCGTAAATTTCAGCACCTTTATCTCGATCCGATTTTTACTACACCGACACCCTTCTCATTTTGTAATCTTTTAAGCAAATTTCTATATCTTCGTTGTCGCCTCATTCTTCTTATGTAAGAATATAACCCGTAAAACTTGGAATAGTCATCCACGATTACGGTATATTTGCATCCGGCCGAGAGATTTGACCGTGTAATCGGGTCCAAATAGATCCATATAAGAAGTTTGCAATATCTACCGATGCCGGTCCAGAATTCCTTGAATGAAGCTTTGACCTGTTTTCCTTCCGACATGCAACACATGTCCGATCCTTTGAAAATACTTCATTCGAAGACCTTCCACCAGAGACATCCTTGCTATCTTATTAAGAGTTTTAAAGTTCAGATGACTCATTCTTTTGTGCCAGAGCCAACTGCTACTTTTGGAACTCTTAACAATTAGGCATGTATTTCTTGGGAAACTATTCCAATCACGGGTAGATCGTCCCTTTCCTTGAACCAGCTTAGCAAAAATCATGAGTGGCTCGATTCTTGATAGTGCATTGATCAATGAGAACTCAACGCCAATCCGCTTGTCGCAGAATTGTGAAACCGATAATAGGTTGTGCTTCAGACCTTTGACATACGAGACTCCAGTTACTTGTACATCATCATTCTCTAAGGTTCCGAATCCTTTGGTGTAACCAAAGTTATCATCACCGAAGAGTACACGCGGGCCTTTCGCTCTATGTAAGACCCGAGGAGGTGTTTGCTTCCAAATATGTGCCTTTGAGCATCCACTATCGATGTACCAGATAGTTGCTTGCACACCTCCTTTGTTGGCCGGACCCACGCGATCCTCGCAGCCCAAATCAGGCTTTAGGTAACCCTTTTGATTGGGTCCCGAGGGGTTAGAATTAGTTTTGGGGATCCATACAAACAGAAAGCACTTCTATTGAGATCGGTTAGATCGTATAGGCCCCGATTTGTCTCCCATACCTATCAACATAATCATATGTCTCTTTATATGCTTTTCTCGATTAGTATGATTATTAGTGTGAACCTTGGTTGACTTAGAAGACTTGGGATTTATCTTTTTCGCTTGTCTTCTTTTCATCCAAAGGTGGTTCAAAAAGCAGACCCTAGATTTCGATTATAGGGTAGGTACGATCGCCACCATCAAAAGATTCATATCTTTTTGGCATAGGTGGTTTTTGCGCTTTACCTAAAGCATGCTTATTAGGCAATGACCTTGATTGGGTCTCGATTAGACTTCCTTTTACAAAGTTGTCTTTTTTTTCTCGATACTCGATCTGCTGATCGTTGAGGTCTCTTCGTAAGAATCGGGTTCTTCTGTTGATTCCTCTACGATGCTTTTACCAGGGTCCATTTCCATTTCCCTTCGTTTGGCACCGCCTTTACCCGCTCAACCGTTTTTTTCCTTATTAGATACAAGTTTGACTTTTGGTGTATCTTTGTCGAAACTCGTCCGATTACACCCTTTTTGAGATGAATCACCGGGGGCTTTTGAGGATGTGGAAGGGTTCTCATACCCAAGTCCCTTCTTGTTAATCGTTGTTCAAAAATAGGTGTTCATGTCTTGAAACAGCTTTTAGATGATTTTGTAAAAACTTCTATTTTCTTGCGAGATTATCCTCGATGATTTTAGACTCTTATGCATTAGGAAACAACTCATCAAATTTTTGCTTGCGAGATTTTGAAGTCATCGAACTTGTTGTTTGTTAATTGCTAGCGATCTTTGATCCGCTTCTCCCGATCGTAAGTTTTAACTTTCGAATATTAAGTTCCTCGCTTGCCGAGAGCGTTTTCAAAGCAGACTTAAGTTCATAAAGCTTTTTATTGAGATCGTTCTCTTTTAGTGATTATTTCGATCCTCGAATTTTGTCATTCTCAAATTTTCCACTATAGCATAAGTGTCTCATCGATGGAGAGATCCTCAAGCAATTGCTCAAAGTAGAGCTGCAGGTCAATCTCCCCAAAGTGTGCTAATGATAAGCGGTGTAGAACAACAAAAAGGTTTGGAGGTTACCTCGATTGGTCCTCCTTAGCCATCGAGCGAGATCTTATCATCATCCCAAGAGAATATCGATCTTCATTCTCATAGAAAGTCAACAAAGATCTTGACGACATAAATCTTCTACGGAGGAGTATCCAAAATCCTCGAGGGCGATATTTAATCGTCAATTCTAGGCGACGTCGACAACCATGGCTTTTTTCTCCTGTCCTGCATCCGTTGCTCTCTTTTTGCTTCCTCTTTTCTTCCCTTTCTCTTGGCGTCGTGTCCGGGCAAATGTTGTAGTGACTGCTTCTCCACGGTTGAAGCACGCCCTTGATCCACGGAACCTTTTCTTCCGTGAATCACTCATTCAGATGATCTATCAGTGACTTCCCTTTCTCGATAGTAGTCCGAGCTTCTTCTCTGATTCGGTTATCTCTTCTCTCATCATTTAGATTATCTCTTTTCCTTTCTTCTCTGCGGATCTCTTCGATCATCGATCCGGTTCTTTTCGGAGATCTGTTGGGCGATCTCCTATCTCTTCCTCGACTCATGTTGATAATCTTTATAGAATCTTCGATACTTACCAAGTTGAATATTTGATTTTTTCTAGTTTCGCAAGCAGAAAGTATCTGTTTCGCTCGACTTATGATGTTTCCAATGGGTTCATTGGCCTTCGATTCTTCTTTGGTTGCCTTAAAAAGCAATCGATTTAAAGTTGAGGCTTCAACGGGCACCTCATCTTCATCTCGCTTGTCCTCTCTCAATTAAATCGAACTCGTGAGCTTTAAGGCTCAAGAACAAAGCTACTTTGGCTTCATTTTTGAAATGTCTTGGCAATCCTTGATTACCGCGGACTTTCATATCCCATTTCTTAAAGAGATCTTAATATCTTGTAGTTGATATCCTTGTCCGCATCTCTACCAAGTTCTCGTAGCTTATTCACGTATATAGTAATCCTTCCATCGAAGTTCGTTGATGGTCTCGTTGGCAAAGATCTTCGCTTTTTTGAACTTCACCACCGCTTTGTAGACGGCTGTCCTTTTATCCGGGTCATTTCCTCGATATCTCAAATTAGAGTGTCCCACATTGCTTTCACAGCTTTGAGATATTTAATCTTTTCCTTGGTGACCTTGTCCATTGTTTTCATGATAATATGCCCGCAATTGTGTCCAGAGTATGCGCTTTTTTCTCCGTGATCCATCAAGGCCGGGCTTTTTTCGCATAAGACTTCCTCGGGCAAAGTCCGATCTCCTCCAACCGCAGGGTTGTCGTGATATATGATGATGGGTCCTCTTTCGATGACTTCCATCATTCTCGCCACTAATCGAACCTAGATGGTCAGACATATAAATGGCCCAATCTGCATACTCATCAATTGAGAACTTCGCAGATCATGATACATACCGGAGGTATTATCCATGCCGAAAGTGATTTTGGAAAAAGAATGAGTTTTAAAAACGGTTTTTCAAGATCTGCTCAAAAGACCACAAAGATTCTTCCTCAAGAATCGATGATACTCAAAGCCGATTGGTCCAGAGAAACCACCGCTCGATACCACTTGTAGGTCCCGAATCTGGTTTTTGTGAGGGCGTAAGTCTAGAGGGGAGGGGTGAATAGACTTCAAAACTTTTTGTGCAGATCGTGTGATGGCGCTTAGCCCGATCGAGTCGCGAGTGAATCATTTGATCGAAAACTAACTTACTAATCGCTCAAGGCGATCGCTTCGGTAACTATCACTTTAACGATGTGTGCGGAAGCTAAGTTTTACCCGTGTGAAAAACCGCTTTTGATAAATCGATTCCAAAGTTAGTCTTTTAACCAACATGATCAAGTGTCAAAGCTTGATCGATCGTAAGCTTGGTGCTAGCCGATCTCAACTTAGAATATGTATGTTTGCTTTTAAAAGTTGTGTGCGATTGTAAAATGAGCTAATCAAAGCAAAGAAGGCACACAAGATTTATAGTGGTTCGACAAACCATCCCCACGCCCACTCTTCCCTATCACAAGGGCACCAACTAAACCAATCGACTTAGATTTTTGTGTTAGTCCAACACAAGACAATCGACAGATATTTAAAGAGTTCTCACTCAACCGATCCTGTAAATCGTAACTAGAAACCCTAGTCCGAATCTTGCTAAACAACTTAACCTAACTTTGGGTTTGATAAGATTATTTTGGTTCCAACTATGAAATCTTTTTCTAGTGTTTAAGATAGTCTATCACCAGATGAAAAGATTTCTATGCTAAGAACTTATGGGATGAACACTTAATAAAAAATTAATCTTCTTGTTCGTGTTCTTCATGCGAAAATCGATTATAGCTTGAGCTTCTTGATTGTTTCGGGGTTTCCGTGTCTTCACTCTGAAGTGATCCCATATTTATAGACCTCGAAATCAAAGAGAGCGCTGGAGAGCAATTTGAATTTCAGGCTATATTTGGTAGGCTTGGTGATTGATGTGACGTGCTTCAGGAACGGAATGGCCGAAAGCGTGAATAGTGTCTTTTATAGCCATTGGAGAAAGCAACACCAAATCCCATAATTGTCGGCTCCGATCATACGTGTCTTGTTCTCATTGGTTAACAGACGCGCTTTTCAGTGTTGTTCTTCCAACTAAGTTTGACATTCTTTTTGTTGCATCATCGTCGTATGATTAGGTGAAACATCGCACTGGTTTCACGACCGATCACCAAAAGTCGATCACCATCGATCTGAGTCTTCCGGTGCCGGGTTGACTTAGCTTCAACTAGCAGACTCGGCTGATGTAGGTCTTCTGGTCTGATCTTCTGGAAGTCATCTGATCTTCAAGTATTCTGAGTTTGAGCTTCATGACTTCAGCTGAGATATCTGACTTGATCAGATCGATCTGATCTTCTATTCTTCTCTTGCATTCTCGCCCCGTTTGATATCGCCTATTCTTTGGGTCTTGATTCGACCTATACATATTGAGGTTCCCCTCAATATGTGACCTATCTATTACATCGCTTGTTCTATACAAAGAATTATCAACTCGTATTCTATAAACGGTAATATAAACATCAGTCAGCTAACAGGTCTGACTGGTCCTATTACATGTGTTTCTGGAACTTTCATCAAAACACTAAATTTCCCAACATTATGGTTTCCTCGTGGAGGAACATGATGACGTGGAGATCCCAGATAAAGACGAACCTAGAACTTACATTGAGGCAACATTAGATGTTGACTCAAAGAAGGCATGAAGCCATGAAATCCGAAATGGACTCGATGTACGTCAATCAAGTTTGGGACTTGGTTGAGTTGCCAAAAGGGGTTAGACCCATAGGTTACAAATGGATCTTCAAGTGTAAGACTGATGCAAATGGCAAAGTACAAACCTACTAGGTTGGTGGCGAAAGGTTATAGTCAACGCGAAGGAATTGACTATGACGAGACTTTCTCACCAGTTGCTAAGATCAAGTCCATTCGAATTTTACTTGCGATAGCGGCACACCTAGATTATGAAATTTGGCAAATGGACGTCAAAACAACTTTCCTCAATGGGAACATTGATAAGGAAGTGTTTATGACTCAACCTGAAGGTTTTATATCAAAGCCAAAATCTAATCTTTTGTGCAAGCTTAAACGATCCATTTATGGATTGAAGCAAGCTTCTAGGAGTTGGAATATCCAATTTGATGAGGCTGTCAAATCATTTGACTTCATTAGAAATTTGGAAGATCCGCGCGTCTATCGGAAATGAAATGGGAAGAATATTATGTTCATAGTTGTGTATGTCATCGACCTTCATGATGAAGGATCTTGGTGAAGCCTGCTACATCTTAGGGATCAAGATCCATAGGGATAGATCCAAGAAGGTGTTGGGTCTGTCACAGTCCACCTATGTAGACAAGGTGTTGAAGCGATTTGCGATGGAGAACTCTAAGAGAGGTTCTCTACCGGCATGTCATGGGATAAAGCTGTCTAAGAAGGATTGTCCTTCTACGGAAGCTGATATTCGGCGCATGAAGGATATACCATATGCATCTGCAATTGGATCCATCATGTATGCCATGACCTGCACTAGGCTAGATGTGGCCTTCATTGCCGACCCACTGGTAGGTACCCGGCAGAATCCGGTGAACCTCAATCGGATTGTTTGTCGAGAACATTCTTAAGTACCTCAAACGTCTTAAAAGATTGATTTACGGTCTATGGAGGACAATCGTGAGCCGGTTGCCCATCGGGTATCTTGACGAAGTTTCAATCTGACTGTGATGATTACAAATCTCAGTAAGGCTATGTGTTCACTCTCAATGGTGGGGCGGTTAGTTGGAATAGTTCCAAACAAGATACTACCGCGGATTCAACAACCGAAGTTAAGTACAATACACCGAAGCTGAGTACATTGTTGCGGCAGAAGCTGCCAAGGAAGTTGTCTGGATAAAACAGTTCTTAAGTGAACTAGGGGTAGTTCCAAGTGCTAGCAGTCCAATAAAGTTATATTGTGACAATACTGGTGTGTTTGGTCAAGCTAAGGAATCGAGATCCAATAACAGAAACAAGCATGTACCGAGGCGTTATCACTTGATAAGAGAGATAATCGCTAGAGGAGAAATAGAGTTAGAACGTGTCCCCACGGAGGATAATCTGGCTGATCCTTTCACCAAGGTTTTGAGTGCTCATGTACACACTAGATATTTTGATGGTCTAGGGGTTAGACATGTAGGTGATTGGCTCTAGTTCAAGTGGGAGATTGTTAGTGTTAGTGTCCTAGAGACAATCCATTGTAAGGGCATAATACTCAGATAATATTCAGTGTCGGTTTAATATTATTATTTATTTAATATTAAATATATGGTGTTGCACTTATTAGAATATTATTTTTGATTATTTGCATTTGTTCTTATCTGTGTTCCCATGAGTCATTGTTGTCATTGAGGTTGTGAGAACTCAAATGACTTAAGCATGATTCTTAAATGGCTCCAATCAAGGATCATCAAGAATGGGATATCGATGATGCAATTGAGATTGGTGTGCGATCTGCATCATACTCATAGAGAGTGTAGTAAGATCTCACTTACTACGAGATACTAGGTATCTCATGATGGATGCACAAATACCTTAGAGGGTATTGGTATACCCATCCGAGAAACCGTTTGATGTAGTTCCACTATATGTGTCTATGGGTGTCTCGGTTAGAGGGAGCGATGTGATACCCCTTCGACTTGAGGTCAATGCGCACGACATGTGTGGAGTGATGAACTTTGACCATGATCAACGCTTGCACCCTTCCGTGGGTACATACGGCTTGGATTGGGTTCATAACGAAGTGCATGTGTGTGGTAGTTGAGTCAAGAAAAGGATTCATTCCTCAAAGTGGATTTAGAGAGAATACTCATATTCTCATCATGATTGGATCAAAGTCATTGGCCAATGCACGTCAACTTGGACTCTGTGGCCAAGTGTGACATAAGTGATCAATTAGTGATTAGAGATAAATTGATTAAGTTATTTGAATAGACACTTCATCATGTTCAAGACTTAATCGAGTATTCGCGAATGAAATGATGAAATCGTAATAGCCCATGTTTCAGTTACAGGTAGTTGCACATTTCCTCGCAACGTACCTCATATATTGAGAATGTCTGATTTATTGTCTAGGGTTCAATTAAGACTGTTAGTTTGACTAATCGCTCGATATATGAGGGCCTATGGGTCACACAACAAGTATTGGTTGTTTACTAATTATAGTTGGTTGATTAAATGTTAAATTAGATTTAATATTTAATTTATGGAGAAGTAATTAATAATAGATTAATTTGGAATTAATTATTATTAATGTTTAATTAAATTGGATTTAATTAAATAAAAATTCCCAATAATAATATTTGGAATATTATTGTAGGATTTAATATATATATGGAAATAAATCATAGAGATTTGTCATATATGGAATTTAAATCCGTAGAGATTTATATGTGGGAAATAAATCTAAGAGATTTATTTAAATAAAGATTAGAGATTTTATTTCCCAATAAGGTTAACTTAAGATTTAAGCTAGATCTCTCCTATATATATGAGCTCTTGGGAATTCATAATACGTGAGTTCATATTTTCTCCATAAAATCTCTAAGTTGGAATTTTCCTAGCAAATTCATCACAGGGATTCAACGCTGGCAGATCTGTGCAGATTAGTAAACGACTGTTACGTGGATACCATAGTTGAGGAATCCATGTACGAATTGCTGTAAGAATTCTATTTACGTTTACTCGTATTTAATTATGCAATTAACTATTCGTTGTTGGTGAACTTTAATTTCCGTTGCACATGTAATACGTGTTTACGTGCCTCTAGAATCCAACAGACACGTGTACAAATTACATATTAATATCAAATAAAATCAATTATTTATTGGGAATTTACTAAATTAATTCTCAAAATTAAATAATTAAATGAGTGATATTAAATATACATACGGTACAAGCCAGTCAAAATTTACGGGCATCCAAATACTCGTATGTTGCAAATCAAATTGATATTTCGTCATAAATAGAGGGAAATTAACGTTGAATCAATCAAATTAAATGATTTGCGTTAATTACGTCAATCAAATCTTTTCGACCAATAAGAGGCCGCCACGTGTCACCCCAAGAAGGGAAGGTTTGTCACCCCTCATCCTATAAATAGGGATCCAACCACTTCATTCAACACATTCCGCATTGATCAACGAGCAAGACAAGAAGAGCGGACTCTCCAAGAAATCGTTCTTGAAGATCCAAAGGACTCAAAACGTTCTTCGTAAAAATCATTCGTAAAACAACATTCGATTCGAGATTAAGGCTCCAAGCCTCTCCAATCAAATGTTTTCTTCAAAGACATTCAAGACTCTTGATGATTTGAAGATGTTCTTCACTAGCTTCAAGGCTTTCTTCACGAAAACAATCTAGAAACGACAACCGATCCGAGATCAAGGCTCAAAACCCTCGATCCGGGTTTTTCTCCAAAGACGTTTTTCATTCAACTCTTGAAGATTCAAGATCTTCATCAAACACCGAAGATTCAAAAACGTTTTTCGTCCAAATTCAAGACGTTCATCCATAAAGTCTTAAAAGCCACGTTCGATTCAAAACAAGACGTCAAGTCCTTTGATTAACGTTTCAAATCCTCAAGTTAAACTCCAAACAAGATTAAGGCAAGGACCGCTCCAAAAATACATCCAATTCAAAGTCAAAGTCGATTTAAGAAAAGAATCG
Source organism: Stenogyne calaminthoides (assembly GCA_037126765.1). Taxonomy (NCBI): domain Eukaryota; kingdom Viridiplantae; phylum Streptophyta; class Magnoliopsida; order Lamiales; family Lamiaceae; genus Stenogyne; species Stenogyne calaminthoides. The sequence continues at coordinate 15,375,681 of JBBCBC010000004.1, forward strand.
AGAGAACAAATTAGAGGTTGAACCCTCAGAAATTCGACATTCAAATTCTAAGAAATAAGTTGTAAATTATTTTTCGTGTTTTTATACTAAATTCATGAGAATTGTACTTACAACACCTACTCAATTTGTGTAATTAGATGTGTCAATTTTTTGGATAGTAATCAGTTTAGCAAATCATCATTCTAACAATATTTTATTAAATTAAATAATTTTGTGAACAAGTTCGGCTACATATGTTTACTTATAAAAATTGCTCTCAGTACAATGTGAAATTTGTATGTAATGATTGAATACATTGTAGGCTAATCTATTATAAATTTCATTATTTGCAAAAATTGTAGTTAGTCTAATATAATGTGTATGATTTGTTGTCTTGACTTTATGTTTTTCTAAGTATATATATTTGAAGGTATCATCTACAAATATTGTTAGATGATCCTGAGTATGATGTAGTTTATCATAATATGGTGTTCTTTTCAGGGTAAATTGCACTTTTGGTCCCATAAGATATTCTGTCTATTTTTAATGGAAGTGAGTCACACGCGTCGATAATTGCAGATCTGGTCCCAAAAAAATTACAGATCTGGTCCTTAAAAAAATTATATGTTCTTTTTACTCTGTAATTTTCAGATTTTACATAAATTAATTTATAATTTATTAATTGCAGCTTTATAATTATTTTATAATCTATTTAGTAAAATTTTGAGATCTTTCATAAATTTATTCATTTTTTTATTCCTATCATCTTTAGTTTATGGTTTGATTTTTATGTAAAATAATATTTAGATAAATTTTATTAATTTTTTTTAAAAAAACTTATGGTATAAAATAAGTTTTTTTATATTATTATATAGTTTAAATAAATTTAGAGTGGGTCTTCCGTGTATCAAGTGCACCGTGCACTTCATAATGTATTTTCAAAACATACAACTTGTGGTACTGAACCATACAACTTCTTTACACTTTAACGTGCAACTTTAAGTGTAAACAAGTTGTATGTTTTAAAAGTATATTACGGAATGCATGATGCACCTGATACAAACAAGACATAATTATAAATTTAATATTAATTTAGGGTTTATTACTAGGAACTACAAGTTTCCTAGTGATATTTCTAGAAACTACAAAAGAAAAGACACAACTACTAAGGACTACAAATTGACACCTAAAATGTCACTTTTACACGACTGGAATTTTGAAACCCACAACTCACAGTTTATAGTATAAAAATTCTGACATGTCTAAATCACAAACATCACATAACTAGTTCCTCATTTTCTAATCTCTCATCTCAAGGAAAGAAAATTTTCTCATTCTCTCAATCTCTCTCTCTCTCTCTCTAACCTCTCCATTTCTCTCTGTACACATTCGCTACTACACCACCACCACCTCTGTACCATTACCTCGCAGTTTTTTTCTGCACAAAACAGTAAATAATGTGTGTGTTCAGTTTTTCTGCACATGTGCATATTTCGTAAATTTGCAAAAATAATTAGAACAAGAACATAGCTTCGTAAATCGTCAAAAAAAAAAACCAAAATATAAACTACTCACATTTTGGGGAACTTAGTACAAACTTTTAGGTATGTAAAATTCAATTTTAGATCAGTAAATTCAAATTCTGAAATGAAAAAGGAGGAAAATGTATTGAGAATTGAGATTTAAACTCAAATTATATAATGGTCTCTGAACATGTGCAGTTTTTTTCTGCAAAAAATAGTAAATAATGTGTGTTTCTTCAATTTTTCTGCACATGTGCATATTTTGTAAATTTGCAAAAAATAATTTGAAGAGTAGAGCTCTATAAATCATAAAAAAAAAAAACCAAAATATAAACTACTCCATTTTTATTGAAAATATGAACTGAATAAGTTTCAATTTCTGAAATATATCATAGAATTCGTGTAAAATTATGCTTCAATTTTATCTTGAAGAAAACTTCTTTCTTGCACACCAACTTCTCCTCAATTTTCTCTCCAGAGCTCAAATTCCAAATCTTGATATTGAATAAATAATTATTTAGTCTGAAGGGGGAGGGTGTGGAAAGTTAGATGGAATGTCAGTCGTACCTCGGGAAGAGTCCACATCAAATCACAAACAATATTACATGTGTTGGAGGAAGGTGGTCAAAACTCAAGGGTATTATTGAAATTAGATTCTCTATTTTGTAGTTAATAGTAATAATGTTTAAAAAGGTGTGTAGTTTGTAGTAATAACTAGTAGTATTTTGTAGTTTGTAGTAAGTTCTCCATTAATTTAAAGTATATTTAATCTATCCAAATAAATTTATAATTCAGAAAGTCATTTAGCATAATTTCATAATTTAGATTTATAAAAATGTATTTTTGAATTCGTTTTGATATTATATATTCTATATATAATTTTAATTTTTTTTAGATTATACATAAATTATTATTAGTCATAAATTATTATTAGTTGATTTGAAAATTTTCATTTTTTATTTTAAACTATATAAGACTATATATATTATTTATTTATTTCGATTTTACATAAATTAAAATTCAGTTGAAAAATATAATTTTTATTTTTTAAAATTATATACAGATTCTATGTATTTTTTTAATTTTTTAGATTATCTATAAATTATTACTTTGGTTTGGCACCCCCCCAAATCGCCCCAAAAAATTCAACGAAACCGCATTGAAGAAGAAGATCGCGTTGAGTTTTTAGTCGCAATGTTTTTTTTGCAATTTTTTCGTGACGACTAGTGTTGGTTGGTGGAGTGGTGGGATGGAGTGGTGGCAATGGCGATTACAGAGAAAATCGTGTTGTACAACTGTTTTGCATTTCATGTGTATTTTTTTAATAATATTAGTTGTTTCATGAAGAATTGTGAGTTATTTCGATAGTAAGTATCAAATGTTATAATATAAAGTATTAGTTGAGAAATAAGTGCATGGTAAAGTATTTTTAAATTTTTATTCAAATTCTATATATGATTATTAAATCTTCCAATCTTACATAAATTGTTATTTGGTTTGAAAGAAATTAATTTTTAATTTTTAAAATCACATAAAGATTATAGATTTTTTTTTTTTAGAATTTACATTAATTATATACATATAGTATATACATTTTTAAATTTTAGATGTTACATATATATTATTTGTTTTGCAAAAGTTTATTCATTATTTTAAAATTATATACGGATTATATATATATATATATATATATATATATATATATATATATTTCAAGAATTTTATATTAATTATTATTTGAGTAGGTCTCATGTGTGTCGGGTCCACCGTGCATTCTATAGTGTATTTTATGTTGGGAGATGAATTTAATAAAGAGTTTTGATTAGATCCCAAAACCCCTGAGTATGACATGTTCAGGATGATCTTGATAGTCTGAGTCAGGTTTCAGTATAGAATTGTTAAGGAAGATATATGCACCATGTATAGTCGTGAAGATATAGATCGTGAATTTTAAGTATACCAAGACTCGAAGACATCAAGACTCAAAAGATATCAAGACTCGAAGACATCAAGACTCAAAAGATATCAAGACTCGGAGATGGAAGACTCGGGAAGATATCAAGACTCGAGGAAGATCATCAAGACTCGGGAGTTATCAAGACTCGTAAGACGTAAGACTCGAGAAGATATCAAGACTCGTTAAGATCATCAAGACTCGGGAGTTATCAAGACTCGGAGTAAATCTAAATGTTCGTAGGACTCAAGAATATATCCGAGTACATGCAAAACTGAGGAAAATGCACATCTACAAAAGAATAGATGTTGCCCAAAACATTCAAGAACAGACAAAAGTAACTAAGACTAAGTGTTGTTTAAGGTTGTCTCATTCAGAGAGATTGACCTAAAAAGAGCCGTTTTGTTTGTCTACATTCATCAAGACAAGAACCAATCGAGAGGAAGACAACATCATTTTTTATCGACAATCGAAAAGTGACAGGCACCAATTCCGTCAAGAAGTACTATGTTCCGCATCGCAAAAATTGGTGATTGGCTACATGGTTGCATATTACCTAAAACATGTAAGGGAGTGTTCAAACCCTAAAAATAGTCGTTCATCAATAACCAGAAGTGGAAACTCTTGAAGCTATCTCTTCCAACAGATAGTTTTTCAATGAGTAACCATTGGAGAAGTTGCCTATAAATACCAGTAATCTTCAACATTGAGAGGTTACGGGAAATTACACCAACTCAAGAGCTCATTCGTATTCTTGCAAATTGAAGCACTCGAAACCCTAAAATTTCCCAAGTGTTTCACATTGGAGAGGGCTCATTACACTAAGCCTAGATTTGATAGATATATCCAAAGCTTAGTAGAGATATCCTAGCCTTTGCATTTGTTCTTATTATAAAGGATATTTCACCCTAGTTGGAAACCAACCAAACCCAAACCCTTTGATAAGGTAGTTTGTGTGTGTGATTTGTTGGTGAGTTAGAGTTGTAAAGAGTGAGTAAAAAGCAGTTAGCCCGACCAGAAAACTCTAGAGGAGAAGTTAGTAAGCTACTTGTGGTAGTCTCGAAAACTTGTGTGTGTTGAGTTAGTAAAGTCGCAGGAGTCGGCCCGAAAACTCAAGGTAGAAAAGTGAGTAAGTCGCGGTGGAGTCACCAAAGCTTTAGGAAGTGTGTTAAGGAATTTCTCTCAAGAAGATCGGGGAGAGTGGATGTAGGAGCTTGAGTCTCCGAACCACTATAATTCTTTGTGTTGTTTGCTTTACATCTTGCATTATATCTCGATCGTGTTTTTCCTTTGAAAGCATATTTTCTTGATATTCAGTTGGAATCAATCCACTGAAACTGCATCAAATTGATCACAGCCTTAACCACTATTTTACTAAGGAAGAGATTTTCAGCAAGTTAAAACGAGTATAAACTTAGGGCCAACCATTCCGCACTCTTGAGTAGCTTTAAACGGATAGTTACCATACTGAACCAACTCTACTGAGTGTTTAGTAAGATAATTATCGATCCAAGCTCCTCGGATCTCTCGATAAAACTTCGAGGATCGGGTTAAACAATCACGAAGCTTAAAGTCGCTTTCGGGATCATTGTCTCAGTAGACTTTGACTTAGGGCGATTTGTGCTTCTCAGGGCAAAATTCTCAGGACAACCTGACCCTTCTGATCTCAGTGAAGAAAAAGTTTTAAAAATCACTGAACACGTGTATCCCCCCCCTATACACGTGTGAGACTCGTTTGCACCGGGACCAACATTTTAGAACCATGCAACTTTTTGAACTGAATTATGTAACTTGTTTATACTTAACCGTGCAGTTTGTTTTTCATATTAATAGTGGCATGGCTCAGTGTACAAAAGTGAAATGTTTCAATGCAACAAGTTGAATTGTTTTAAAATACACTATGAAGTGCACGGTGCACCTGGGGCATACAAAACTTAGCCTTATTATTTATTTTACAAAAACATTTTTTTTATTTTGTAGTCATATTTAAATTGTATATATAATTTTACAATTAATTTGTAATTTATGAATTCATATTGATTACATTTAATGTGCCCAGTTGACTGAGACCACAAGTGTGTCCGTGACTTTTCTTAACTATATCGATGAACATCTTGGACAAGTCCTGAATTGTGGATGTGATCGATCCTTCATAGGACTGGGGCATCTGGGAGGCCCTCTTGTAACTGAAAATATTTTATTCACCGTGAAGATTATTGACAGATTACAGACTAATTATATACACTTAAGAGATACCTAAATTAGAAAATTAATTAAAGTACAATTAATTTTCAATCAATCAATAATAAAGTCAAATATTTACTCCTATGTCTAAGGCAAGCAATCAGGAGTATTATTTCTTTCTATCATCCCCCCTCAAGCAAGTCTTGGGATGAGGTTCAACTCAAAACTTGGATTTGAAGAAGTCGAAGAGTGGACGTGGCAAGGATTTCGTAAATATGTCTGCAATCTGTAACTCTGAAGTAACAAATTTAGTGATGAGTTTTCCTGATAAAATCAACTCTCGGACAAAATGATAGTCAATATCAATATGTTTGACACGTTTATGAGCTGCCAAATTTTGACTAAGGAAAACAACACTGTTTTTATCACATAAAAGTCTCGAAGGAGTAGAAGAATGTATGGTTAGATCCTTGAGCAATTGTGTGATGCAAATAATTTCAGAATCAGCATTAGCAAGTGCCTGATATTCAGACTCACAACTGGAACGGGAGACAGTGGGCTGTTTTTTAGCACTCCATGAAATTATGTTTCCACCAAAGAAAATTGAATAACCATAAGTAGATATCCTCGTCTCAAGGCAACGAGCCCAGTCAGTATCAGTTTATCCAACTATAGTAGGTGGAGATCCACGAGAGAAGGAAAGACCAAAGGAAGTTGTGTGTTTGACGTAACGAAGTATTCGTTTTACCACCTGAAAATGATTTGTGACTGTTGGAGGAATTGACTAACTAGGTTTACCGCAAATGAGATATCAGGACGAGTAATGGTGAGATACTGGAGTGCTCCAACCAAAGATCGATACAATGTATGTTGGTCCTGGTGTAAATGAATCTTACACGTGTATGGGGAATACGTGTTCGATGATTTTAAAACTTTTTTTCTTCATCGAGGTCACTTTTGGGTCGATAATCCTCAAGATTAGGTTCGAGAAGCCGCGATCGCTCCGAGTCAAAGTCTCGAGATGCGATCCCGAAATGCTTTCGGATACCTCCGGATAATCCTAACCCATCTCGAAGTGTCGGAGATCCTGAGTTGCTTGGATCGAGATAACTAACTTCTTGAATCCTCGGATGAGAGTTCGGTTTTGGTAACTATCTGTTCTAGCTTTACTATCGTCTTGAAGAATAGTTGGCCGCTTAGATTATACTCGTTTTTAAGCTTTCTTTAAAAACCTTCCCTTTATGAAATAGTGATTAGGGCCGTGATTCACTTATGCAACTTCTTATTGGATTGATTCCAACCTCAATATCGATGAAAAGTATTCTTTCAAAATCAAGTCAATGCAAATGTTAAACAGATAAGAAAGCAATAAAGAACCACGGCGATTATAGTGGTTTGGAGACTCAAGCTCCTACATCCACTCTCTCGACTCTTGGAGAAATTCACTATCAACTTCGAGCTTTGCGACTACCTCGTAGTTTACTTTACTCAACTCGCCCGAAGTTTTTCGACTACTCCCGCGTGGTTTACTTGCTCAACCCGACCTTGAGTTTTTACTACCTCCTGTAGTTTACTTACTCAATCACACACAAGCTTTGAACTACCCCTCAGAGGCTTACTAACTTCTCCTCTAGAGTTTTTAGACTACTCCTTGTGAGTTTTACTAACTCTTTACAACTCTACTCACCAACAAACACACTCGACTACCTTCTCAAGGGTTTGGGGTTTCTCAGTTGGTTTCCAACTAGGATGAGATATCCTTTACAATGAAGCACAATGCAAAGGGTTAGGATATCTCACTAAAGCTTTGATAAATCTTATCAAGCTAGGCTTAGTAAAGTGAGCTCTCTTCAATATAGAAGCACTTGGGAAATTCAAGGTATTTCAGTGCTTTTAACTTTTTGCAAGAATAAGTTTGAGCTCTTGAGTTGCGTATAAATTTCCCGTAACCTTACAAAGTAGAGGGTCACCAAGTATTTATAGGCATACACCAGAATCCTCTTGAAAACTATCCGTTGGAGAGATAACCGTGAGTTCCCTCTTATGGTGTGTGAAAACGGCTATAATTAGGGTTTGAAACTCCCTAACATGTTTTTAGGCAATAGCTTTTCATGTAGCCGGTCTTCACTTTTTGCGATCTGGAACTTTCGTACATCGACATCTTTTTTCATTTGACTTATCCTTTGTCGATTATCGGCGTAGTGCAATGTCGTCTTCCTCTTTTTTCGACTTTTTGTCTCCAGCTAAAGGTAGACACCTTCAACGGCTCTTTTTGGTTACAAACTACGAGTTTGATATAACCTTAACAACACTTCGACTTAGTTCCTTTTATGCGCATTTGAATGTCTTGGCAATATCTAACTTTCTAAGGCATCGCGTTTTTCGATGTGCATCCTTCCGGATAGATATATTGATTGCCTCGGAACATTGAGTTCATATCGAGCATTCAAAGACATTCTTCGAGTCTTGATGGTTCTTGTGCTTTCGATATTCTTGATCTTGATTTCTCGATCTTGATCTTGCGTCTTGAGTCTTACGAGTCTTGGGGTCTTCTGAGTCTTGAGTCTTGAGTCTTGATTCTTCTCGGTCTTGGTCTATCTTGGTGATATCTTGAGTCTTCATCTTGAGTCTTGAGTTCTCGATTTCATCTTGAGTCTACAATATCTCGGTTTTATCTTTTGAGTCTTGAGTCTCGATTTCTCGAGTCTTGAAACTTCAATTTCATCTTTGAAACCGGTTTCTTGAAACATCTTGAGTTTCTTGAGTCTTGAAACCTATCCTGAACTATATCTGCTGACTATACATTTTGCAGATGACATCCTGAATACTCTAAAACTGAATCCTGACTCAACTATCAAGATCAATCTGAACATGTCATACTCAGGGGTTTTGGGATCTTAATCAAAATCATATAATCTTTTATTAAATTCATCTCCCAACAATTTCCCCCTTTTTGATGATGCCAAAACCTATCTTGTTACAAACATATAACCTATACTCAGGTTTCAGTTTATTCTATTACAAGATTGGTTCCTGAACAGAGAATCTCCCAACAATTTCTTTAAGAAGGGAATCTCTTTAAATAAATAATCTCCAAATAATTTAAATCATTCAACAGATTTCTTCAGTAATGAATCTTTCTTAAATAGATCATTACCAAATACTTAAGCAATTTCTCCCATATCATCATACAATCATTTCAGAGACATTCATTCAGCATATCAAAAATAAAGACATGTAAATAAGATAATGAGATATTATCTTTTGAGCAAAATGATAAATCTTCATTGATGATAAGTATACCATTACAGATTACAATGAATTTATCAAACAAAATCAAAAAGACAAAAATTTAAAGATTACAGAATCTTCTGAGTTCTTGATCTTGATCTTGATTCGCTCTTCGATTTGTTTTATTCTCGACTTCATCACCGGCACCTCCAGTTGAACATTCGAAAAATCTTTTCTTCAAATTTCCTCTCCTTTGATGATGTCCGACCGTTCCTGTTAATCCTAACAACATCATCTGGCAATTTCTTGCGTAATGGCCTTCTCATTTACCAAGCCATTACCAAGTCTTGGAGGAGGATAGGAATATGGACCGGGGGCTACTATCTGTACTCCACCTTCATCCGCAAGGTTAATCCAGCCTTGTAGATACTTTGGATAGAAGGTGAGAAGATATTCAATGAAAGTTTCGTTTTGATCCGAGTCTTCCCTCTCCGTTCCACGAGAACATCGTAATTGAACGAAGGTTCTCTTCACTTCTTCCCACATGTCGTTGAGTTTAATGGGCATCCATTTATCATCGTTAGGCCCTTGGTAACTTTTCGATGTTCCTTCCTCTTGCTTTCCAAAACCTCCCCGGTTTCACTCGCTTCGCTTCTCTTAAATCTATCTTCTTTCGATCCACGAGCGCTCTTGAGGCCAAGGCGTGAACTTTCTTAGCTTGTTCTTTTGGAGTGTCTTGGAGCATCTCTGTGTTGAAGACTTTCTTACGAGGTTGAGACTCGCATTCTTCATCTTCATCATCGAATCGACTTTCTGCAGATTGGCTTAGAAGCCTTCGCAGACGCTTGCTTCTGGGTTGAACAACGCCCAAGGCTTTTCCTCTTCATAAAGGCGATTCGGCAGACCAAATTTTTGTTCCAACCTTAGTTCCTAGCTTTTCGGTTTCTCTCTTGCAACCTCAAGCATGGTTTGCTCGAGAAACTTCAGTGTAGATAAACTTCTCCACTTGAGCCAATTTCAATTTATCGGTAGCTTCAACTTCTTTTTAAGGCTTTGGCTAGATTGTACATTTTTAAAGATCTTCTCAGCCTTCTTCTCCAAAGCACTTTGCCGCGGAAAGTTCTTGAATAAGTGGGCAAGTGGCGGAGAGTGCATCTTTAAGCATCTCTGTCATCTTGAGTCATGACCTTGAGCTCATTTCCTCAACGGCCAGTTGATCGACACCTCATTTTCTGCCGGTTTCACCTACAGAAATTCGTCCCGATTCTGGTCTTGTTCGTTTAAGCCTTAACTTCTGCGTTGACTCCTCCAGAACTTTGTTGACTTTTCTTCTTCCATGGAATGTGGTATTCAGTGTTTTATGTCTGCTGATTAAGAAGAATGGCTTCGATATTTAGTATTACGACGTTGTTAGCATTTATTACATCGAGCAATTTTGATACGCCATTGGCTCAATGTCATTTCATTAGAGGTAGAGATCAATCTCATTATACTTTATACATATTTATTTGATGTCTGGCTTATTCATCACAAACTCAGTCTCAATTAGGCTGATCTGTTTATGAACAATTAGAATTGAGATGATACTTTGATAACTTTGGCATAATTATTAATAGTGCGAAAGGTAAAGAGTGTTAACAGTGGGGTGATGGTAATGATCTCACCCATTGGGAGGCCGATCCTCGGCATCTCTCCTGACCCAATTGCATCCTGTCTTTGATTTTGTCACCATTGCTAAAACTCAAGCGATTTGTTTTCTTCCGACTGACACATACAATCATCAAAATGGGTACCATCCAAGGCTTAGCCAGACACAGTGGTACAGGAAGGCATCTCATTCCTGATTCTTCATTCAGCAATATCAGGGAAAATTAGGTTGATTATATGATCTGTGAAGAAAACATCTTGAGATGGAATTTTGGTGGCTGGAGTCGAGATAGACCAATTCCGCCTCCTCCACTACGCCTTCTTGTTCCTTCTTGTCAGATCTCTGGTTGGGTGGCTTGCTGAGAATCGTGATGGATCACTGGGGCTCATCTCAGTATCTGCTCAAGAGGCTGTTGATGTCTGAGGGGTTTGTGGTCTCGATTTACATCTCGGAAGTGGGTTCAGGGCTGGCTGTGCCTCGATGTAAGTGCAAGTCATTTTTGGCAGTCTGAGCCTACACATCTTGGAATGAAACTCTGGCTCTACATCAAGCTGCATCCCAGAGAGTGATGAAGCATCTACAGTGCAAACTCATTTCAAAATTTCGAAATTTTATATCTGGCCAGAGTGATGTCTAAAACACCTGGGACTTTGTCTCAGTCAGTCTTATCACCGGAATATTTGACGATACTTGTAATAGCTGAACTCTAGTAGTTTACCTCAGGAGTTCTCCTACATTAGATTGAACACAATCTTTCGCTTTAGAATACAAGATCTTTCATTTAGTGATTTGCTCGCCCATTTTCGGGCCTTCCTGGATTATCTTCAATGATAGCAGAGGTGATTCTACCTTCTTTTCTCTCTTTTCCAGATGACAACCTTTAGGCTTAGAAGAGAATTTTTGGGGAATGCAGTTTGAATACCTGTATCTCTCGAGATCTTGCCAACGCTCAATACCGTGGTTAATTAAATCAAAACTCCCATAAGACTCGTGCATATGTCCGTATTTTGTGTGACTTTGAATCTGCTCTTTTTATGCAGTGTAGCCTCAGTTGATTCGGCAATCCTATCTAAGTGCCTCTCTCTCTCTACTTGCAGGGATCTCTATCTGAGCTCAGCGTCATTCCAGATTTTTTGGAATTATACAAGTCTCTCAGTGGTAATCTGAATACTCCCTAAATATAATCCCCAGTAATGAAGATACTTGCCTTATTATATAGTGGGATGATTGATTCTCTTTGAAACTCAGTGCAGTGTTTGGGCTGGGTGAATTGAGTTAATGATGGGAATCATATAAGAGCCTCCTCTTACGGCTTTAGGTTTGGTTGTGCGCAAGTCATGAACTGCTTCTGACTTGTGATTCATTGTTCAGACAATGTTGGGCCATTTGAGATTAGTTAAATTTAGGCTTTAGAGGGTTTTCACGATTTACAGGCAAAGTTTTTTTGGTTGGGAGCAGAGGGTTTGATCAGATTGTTTTGAAAACTATACTTAAGGATATATATAAACCGAAGGATAAGTGGAGAGTCGTGTTGGATTGGAAGAAAACAGCGGTTGATTGATCAAGATTAATCGGGTATCTGAAGCAAACGATCTCTGAAAATGCATGCTTGAAATCATCTCGTTGGTATTGTGAGCATTAAATAGTATTGACCTATGCTTTGTGATTTGAGGTCGTAAAAACTGGAATTGTTTTGTATTTTATTCTGAATGATTCTGAGTTTTTCTTGACGATAAATAGGTATATGAATATTTCCTTTGGAACTAATTCCCTCTATCAGTGCTATGATGTGATATGATAAAATGTCGGTGTCTGAAGTCTTGAATGGGTTGATGTAACCAAATCTGACCTTAGGTGATAGGTTTCAGAGCTGGTTCATTTCGTTTATCTGAGTTCTCAGTGAAATTAGGAAAACTTCCATAAATACAATCTTTGATTTTCGGATTTACTCTGTCTACCAGTTCTTGTCCGCAACTCATTGAGAGTTTAATGATCTGATTAAATGGGGTTTGGTCAGATATTATTCTTCTCAGTGTAGATTTTTCTCCATCCTTGTATATCCTTTTCTAGGGCATGATCTGCATTGGTAGCTCACTTGCTCTGACGGGTGTAGATGGGGTTTTTTGACCATGATAGCCTTATTTGTCACTACAAAATATTGGTACACTTCATTGGCTGTTTTTAAAATCCAACAATTATTTATAAGGCAGAAGAATAAAAGACATTGGGCCATATATTCGGCTTAGGTAATCTTGTGGTTTACTCACAGGGTACATTTGGCAGCAAGATATCGACTTGCTTCCTAGAAATTGACAAGTTCTGTTGTGGACTTTACATCAATTCACCAACCTCCTGTCCATTACAGTAACGATTAATTCAGGACATGTGTTGGATGCCTTAGATATCTTAAATATCTTTCTTTTGGCGGCCTCAAATGACTTCAATGTTGAGTTAACATTATCTTTTACACATATCAACAATAAATATTATCGCCTACTTGTAAGTTGACAATGATAAATGATTATATACGAATGGGATCATGATTGTATGATTCTGTGATCTACACCATATTTGGCAATGATTCATTGCTGCACAGTTGATAAATATTCATGTGTTTAGCAGACTGAGAAGAAATTCATCCATCATTGTATCTCAAACTTGCTTTCCTTGATGTGGCTTTTATGGTTTGAAATCAAAAGTGATATCATCAACATAGATAGATATCTTCCATTCTGATTATCAGTCCACTGGCAAAAACAGTGGGTAAAAGAAAATATCCTTCCATACTGCAGAGTCTTGTAGAACCTGCAGCTTTTACATTTGAGCAGTGTTTAAGCCGGAGGTTGTTCCATAATCTTCTTTATTTTCCAGAAGTATTTTTCAAAACAAATGGGTAACTGAAATTATTTTGTGAGTTACCAAGTTTCGTATAATCCAGAGCACTTGCCAAGATAACGCATCAACAACATTCATCTCTCTTGTTCTTGGTATGGTTCCAATGACGATATGCCTTCTGAATCTATCTACAAACCCATACTTGTTCCTTGAAATTGATTGACTTCGTCTTACGTAGGTAATCGATAAGAATCTTATGAGCAGCAATTCAGTGAGTTAACACAGGAAAGCGATGGTGCCTTCTCTTATGGAACCTTCTTGTCACTTACCTTGATTAGATCACCTGATAAACATGGGATGACTATCTAACCATTCTTGCTGATGTTCCCTTCAATAATATCCTCAACATTACGAGATGTTGCAGTTCGATTAAATCAATGACCTGGGGAAGAAGAATGAAGTTATGTTTACTAGTTAATCGTTGAAATTTTCATTTGTATTATCTTGTACACAGTCTATGGTCATAATCCGGTTGATAGTGTTGGTTTTCTATGGGGCTCCATAAGTTCAGTTGAACTTCATGTCTGTGAGTAAAATCATCAAATGTGAATGTGGCTGATTGGATGATTTATATTTGGTAGTCTGGATTCTTAACACAAATAGATTCATCAAAAAACAACACTGATTATTTTATCCACAATAAAAGTCTGGGTTGCCTTAAATATGACTTGCCTTCGAGAATATCCTAAAATGTTCCTTCATCAGGCTTACTATCAAAAAGTTTTCATTGATCTTTTTACCATTATTATTATGAAACACTTTACAATCAACTTTGAAAAGAAACAAACAAAACTGTTTGAGACTCAGAAAGCTCATCGGTGTTTGCATGATGGGCATGGATCTATCCAGTATATCACGGTGTTCAATGGCTTCGTCCCCAAATCTTTTTGGAATATCGACTTGACTATCCTTAGTCCTTGCGACTTCTTTAAGTGCATTGTATTTGACCTTTTACACACACCATTCTTTGTTGAAAGTCCTTGCAGTGATATTTAATTCATTCTGCTAATAATGTCGGATATAGTTTATGAATTCGGTTCCTTTATCGGATCGTTTGATATGATTTTTAATACTGATTTTTTGATATTTCATTTAGTTTGCTTGCTGATGAATATGACTAATGTATCTTTTCATGGTCATCCGCCTACCAATGTATTTCACCTTACGTAGTGCTTCTAGATTATTTATAGGACCAAAAAAAGATCCATATGTCTTAGTAAGCTGAAGTATTCTTTCAGTGACATAAACTTCTTTTCGTGATGCTACATCATTTCTACATTTCTGTACGCATCAAATATTCCCTTCTAGACACTTAATTTAAATGACCCTATATGAGGCTGTCTGCAAGCTTATTGAGTTTGAAATTTGATGGTTAGTACTATACCTACCACTGCTTATTGGTACTCATGGAGACTTTTAAAACTGTATATCTTTGGAAGTGAACTCCAATCCCAATAAGATACGTTCCACTTCTTGTACCGATCGATGAAACTTTGTGGTGTCTTTATGGTTTTTAGAACTCAACTGAAACCCTTATCAGCTAATTGAAACAAATTCTTATTCGTCTGAATCCCGTATGAAACACCGTGGATATTATTGAATTGATTCCAAAAGTTCATATCCTTGATCGTATGGGTTGTCAAAATGATCTGCAATAGACCTCTTTTTGTTCCAACATAGTCCTTTGAGTGTCTTCTTGTATCTGTCCTTTATGCTTGAACATCCTTTGTGAATCTTGGGCTTTTTCATCTCCGGTCTGCCCTTTATTTTCCTCTGACAGATCAATTCATTTGTTTGTGTGAGTCCTCTCTGAGAGGTTCTAGATGTACCTTCGGGTCAAATCGCGACATCTATTCGCTTTCGGTATTTATATTCAATATATTTTAGCATGAACATAGGCTTTGAATTCTTTGTAGGATTCCGGGCCTTTTGTTGAGCTTTTAGCGTTAAATCTTTGATGGCCTCGGGTTTGGTAACCTTTACCCTTAAGCGAGAGGTAGGTTCGGGTTGCCTGTCTTTGACCAGGTGTTTCGACACTCAAGTTGATCTGTGATTGAGAATGCCTGGCGAGTGTCTCATGGGGAGTTCTCGATAGTTGTGGAGCCTTTGGGTTTGTTCTGTACGAAACTCAGTAGCAGTTTCTAGCCTTACCGCTTTACCGAGGTTTTGGAGCTTCTTGATGGTGAGTTTTCTTGAAATATGATCATTCCTTATTGCTGGCTGATGCTGTAATTTTTGGTAAATCCTTTAACTTCATGATGGCGTTAGGATGACGCTTGTGAGAGTTACACCTGGAGATGTATCGATCGATTTTTAGTGGCGGATCTCTCTGCTTGGTAATAAGATTTCATCTATCACTTTAGATGCATTATTCAATGGGTTAACTTCTTACATGCACTATATCCTCACGATTCTTGTAGAGGTTGCAGCTGGAAGAGGTGAACGAACTCGGTTACGATTAAATTTGAATCTCTTGGGTGGATTCTCTAGCTTTTTGGTTGAGACATTTCTTTCTACAGTTGCCATTCAGTTGTGGTGGCTCCAGTGATGAGGAAGTGATGCAGTATCATATTACCTCTTATGGTCTTTTGCAGCATCACTTGTGGGAGTTATAAAAAGAATCCGCCAATTGATATACATTGTTTTTGGTCTGGCTCTTATGCTAATCATGAGACAGCAGAAACAGGAGGTTCCCTCAATGGCCATCGACGAGATGTCATCACTCAGAACCTCTAAATACAGTGATCACTCATGGGGTGAACTGTGTACTGCAGAACACATTCTCCTTTTTTAAACATCTTTCTCTTCCTCATCTCTGAATCATACAGGTAGACGCTCTGTACAGCAGTACTTGTCTGTTAATTATCATTAATCTGATCATTTTTTCTTCTTTGGACGTGAGTCCTTGCTTAACATGCAGTTGATCTTGGGCTTTTTGGAGTCCTTCTTCTTCAGTTGATCTGTCCTCGGGTTTCATTTGTGGTTCCTGTAATAGCTTATTTTCCAAATCTACTATTACATCAAACCTCCTTGCCTGCCGCCGGTCTGTAGCTTTTCCATCAAACTCGTCTGATGATGTTTGGTGAGGGTTGTAGACTCATTTTAAGTTTTATCTTTGGCTTTTTAAAGTAGCATTCGATGAAGAATCATCTTTCGTGGGCGCAGGTTCTTATCAATTTAAATTCATAGGCTTTTCAATACGGAAGAAGACTTATTGGTATGGCATTGAACCTTAATGTTCTTGGTGTTTTCAATCAACTCTGCTGAATATCGTTTTCTTGAAATTTCAAATTTTCAGTACATCTCTTGAATGTTTAGTCATTAAAGATGTTTGATCAATTTATCTATTGATTCTTATCATTATTTCATGTAAAACTTTCAGTTGTGAGGTTTGATATAGCATATATTCATTATATCTCATCTCTTATGAATCATTTCCATCCACCATCATCAATTATATTTTGTTGTTGATAAAATTAGATTGGGCTAACTTTTCTCTGCTAAAGTTGGTTTAGTCAGGTTTAAAATCGCTCTTGAGATCAGTTATCTCTTGTTTGGGATTACAGTGATTTGATGATCTTGAGCCTCTCACATCACGCTCATATTTGGAATCTGATTTGGTCATAGTCGTGATTCTCTCTAATTATGGAAATTTTTTTGAAAGAAAGTTTGGGCAATGAATTAGTTACAAGTATTGCCGAAAATAAAACTTTGGTCAACCACAATGATGGTCAAGTTGAACCTTTCAAATACCTGTGATCATTTGTGATGCCACAAATGTATGAAATTAGTGTTTTCAAAACTTTTTATGAGGTGGCAGGTCGAGATAATCTGAAGATTAGGTTAGAAACTGATTCAAATCATTTTTCAGAATCAAATTATGGAGATCCTGGATCGGATAACTACTTCTTGCAGATCCTCAGGACAGGTTGGGTTGGTAACCTCTGTTCTAGCTACTGATTAAATGCGAATAATGGTTGTAGATTCTCTGTTTGGCTTTGCGAAGAACCTTTGAAATGACCGTTTTAGGCATGATTGAAACATACCTTGGTTGATTTAAACGAATGCTCGGTGAAAAAGTATGCTTTCAAAATCAGTGGTAGCGTTAAGCACGTTGAAGCAACAGAACATGGTTCTTAATGATTGGGAATAAAATCTCATCACTCTCTTGGAAGTTCTCGACTTCTGAGCTTTTCACGACTATAAATTTACTTACTGACTAAACGCATTTTGTGCTCATTTGCGCTCAAACTGGGTATTGATTCCGTCCACACACAAGCTTTGATTTACTTTTGTGGCTTGCAACCTATAGGTTTTGACTCAGAAAAATAGTTTACTAACTCTTTACAACTCTTACTAACCAACAAACACAACTCAGTATACCGAGGGTTTAGGGGTTTTATAGTTGATTCCTTTGAGATGAGATATCCTTTGATGATTTTATTTAAAGGGTTGGGATATCTGGGCCTCATGATCACCTCAATGGGCAATGGTGGGCTCTCTTAAATATGGAAATTAGGATATTTAGTGCTTTTTAACACCTATGAGGAGAATAAGTTTGATCTTGAGGTTTATGTAATTTAAGTAGCACCTAGAAATTTGGGGGGCAGGTATTCTATATTTCAGTCCCTCTTAAAACGCCTTCTCATTGGAGATGACATGAGATTTTTGTGATGTGTGAAAGCATGTTTGAAACTCTAACATGTTTTGATGATCTTCTTCTTACAGCACACACACTGCGATCTGAACTTTAGTACATCAACATCTTTGATGATATAATCTTTTTGTTTTATCTCAAGATAATTTTCAGCTCTTTTTGAATTTACAAACTCTTGAGTTTTGATATATTATGTATTTATTAAATATCGCTCTCTAAGAACATCATGTTTTGATGTTGTATGAATCTTGTTAGAACATTAGGTTCATCTTGATAAAAATTCTTTTGTCTTTCGATATTCTTGATCTTGATTTCTCGGTCTTGCGTCTTGGAGTCTTGGTGTGAAGAGTCTTGAGTCTTGAGGTCTTAGTCTTGGTCTTAAGTCTTAGAATCTTGATTCTAGTCCATCAACATACACAAGAAGATAGATGATACACTTATCCCAGATAAAGATAAAAAGGGACGAGTCTGAACGTCTACAAGTAAAACCAATGCTGAGAAGAAAATCACTTAGCTGTTGGAACCAAGTACGAGGAGCTTGCTTCAGCCCATACAAAGCTTTCATGAGTCGACAAACATGATTGGGAAATCAAGAATCAGCATAACAAGGGGGTTGTTCCATAAAAATAGGCTTGTGAAGAACACCATTAAGAAGGGTGTGCTTGACGTCTAACTGATGTAAGGTTAATTATGCATGACAGCCAAATAGAGTACGATACGAACTATAGAGGCTCGTACCACCGGACTAAAAGTATGATCATAGTCAAACCCTGGTAACTGAGTGAAACCTTGAGCCACAAGATGAGCTTTGTGACGATCGAAGGAGCCGTCCACCAAAAAATTTGTAAGAAAACATCCATTTAGACCCAACAACATTCGTATTTGGTGGACGAAGCATAAGATCCCAAGAGTTTTTGAAGTGTAATGGAGAAAGCTTCCCATCCATAGCAGCTAGCCACTCAGGAGGTTTGTAGCCGATTTGTAACCCTTTGGCTCACGAACTGCACTAAGAGCATGGAAAAGAGGAGTTTGAGCATAATATGTTAAGTGTTTGGGTTTAAATATATCATTCTTAGCCCTTGTCCTCATATGATGAGATGGCGGAGGTGGTGGAGCAAGATCTGCAGCTACGTTTTGTGAGGATACAGGCTGTAACGTTCCATCATAAATAATATTTGTGTAGTGATCCTTGCACATTGCAGCATAATGACCATATCCACGACAAATTTGACAATGAGGTGTTCGACGACGTCCACTACCGCGGCCCGTAGAGGACTATGATGAAAATTTTGAAGTGTATTTTTATTATAAAATATCGATAAGTAGTAAATAAAACTCATTTAGATGAAAAAGAAAAACGAACAGACTAGTCCCCCCCGCCTAGGCGACCTAAGCGCTAGGATGTCCAAATCTGCCCAACTATCAATTTTTGACTTCTACACCCTTACATTTGAGACACCGAGAAGGGAGAAAAGTACAGATCAAGACCTCGAAGTCGGAGGAACCAATGAATCTTGTCAGTTTCTTCAACACGCTTTCCAATCGCCGCCAACCTATCACAAATTGCTTTGAAATCTCGGCCAAATTCCGAAACTGGTCCAGAGCCTTTCCTGGGTGATTGAAGCTTTTGTTTAAGATGAAACTCGGGAGTCTTTGAACTGTGGCTGTAAGTGGCTTCCAAGGCTAGCCAGACCGAATGCACCGTGGGGCAGCCGAGAGTGGTTTCCATGGACGGTTCAGTGAGAGAAGAAAACAACAAACTCTGAAGCTTTTGATCTTCACGCTTCCATTTCCAAAATTCAGGGTTCGGGCTTATGAAATCGTTTGTACATACGGTTTCAGGTGGAGCGGGTTTTGTGCCTTCAATAAATCCGATGAGGTCTTGATGGGAGAGAAGGGCGACGAATTGTTGTCGCCATAATAAAAAGTTCGTAGACGAGAGCTTGATGTTGCTGATTAAATGGATGAGGGTGTTATTGTTGGAATATACAGGCACGTAAACACGTAATACATGCGCAGCGGAATTAAAGAGTTCACCAACAACGAACGGTTAATTGCATAAACAAGAACGAATAATCATAACGAGAAATCTTACAGTAATTCGATAGCAGATTTCTCAACTACGGTATCCACGTAATCCCCGTGGACAGATTTACACAAATTTGCCAGCGTTGAATCTGAGACGGAATTTGCTAGGAAAATTCATATTCTAGATTTTATGGAGAAACTAAGTTTTCTTGTTGTAGTCAATAATGAATCCCGAGAAGTCATATATATAGGGGAGAGACTTGCTTAAATCCTAAGTCATCTTTATTTAGGAAGATAATTCCTAATCTTGCAAAACAAATCTCAAAGATATGTTTTTCCCTACAGATATTTTCCTACAATAATATTTCATAATATTATTTTGGGATTCCTATTTAATTAAATCTAATTTAATTAAATAGTAATAATAATTAATTCTAAATTAATATATTATTAATTCTCCATAAATTAAATATTAAATCCAATTTAATACTTAATCAACCAACTATAATCCGTACACGGGAGTTACTTGTTGTGTGACCCATAGGCCCTCATATATCGAGCGATTAGTCAAACTAATGGTCTTAATTGAACCCTAGACAATAAATCAGACATTCTCAATATATGAGGTACGTTGCGAGAAACATGCAACTACCTGTAACTGTAACATGGACTATTACGATTTCCTCCTTTCATTCATGAATACTCGATCAGTCTTGAACATGATGAAGTGTCTATTCAAATAACTTAATCATATTATCTCCAATCACTAATTGATCACTTTGTGTCACACTTGGCCACAAAGTTCAAGTTGACGCATCGTTGGTAAACGACTTTGATCCAATTATGATGAGAAGATGAAAGTATTCTCTATAAATCCACTTTGAGGAATGAATCATTTTCTTGGCTCAACTACCACGCGCATTGATGCACTTCGTGATGAACCTAATCCAAGTCAGATCTATCTACCCATGGAAGGGTCAAGGCGTTGGTCATGGTAAAAGTTCATCACTCCACACATGTTGTGCGACGACCTCAAGTCAAAGGAGTATCGCGTCGCTCCCCAATAACCGAGACACCCGTAGACACATATAGTGAAACTACATCAAAAGGTTTCTCCGGGATGGGTATACCAATACCCTCTCTAAGGTATTTGTGCATCCATCATGAGATACCTAGTATCTCGTAAGAAGTGAATTCTACTACACTCTCTAAGAAAGATGATCTGAGATCGCACACCAATCTTCATTGCATCATCAATATTTCATTCTTGATGATCCTTGATTGGGGCCATTTGAGAATCATGCTTAAGTCATTTGAGTTCTCACATACTCAACGACAATAGTTATTCAAAGGAACACAGATAAGAGCAAATGCAAACAATCAAACATATTATTCTAATAAGTGTAATGTCATACATTTAATATTAAATAAACAATAATATTAAACCAACACTGAATATTATCTGAGTATTATGTCCTTACAATGGATTGTCTCTAGGACACTAACACTAACAGTTATATGGTAGGGCATCAGATGATGATGATGAACAAGACGCCATTGAAGAAGAATGGAGAAAAGTCGCGCAGCCGGGATATAGCAGCAAAGAGGAAGAAAGAATTAATTAGGGCTTAGGCGTAATTAGCTCTGATAACATGTAAGTGAAAATATTTTATTCACCGTGAAGATAATTGACAGATTTAGACTCATTATATACACTTAAGAAATACCTAAATGGTAATTCTTGGTGGGCAGATTATGTCCTGGACAGAAAAGACTATTTTAGACTTGGTGGAAAGATTGAGGGCGACGATTCTTGGTAGGGCGATTGAGGTAAAGGTTTTTAATGATTACGCCAGGACGAATCATCCATTTAACACCTCACATACCTAAATTAGGAAATTAATTAATGTACATTTAATTTACAATCAATCAATAATAAAGTCAAATATGTACTCCTATCTTTAATGCAAGAAATCAGGAGTATTATTTCTTGCTATCACTTCTCCTGCACGTTTTTCTATACGAATTTTAAATAAACTTGATTGAGGACAGATTCTTGGTGGACTTGATTGAGGGTAAAGGTTTTTTAATGATTCTGCCCTGGACAGAATCTGCCCATTTAACACCTCCCATACCTAAATTAGGAAATTAATTAATGTACATTTAATTTACAATCAATCAATAATAAAGTAAAATATGTACTCCTATGTTTAATGCAAGAAATCAGGAGTATTATTTCTTGCTATCACTTCTCCTGCACGTTTTTCTATACGAATTTTAAATAAAATGATTATTAAATAGAGTATGTACACTTATGTAAGCTACATAAATATATACTTAAAGCACATTAGCCATTTTCCCCTAGGTATATTCCTCCTCCTTTTCGTAGAAGTGGAACCTATTCGCGATTTCCCAGGCTGTAAAAGGCTTGTTGCACTGGTTGCTCTTTGCTTTCACATCCTCTCTGTCCTCAGTGCACGAGCAATGCATTCCACACATCTTTGTCCCAACCTGGCCTTAATCCTTTAGTAAAGAATTTCTTCTTCTAAGAGCTCAACATATTGTCGTATCGTATGCCAGTGCTCTTATACCACAATCCATGCACCTGTTGTGTGTTTGTCACGACGTGATCCCATACGCACCTCCTCTGCTAAAAAATGCATCGTATAGGAATGTAAATTAACTAAATGTATATATAAGTCTTAAATCTTAATTATACCTGAAATGACTCTCAGTACTATTGCATCCTCTCATCAGAGATCATAGAAAAAGTGCATGCTCTGACCTCCATATTTGTTTCCATTTCCTCTCTAATGATACTAGAGACCATATGCGAAGGCATCAAACTGCAAAAAAATAAAAATAAAATTATCAAATTAGTAGATATTTATTAAATTTACTTGATAATTAAAGTAATATTTAAAGATGTTATGTACGTGTGGCAATAGATATGAATCTGAACTCCACTTTCCTGCCCCCCCTCCCCCCAGGCACTGCTGTTGATGATGATCCAGCCTCAAACATGCGTCATTGTGTCTCATTAGAGGCACAATTTCTTGTAGGAGAGTCTCACCAGTTCGGACTAGTGGTGCCTCATCTGTGATTGCTACGCCTTTCCTGAATGCTGTCATATTCCTTCTCCATGGATGATTCATAGGTAAGAACCTATGATGTTGCCGAACCACGACTATTTTCGACTGAGCCTCAAAGTGAAAGCATCAATGTCTTCCCTCACAATATGGACAAGCAGTCCTTCCGGCTGTACTCCATCCCAAAAACATTGAGTAGGCAGGAAAGCCACTGATGGTCTAAAGCAGTGCAACTCGCATCATAAAATTTTGCTTTCTAGCAACGTCATACGTTTCCACCCCATATTCCCACAAAAATTTCAAGTCAACTATCAGTTGTTGTAAAAAACATCCAGTTTGTCCTTTGGATTTTTAGGCCCAGACACCAGAACCATAAGAAGCATGTACTGGTCCTTCATGCACATCCACAGAGGCAGATTATATGGAGTTACTATCACTGGTCATGACGAATATTTTTTTCCCAACTGACCAAATGGTTGAAAACCATCCGTGCCTGCACCAACCTAACGCCTCTAATTTCGGATGCAAAATTAGGATACTGGTTGTCTAAGTGTTTCCATGCCAACGAGTCCGCATGATGACGCATAATACCAAACTCATACAAAGATCAATTTGCATGCCATGTCATATCCTTTGCAGTAGCATTGGATTGATATAGTCTTTGCAATCGAGGAATAGTAGGAAAGTAGAACATCTCCTTAAAAGGACAATTCTTTTTCAACCGACCATCCACAACAATACTATCGGGTTTAACCATGGCCGACTACAAAACTTACAAGAGTCTAATTAGTTTATTCCGCACCTCAATATAACATACAATTTTGTGCACAATAATCAATCCTCTCCTCCGGAAGACCCATCCCACTCATCAATTGTTTTGCTACCATAAAATTTCTTTGGAACCAGATTTTATGGTGGGCAAATTTCACGAATCAACTCAACAATTTGATTATAACCCCTTTCAGACAACCTGTTTTATGGTTTAATGTTTAGTATTCGGGCATTGAATGACAATTGTGAGTGAGTTTCAAGAACCGGAATCTGATCCCGATCCGCTACATGAAGGATGTCTCAAAATGGTACAACATGCTCATCAAATTCTCCTCATCAAGAGGCTCCTCTTCCATATTTCCAAAGTTAAAGTCTTCCATCATCGTATGGTACGAAAGCTATGTTACACTTTCGTGTCAACTCCATGTGAAGTCGACGCAGATCGATCATAGTATTGGTGTGCACTACCCCAATTTTCCTCACCCGTACAAAAACCCAATTGTAATAATAGGCTTTAAACCCATAGCTATACAAATGTTCTCTAATATCATTGGGTTCTCTAAACGTCTTGTTCCGATATTGAACTTTCATGCAAGGGCGACTAATTTTTTCCTTCACTCATCCAATTCGGGTCACTAGTGGCAAATTTTATAAATGAATTGAGCCCATTACGAAATTCGGGAGATATCATGCCATTAATGCTTCTTGGAGCATACATCCAACTACGACTTGAATAATCCATATCGATTTATTTCATATTAATAAAATTTCCAAGTTCAATTAATATAAAATTAGTTAAACCTAAAATTTATCCATATCGATCTACATCCATTTCCGATTTAAAATTAATCAATGTCGGACCACACGGCCTACAAGAAATTAACAACTCCTCAAAACAGAAAACATAACAAATTTAATTATGTGACTTTGGAACATTTCACGAGATGCGAGTATAAGAAATGGAAAGAGTTGTGTTGCTTGTAACATGCAAGTAAATACTTCACATAATTATTAGATTATGTATTACAACAACTACTGCTTCTATTATTGATTTGGACCTTGAAATAGATTATGTGCAAAAGTTTCAACATGTCTCTGTTTGGTACTTTAATTGGATAATTACATATATATAACATATGTGACTTGAGTTATTTTTCCCTTAGATATGGTACACAAATGTTCCTCATCCCAAACTTGTTGAATATAAGGACCAGCGTGGGGTAGTAAAATCAGATGATTATTTTGTTTTTCTTGGTGGAAGCACATAATTCAAGAACAATGTGAAATCCTACATCAAGTCTATACAAAAGGTAATAACTATTATACTCTCTGATTTACTTTGCTAGTTCACTCTCTATCTATATTTCTTAAATTAAACTGACTAAGGCTTTGCCCATTAGAAGTGTTGGGGATAGTAATGATTGAAGCAACCTATTTAGATAAGTAAGGATGTGTTCTAAAGATAAATAACTACATTCTATAGTAATTAACATTCTAAATAGTTTATACAAGCCATACGTACATATAATACAACCAAACAACTCCTCAACACAGAAAAAACAGCAACTCAACAACACCAAACTAGCAATTCTAAGTAACTAAACACATCAAAACAACAATTCTAAAAACCAAATTTGTAACTCAAGTTCACAAAACAACAATTCTATCGAAACCAATTAATAATAACAGATCAATGAAGTACCTTAATATCCTGTTGTTGTAAATCTTGAATCAGAAGCACTAATTGAATAGTGAAATCAATTCTCACCTGTGGAAAATATACTGGACAATTTAATGGAATTGGTGATAATAATCATAATACAGTAAGTTATAGTCATACTTTGAGGCGAGGAGCAAACCTTTACCTTACAAAAAATGTTGTACAACTAGAACTTAACAAATGCACAATTCCTTATGATGATTGGCCAACAAAAAGAAAAACGAAAAAGAGAAGCCGTCAATTAACTGAACAATAATGGACTCAATTAACCAAGTAGCCTGGAGGTGTTTAAATCTTCATATATATATATGTTGATGTCAGGCTATGTTTTGTTTGTTTATATGTATCTTCCTGCTAAACTAAATACTCCTATTAAAATTTATTTACAACAAACAGTTAAGTAACACTTTAGGCCTCAACTTCTTCATGTGCATCAAAATAGCTAGTAACAAGTTAACATAAACCCACCCTCCACACAAAAAACAAGTTTTACTTTCCCAGTCAACCACCTCTTTAAAAGATTAAGATCGATAATGTGATGGAAAAATGCCTAAAAATCTCTTCTGTGTGCAAGACAAGAGGTAAAAATTGTCCAAATATAAAAGAATCAACCCTGAGAACTCTGAGAGCAACTTGGCGAAGCAAAAGGAGAAAATGCATTTGTGATATACAATTCTTAACTGAAAATATCGGAACAATCAGAAACAAGCAAAAACTCATTCACAGAGAAGCACCTTCGCGCACATGGTAAAATAGATAAATCAGTTCTAACCCAAATAAATCAAGCGGTTAAAATGAAAATACTTGTCGTACGAATGTTCCTGGTGACGTGTAGAGAAAAGTCCCACTAGTGGGGGCTCGATTTCCTCCGGCAGCGGCGGTGGTGCTGGACAACGCAACTTCGCGCTGAACTTTTTTTCTAGTTCTTCACTGTTTTTACCTAGTTAATTTATGAGATAATGAGTAGTGCGCCATTTCTGTTAATTTGGTTAAGACAAAATGTATCCGCTTACAGATTTGGTTTCAAAATTACAGATTAGGTTTCAAAATGGTCATTTTTTTTTAGCAGTTTTGGTCTCAATCGTTAGTCAAATTGATGGAAACGGTTAATTGACCAAAAAATTATTGGACCAAATTTGTAAAATTGAGGAAAATTATACTAAAACTTAATTAATTATATACGTAATCAACATGAATTTATAAATTACAAATTAATGTAAAATTATATATATAATTTAAATATGACTACAAAGTACAAAAATATTATTGTAAACTAAATAATAATTTATGTAAATTCTTGAAAATTATATATATATATATATATATATATATATAATTTAAAAAAATGAATATACTTTTGTAAATCAAATAATATATATGTATAAAAAATAATAATGATGAGCCCCCTGCTAGTAGACAGTGGGTTTTGATCCCCCGAATTAGTATATAATTGTGAATGTATATAATTAATGTAAAATGTAGGAAATTTAATAATATATCTATAATCTTTATATAATTAAAAAAAATTCAAACCAAATAATAATTTATGTAAGATCAAAAGATTTTATTACTCATAAATATAATTTAAAAATATTTTACCATGCACCTATTTCGCAACTAATACTTTATATTAGAACATTTGATACTTTCTAACGAAATAACTAATATTTTTTCATGAAACAATTAATACTATTAAAAAATATACACACGAAATGCAAACCAGTTGCACAACCCGACTTTCACTGCAATCACTATTGCCACCAATCCACAAGTTGTACGTTTCAAAAAATACATTATGAAGTGCACTATGCAAATGATGCATAGGAGACTCACTCTAACTTTATTTAAACTAAATAATAAAAAAAACTTATTTTAAACCACAATTTTAAAAAAAAATTAACAAAATTTTTCTAAATATTATTTTTATAAAAAACCAAAACATAAATTAAAGATAAGAAAAAAATTGAATAAATTTATGAAAAATCTCAAAGTTACACTAAATAAATTATAAAGTTATAATTAGTAGTTATAAATTAATTTATGTAAAATCTGAAATTATAGTAAAAAAGAACAAATTAATTATTTTGAGACCAAATCTGTAATTTTTTTGGGACTAAATCTGCAATTTATTTTGGGACCAGATCTGCAATTAATGGCGCGTGTGACTCACTTTCATTAAAAATGGACGGAAAATCTTATGAGATCAAATTTGTCAAAAAAAAAGACCACTTTGCAATTGACCAATTTTCTTGGGACCAAAAGTGTAATTTACCCAGCAACATACACACATTGCTGCAAGCAACATATACACAATATCCGTTATCTATACAATCACTGCAAATAAATGGCTATGTAAACTTTAACTGAAGATATAAGAACAAGAATAAAATATAGCATTAAAAGTACACATTAATTCAAAACTTTTATCAAAGTACACCATAAAGAAGTGATCAAGAGAAATTGACTGGTGTAAAGTAGCCATAATAAGAGTGGAACACAAGGTTTTCGGGGGCCTATCTGTATAAGATATTTTGAATATTTATTTTGCATTATGAGATGTGAGTATTAAAGGGTGAAAAACATCTAACCTTTGAAAAAATATCATCATATCCATCACGGCAAGAATAATAGCCAACTCAAAGGGTAAAAAACCTCAGATCGAATAACATCATATCCATCAATGCCATTTTTTTCAGACTTCCACTTCTCTTTAATCAGCCACACAAATACTTAAGCATCCAAAATAACTCCAAAACCTACATAACATAATACTGGCTGTTACTGGCAATCCCTATTTCAAGAGAGATGGATATAAGCATTACCAAACTGTTACTATTGGACTAACTGAGAGTCACAACTGATCATACCTCCGAAGAAGTACAAAATGATAATCAAGGGGAAGATCAAGAAAGCAGAAAAGGAGAAGAACCTTTCTCACCACCATGCTACTACCAATGTAAGCATCATCAAATACGAGTTGAAGCCATATCTAAAGATAAATTAGAACTAGTATAAGAGCTTACTCAACATGAAAGAATTACTGATAATTAGAACTAGTAGAAGTAATTAAGATGGATAATTAGAAATAATATTAGTTGTTTTACCAAAAAAATATTAGTTGATCAGTATACTCTTTCATGTTTTGGAAATGTGTTCTCACCCTTGATCTAGAAAAGTACATTGCTGACCAAATATCAATCCAATTCGCCACATACGAGTATCTAAATGCTCGTAAAATTTGACTGACTTGAACCGTATATATATTAAATATCAATCATTTAATTATTTAATTTGGAGAATTAATTTAGTAAATTCCCAATAAATCACTACAACATAATTGATCTTATGTAACATTGTATTGTAACACCTTTAGTTTATGCAACACATTATAATAACACTATTATATATAATTTATATATTATGTAACACTTTATTAATATGTAACACTTGCATGTAACACTTTTAAATAGGTAACACTTCTTAGGTAACACTTATCAGGTAACACTTTTGTATATGTGACACTTCTTAGCAATAATTTAACAAATGTAACACTTTTTAAGTAACACTTTAACATAAGTAACATTTTTTTGTAACACTTTTTACTTATATATCATATTTTAATATGACTTTGTATTAATTATTCAAATAAACATATTTTATTTATAATACATATAATTAATATATTTGAAATATATTATATGAACTTCATTTATATATATTTCTTGTATAAATAATTTATTATATTATTTTATTATCTTAGTAAATAGTAAAATATAAAATATTTTTATAAATATAATTATAATATTATAATATTTATGTTCATATCATTTAAATTTATTACATAATTAAATTATTTATGTTTTTTTCTTACGAAATAATATTTATGTTTATATATACCTAAAAAAACTATAATTTATACTTTTTATTTAAAATTTTAACATAAAATGCACATATACTATTTTTTAATTTTTTAAAAAAAGTGGGTGAAAAATTGTTTGGGTATTGAGAGTTAATGTGTATTGATATTAATCCATGCTAATTCTAAAAAAGAAAAGTAAAAAAAAATGAAAAAGAAAGAAAGAAAAAAAAGTATTATGTATAATTACCATCTAAAGTACACAAATTGAATTGGCTAGCGTAGTTGGAAATTCATAGGCTATTGAACCCTGAGGTCCATGGTTCAATCCCCTAGAAGAACATTTTTTTCCACTTTTTTGCATAATTTATTTTCTTATAAAAGTGTTGCTTTAGACTTTAGGCAGCATTAACAATTGTAACACCCTTAAAATTGTTACTTATTGTATATGGTAACACATTATAGCTATTAGGTAAAATATTTTGGGTGTTACATAATGTAACTTATGTTGTAGTGAATAAATAAATAATTTTATTTGATATTAATATAAAATTTGTACATGTGTCACCATTTAATGCAAATTTAATGTGCTTACACCTTCTTTCCCCTGAAATTCTCGCGTGGATTTGTAATCACAAGCGTGCATCACTTCCCAACGAAATTGCTTAATCCTTCAATTTTTGGCCTATTCCGCTAGGCATTTTCGCCAGAGGCGACAATCAGGATTTGGCAAATGTACTCGACCTCAGAGCCATCGATTGTAGTAACGGTTTTCACAATGACCGATTTTCATAAATTTTAAAAGACAAAGTCTTATGTGAAATTCATGTTGTCGACAAATTGGGAATTTCGTAGGCAATTCTCTATTTTCTTATATTACTTTCGGCAAATCATGTTTAATTGAATCCGAGACGTACCTTTTCGGCAAATATTCAATTGAATCCGGGACGGAGGGAGTAATTTTTATCTCGATGGAAATTTTAATTGTTTTATGCTTTATAGTTTTACTTTTCTTTTTATTAGATTTTAATTGTGTTGGGAGATGAATTTAATAAAGATAAGATTTTGATTAGATCCCAAAATCCCTGAGTATGACATGTTCAGAATAATCTTGATAGTTGAGTCAGAATTCAGTTTTAGAGTATTCAGGATGTTATCTGCAAAATGTATAGTCAATGATATATAGATCGTTTAGATCAAGATTCTCAAGAACTCCAAGAAGCCAAGAAAAATCAAGCATCGAGATGAAACCGAAGTTTCAAGACTCTAAGATGAAACTGAGAATCTAAAGACTCAAAGTGAGAAATCGAGAATCAAGACTCAAACGAGAAACCGAAAATCAAGACTCAAAGATGAAGACTCAAGATATCAATCAAGATGACTCAAGACTCGTAAGACATCAAGACTCGTAAGACTCAAGATGTAAGATCAAGACCAAGCCAAAGGATATCGAATGCACAAGAATTAATCAAGACTCAAGAATGTAATCAATGCTCGTGATAAACTCAATTTTCCGGAGGGCAATCGAAAAATATCTATCCGGCGATGCAATATCGAGAAGAACGCGATTCCTTAGAAAATTAGATATTGCCCAAGACATTCAAATGCGGCATAAAAGGAACTAAGACAAAGTGTTGTTAAGGTTATATCATTCAAAGGATAGTAACCAAAAAGAGCCGCTAGTGTCTACATTTAATCGAGACAAAAGTAAAAAAGAAGAAGACAACATCAGATATTATCGACAACCGATAAAGGATGTGTCAACAAAAAAGTGTCAAGTACTAAGTTCCGTGATCGCAAAAAGTGATGACCAAATATAAGAAAAGCAGTTTACCTAAAACGTGCTAGGGAGTCTCAAACCCTAAACATAGCCGTTCATCACACACCATAAGAGGAAACTCACTAAGCTATCTCTTCCAACGGATAGTTTTTCAAGAGTGACCTTGGTGTATGCCTATAAATACTTGTGACCCTCTACATTGTAAGGTTACGGGAAATTTGTAAGCAACTCAAGAGCTCAAACTTATTATTAAGTTAAAGCACTTCAAAACCCAAGAATTTCCCAAGTGCTTTATATCGAAGAGAGCTCATTTCACTAAGCCTAGTTTTGATAAGATATATCCAAAGCTTAGTCGAGATATCCTAGCATTTGCATTGTTTTAATTGTAAAGGATATCTCATCCTAGTTGGAAACCAACCAAGAAACCCCAAACCCTTTGTAAGGTAGTTTGAGTGTGATTGTTGGTGAGATTGGAGTTGTAAAGAGTTAGTAAACTACATTGAGGTAGTCATAAAGCTCTAGAGAAGAAGTGAGTAAACTATCTTGGATAGTCAGAAAGCTTGTGTGTGTTTTGAGTTAGTAAACTACAGAGGTAGTCAGAAAGCTCAAAATAGAAAGGTTAGTAAACTACAAAGGTAGTCAGAAAACCTTAGGAAGTGATTAGTGAATTTCTCAAGGATCGGAAGAGAGTGGACATAGGGCTTGAGTCTCCGGAACCACTATAACTTGCTGTGTTATTTGCTTTCTGTTTTGCTTTGATTAATTGTTGCGTTACTTTGAATTGAAAGCATATTTTCACTGATATTCAGTTGGAATCAATCCACTGAAGTTGCATATAAACTGAATCACAGCCTAATCACTATTCCATTAAAAGGAAGGTTTTCAGCAAAGCTTAAAGCGAGTATAAACTAAGGGCCAACCATTCCAAACATCTGAGTAAGCTTTTCTAGCAAACTCAGTAACTCTGAAAGTACTCAGGATCAGTTGGGATTATCTGAGGTATCTGAAAGCAGCTCAGGATCACTGTCTCAGGTAGACTTTGACTCAGAGGGATTTGTGCTTCTCAGGACCAAATCTTCAGGACAGCCTGACCCAATCTGACCTCAGTGAAGAAAAATTTTAAAATCACTGAACACGTGTATTCCCCCATACACGTGTAAGACTCGATTGCACCGGGACCAACAAATTGTATTTTGAATATTTTTAGATTTTTATTTAATAATTTTTATAGTGTTAATTCAAAAAATTCAATTTTTTTTTTACTCTTTTAGAATATTAACAATTTTGGAATGTAGTTTTTTTTTTAAAAGGAAAAACCAATAGTATTAGGGAGCCAAACCGGCCTCAACAATTTTAGAATTTAGTTTTAACACTTTGATATTAGTGAATGTTAATTTTTCTTCTTTGTGAAATATAAGACAAAAAATTTCCATTAATTTATAATTCATAGTTTTTAGAGTAATTTTAGAATTTTCAAATAAAAATCCTAACTAATATTCATATTTTATAATTTTTTTTGAATATTCAAATAATTAAAATCTAATTATATATATAATTTTGTTTATATTTTTATATAAGTTATTATTTAGTTTGGAAAATAATTATTCTTCTTATTACGTCAAAATTTATGTATGTTTTTATTTAGTTGATTTTTTTACATAAATTATTATTTTGGTTGATTTTTTTAAACTTATTTACAGATTATATACAAACACACACACACACACACACACACACACACATATATATATATATATATATATATATATATATATTTGTGAGGTCCCGATTAAAACCGATTTTACGCGTGCGGAAGCGAAACATGTCACGTGATGCATATAAAAACAGGGGTGAGGGAATGGTCAATACTAATTTTTTGCTTTTAAGAACGATGTGTGCTGTTATGCTTATAATCGAATGCATATGACAAGTATAAACATAAAGCAGTAAAGAACACACAAGATTTTATAGTGGTTCAGACGAAACCCGTCTTACGTCCACTCTTCCCTTAACACAGGGGAACCTTAACCGAACTTAACCTGCGGGACTTATATCCCTCACGGGATGGCCGAGATGTTTACCGAGTTCGCACTCAAGCGGGACTTATCACCCTCACGGGATTGCCGATAGATGTTTACCGAGTTCGCACTCAAGCGGGACTTATCACCCTCACGGGATTGCCGATAGATGTTTACCGAGTTCACACTCACCTACAAACTTATCCTATCAAACTGATTTGGGTAAGGTTTGTTTGGTTTTCAACTAGTTTGAGATTTTCCCTTACATTTGTTTAGCCTCAATGCTAAGGATGGGAAAATCTCTCTCTAAGCTAGGATATAGCATTTGTGCTTAGATCAAGGTAGAACACTCTTGAATATATGTGTGTATCTCTCTCTCATGTTATATGGTGGAGATGCTCGATGATTTGGCTCAGAGTTATGTTGAATGCCTTAGTCGTGCGATCGGGCCATATTTCGGGACTCGCGTCATCCGCACACGACCTTGGAAACCACTGGAACCCATATCTTCTTAGCTCAGAAGATCGATGGTGTTTTTCACACACTTTTTTCACGCATCCACGCTTGATAATGAAGGAAGAACTTGTATTTATAGTGTGGATTTGAATGTTACCATTGGAGAGAATCACATTCAAATCCATACTACTCTGTAGCTTTTTTGCGACTTTTTTTCAGCTGTCGTCTTCCTCTCATTGGTCCACGTCAGCTGAATCTAACGGCTATATTCTTCAGTTTCTTCTGAGTCTCTAACGGTTATATTCCTCAGGATCTTCTGAGTCTCAGGATCTTCAGTTCTATCTGAGCCTTCAGGTTATCTGAGCTATCTGTGGCCTTCGTGTTATCCGAGATGTCCTAACCTTCGTGTTATCCGAAGTTATCCGAGCTTTCAGTTATCCGAGCCTTCGTGTTCTTGAAGAACTTATCGAAATCTCGTGTTCTTGATTCAGAGACTTCTTCAGCTGACCTTGTCCGATCGAACATACCGACATTCTCAAAGCTTATCGAAGTCTCCGCCTCTCTGATTCGTATACCCACCCTCGTGTCACATTGACTCAAAGCATCCGATTTCTCCTTTCGATCCGATCAAATGACCGACCGATCAACATATCTTCAGGATCATCTCGATAGCACCAGTCATCCGTGACTGGGTTAGTATCATCGACATCATATCCGATCTCGATCACGTCCGATCTCGACGTCCCCATCCCTTTCATCTTCCGATCCAGAACCTTCTCTTTCGATTCACGGTTTTAGCTTTTCTTTCATCCGATTTGCCACAAAGACATCAGCTAACTTTGGAACTCATCTAACTCATCTGATCTCGATCATTCTCGTCTGCAGCCTCGTCTGATCTCGATCTTCTTCTTCTGATTTTGTGAGTTCCCCCTCAATTTGTTCTTTCGTTCCCCCTTAACTTGTTATTTGTAAAATAGCTTGAATAACACAAGTTAATAATGTTTTGGCATAAATCATCAAAACTAAAATATTCCAACAATATTAGATTATATTTATTAGTTGGTATTGAAATATTTTTTTTGTATTTAAATTTATTTACAGTCTATATAATTTTTTATTTTTTTAATATTTAAAAATAATATTATTTGTATTTATGTACAAATTCTATATTTTTAAAATTTTTAGCAAGGTTTTATTTAGTTGGAACAAATTATTTTTTGTATTTACAATATATACAAATTCTATATTATCTTTTACATGTTACATTTACTATTCATTTAGTTTGAATTTTTTCAATTATATAAATTATATATTTTTTTTATTTTTTTAGATTATACATAATTTATTATTAGTTTAAACATATTTATTTTTGTATGTTTTATATTATTTACTGATTATATATATTTTTTATTTTTATATTTAAAAAAATTGTTATTTGTAAATATATACAGATTTTATATTTCTTTTTAATATTCAAAATTTAAATAAATTATTTAGTTTAAAAAATATTTATTGTATTTGTAGTCATATTTAAATTCACTATATAAGTTTACAATTAATTTTAAATTTTATTTTATTATATAAATTAATTTTTTTAGTATTAGTTCAAAAAGTTAACGAAAACCGTTAGAAACTTAACGGTTGGGACCATTGCTGCACAAAAAAAAGGACCACAAAATTACCATGGGACTTTGTTGTATACCAAAAATTTACGGGATGAGATTTATGATGTGGCTATGTGATTTGGTACTACAAACAAGTAATTATAAGAGTGAGATGCAATCAATGAAGAACAAAGCGAATGTTCCTCATTGATTGCTAATGATGAAAGTTCAAAGTTGGGAAATAAATGCGCGAGGATTTGGGTCGAAGGCCTCTTTTTTGTTGGCTGATAAAGTCGTTGTATTGAATGTAAAATTTGTCGGCCCATTAATGAGTCACAACTTCTCCTATTTATAGTACATGCAAAATGGCCATCTAGTTGGCCTCGTTACTTCTCTCGATGGAATTTTTATCGTGCATTAATTGTCACCAGCTACTTTTGACTCTACCGCATACTCTACACCTTAGTCTCGCATATCTAAACACGCCACAAGCACCTCCGAATTGGCGGTTTGCAGGTAGCGCAGAGATTTGCGCCTAGGATTTCCTTCTTGAGTCCGCCGCGGTAGAACCAGCAATATCCTCAGATTTTTCTCGGTCATTTTGGGTAAGATTCCTAATGTTGGTTGTTTGCGTGCCAGGTTATCCAAAATCAGGTCTCGATAAGTGGAAAAACTTTAACTTTTACGGTCTCCCTATCATGTTTACCTCGACCTCGACCACAAACCCCAGAAAATTGGCCAAGTATAGACGACTCGCGAGCGACCATCGGGCAAGCATGGGTGGTCCCGGGCGAGCATGGGCGGGCATGGGCTAGCATGGCGACTCCCGGGCGAGCATGGCGACCATGGGCGGTCACCGGGCGAGCATGGAGACCACCGGGCAACCCCTGGCGAGCATGGGCGATCATGGCGACTCCCGGGCGAGCATGGGCAGTCACCGGGCGACCCCGGGTGATCATGGTGACTCTCGGGCGAGCATGGGCAACCATGGCGACTCCTGGGCGAGCATGGGTGATCATGGCGACTCCCGGGTGAGCACGGGCGGGCATGGGCGACCATGGCGACTCCCGGGCGAGCATGGGCGGGCATGGGCGACCATGGCGACTCCCAGGCGAGCATGGGCGGGCATTGGCGACCACCGGGCGAGAATGGACGGGCATGGGTGACCCCCGGCGAGCAGTCGCGACCAACGGGTGGCCGTGCGGGTTTCGGGCGAGTAGCCTGGAGTGGGTCGCCCAGGCGAGTAGCGGCTAGTGAGAGACTTGCGGGCATGGATGACAATTCACCCTCTATCTTATTTTTGATAGAGGTTAGTGAGCCCTCCATTTGTGACTTATTGACATAAGAAGGCCAAATACTTACCTCAAATCATTTGGCACACAACAATTGCCCCTCGGGTTGCTATTCACTTTATGTTATGTTGTTGTGAGGAGTGACCTGATAAGTATTTCGAGATTGAGACATGTCTTCAAGATTTGGGCAAACTATTTTATTTTCTGGGCGAGTTGAGTGAGAGTGAGTTTACGGCCATGTTTGAGGCGAGCCGGGCGACTCAAACCGATCCCACCCGCCTAGCTACAAAATCGGCTAGGACTTGTCATTTGAATGACTCCACCTTTTTGTTGGAAGTTGAAAAAGCAAAAGCTACCAACTTTCCTTATTTCTTGGTCAATTTGATTGGACTTTAATCAACTCGTAAGACTTTCACTTGGAAATTGAAAAAGTGAAGAGTAGACTTTGCTCCATTGTTGGTAAAACCGATTGATGTGATCGGTCACACCCCCAATCCCCAAAATTAAGGAATTTTGAATTTCAAAATAAATGAAATTGAACTTTGACCTAGCCCCAGTTTCTTCTTCTATAAATAAGGACTTATTCCTTCACTTTTCCCCCTTCTTCCTCTTTGCAAATCAGTCGCCTCCCCTCTTATATTTCCCCACAAAAATTTTCAACTCTTGCCCATTTCTTGCTCATTTCGTCGCCCCCTTTCTTCCTCATTTCGCCGCCCCCCTTACTCCATTCCATAGGAAAGCGGCGGCGACAATTGGTGGTGCAGCGGCGGCGACCACTGGTATTTCACTTTTTTATTTTTTATTTTTTATTTTTTTTATTTCTAGCCTGAATCGCCCTTTCTTGTGGAGTAGGTGGCTGTGAGGCAGCGACTTGGGCCGTGAGGCGAGGAGAAGGCGACACGGCCTGTGAGGCTAGGGGCCGGGGCGAGTAGGCGGCGAGCGACGCGGGTAGCGAGCTGGCGGCGGGCGACGCGGGTAGTGAGCGGGCGGTGGGCAACGCGGGTAGTGAGCGAGCGGTGGGTGACGTGGGCTGTGACTTGGGCGACGACTAAAGGAGCAGCAGCGGCAACTTGCTCGGGAGAAGAGGTAATCCTTGCGCCTTATAGATAGGATAATATGCTATGATCTCTTCTTTAGGTTTGCTTCTCCCGTACATAGTCTTCAATCGTTATATATGTGCAACTTGTGAATGGAAATTGATGTTGGATAGGAAGGAGTTGGTTGGACATAGATAGATAGGCCTCCCATTGGGGGAATGTGTAGTTATGTTGAGAAAATGGGTCTTTTGGTTTTTGTATGTGCGACTTGGCGATTTTAATTTGATGTTGGTATGTGTTTTCTCTTGGTTTAGAGAAAAATTGGGGAATTGAGGCTTGATTTTTGGTATGGAATTGTTGATAGTGGGTCCGAATCAATTGGACGTAGTGGGAAAAATTCGACCTTGCTTGCTATAATTGAAAATTTCGAACGAACCATATAGGTGACAAGTAGGCTTGAGTATTTGAGGTTGTGGAATTCCATTTTCGTTGTAGGAAATGTATGTGTGTCTCTTTGAATTGTGATGAGTTTGGCCATATTTTCATGCTTCCTTCACTAGGACCGAAAGATTAGGGGGTTGAAAGGTGGGACGAACTTTCTTTGCTAGCATATTGGCCATATGTGTTTGAATGATAGGTACACTAGCATGAGCATGAACTTTCGAGTCATTTTGGTTTTGCAATTTCAATGGCTTTGGTAGAAATTGGCTTATTTTAGTGTGGGGTGTGATATGTGTAACGCAATATATAGGATTCAACAATTGCATATAGATACCTCAACGATCGAGTTTTGACGGTTGAACTTGTTGAATTCCTTGATGGTTGATGTTGATAGTTGAATTTGTTGATCATTTGCCCCAATATTATCCTTCTCGGGTTTCTTATTCAATTTTGTTGTTGTCACTAGGTGGGTGGATCTTTTCATTGGAGTTGATTCTTCAACAACATCGACATTGCGACAAAGGGTAAGATTCTTCACATTCTCTGGCTCTTTATTCCAATTTGGTGGATATGTCGGGTGTTAGTAGCACTTCCGACTCCGAGGGATTGTCTGATTCTGGTGACTTGGAGATGCGTCATGGGCGTCGTTATTCTATTTCTGATACAGAGGAGTCTAGTGGTTTTGGGCTTACACCGACAACGTCGACTTCTTCTTCTGATTCTGACCATATCAGCTTTCGTCATTCAGAGGTGCCTAAATCCGTTTTGAAAAGTTGTGAGGATGGCCGGAATACTAGTGGAAGCGTTTTAAGGGATGAACTGAATGAGGAGGCCAAGGAGGCCAAATCAGAAGATGTGGCCGATGAACTTGGGTTGTATGAAGAAGTAAATGAAGTTGAGCCCAGTGGGAGGTCCAAACAAGTCAAGACTCGGGTCAGAGCTAAAAAAACCGTTGTGGATGATACTGAGGTTGATCGCCTAATCGGGAGGCAAAGGTGGCGACATAGATCCAGATGAGTTTGCCTAGGGACCGTCCTGCGGCCTTCGACTTCGGAGCTTACCGGTTGCAATTCATGCGTAGTAATCCTCCACAGCCACGCCGTGACTTTACTGAAGACATTTTCGCGGCGATCGGGATTGTTTCTTGTGTAAAAGATTACGATCTCACCAACCTTCGGGCCAAGTACGAGATCCCTAATGATGACCAGCTCTATGCCCCGACACATAAATAGCGGGCGAGTCAGCCTCCGGCAAATTGTATCGCAGTGAACATGGGTGCAATGGAAGCCGGAATCCGATTTCCTCTCCATCCCATTGTTAGCCAATTTCTTGACTATTGGAACTTATCATTGGCTCAGATTACTCCGAATGGGTGGAGCACATTTTTCGGATTATTGGGGTTGTTTGGCGAGATTCAAACTTCAGCATTCCCTTCTCCCACCGAGCTCCACTATTTCACTCAACTACCAAAAGGTGACGGGGAAGGTTATTATGTTATCCGGGCCCGGAATGGTTGGAAAATTATCGAGGAAGTTCCCAATAAGGCTAAGCGTTGGAAAGATTCATTTTGGTTTGTTGGCGGGGATTGGAGAAGTCCGGCTGATGAATCTGGGAGCTATGCCCGTCTTGACGTCCCTTGTGATTATGGAATTAAAGCTTTTGAGTCATTTAGTTTTAAATTGAACTTATCTCTGACTGACCTAACTTCCTTTCATTTCTTTCAGATCATGACCCTCCTGAAGATAAGCAACTGAGCAGGGACTTTGTTGGCCGCCTATTTCAAATAAGTTGCGCCGACCTTGCTAATCTGACAGTATCTCGTCTGACCCACGACTCCTTTCGTAAGGAGATTGGGCTAGTGCTTCCTCCGAATCAAGTCAGAGATCGGATTATCCTTGGTACAAAATCGTTTTCCTTTACTTTCTTCAGTTTTTATGTTGTTTTTTGTTACCTGACTTGCTTTACTGATCCCTTGACTTTTTATTTCAGCGCCGCTTCTCGTTGCTATATCTCATATTGACTCGCCGTTTTGCCAAACAATTGTTCGAACCGCCCCTTTTCTACTTGCCAAAAACAACAAAAGGGCCATCACCAAACATAAAGAAAAACCGCCTTCCGATAATGTTGGAACCGCTACTTTGGCGCTACCCACTCCCAATTTTGCTCGCCAAGGCCCGACTCGCCAGCCATCTCGCCCAGCTGTGGCCCAATCGACTAGGCCCCAATCCAGAAGTCAAAAGAGAGAACGTACCGATGGCATCTCAGTCCAGGAAGACCAGGCATCCCATCGGGTCGTTCGCCAACGGGCCGAATTGGAGACCACTCATGAAGGGGTCCAGGCCACATCCGCTCGCCATTCGGACGGAACTGGGGGACCCGACTATGTTACCCCCCCTCCTGTTATTCGTACCGTGGTTTCGCCTCCGGACGGAAGGAGATGATTCATATTTAGGTTGGAGCGATGCACCGGCCCTTAGGTAACCTTTTCTCCATCTACTTATGTCATGCTTATAATGGATCCGTGTTTACTTTGATGATTGTGTTTCTTTTAATGTCTTCAGGTATGATAGTGATTCTATACATCTCTCCGAGCCATACCTTAGCTTTCTCCGATCGAGAAAGCCAAAGCCCGATGACCGCGTTCCTTCGTCCGTTAGGAAGGTGGGGGATATGACGCTCCGATGTTGGACTCAAACACATGAGCGGGATGCTCAGGAGCAAGACCTTGAGGCGAATGCTGCCACGACTTCCGTTCTTATGGCACGGGCTCACGTTTTCCAAGAACGGGTGAGAGAACAGGCATCCAAGATAGAACATGACCTCACACAATCCTCATTTGTCCGTCGTCAACAGAAAGAGAGAATTGAAACCTTGGAGAGAGCACAGAGCTAGTGGACAAAGGAAAAGGGGGAAGATGTCTTCTCAACTTGAGTCGATTCAAACTAATCTTGCTCAAGCTCAAGGTGCCAAAGGGAAAAGGAACTTGATTTAGAGAAACGTCGGTACACAGATATGGTTCTTGTGGCCAAACGGGCGGGGAGTGGTTTGGAGAAGATGGGGGCCGATCTCGAGGCTTCCTTGGCTGCGAATTCAAAGTTGAAGGGGGAAAACAAGAAGTTGGCTGGGAAGATCGCGAGCTTGGAGACCTAGATGGCCGACTTATATGATGATGAAGGGGCCGACAAGTTGACGAATTTCACTTATGTCTTAGCCTTTGCCGTTTCTATTCGAGCCGCCCATGCACCTGATTGCGATCTTCCGGGCATTCAAGCGGTCCTCCGCCATCAGCTCATGGACTTTTTGAGGTCGAACCCTCCCGGCCCGGATTATGCTTTGCCCATCGCGAACCTCGTCCGTGATTTTGGTTATGACTTCTCCTCCTTTGGCGATGGGATTGAAGTTGTGTACCCGGTGGATTCGACCAATGATCTATCTCGCCGCAAGCCGGGCACTCCCCGTATTGACGAGCTAGATACTTTGGTGGGAGAGAAAGATATGGGTGAGTCTTCTGTCCCGTTTGGTCGAGTCATAGTGGCGGGGAAGGACGTTGGAGGAGGTGCCCAAGTCGCGGAGGCGAGTGTTGAGAAGATGGTTGAGAATGTCGGTGGAGAAGAAATGGATAGAGTTGGAGACG
Organism: Stenogyne calaminthoides; assembly: GCA_037126765.1. Taxonomy (NCBI): domain Eukaryota; kingdom Viridiplantae; phylum Streptophyta; class Magnoliopsida; order Lamiales; family Lamiaceae; genus Stenogyne; species Stenogyne calaminthoides. Next base: position 15,417,478 of record JBBCBC010000004.1, read on the forward strand.
ACCTTGGCGGGTCGGTTAGCGAGAAGGTTGGTGAGATAGTTCCCGAGATCAGGGGAGACGATGACCCAGTTGTCGATGCGATTGAGCATGGCGGGCGAGATGAACCAGTCGTTGAGGATCTTGGCCCTAATGGGGAAAGTGTTCTAACTCCTTCTTGAGATTTAGGTTGTTTATGTTTTCTTGTATTTCCATTGTTTCGTACTCTGTTTGGCCGCAGGCCTCTGACTACTGTTATTCGGCCCTTGGTGGCTCTCTATTTTTCTGCTTGATTAGAGAAACTTTGTGCTTGATCTATATTTTCGTATCTATGAGTTTGCCAACTACTTGATCGACACAAATGGTCTATTTTTGTTGTCTTATTGTCATGCAACTCTTCATTGGTTAGTCGTCTTACTTGTGTGCGACTTTGTTGTCTCATTTATATGCAACTCCAATGCTTTTATCGTTTTGCTATCAATTAGTCGTCTTAATTATACGTGACTTTGTTGTCTTATTTTTATGGAACTTTTTATTAGCTAGTCGTCTTATTTACACACGACTTTGTTGTCTTATTTTTGTGCAACTCTTTATTGGTTGATCGTCTTACTTATACGCGATCTTCATGCCTTCTAATGCCTTGAATTGAGTGTTATGAACATTTTTCGCTTACGAACTATCTTTTTAGGTACTCTAGCCTATTGACCTCCTTGGGAGGTCAACGACCTGCCCCTTAGTTCGTGACGTGAAAAGTTATAATCGTCTTATTTTTATGTGATTTTTGGTCATCTTATTTTAGTGCGACCTATGCCTTAGCCTTTTGCGTTTAGAAACATAAAAACTGAACTCGTTAGAGGTCAGATGACCTGCCCCTAATTTCTAATCGCTAAAATCTAAGTGCATCTTCTAAAATGGCTAAATTTCGAGAAATTCCAACTAAGATGTCAATGACAACTTATATTATATAGGGTAATGTAGTTCGATTACAGGGAAAGCTCGACTACATGTTTTAAATATAAAATAAAACCTATCTCGCTGGTAGAATTTCTTGAGGTATGTGGCATTCTAGGGGTATTGGGTCGGGGTTCCATCAAGGTCTTCGAGCTCGTAAGCTCCATTTGGTAAGACTTTAGCGATTTTGAATGGTCCCTCCCAAGTTGGCCCAAAAGGGCCTTTGTGAACTCCCAAAATTTTCTTCAAGATGAGGTCGCCTTTTTTGAATTGGCGAGCTCGTACCTTCGAATTGTAGTACTTTTCCGATCTTTGCTTATACGTGGCGTTTCGGATGTTGGAGTCAATTCTTTTTTCAAGTAAATCGAGCTCAACCGCCTGGGCTCGATCGTTTTCCTCACTGATGACTTGCGACGTTCGATAGGTGAGGAAGTTTACTTCTGCTAGAATCACTGCTTCTGATCCGAATGCGAGTGCGAATGGAGTTTCGCCAGTTGAATTTCTGCATGTACGACCAAAGTATTTCCTGCAACTTGCTAGCCCAAGTTCCTTTCGACCCCTCAATCCCCGTCTTCAGAGTGTGTTTGATGATTTTGTTGAAGACCTCAACTTGGCCGTTGGATTGAGGGTGGTAGGGAGTGGAAAACAACTTGGTGATCTTTCACTTATTGAAAAATGCATCTATCTCCAATCCATCGAATTGCTTCCCATTTTCGGATACAATTGCCTGAGGGAGGCGAACCTTGCATATGATATTCTTCCAAATAAACCGGGATGATGGCACTTTGATCCAGGTACTTCCTAGTGCTTCCGCTTCGGCATACTTTGTGAAATAGTCCACCGCCACTACAGCGAATCTTACGGTGCCCGGGGCCGTGGGTAAAGGTCCAATTAAGTCAATCCCCCATTTGGCAAAAGGCCATGGGCTGTAGATCGAGACGAGTTCTTCTGGAGCGAGTTTGATTGTTAGGCGTGAACTTGGCATCTCATGCATGGCTTTGCATATTCTAGTGCATCCTTCTTGAGAGTAAGCCAGAAATAACCTTGACGAATGATCTTATAGGCGAGAGACTGCCCTCCTGTATGATTTCCACAAATTCCTTCGTGGATGTCCTTCATGATCTCCTTGCCCATCTCCGGGGTCACACACTTCAGCAATGGTAGTCGAAGCCTAAACTTATACAATTGCTCGTTGATGATCAATGTGCCTAGCGGCTCACATCCCAGCCTCTGACTTCCACTCTGTCTTTTGGCAACTTGCGGTCTTGATGTATTTAACTATTGGAGTCATCAGTATCCACTTCCGGATTGAGGTTTGCCACCGCAACTTGGCTCCCAGATGGAGCGAGGAGCTTGATGATGGTGATGTCGGACATGTCGGCCGCGCCCTTTGAGGTCGCCAGCCGAGCCAGCGCATCAACTTGAGTGTTTTCTTTCCTCAGTATCTGATTAATAAAAACTTGCTCGAACTTCTCCATTAGGCTTGTCGCAATTTTGTGATAGGCGATCATTTGCTCGCTCCGGGCTTCATACTCGACTGACACTTGAAAGGCAACCAACTGGGAATCACAAAAAATCTCTAGTCGCTGAACGCCTATGGCCATAGCCATCTCCAAGCCATTAATCAATGCCTCATATTCTGCTTCGTTGTTGGTAGCCTGGAAGTCGAAATGTATCGCCGTTGTGAATGGCTTGCCTTCTGGCTAATTAACACCACTCCTGCCCCCGCTCGCTCATTGCTCGATGAGCCGTCGACATAGAGTTCCCAATGAACCCTCTCTGTTTTCATTTGATCCGAAGGGAAAGTTAGCTCCACTATGAAATCTGCTAAGGTCTGCTCCTTAATCGCCGTCCGTGGAGCGTAGGTCACCCCAAATTGACCAATTACAATTGACCACTTCAGACACCTGTCGACCGTGTCGGGTCGATGTAGAATACAACGTAGTGGCAGTGAGGTTAGGACTTCGACGTGATGATCAAAGAAATAGGGGCGAGGTTTTCTAACACTCATTACCAAAGCGTACGCGCGCTTTTCCAGAGGAGGATACCGTAATTCGGCATCGTTCAAAGTCTGACTCACAAAGTATATCGGCAAGTGTGCTTGCCCTTCTGCCCTAACCAATACTGCGCTCAGAGACGCTTCTGAAGCGGCCAAGTATAAATAGAGCTTCTCGCCCGGGATGGGCTTTGCCAGGATCTGAGTGTTTGATAAATATTCCTTGATGCCTTCAAAGGCGAGTTGACTTTGGGTCGTCCATTTGAATTTTCCTCTCTTGATTGCCTCAAAAAAGGGCTTGCACTTATCTTCCATGTGCGAGATAAACCTATTAAGTGCTGTTAAGCGCCCTGTCAACCGCTGAACTTCTTTGATATTTCGAGGAGTGCTCATATCTAAAATGGCTTTAATCTTTGCCGGGTTGGCCTCTATCCCGCGCTGACTCACCATGTGCCCCAAGAATTTCCCAGACTCAACTCCAAAATTGCATTTTTTCGGATTGAGCTTCATGTTGTACTTTCGCAGTATGTCGAAAGTCTGTGCAAATGCATCAGATGGTCCTCTTTCTTCTCGCTCTTGACCACCAAGTCGTCTATATAGACCTCCATGGTCTTCCCAATCTGATCCTCAAACATATGATTTACGAGCCTTTGGTAAGTCGCCCCGGTGTTCTTAAGACCAAAAGGCATTCGCTTCCAGCAATATACATTCTTTTCCGTGAGAAAAGAAGTATGATTTTGATCATCTTCATGCATAGCGATCTGATGATATCCCGCAAAAGCATCCATAAAGGACATCATCTCGTGTCCTGTCATACTATCAATCAAATGGTCAATGTGGGGCATGGGAAAGTAGTCTTTTGGGCAAGCTTCATTCAAGTCCGTAAAGTCGATGCAAAGTCTCCACGAGTTGTTAGCTTTTTTTACCAAGATAGCATTCGCCACCCACTGTGGCTTATCGGCTTGTTGAATGAGCTTATTATCGAGCAGCTTCTTCACTTCCTTAGCCAACGCGGCGTACTTCTCTGGTCCGAACTTCCTTCTCTTCTATGAGACCGGCTTCCTGGCGGGATCAATGTTGAGGCTTTAGCAGGCAACTTTGGGGTCGATCCCAACCATATCCTCGTGCGACCATGCGAAAACATCTAAGTTAGCTTTTAGAAATTGGATTATCTGCTCTCTCATGCCGGCCGCCATCTTTGTACCGATAATTACTTCCATCTCGGGTTGTGCTACATTAACTTGAATTTTTTCAAGTTCCTCCACTGGTGTAGCTCGCTGCCCCCAAGTCCATCTCGGATCATCTATTGGCTCATACCCTAACCTGGGTTCCAAATCTGGTAGCTTGGCGGGGACCATAACTTGATCTACCCCTTGCTCGGGTTGAGCTTCCTCTTTTTGGAGGACTTGGTCGGTTCACATTTTCTTGTTGGGTTCATTATATTGTAGTAAAGTCTGATCGTTCAAACAATCTTGCGATACTACAAAAACACCACCCATTTCACAAGAAGGACTAGTCGAATTCTGTAGGTCCCGAACGGGTTTCGTGAGGGCAGAAGTCTAGAGGGGAGGGGTGAATAGACTTCTGAAAACTTTTTCGTGCAGATCAGGTGTGATTGCCGTTTGCCTGATCAGAGTGCAAGTGAATCAGTTTGGACTGATATCCAACTTACTGATCGCCTGAGGGCAGATCAGTTCGGTGTCTATCAGTTTAACTGATTGTGCGGAAACTAGTATATACCCGTGTGAAAAACCAGTTTAAATCAAATCAGATTTCGAAGCTGTTTTCAATCAGATGACTATGGAGTCAAACTGATTAGATCAGTAGCTTGGTGCTAGCTGATCCTAACTCAGAATATGTATGCAGATTTACTCAAGTTATGTGCAATAGTGTAAAGCAGTTAATCAAACAGGTAAATGCACACAAGATTTATAGTGGTTCGGACAACCAGTCCTACGTCCACTCTTCCCTATCACAAGGGGCACCAACTTAACCAACTTAACCAACTGGACTTAGATTATTGTGTTAGTCAACACATTACACCAACAGATATTTATAGAGCTCTCACTCAACAGATCCCAGAAATCAGAACTAGAAACCCTAGTCTGAAATCTTGCTAAACAAACTTAACCTAACTTTGGATTTTGGGTAAGTTTTGTTGTTTGTTCAAACTTTGAAATCTTTCCTAGTATTTAAGTAGCCTAACAGCTAGAGGATAAGATTTCTGTGCTAAGAACTATGGGATGAACACTTAGAAAATAAAGTTCAAGGTTGTGTTCTTCGTGCGGAAATTTTGCTGTAGTATGAGCTTCTTGATAATTTCCGTGTGTTCACTCTGAAGAGTAATCTCATATTTATAGACCTCGAAATTAAAGAGCCGTTGGAGAGCAATTTGAATTTCCGGCTATATTTGGTAGGTTTGCGGGATTTGATGTGACGTGCTTCCAGGTACGGCATGGCCGAAAACGTGTATGTCGTTTTTCTAGCCGTTTGATTATGCAGCGCCGAAATCCGCAGTGTCAGCTCAGGTCATACGTGTCTTGTTCTTATTGGTTAACAAGTACAACATATCAAAGTTTGTTCACCAACTAAAGTTGACATTCTTCTTGCTCAGATCAACAACGTTATGACTTGGTGAAACATCAGTTACCACCTGGTGTGAGCTGACCTGATCAGTTACAACTGATCAGTCTACCTGATAGAGTCTTCTGGTGCCAGTTGTCTTAGCTCAACTAGCAGACTCGGCTGATGTAGGTCTCTTGGTCTGATCTTTTGGTAGTCATCTGATCTTCAGGTCTTCTGAATTTGTGCTTCATGACTTCACATGATTATCTGACTTTATAAGACCGTCTGATCTTGTTGGGATATTTTAGTTTTGATGAATTATGCCAAAACATTATCAACTTGTGTTTTTGAAGTTAATCTACAGATAACAAGTTGAGGGGACGAAGAACAAATTGAGGGAACTCAATAAATCGGGGCGTAGATGATCGAGATCAGACGAGGTTGCAGACGAGACTGATCGAGATCAGTTGAGTTAGATGAGTTCCGAGTTAACTGATGAGCTGTGCAAAATCAGAAGAGAAGAAAAGCTAAGCCAGCTGATTAGAAGATCAGATGACCAGAACAGACCTGATCAGATGATCAGAAGAACAGTCGAGCTGGGATGGTATCTGAAGACAGAGCATGTCGATCGTGAAGAAACCCACCGTAAGATCGTAAGAGAAGGTCATAGATCGTAAAAGGAGAGATGAGACCGATCAAGATCGACGACGGATCGAGATCGATATGAAGATGAGCAAGATGATCAAGATCGACGCGGATTGAGACTGACAAAGTAAATTGATATGCTAAAACCTAATGACCGAATTGATGCTATCCCCGAGATATTAACTGAAGAAGTTGTTGATCCGATCAATCGAAATGATCGATCGCAAAGAAGAAATCGATATACCTCGAAATAAAGTGATCCGGCTATCGATGTCCGAATTGCAGAGAATCGAACTCGGCCACTCGAAAGTGTCAAGATGCCTCGACGCATAAGATCCGCCAAGAGAAGTTTCATTAATCATATCCCGAGGTTTCATATAAACTGAGGCTCAGATGAGAAATCTGAGACTCGGATAAACCTGAAGATCGAGATAGAACAAGACTCAAGATGTCTCAAGAAGACACCGAGACTCGAGAGAACCCCTGAATGATTCAAAGAAGAATCGAGGAATATAGCCGTTAGGAATCACCGACGTAGACCAATGAGAGAAGACAACCACTTTAAATCTTTGATAACTTACAGAGAATAATATGGATTTGAATGTGATTCTCTCCAACGGTAACATTCAAATCCACACTATAAATACAAGGTCTTTCATCATTCTAATGTGTGGATGCGTGGAGATTATAGCACGAGATGCTTTCTGAGCCAAAGAGAGTTATACCCAAAGCATTCCCACCCTGAACACAAGTCCGTAGATATACAAATATATTCAAAGAGTGTTCTAGAACCCAACCCTAAGCTACCCACGATGTATCCTAAGCTTAGAGAGATTTTCTCATCCTTAGCATTGAGGCTAAACAAATGTAAGGGAAAATCTCACCATAGTTGGAGACAACACCAAACCCATTCTCGCAAGAGATAACTAGTGGTGAAGTGAGGTAGTTGTTAGGCAATCCCGAGTGAGGGTGATAAGTCCCGTTGGAGTGTGAACTCCTTAAACATCTAGAGGCGAGCCCGAGAGGGTGATAAGTCCAGTTTGAAGGAATTTCCCTAGGAACAGGGAGAGTGGATGTAGGAGCATGAGTCTCCGAACCACTATACGTTGTTGTGTTCTTTATTGCTTTACGTTCTTATCTTGTCATAATCATTTGATTATAAGCAAAACACACACATCGTTCTTAAAAGCAAAAAATCTGGAATCACTCTGCCCTCACCCCTGTTTTATATGCATTGAATGAAATGTTTGCTTCCGCACGCGCAAAATCGGTTTTAATAGGGACCATCAATTGGTATCAGAGCGGGAGTTCAAAAGATCACTTTTAATGTGATCACCTGAACTGATCTTTTTAAAAGAAAACCCGTTTCTTTAAAAATGCATATATTCAAATGTTTTGGCGTCATTATCAAAAAGGGGGAAATTATTGGGATATTTTAGTTTTGATGAATTATGCCAAAACATTATCAACTTGTGTTTTTGATGTTAATCTACAGATAACAAGTTGAGGGGGGGAACGAAGAACAAATTGAGGGGAACTCACGAAATCGATTTAAGATGATCGAGATCGACGAGGTCAGAGATTTAGATCGCGCGATCGGATGAGTTAGATGAGTTCGAGTTAATCATGAAAATGTGCAAAAATCGAAGAGAAGAAAAGCTAAGCCCGGTGATCGGAAGATCGATGACCGAAACAATGGGATCGAGATGATCGAGAAGAACAAATAATCGATATGGTGATCTCAAGAGCGTATGTTTATCAGTCGAAACCCACGAAGATCGTAAGAGAAGGTTGCGGATCGTAAAAGAGGAGCAGACAAGGACTGACGAGATCGGACATGATCGAGATCGATATGAAGATGAAAGCGGATGATCAAGATCGGGGACGTGATTGAGATCGGATGTGCTAAACCGATATGCTAAACCTAATGTAATCACTGATGCTATCCCCGAGATATTAATGCGAAGAAGTGTTGATCCGATCAATTAAATTGTCGATCGGGCAAAGAAGAAATCGATAGCCCGAAATAAGTGATCAAGGTCGATGTCCGAATTCGAGAACTGAATCGGCACCCTGAAAGTCAAGATGCTCCGATCGAATAAGATCCGGAAGAGAAGTCTCCATCAATCAAGTATCCCCGAGGCTCGGATGAGAAATGAGACTCGATAAACCTCAAGATCAGATAGACTCGAGACTCAAGATGTCTCCTCAAGACACCGAGACTCGAGAGAATCCCGAATGATTCCAAGGCGAGGAATCGAGGAATATAGCCAAATAGGAATCACCGACGCGGACCAACGAGAGGAAGACAACCAGCCTAGAAATGTCAAAAAGATAACTTACGAGAATAATATGGATTTGAATGTGATTCTCTCCAACGGTAACATTCAAATCCACACTATAAATGCAAGGTCTTTCATCATTCTAATGTGTGGATCGTGGAGATTATAGCACGAGATGCTTCTGAGCCAAAGAGAGTTATACCCAAAAGCATTCCCACCCTAGAACACAAGTCTGTAGATATACAAATATATTCAAAGAGTGTTCTAGAACCCAACCTAAGCTACCCACGATGTATCCTAAGCTTAGAGAGATTTTCTCATCCTTAGCATTGAGGCTAAACAAATGTAAGGGAAAATCTTACCATAGTTGGAGACAACACCAAACCCAAACCCATTCTCGCAAGAGATAACTAGTGGTGAAGTGAGGTAGTTGTTAGGCAATCCCGAGTGAGGGTGATAAGTCTCGTTGGAGTGTGAACTCGTTAAACATCTAGAGGCGAGCCCGAGAGGGTGATAAGTCCAGTTTGAAGGAATTTCCCTAGGAACAGGGAGAGTGGATGTAGGAGCTTGAGTCTTCGAACCACTATACGTTGTTGTGTTCTTTATATCTTTACGTTCTTATCTTGTCATAAGCATTTGATTATAAGCAAAACACACACATCGTTCTTAAAAGCAAAAAATCTGGAATCACTCTGCCCTCACCCCTGTTTTATATGCATTGAATGAAATGTTTGCTTCCGCACGCGCAAAATCGGTTTTAATAGGGACCATCAGATCTTCTGTCCTTCCCTTGCCTTCTGGACTGTCGGACTTCAGCTGATCTTTTGTTCTTCTGATCTGACCTATACATATTGAGTTCCCCCTCAATATGTGACCTATCTTATACATCAGTTGTTCTATATAATAAGTATCAACTGGTCATCTTATAACTTGTATTAAAAACATCAGTCAGCTAATAGGTCTGACTGGTCCTATTACATGTGTTTTAGAACTTTCATCAAAACTCTAAATTTCCCAACAATTTCCCCCTTTTTGATGAAACCAAAACACTTGAGAAACCAACTTCGGTTGATAAATATAAAAGCGATAAAGAACACATAATCGGAAAACAATGAGATTTTTGTCTTAGGATCGAGAAAAAAGAATAAACTTTTCATTCATCGATTTATCGATTACATATTACATCGAGAAAAGTTTGGGTTTAAATTCAGCTGATCCTAAGCAGTCTTCTGATCTTTAATCTCTTGGCTTATATCCCTCTCGCATTTCTTGTTGATCCCGAGGAATGTTGAATATCCCAGATAGCTTCCATTTGACATCATTGATCCGATGAGGATCGATTATCACGAGCTTTGTTCGGGATGTCAAAATATAACCTTTGAAATGCCGGTCATCCAAACGAGCCATCCGGCTTCTTCCGAGTAGTCCATCGTCATACTCTTGACGAGATATTCTCGCATTGATTACTCGGCCTCATTTTCCGGATATTTGAAAAATCAGGTCTTTGTTCTCCAACCGGTTGAAAATTACGATCTGGTGATTCTTCTTGTGGCACTAGGTCGAGAACAAATGCATCCAGGCTCTATTCACTTCGATCTTATTCCATTCCTCGAACCTATCGGCATGTGCGGCGTTTTTGGAATGATTTCATCAACTCTTCTTTGGAAATTGAGGTTACGGCCCCGCATTTTAAAACTTTGCCTTTCTTCGCCCTCGTCGTATTTCTTTTTCGGATCTTACGCCTCTGCCAATTTTTCTTCTCTTCTTTCTTCTTCACTACTTGAGCTTCTTGTGTCTGCTCCTTACCACAGTTTCTTAGCGATTCGTTGCTCGGCGTATGTCTTTAGTTTGTGTTTCTCGTGACTCTCTTGATGCGAATGGCTTTGGTGCGAGTTTTGATATCCCAGCACCCCATGGCTAACTTTCTTGCCTTTGACTTCTCCATCTTCCCGAAATTTCATTAGTAAGCAGATCGGGATAATCAGTCTCGACCATAGGATTATTTATCTGAATCGATTCTTACTGTTGTTACGATGAAATCGGGTTTGTTTCTCAACTTTGTCCTTCCTCCTTTTGGTTTGATCAAAAAAAAAAGCATTGAGGTGGGAAGTCGAGAGATCCAAAAGCTGGCCCGATATGGCCTTGTTAAGATCTTCAACAGATAAACCTTGAGCTTGAGTAGATAGATTTTGAATTTTTGAGATCGGCCCGTCTTGGCCAGATTCAACGGCGATAGAGAGGGTAAGAATGAGTTTATCAAGTTTTTCTTGATCATTTCAAGCTTTTACTGTGACCATCGGAAGAGAAACTTGTTGTTGATCAACTTTGGACTAGCTTGTCGTCAATGCCTTTTTAAATTCAAAGGTCGGGTTGGTCACGGTTTGAGAGAACCGATATTTGATTGCTTTAATGCAGAAATAGCCAATTCCGTTGATCCGTTATCTCTTTGAGGCCAATTTGCCTCGATCGGCTATTGTGTTGCTAAGTTCATTAGCCACACTCCCTCAACTTCTTCTTTTTAGAAGATCTTTAAAACAAGATCGATCTCCAAACTTGATCAAAGGTGGTGATGTGTGTTGCGAATATTTTGCATCACGATCATTTCCGGTTGTTTTACGCCTCGGTGGCTAGTCGAGGAAGCTGCGGCACGGTTCCACTATCATCGACAACTCCCACATCCTTCATAGGATCATCTTCCTTAGGATCATCATCATTAGGGTTTTCTTCGGCCGATCTCCGTTCAACTTGTTCAATTATTCCCGACTTTACGTGGATCAAAGCTTTGATAAACCCCGCGATTATCGATTCGGTTTGGTGATCCTACTGGCATTTTCTCCATGCCGAAATCAAAATCTGCGAATGCATCGGCACCTCCATCATTTCAATAATGATCATGAAATCGAGAAGTTCTTCAAACGGAGATCTTTCCGGTGAGGATCTCATTACTTCTTCTCGAATAAGGGATGGGCTTCCAGTCTGGATACAACTCATCAATATCGCGTTCAATTCTCATTCGACCATTTTCCGGTGATGGTCTTGGATGATCTGGACTCGAGAATCACTGTTCGGATCGACCGAGGTTCCGGTTGATGAGATGTAGAGGGTTACTGTGGCGTCTGAAATTAGTCGGATGTTGGTGATTGGTCAACTGCAAAAGGTTCTGTAGTAGTAGCAAGTCAAATCTGGCTCTACTTGGCAAGGATCTTATTTGTCCTTGCGAACCGTGAACTTCAGTTCATGGCGGGTGAAAAAAGAAGAGATATATGCTGCACTAGAAGTCCGTGAGGTGAATCATTGTGAGATTGAGGTGAAGGAGATGGTTCGTCCATTGCTCTTCCCTCAGTTGTTTGCGCAAGCTCTCAACTCGAGAAGCCTCATTTATCGATGTTCAGCCCGGTCTCTGCAAGGGAGTTGATCCGCACTCTTTCATCCGACTTCGTCTTCCATAAAAAAAGTCCATTCCGTCTGTTTACCTTCTTTGGCCTCTTCTCCCCGAGCCTTTACAGTTTTCTCTTCTTCTTTTGAGGAGCATCGGTTGTAGACGTAATTGCCCCTTTGTTTTCCACTACCTTGGGGGGTGGGCGTATCATCATTTGATGGCGTGGATGATGAAAGTGTTAGAGAAAAAGCGTTGTAGGACTTGATCCTTTCGATCCCATTCAAACATTGGGCATCTTGTCCTTTAGAATGGCTAAGAACCTTGTTGAGATTGCGATTCTCTTCTTCGAGATAGACTTGTCTCTGTTCACTAACTCCAAACTTGTCGTGTTCTTGGAAGCGAGAATAGCCTTGAAAAACCATGCCAATTAATATTTTTGGCTTCATCAATAATAGCGGCCGTACTATACATTTTTACAAATTTGTTAATCCATCTCAATTTGAGCGAAATACCCATAATTGTTTTTTGATGGAATGTCAAATAACGACGATATTTTCTTTTCAACATAGGCCTGACAAAGCCTACGATCCCGGTGTTTATTGGCCTCTCGAAGAGTTCATTCTGATCAATTCGTCTTCATTCTCCCACCTTAGTGAGCGGGGAGATTTTTCCTTTAGGCGGGGTTGAGCGAATGAGATATAACATCATTTGTAAGTCCGATCTCCTCTCCATTTCTTGAAGATATCGGTTCGTGTCGAGATTCCCTCGTCAACCTTCAAATTCCTCAAAAATTCCGGTTAGCCATCTTGCATTCTTTGGATTGTAGTGAAGCGAAGACAAGATTTTTTCGAGACCACCCTTCCTCGAAATTTGTTCCACCTCCATTGATTAGGATCCCGTGTAACACCAAACCTTACAAATTTATCTTCAACAATTTTGATTGCCAAATCCGCATAGTTACACATAATTTTGCTCATTCCGTGAGTGACCATCTACAATAAGATAGACTCGATTAAAATTTGTGCATAACCATTAAGATATCAGATATTGATTATCAGACCTATTCTCAGACCTAGTAATCAATGAATACTTACGGATATCAAGAAATGATAAGGCATAACACAGGATAACATAAATAGACGTAATCTATATGATCAATGGATTTTAGGAAAGTAATTCATCAAATAACCAGAAATTACCGGATACGCTTTTTCGATTTTTGAAACAGGTTGAATCGTAAGAACACTTTGAATCGCAGAAAGATAATTGTGACTTTGCAGAGAATAAATCGCAAGAATTTTTTAGAAAAGTATTCTGGTAGGGTTTTGATGAAGCTTATTGTTGTGATCGATACAATTACTCGATTAGTTTATACACGTCGGAGAGACATGTGTATCGATAAATTATTAAAATAACCATGTCAGCTGGAGAGTTGTTCGCCCAGATAATAATTCAAGTGTGCTTTCGCTTTGGTGTGCTCACTTTACCAACCATATGAATATGCTCGCTAACAAGTATGCTTTCGCCAATATGTTCGCTACAAATATACTTTCCACAAGCATGCTACTATAAAGCATGCTCGTCTTGACAACAATACAAGTGTGCTCGCTTTTGTGTGCTCACTTTACCAACCATATCTGAATATGCTCGCTAACAAGTATGCTACCAAAGATGTTCGCTAAAAATATGCTCGCTACAAGCATGCTCGCTACAAGCATGCTCGTCTTGACAACTTGATACAAGTGTGCTTTCGCCTTGCCGCCAAACAAGTTTGCTTTGGTAGATCATCAAAATTATAGTCATTCTTACATGCTCGATGAGGACAGTGTTTCGGTATAAAATTGATATGGTCAAAGGTGCGAGCAGAGCGATCAATCGAGCAGAAGTTGATATAAAGGGCATATGACACAAAAGTCAAGTCACTAACTGAACCATCTGGACGATAAAAAGAATGTCTTACAAGAAAGTAAATCCGAAGGTCAACCAGGAAGATGAAGTTGAAAACGTGGCAGCATCGCATGAGTTCTTGCAAGACCCGAAGTCTCCAAAATCATGCTTGCCAAACCAAATTCATGCTTGTCAAATACTATAAATAGAAGAAAAAAGAACAAGAGATAGGTTCAGAAATTTTCCGTTCAGAAATCTTCCATAGGAGCTCAGAAAAATTCCCTAGCACTCACACATTTACTCTCCAAATCATCATCTTTCATAGAAGTTTTCCCCATGAGAAGTATTGTGTACTGTATATGTAAACCTCGCAATATGACATCCCTGGCTTGGAATGCCCCCAGAGTAGTCATTTATTGGCCGGTAGGTCAACAAATTCACATTTTACCATATATCGTACCGCGTACTTTTTTTTTTGTGAGTTGTTATCAAATTAGCCACATAGAATTCTCATAAAAAGGACTACCAAAACAAATTGGCTCTAGAAGGAGGGTAGAAAAAAACCGGCCATACACAATCCTCAGTAGATAGTCGTCGGCGGAAAAAAAATATAATGCCTCAATCTAGGAATACTCTTTGGGAGAGGTCGGACACGAGCCGACCTCACGCCTCGCTTTCTGCGGCTCAACATCGGCCTCACAAAAAATCGATCTGGGAAACCATCAATCTTGAAGATATCGCCAACGATCCGATGGCTACAACAAAAGGTCATCACTTTCTTTCTTGCGAGCACATAAAAGAGAGGGCGAAAAAGGAGTTAGCCAAGTTGAAAGTTCAAGATGATGATGATCGGACGCCGCGATACACTTTGTTGGGAAATGAATTTAATAAAGAGGATTTTGATTAGATCCCAAAACCCCGAAGTATGACATGTTCGATAATCTTGATAGATGAGTTAGGATTCCGCTTTTAGAGTGTTCAGATGTTATCCTAACCGTATAGCCTGACAGATAGAGACAAAGTTAGAAATCAAGACTCAAGATGAAACCGAGAATCAAGGCTCGGAGAAACCTCAAGGCTCGTAGGAACTCAAGGCTCGAGAAACCTCGAAGGCTCGAGAGGAATCAAGGCTCGAGAGAAACTCAAGGCTCGAGAGAAACTCGGGACTCGAGAACATCAAGGCACAAGATTATCAAGACTCGGTGATGTCTTTGAATGCCTCAAGATAATCCTCAATGTTCCGAGGCAATCGGCCGAGGAATATAGCCGTTGGAATCCAGCTGACGTGGACCAATGAAAGGAAGACAACCAGCCTGAAAAAGCTGCAGAACCTACAAAGAATAGTATGGATTTGAATGAGATTCTCTCCAACGGTAACATTCAAATCCACACTATAAATACAAGATCTTCCATCAAATTAAGTGTGGAGATTATGCACAAAATGCTACAGAGCCAAGAGCGTTATAGTCAAAGCATTCCCACCCTAGAACACAAGTCTGTAGATATACAAATATATTCAAAGAGTGTTCTAGAACCCAACCTAAGCAACTCACGATGTATCATAAGCTTAGAGAGATTTTCCCAACCTTAGCATTGAGGCTAAACCATTGTAAGGGAAAATCTCACCATAGTTGGAGACAACACCAAAACCCAAACCCATTCTCGTAAGAGATAATGAGTGGTGAAGTGAGGTAGTTGTTAGGCAATCCCGAGTGAGGGTGATAAGTCCCGATTGGAGTGTGAACTCGTTAAACATCTAAGAGGCGAGCCCGAGAGGGTGATAAGTCCAGAGGCTTTGAGTTAGTAAACTACAGAGGTAGTCAGAAAGCTCAAAGTAGAAAGGTTAGTAAAATACAGAGGTAGTCAGAAAACCTTAGGAAGTGTTTGAAGGAATTTCCCTAGGAACAGGGAGAGTGGATGTAGGAGCTTGAGTCTCCAAACCACTATACATTGTTGTGTTGTTTACTGCTTTACGTTCTTATCTTGTCGTAAGCACTCGATCATAAGCAAGACACAACACATGAGCTTAAAAGAGAAAAATCTGGAATCACCATTCCTTCACCCCTGTTTTATATGCATCGCCCGAAATGTTTTGCTTCCGCACGCGCAAAATGGGTTTTCCCACCGGGACCAACAAGTGGTATCAGAGCAGGTGCTCAAAAGATTACCTTTTTCAATGTGATCGCTTGGCGGATCTATTTTAAAACTTTGTCTACGATCCGATACCAACAAGCGGTATCGAGGCGGGGGAGTTCAAAAGGTTCACTAATTTCAGAGTGACCACCTGAACTGATCTTTTTAAAGAAAAACCCGATTCTTTAAAAATGCATATATTCTAATGTTTTGGCATCTTTATCAATTGAGAAATTGTTGGGATATTTTAGTTCTATGCCAAAACATTATCAACTTGTGTTATTCAAGAAAATTTACAGATAACAAGTTGAGGGGGAACTCACGGAATCAAAAGTAGATGATCGAGATCGACGCGATATGAGCCAGGCGATCGAGATCGGATGAGATAGATGAGTTCGAGTCAATTGATGAAATTTGTCAGGCAAAATCAAGTGAAGAAAAAGAAGCAAAAGCCAAAAAAATCGAGAGAAGGTTGTTGGATCGGAAGATGAAATAAAGAGACCGATCAAGATCGACGCGATCAAGATCGATATGATAAACTGATATCTTAACTTTGATATGATGTACTTACCAGATGCTATCCTGATATATTGATCTAAAGATGTATCAGATCAGACAAAGAAGAAATCAGATAGCCTGTGTAAAAGTAATCTGAGACTCAGTAAGGAAAACTGATCTAAGATTCAGTAAAGAAAACTGATCTGAGACTCAGTAAGTAAGAGAGACCTGAGGATCAGGATGTCTGAAGTCAAAAGAAACTGAACTCAGTCAGCATGAGTGTCAGTATGCCTGATCAGACAAGGTCCGTAGAAGAAGAGGAATGAGGAGCCGAGTTGAAGATCAAGACTAAAGACTTGTAATTCTTTATGATTTTGTCTTTATCTTTTGATAAGTTCATTGTAAACTGTAATAGACTATCATACATCAATGAAACTTTATCTTTATGCTCAAAGATAATACCTCATTATCTTTTTACATGTCTTTATATTTGATATGCCTGATTATTGTTATTTAGTGATGAAATTGTTGGGTGATTCATTGCTGAATTGATTGTTAATAGATATACCATTCTTGTAAATAGGAAAAACTGAAACCTGAGTATAGGTTAAGAGTGTTGTAACAAGATGGTTTTGGCATCATCAAAAAGGGGGAAATTGTTGGGAAATGAATTTAATAAAGAGGATTTTGATTAGATCCCAAAACCCCTGAGTATGACATGTTCAGGATAATCTTGATAGATGAGTCGATTCGGGCCAGAAGAGTGTTAGGATGTTATCTGCACTTGTATAGTGTATGAGTCGGAGATATAGAACATGATAGAAATCAAGACTTCGATGAAACGAGAATCAAGGCTCGAGAAAACCGAAGGCTGGGAGGAACTCCTCGGCTCAGAGAAACCTCAAGGCTCGAGAGAATCAAGGCTCGGAGAAACCTCAAGGCTCGAGAGAAACACGAAGACTCGAGAATCACAAAACATGCGAGAATTATCAAGACTTCGGTAATGTACCTAATGCTCAAAGATAATCCTGAATGTTCCGAGGCACCAAGTTTAGGAATATAGCCGTTGGAATCCGGTGGACGTGGACCAATGAGAGGAAGACAACCCGGGACCAAAAAAGTGCAGAACTTACAAAAGAATAGTATGGATTTGAATGAGATTCTCCAATCTGTAACATTCAAATCCACACTATAAATACAAGATCTTCCATCAAATTAAGTGTGGAGATTATGCACAAAAATGCTTCTGAGCCAAGAGCGTTATAGTCAAAGCATTCCCACCCTAGAACACAAGTCGTAGATATACAAATATATTCAAAGAGTGTTCTAGGACCCAACCTAAAGCAACCCACGATGTATCATAAGCTTAGAGATATTTTCCCCAACCTTAGCATTGAGGCTAAACCATTGTAAGGGAAAATCTCACCATAGTTGGAGACAACACCAAAACCCAAACACATTCCCATAAGAGATAATGAGTGGTGAAGTGAGGTAGTTGTTAGGCAATCCAGTGTGAGGTGATAAGTCCCGATTGGAGTGTGAACTCGTTAAACATCTAAGAGGCGAGCCCGAGAGGGTGATAAGTCCGGAGGCTTTGAGTTAGTAAACTACGAGGGTAGTCGAGCTCAAAGTAGAAAGGTTAGTAAACTACGGAGGTAGTCGAAAAACCTTAGGAAGTGTTTGAAGGAATTTCCCAGAATGCGGGAGAGTGGATGTAGGAGCTTGAGTCTCGAACCACTATACATTGTTGTGTTGTTTCTTGCTTTTACGTTCTTATCTTGTCGTAAGCACTTTTCGATCATAAGCAAGACACAACACATGAGCTTAAAAAGAAAAATCGAATCACCATTCCTTCACCCCTGTTTTATATGCATCGCCCGAAATGTTTTGCTCCCGCACGCGCAAAATGGGTTTTCCCACCGGACAAACACACTTGATAGCGGCGAAGTTAAGGTGAAAGCTTCTGGCGAGCGAAGCCAACAAAAGGGCTAATGATATGTCGAGCGATGAAAGCGACCTCGAGGGTCCAGACCATCGGCGTTTGGACGTTTGAGGTGTTGGGATTATACTGGAAAGTATGCTTTTTACTTTGTATAATCAAAACTGAATTTCGGACTTATTTACTGAAATAAATTGTTTATCACTGATGCTTTAAATATCATCGAATGTTACATATATTTCTTTGCATAATCGTTCATTAAATAAGACGTGTTACATTGTAGTTAATTTAGTGATACCGGATCACGAGAAGAATAAATTAACGATCCTTGTAACTAAAAAGTACACCATTCACGACCTAGATGGAAATGAACAATCCATCGTGAAAGGTTGAAGTGTAAGGCTCAGATTGGCTTGTCTTGACCAAGAGATTACACTAGTGCATGACTGATGCACTGAATAGAACCTACACAAATTCCTCAGAACTGAACAAGGAAGAATTAGACCTCAGTGGTTCGTTATTTCTTAATCTTCGTTCCTTAAATAGGATCACGTGTGATTGGTAACTATTGCTTTGACTTATCATGGGTAGAGAATCAACGAGGTTCAATACTTTTTATCTTGGGTAATATTATTGGTCATACGTGATTGCTAAGATTTAATACGAATGGGTCGTGTGCAAATAACGCTTTTCGATTTGCCCATGGGAGGTTCATAAGCTTTATCATACCAAATCTTACAAGTGGAATTAGTTTCCGGTATGGATAATAATGTTGAACCGTTCCTTGACCAAGAACAAAAGATATTAATTAACGGAAAGCTATTTCAGTGGCTTAAATTAATTAATGGGCTAAATAATCTTAATCACGGGAAATAATAACCTGGAGCCATATTGACTGTAATATGGGTTAAGATGGATAGTGCAATATTAATTATGTAGTGGGATTAATTAATATTTATGGGCTTGAATAATATTGTGGCTCAATATTGATAATTCAAGATCCATTGGAAGATCCAATCTTAATTCTCCTAAAGGCCCCCTAAGTAGCCCAACATATAGTCCAATAACTAAAAAAGGTGTTTAAAATAAAATAAATATTGTTGATTATTTTTCCTAATAAATTTTGAAATTTATGGATAAAAGGGTAGAAAGATTTTCTTTGAATTTTGTTATGGAATGAAGATATGTATTCTTGGAATACAAGATTATCTCATTAAATTCAAGAAATCTCCCACTTGGTTATCCATAGGGAAATTTTTGAAAATCTTGAAATATAGAGGGCAAGAAAGATTTTCTTGATTTTCTTGAAAAGATATTATGGAAGATATGTATTTCTTGAAATACAAGAATATCTCATAAATTCAAGAAGATCTAAATCTTGGAATCTTGTTACTCCTATTTTTCGAAATATACTCCATAACAAAGAGTAGGTGGGATTTTGTGGAATATTATAATTATGGGAAAAAGAATATAAGAGATATATTCAAGATTTCTTGGAGATCAAGAAAAGATTTTCCCACATTATTTTTTGCCCAAAATTTTCGATCACCTATGCTCTATAAATAGGGAATGATTCTTTCATTCACAGGTACAATTCCATGTGCTGGAAAAATTAGTAAATCCACAAAGGTGGTACAACATAATTTATTTTCCTTTTGTTAATTGTTCGCAAGTGTCCTACCACCGGATAGTCGAGCAAGGATTAAGGGAATACTTGAGAAGTTCTTTTGGTGAGTCTAATCAGTCAGATCATTGCCGTCCCAAGAGGTACGATCACGTAAACTAGTAGAATTCTGCATGCGTAGGATTTACGTGAATTAATTATATGCATGATATGTTGTTGGATTATTATTTTAATTAATATAGGATTAATTCATGCTAGTAATAATTATAAGAATTAAATTTGTATTTAATTATTCACCCCGAATAGATCCGTGCAACTTATTCCCCGACAACTGGTATCAGAGCCTCGGTTTCGGGCTCTGAATTTTTTAAATTGTAATTTAATTCGTTGTCATTAAATTTAAAATTGGATAGTAGAATTGCTAGATCTTTTTTGCAGGTATCCAATTGTCATGAAATTTAATGTGTTTATTTAGGCATGCATATAAATTGTGGTTTTAATTTTGATTAGATTAGGATTCGTTTTTTTTCCTCGTGAGAAAATCCATGAGTAGATTAGGATTTGTTTGATTTGATCAATGTAATAGACTAGTCTAGATCTAGGTTTATTTATTTTTTGTAAATAAATTATAACCGGATCGAAAACGGAGGCGGAGACGAAGAATTAAAGGATAAAATTCAGAACTAGGCGTAGGCGTGCGTCGCGTAACGCGTGCCAAGGCACGCACGCCGCGCGGACGTCTGCAGCACGCACGGGTGCGTGGCGGGCCGAGGGCCGAGCGCGAGATCGAAGACCAAGACGGGCGGGAGCGCCGCTGCGCACGCGGCGCTCTGCGATCCGGGCGGAGGCGAAGGGCCGAGACGCGCGGGCGCTGTGGTGTGCCGCCATGGCGCTGCCAGTTCCACGGGCGGGCAAAATTTGGCGGCTTCAGCGCGACTCGGATGCTTTCGCGGGTAAGCGCAGCGCCCAACCTGCCGAAATTTCTTAAAGGCGATGCAGCGGGCGGCGCTTTGCCGAGGTCGCCGAGCGGGCGCGGGCGATGTGCCAAGGCTAAAGTGCACGGCGCGATTTGCTTTCGGCAAGGGCGGCCGGATCTTGGCGTGCATCCCGTCATGACTACTTAGCGTGGCATTTGAGATGGAGTTCCTTTCAAGACGATCAAGTGGGAGAAATTCAAGACGGCGTTTCTTCAAAATCAAGCCAAGAAAAATCAAACCATGACAATTGGATCATTTGTGCCCAATATGTTTATTTTTTTCGCTTTTGCTTGATTTATTATTGTCTTATCTTATGCTTTATTTAATTTGTTTAAATGTGTTTTGCATGAGAGTTGCCCAATGAAAAAAATCTCACAATAAAAAATTACTAAGTATGTTTAAATAATTAATTGACAATTTTATTCCGGATAATAAAATTGAATTAATTTTGACCTAAATGATTTATTTATTTGTGAATTCTTTTGGAGAAATTCCCCAGGAATGATCGAGAGTTAGCTTTCACATGAATGAATTCCAAATGGATGATTGTGGATTATTACTAGTGGCGACGATGACCATCCCCACGAGGCTCGTTCAAAGCAAAATAATAATCATGTATTTAATAATGGTTATTACTTAGGTATAAAATTGATATGCATATACTTCCCCGAAGTCCCTGTCAATTTTATATTGGTCAAGTGGGAGCCAACTATTAATCTGGATATTAAAGGTTTATGGCTTGTTCTTGTTTGTAACACAACTTGAATGTGTTTAAATAATGACCCACCCCACGTGGTTTATTTAAACTGTTTTGAGATGTTGGCTGATGCATGTTCATATATTTTTTGAGATTTTAAATATGATGCATGTGATCGAACCTTGTGATATATTTGTGCTTATGCATATTATTGTTTATTTCAGTTCATCATGTCGCAACCTTTTAATCCACTATTCAATATACTTAAAGACAATTTGCTTACTGGTGAAAACTTACGTTGATTGGAATCGAAAACTTACTATTGTCCTCATTTGCTGAAAATTATAACCGGGTTTCTCCTACACCTAAACCCGGAAAAGCCAAAAGATGAGTCAACTAAAAAGGTTAAGAAAGAGTATGCTGACTGGGAGCGTTCTAATAAAATGGCAAAGTGTACCATCTAGGCTTCTATGTCAGATGTGTTGCAACACCAACACGGAATGTTTGAGACCGGGCCGGAGACATCATGGTAGTCTTAAAGCGATGTTTCAACATCGAGCCGTGTTGCTTTCGTCGGATCACCATGAGGGGACTTGCTCTCTATGAAAATGGTGGAGGAACGCCGTGAAACACGTTCTCGGATGATGGCTCACCTTAACAAACTTGAGGTACTTGGCGGCGCCAATCGATATCGAGACCCAAATCGATTTGTGCTCCACTCATCTGCCGAAAAGTTTTGTCTGATTCGGTGAACTACCGGATGAATAATCGAAGTTCTCGATCTTTTGATCTGTTGCAAGCTTTAGTCTCGGCGGAGGTGATATTGGGGCAAAAGAGCCAAGCCTTGGTGGCAAATGGACCTTCTTCTTCTTCTAGGCCAAGGGGTGGTAAGAACAAGAAAACGGACAAAGGCCACAAGCAAGTGAACTCAAGTGTTGCCAATGGCAAAGAAAATGTGAAGAAGGGTGGAGGGGTGAACAAGCCAGCTAAGGGGAAGTGCTTCAACTGCGGTGAAAAAGGACATTGGAGGTTAGCCTGTTCCAAACCCAAAAGGAATGGAAATAAAGGTAATTCTCACGCACTAGTTGTTGAAACTTATTTAGCGGCGTATGCCTCCCATTTATGGGTGGTGGATATGGGATCCACCGATCATGTTTGTTTCACTTTCACGGGGTTCAAAAGCGGACGGACAACTTAGTGGGGAGTGAGATCCTCATAACAACTTTGGGCGATCTTCGAGAGTGGCGGTTTGCGATGGGAGAAGTGCACCTGTCTTTTGAAGACAGAGTTTTAATTTTAAGAGATGTTCTTTACGTTCCAAATTTTAGAAATAATTTAATTTCAGTTTCTAAACTTTTTCTTGATGGATATTCGGTTACTTTTAATAAAGTTGTTACCATTTCTCTTTTTGATAAATTTATCTGTCATGGAACGTTGTCGAATAATCTCTATACAATTAACTACTGCACCACTCACGAAATGCATCCTATAACACATCAAGCTGCTTTCCGAGAAAAGAAAAACGTTCATCGGGCGTGAACGAAACACTTCTATGGCATCTAAGATTGGGTCATATAAATCCAAAAGAGGATCCAAAGGTTTGTGAAAGACGGTTCACTGGAGTTTCTCCAAGTTGAACAAATTTCAACCTGTGAATCATGTTTGGAGGGTAAAATGACCAAGAGGGCATTTGGAGCCAAGGGGAATAGAGCCAAAGAAGTGTTAGAGATCGTTCACACAGATGTATGTGGTCCAATGTCAACCAAAGCAAGAGGAGGTTATGAGTATTTTGTCACTTTTATTGATGATTACTCAAGATACACTATATTTTCCTTATGAAGCATAAATCGAGACCTTTGAGAAATTCAAAAGAATTTAAGGCTCAATCTGAGAATCATAGGGAAAAAACGTATCAAGTCTCTACGATCCGTCGTGGAAGGCGAATACCTCAAATTTGAGTTTTTGAACTACTTATCGATGAAGGGATTGCATCCCAGCTCATTGCTTTCGGAACCCCTCAACAAAAGCGGGGTTGCGGAAAGCAAAAGAAAATGAACTCTTTTGGAAATGGTTAGATCTATGATGAGTTATGCGGATCTTCCCAAGTCGTTCTGGGGTCATGCCTTAGAAACAGCAGCCTACATTCTGAACTTGGTGCCATCCAAATCGGTTCCCAAAACTCCCAAAGAATTGTGGATCGGTATGAAGCCTAGTTTGAGACACATGAGGATTTGGGGGGTGTCCGCCTACGTGTTGGACAAGGAAGCCGGAAAAAATTGGATCCTCGATCGAAATTAAGGTTGTTTGTGGGATACCCCAAGAGAACAAAAGGGTGTATGTTCTATGGTCCCAAGATCAAAAGGTGGTAATAAGCACCCACTTTAGATTTTGGAAGAAAAGACTATATGAACGAAAAGAAGACCAGTGAGATTACCTTAAATGAGCTAAGGGGGCTAACCTCAATGCCAACTGTACAAGATGATATACCAAACGACACACTTACACAACCGGAAACTCGTCGTAGTGGGAGGGTTGTAAAACAGCCCGAGAGATTCATGGGAATAGGAGAGTCCTCGGACTTCATTCGGACACAAGATGAATCGAGACCCATGGATATATGATTTAGGCAATCCAAGACAAGGATCAGATTCTTGGCAAACAACAATGAAAGCCGAAATGGGTTCTATGTTTCATAACAGTGTGGGGAGCTAGTCGAACCACTTAATGGGGTCAAACCCATTGGTTGCAAGTGGGTGTATAAGAGAAAAAGAGGGGCCAAGGGCGGGAAGGTGGAAACCTTCAAAGCAATACTAAATGGCGAAAAGGTTATACTCGAAAAGAAGGGATCGATTATGAGGAAACTTTTTTTCACCAGAGCCATCTCAAGTCCATCCGAATTCTCTTATCGATTCTTTGCGCATCTTGACTTTGAAATCGGCAAATGGATGTCAAGACAGCTTTCCTTAACGGAAGTCTTGATGAAGAGATCTATATGCAACAACCTCAAGGCTTCATTGAAAAAGGCCAAAAACACCTAGTTTGTAAGCTCATGAAGTCCATTTACGGACTCAAACATGCATCAAGAGCTTGGAGCCAATGTTTTGATCATGTTATAAAGTCTTATGGGTTCGATCAAAATGAGTTCGAAAGTTGTGTGTACAAAAAGCGTGTCGGAACTGCATTGGTATTCTTAGTACTATACGTAGACGACATTATGATCATCGGGAACGATGTAAAGGTGTTATCAGACGTAAGGGCATGACTTTCAAAATAGTTTGATATGAAGGACTTAGGGGAAGCCGCACACATCCTTGGATCAAGATCACCGAGATCGCAAGAAAAGGATGATAGGCTTATCGCAGCTTCATTCATAGACACTGTCTTGAAATGATTCAGCATGCAAGATTCCAAGAAAGGCTTCGTACCTTTCAGACATGGAATCCATCTATCCAAGAAAATGTGCCCTAAGGCGCAAAAGGAGATAGATGGCATGAAAGGCATTCCTTATGCTTCGGCTGTCGGAAGCCTTATGTATGCAATGCTGTGTACGAGACCGAATATCTGCTTTGCCGTTGGCATGGTGGCAAGATATCAAAAGTAACGGGGAAAAAAACATTGGAAGGCGATTAAAAACATCCCGAAGTATCTGAAAGAACTCGGGATAGAATGTTAATTTATCAGTCAGATAGTCCAATCCCCATCGGCTACATGGACTCGGTTCCAATCGGACATAGACTCGGAAAATCTACCTCCGGTAGTGTGTTTTGCATGGGGAGGAGCCGTGAAATGGAGAAGCGTCAAGCGAAATGTCGTCAGATTCTACCATGGAAGCGAAATATGTAGGCTAACTTGAGGCGGCGAAAAGCGGTTTAGCTCAAGAACTTCCTAGTGGACTTGAATGTGGTTCGAATTTGCCCAAATAGAATCATTGTTTATTGTGACAATGCTTGGGAGGCGATCCTGAAAGCCGAACAAACACATTGAAAAAATACCATCTTATACGAGATATCGTTAAGAGAGGAGATATAGATCCGGCAAATAATAGCGTCTCAAGACAACCTGGCGGATCCATTCATAAAGGGTCTGCCTCTGAATACATTCGAGAGACATGTGGAAGGAATGGGTGTCAAGACCGTTGTCAATCTGCTTTGAGTATAAGTGGGAGAAATTATTAGGTTCGTGTAGGTGACATTAGATGTCACGTATTAGGAACTACACGAGACATGTTGTAGTATACTTAAAAGCAGACTTTGAGTATAAGTGGGAGATTGTTGGGATTATACTGTAAATTATGCTTTTTACTTTGTATAATCAAAACTGAATTTCAGACTTATTTACTGAAATAAATTGTTTATCACTGATGCTTTAAATATCATCGAATGTTACATATATTTACTGCATAACTGTTCATTAAATAGTACGTGTTACATTGTAGTTAATTTAGTGATACCAGATCACAGAAGATTAAATTAACATTCCCTTGTAACTAAAAGTACACCATTCACGACCTAGATCGAAATGAACAATCCATCGTGAAAGGTTGAAGTGTAAGGCTCAGATTGGCTTGTCTTGACCAAGAGATTACACTAGTGCATGGTGATGCAATTGAATAGGACCCTCTGAGGAGGACAAATTCCTCAGAACTGAACAAGGAAGAATTAGACCTAAGTGGTTCGTTATTTCTTAATCTTCGTTCCTTAAATAGGATCACGTGTGATTGGTAACTATTGCTTTGACTTATCATGGGTAGAGAATCAACGAGATTCAATACTTTTTATCTTGGGTAATATTATTGGTCACATGTGATTGCTAAGATTTAATCTTGAGAATCGTGTGCAGAAATAAAACTTGTTCGATTTGCCCCCTTGGGAGGTTCATAAGCTTTATCATACCAAATCTTGCAAGTGGAATTAGTTTTCGGTATGGATAATAATGTTGAACCGTTCCTTGACCAAGACAAAAGATATTAATTAACGGAAAGCTATTTCAGTGGCTTGAATTAATTAATGGGCTAGATAATCTTAAACACGGGAAATAATAACCGGGAGCCATATTGACTGTAATATGGGTTAAGATGGATAGTGCAATATTAATTATGTAGTGGGATTAATTAATATTTATGGGCTTGAATAATATTGTGGCTCAATATTGATAATTCAAGATCCATTAGAAGGTCCAATCTTAATTCTCCTAAAGGCCCCCTAAGTAGCCCAACATATAGTCCAATAACTGGAAAAGGTGTTTAAAATAAAATAAATATTGTTGCTTATTTTTCCTAATAAAATTCGAAATTTATGGATAAAAGGGGAGAAAGATTTTCTTTGAATTTTGTTATGGAATGAAGATATGTATTCTTGGAATACAAGATTATCTCATTAAATTCAAGAAATCTCCCACTTGGTTATCCATAGGGAAATTTTTTAAAATCTTGAAATATAGAGGGCAAGAAAGATTTTCTTGAAAATATATTATGGAAGATATGTATTTCTTGAAATACAAGAATATCTCATAAATTCAAGAAGATCCAAATCTTGGAATCTTGTTACTCCTATTTTTCGAAATATACTCCATAACAAAGAGTAGGTGGGATTTTGTGGAATATTATAATTATGGGAAAAAGAATATAAGAGATATATTCAAGATTTCTTGGAGATCAAGAAAAGATTTTTCCACAATATTTTTTGCCCAAAATTTTCGATCACCTCTGCTCTATAAATAGGGAATGACTCTTTCATTCCCAGGTACAATTCCATGTGCTGGAAAAATTAGTAAATCCACAAAGGTGGTGCAACATAATTTATTTTCCTTTTGTTAATTGTTCGCAAGTGTCCTACCACCGGATAGTCGAGCAAGGATTAAGGGAATACTTGGGAAGTTCTTTTGGTGAGTCTAATCAGTCAGATCATTGTCGTCCCAAGAGGTACGATCACGTAAACTCGTAGAATTCCGCATGCGTAGGATTTACGTGAATTAATTATATGCATGATATGTTGTTGGATTATTATTTGAATTAATATAGGATTAATTCATGCTAGTAATAATTATAAGAATTAAATTTGTATTTAAATATTCACTCCGAATAGATCCGTGCAACTTATTCCCCAACATGAGGCTCTCCGTTAAAGACCGAATCGGCAATCATAGGCATCAGGATCCCGGGAGGGAACAGCCGACGAACATTCCAACTCCCTCAGATCCTCAATATCGCCCGCATCCCGAAAGACAGCAGGAACAACAAAAATTGGCTGGAACTAAATTGTCTATCCACCATCGATTGGATAGTCAAGGACGAACATGGAAAGGGGGACTGCCCCGTCATGAGCATGACCCCCCGGGTCCTCATGATGGGACACAGCCCCGATCCAAGTCTGTCAGTTCCACGAAATTTGTAGAAATGCAGAAAGCAATCGAGGGCTTACAGGCTGACCTGGCCGCAACGAGAGGACTCCCTCGGGCGAGCACAATGCCCTGCTTGCCACTAATGCCGGCGATCATGGCAGCCAAAGTACAAGAAAAAGTGGCAAAGATCCGACCGCCATTCCCTATGTTCGATGCTGAGTCTGACCCACATGTTCACCTCAGCAAATATTCAGACTTTATGATCGCCATGGGCGCCACCGACTCAACGCAGTGCCGATCATTCCCTATGACGTTGGGCGACCGTGCCCACAGATGGTTTTCTACTTTGCCCGCTGCGTCCATCACGTCTTTCGCCCAGTTGGGACATAAATTTATGTCCCATTTCTCATCCATGTTTGCTCGTCCAGCACCAAAACAGAGGTTGGCACATTTCTCCCAACTAAAGGGTGAGTCAGATCGAGCATACATTGAAAGATTTGACAAATGTTTGTACGATGGAGCCCCAGTTGAAGAGGATGCCAAGATCCTCACGGTGGTCGGAGGCCTAACCCTAAATACGGATATGTGGAAAGCCATGCATCAGGATTGGCCGAACACATATGCCGAATTTCAAGAGCGAGCAGGCAAGATTATATCTATGCAGGATCTGCTCGCCCAATCACGGTTAGGCCAAGAAGTAGCAACAAAAAGAATTATTGGTAAAAAAGTAATGAATGAGGGGGGGTATAAACCCCCAGGGTCTTTTAAACCTTTTGAAGAAGGAGAAGAAGCACAAGCACTACGAAGTCTTCTAGGCGTTTCAGCAGAAACGATATTCAATCAAATTAAGGATCGGGATATGTTGGATAAGCCACGAAGAATCATAAGAGATAAAAATCGGCTTAATGCTTCCAAATTTTGTAATTATCATGAGTACATCGGACATAATACCGAAGATTTTCGTGATTTACTTCGTCAACTTTGGAAGTTCTATGAAGAGAATCGTCTTACGCAGTTCCTCAAAAAGCCGATGAATAGAGATTCCCGAACTGAAAAAACAGGTGATCGTAGGGGTAAGCGTAAGGCCGAAGAGGCATCTGATAGTGATCCCAAGGAATCCCGCAAGATTGGAATTACCCAAGATAGGGGCTCCTACCATGAGTAAAGGTCGGGAGAGTCAAGAAATCAACATGATTCGTCTTGATTATGGTCCAGTGGGTGGATGCTATCAGGCACCGACGTTATCGAACAGGCGGAAGAAGATGGAAATGCGTTCCATGCAGAGCATCCACCAGGTGAAGGTGGCGAGCACATCAGCTAGTACGCCACCCTCTCACCAAATCATGTTCTCGGAAGACGATCTCGATGGCATAATCACCCCCCACAATGACTCTCTAACCATCAGCGCTCGTCTTCTCAGTTTAAAGGTGCATCGCCTCCTGGTCGACACCGGAGCATAAGCGAACATTCTGTTCGTTAACACTTTGCACCAAATGGAGAAGCAAGTTGGGGACTTAAGTAGTTATATAGAACCATGTGATCACACCATCATGGGTTTTGGGGAATCTATAACCCGGCCCTATGGTCTGATCAGGTTAGGAGTCGAGTTAGAGTCAACTTTAAATCGGGAGATCCGACGAACTAGAATGCTAGACTTTGTAATCGTCGATGCTCCATCTACTTATAATGGATTTTTAGGTCGCCCGTTTATTCAGGAATTCAAAGCTGCCTGTTCGACTTATTACTGTTTTGTTAAGTTCCAACCCAAGAAGGGACGGGTAGCGTAAAAGGCGACCAGAAAAAAGCTTGAGATTGTTTGTTGTCATGCGTGCCAGAAAAGCAAAATATCATTAACATGATGGAGCAAACATGGGAGACCGGAGAATCAAGCCAACAGGCGAATATATTGCCGAGGACGCTTATACCTCCTCTGACGAGCACATCTCCACGGGTGAACACAGAACCTGGGATGATAATTCATGTTCCAGATCTAAAGAATATTGATCCACCAAACGAGCTACCGGACATAGAACCTCGTATAGGTTTTGAACCCATGGAGGTAGATGACGAGCACCGGGGGTCGATCGAAGATCCTCGATGGAAGCAAAAAAAGAGGCGAGCAACGCCTGTCGAACAATTGGACTCTGTCAATATCGACCCGGTCAGACCAGAATTAGAAGTGTTTATTGGTTCAGAATTACCGAAACCAGTCCGAACAGAAATGATCTCGTATCTCCGGCCAAACTTGGATGTGTTCGCTTGGTCACATGAGGACATGTTCGGCATTGATCCTAAACATGCATGTTACTCTCTTAATCTTGACCCAACATAAATTCCAATAATCCATAAGCGGAGAAAATTCAGTCCGGAGAAGTATGCAGCTATGGATAGTGAAATCAAGAAATTGCTCGATAATAAATTGATTCGAGAAGTAAAGTGCCCAAGATGGCTTGTTAACCCTATCCTCGTCTACAAATCTAACGGAACTAGGAGGTTATGCATAGATTTCACTGACTTAAACAAGGCATGCCCGAAAGACAATTTCCCGATGCCACATATCGATTATTTGGTCGATAACGCAGCAGGACATGAGCTCATGACCTTCATGGATGCATTTACTGGGTATCACCAAATACCCATTAATCCAGACGATCAAAAGAATACGGCTTTCTGCAGCGAATAGAATATGTATTGTTGGCAACGCATGCCATTCGGATTAAAGAATGCTGGAGCAACGTATCAATGTTTGGTGAACAAGATGTTCGACGAACACATAGGTCGAACAGTTGAGGCGTACATTGATGACATTGTGGTAAAAAGCGAGCATAAGGAAGACCACATTACCCACCTGGCACAAACGTTTGATATTCTCAGGGAGTATAACATGAAGTTAAATCCGAAGAAATGCAGCTTTGGGGTTCATTCGGGAAAATTCCTAGGGCATATGGTCAGTTAATGGGGGATTGAAGCAAACCCATCAAAGATTCAAGATATGCTCGACATGCAGGCCCCCAGAAGTGTGAAAGAAGTTCAAAAATTAACTGGACGCTTGGCTTCTGTAAACCGGTTTGTATCACGAAGTGGAGACAAATGCAAACCTTTCTTTGACTCATTAAAGAAAGGGAGATTCCAATGGAAAGACCATTGCCAAAACGCATTTGAGTCATTAAAACAATATTTGGCAGATACTCAAACATTATCTAAGCCTGTTCCAGGCGAACAACTTTATTTGTATCTTGTCGCATCAGAGCATGCAATTAGCATTGTGCTCGTTCGGGCAGAGGGGGCAACACATTTGCCTATTTATTATGTAAGTCAGGTACTCAAAGAAGCCGAGCTCCGGTACCCTCCACTGGAAAAACTTGCGTATTCTCTCGTTATGAGTGTCCGAAAACTGCGACCATACTTTTTCGACCACTCAGTCGAGGTGTTAACCACATTCCCATTACGACAAGTTCTCCACCGACCAGACACTGCGGGCAGATTACTCAAGTGGGTGGTGGAGTTAGGTCAATTTGGCATTACGTTTGCCCCACGAACAGCAATGAAGGGCCAGGCTATGGCTGATTTCATGGTGGAATTGACATATCCTCAAATACCCGAAAGAGCTGTCGACCAACCATGGCACATGTATGTTGACGGTTCACCAACAAGTTCAAGAGTCGGATCGGGCGTGGTTCTCATCAGCCCAACTCGACAAACTTTCACGACAGCCATCCATTTTGATTTCCCAGCCATAAATAATGAAGCCGAGTACGAAGCTTTGATCGCTGGGTTACACATGGCTATGACAATGGGAATTCAGAGGCTGATGATTTATAGCGATTCTCAAATAATCGTATACCAAGTATTAGGCGTATTACGAGGTCTGAGGCGAAACAGATGGCATAATATCGAAGAACTAGCAAAAGAGCTGCTTGAACAATTCGAACAAGTTTATATAGAACAATTACCACGATTGGATAATTTGTTGGCGATGATGCCTTGGCACGTTTAAGGATGAGAAGGAGTAGCGAAACACGACGGACATTGTGGTAAATCACAACTTGTTCGCCGTCAATTCCCAGAGTTATGGTCGCCCATGTGACAAAGAGCAAGAAACACTGATGACTCCAATTTTAAGTTACTTACAAAAAGAATTTCTCCCCGAAAATAAAGCACAAGCTACTCGCCTTAGATTACAAGTTGCTCGTTATACTATCCTAGACGAGCATTTATACAAAAGAAGTTTCTCACTTCCATTATTGAAATGTATTACTCATGAAGAGGGTCATGTGATTCTGGAACAAATTCATGATGGGGTATGTGGAAACCATACAGGTGGACTTGTCCTGGCACATAAAATTATCAGACAAGGTTACTATTGACCTACTCTCAAGAAAGATTAAGCTCGCGTATGCCGTGCGCATGTCATATGTCATAAGTGTCGGTCACGCCCAATTTATCCATAGCCCACCCGAAGAACTAGTGTCTATTTACAGCCCGTGGCCATTTGCTAAATGGGGAATCGATTTGATCGGCCCATTTCCCTCTTGGCACATCGGGAGTAAAAATATGTAAATGATTCTTGCCGTTGATTACTACACTAAATGGGCGGAGTGAATCTATTGTTAAAACCACCGAACAAAGAATGTGGAATTTTGTTTGGAAAAATATCATTTATCGTTTTGGGCTTCCCCCATTGGTAACGAGATAATGGTAAGCAGTTCGATGGAAGTGAATTCGAAACAAAATTGTGCTCGTTGGGGCATAAAGAAGCATTACTCTACCCATATTACCCCGATCAAGCGGACAAGTTGAAGTCATCAATAAAATTATCAAGCATACCCTCAAGGCTAAACTTGATAATTCCAAAAATATAAATTTGAAGAGTTACGAAAATATTATGGGCCTATCAACTACTTTTCGAACATCAATTCATGGAAACCCGTTTGCCTGGCATTTTAGTCGCGGAAAAATTTATCTGCGTGAGTTAAGATTACGAGCCATCGGATAATAACTTTTGGAGAGCACATCAACGACGGTAGCTGCGCCCTAAGTGCGGACTTGTTGGAAGAAAGAAAGGATGGAGGCTGATTTCAAGAACGCCATGTATAAAAAAGGTCGAAAAAAGTTCTACAACTCAAAGTCCGAACACGCGAGGTTCAACGTGGTAGCCGGTTCTAAGATGAGCAACGGGGTACCGAGTGGTGTGTTCGGACGAGCATGGAAGGTCCATTCGAGTTTCTGAGCGTTTGTTAAATGGGGCATATGATTTGGAAGACACAGATGGAGTGTCGTTGTCCTATTAGTGGAATCGTCAAATCTGAAAAAGTATTATCGATGAACGCCAAAACACAATGGCTAGATATTGGGGTAAAAAAAAAAAAACCGAGCATAATCGGCCATTCGGCTAAGACGAGCGGGACAAACGTGGAGGATGAATACACCATATCCGACCACAAATCTTCTAGAAAAATTAAGCCACCTTATTAAAAGATAGAAGATACGTGTCAAAACAAGTTGAAAGTGGTGGCAACCAAAAAAAAAAGGTGCGTGACAATCCTTGAATAGGCCGACAAAAAACAAGGACGGATGTCAAAAGGAGGATTTAAAGCGAAGGCCAACACCAACTAGATATGCGGCAAGATGTTTGGGATAGTAGTATAAATATGCATATTGATAGGCAAGAAAGGGGAGAAAAAACAGAGAAAAAGGAAAAATATCTGCGGACATATTAGAAGAGAATTGGTTATCATCTCATAGACACTCGATTCAAGAATCATTTCTTGACTCAATCATGTGTCCTAAGCTTTACTCTAGTGATTTAGCTTTATACCCCAGAAGACACTCGAGCAAAGGTGGTGCTGGGTTCACGGACTCAAGATGCTCGGCGAGTCATGGTTTGCCAACTCCACGTTGCTCCATCGCTTATGCGAGAGTAAATCACTAGTCCCCCACGCATCCCAAAAATCTCCTCCGGGGGGGGGATGTCGAGGCATCCGCACGAAACGACGTGTGGATGCTGATGCTCAGGCATCTATATAAGGGGATAAAATGGTGCGAGCAGAGGCTTTTGCCCATGCCTGATATAGGAGAGCAGGCGTGCTCGCCACATGCTCATGTCCACGGCAGCCCGCATAATCACAGCTTGTCCAGGAGGGGCAAACAAACGATCTTCTTTGTTGCTCGAGCATATTACTTGAAGAAGAGTAGACAAAGGATCCGCCTCATACTTGTCAACATCAATTCCGCGGACGAGATGAGGTCAGCTCATGTCTATTTCAAGACAAGGTTTTGAATTTAGCAAAACCATAGATGTTTATAGTTATGTGTAATAGAAACAGTCTTCTTCAAATGTAAAAGTTGTAATAGAACAACAATATGTTGCAAAGAATTTTTGTTTGTTAAGTTTTTCTAGTTAAAGCCTATCAGAGGTCGCACTTTTTTCGGATGACCGAACAAAGGCGAGCGGGCAAAAGTTTGTGTTCACTGAAACAATTAGTATTTAGATACCCTTGATAAAAGCGAGTGATGGGTACACAGTCGCAGCTAAATAAGACGACTAGTACTTACAGATACCCGCAACAAAGCGAGTGATGAGTACGGGGTCACAGCTAAATAAGACGACTCGAGTAAGAATAGTGATCGCGATTAAATAAGACGATAACGAAACAAGAAAGGGGGGGTTGCACATAAGTTAACCCATCTGGTCGCAGCTAAATAAGATGATCAATCTGATTGCATCTCAATAAGACAATCAAAAAACCAAAGAAGTCAGGGTGGAACATAGACACAGATCATGTTCGAATTCATTCAGAAGAAAAGATGGCATTAACTAGGAAGCAAAACAAACATCAACCGTTCATCAGCAACAAAATTCATCCTCCACGATCAGGTTAGAGGAAATTGTTCAACAATCAAATTCAATGGAAACAACAAAATTGTTCAACAAGCAAGTTCAACAAGACAAAAATTACACGGTAATTCAGAAGAAATTGTTCAGCAAAGCAAAAGCAAATTTAAGGAACAAATTCATTATTGGGGGTGGGCAGAAGAGATGTATCGAGCAGGTCTTGCCCCGTCTGCTCGGTCCTTTCGTCAGCAACTCCCAAAGAACCATCAAGCCTCGTCTACTCATTTGAGCGATAAAGTTACGCTTTCGACTTCAGTGGACCACTTTGCTGCATACACTTTTTGATCCAACCCATGCTCGGCTCGGCAAGCTTGGTCGACAATACCTTCAACATCCGCATCTGAA
Organism: Stenogyne calaminthoides; assembly: GCA_037126765.1. Taxonomy (NCBI): domain Eukaryota; kingdom Viridiplantae; phylum Streptophyta; class Magnoliopsida; order Lamiales; family Lamiaceae; genus Stenogyne; species Stenogyne calaminthoides. The sequence continues at coordinate 15,452,606 of JBBCBC010000004.1, forward strand.
TCATCTTCCTCATCCAAAATAGGATCATCAATCTCGATCCCATCAGGAAGATTAGAGAAATCTCACAGATCAGCCAAATCAGATATTGGAAGGTTGCGATCCGGGGGTTTGTCGATCGGTACTTCGAGATGGGTTCTGAGTAAAGGGTAATCTGATGGACGAAGAAAGTGTTTGTCTGGCGAACGGATGGCATTTGCAAAGCGCGTATATACGAGAAATTGGACATGGAATCAACATACTCCCGGTTATGCAATTTTGAATTTTCAAGACCAGACGAGTGTTGGTCTCTTTAGCGATGAGGAGTTGTTGTTCGGCGAGTTTTCTCACATTTTTAGGTCTCGATGCAGTTCTAAGTTTCCGGAGCTCAGCGTTAAACCGTCACGAACTCTCCTAATCTTAGCCACCTCTTCCGTGCGGTGCAACTCCTCCCGAGCAAGGCCTAGCTCGCCTCGGCTGGCGAGCATCTTCCCCGGCTTGACGAGCATCCTCTTGAGCTTCTGAGCTTACGCTTGGTGAGGATACTTGTCCCACGAGCCAACTTCATTTCATCTTGGGTCTGGTGAGCTCATTCACTTTCTCTTGAAACTCGTAATAAGAGCCAATGTAGTTGGCATGAAGTTAGGCGGACTTCGGCATAAGCTTTCTCAAGAGAACCAAAGATTGGCCATGGCGCCTAGGCCAAGTCGCATGGTTTCCAAAAGGCGTTGGAGCCTTAGTGGCTTCTTCGAGCTCGATAGTCCATGCTCGAATGGGGAGTCTCCGCAGCCACGAACATGCTTTCGGGAAGGCCCGAGAATGTTCGCGGACACTAGGAGAGCGATAATAGTCCTTCAACTCGGCATCGAGGTGACAATCTGCTCAACTCACGGATGATCACCCGAGCAAATAGACCGCGATTAAATCCGACCAAATAAGATGAAACAAAGAGGCACTCCAATGCATTTGAGCAAACGTACTAATCACCCGAGGATCCCACCCCATAAATGATTTGTCCTCGGAGAGAACGAAACAGGAACTCAAAGGGTCGAGTTTGGGGCCACGAAGGAGGTGGGAGTAGGCATCCGACCGACCTCCATTTCGACGATTTGTGTGATCGGACCGACTATAGAGGCAGTTATTGCGTGGCGGCGGCGGGGGTCATCTCGATAACATCGATGCTAAATCGGAGCTATCGGATTTTGTTAAAATCGAGGTGCCGCCACCGGATCTCTTTGGCGAGGAGCTTGGTATTTCGATCCTGCTCAGCAGACGAGTTGTCCTCTTGGCCGACTTCTACTCGCCCAGGTCCAGCGTGGCTGGTCAGCTCGCCTTTTTTCACTCTTTCACCTCCTCGGTTTGTTAGTTGGGCATCTCTCCGGCTTGAATTGAAGCGAGCTCTTGAGGTCTCTTAGTTCGAGCCATTTAGGTATGTTCGGATGTCTTACAACAGCGGTGTGGCGGCGAGGAAAGGCTGTAGACACAAAAATTTATTAAGAAGGAAATACAAAACCGAACAAAGGGCACAACACATTTGGAAGAGTAAAAAACAATCCTTACCAACTGGATTGACGACAACTAAATGGTGAGGGGCGCGCGTACAATCCTCCTTCTTCCTTTGATCGGCCATATTGAGCGTCTTCACCGACCATTAATAATATGGCTCAAGATCGATTTGCGGATCTTCTTTGAAATAAGCGTGTCGTTTGTCTCTTTGTCCGTTGCTGCTTGAATTCCTGAAATTAAGAATAAGTTAAATTAGTTCATTGTGAAGAGCAAAAACACAAAATTACTTACTTGACCGGATCCCAAAAATCGTGGGGATATCTAGCGAGCATTTGGTTCACATCCGAAAATGGGGGCTTTTCCAATCACCCCCGACGAACCAAAACTTCTCTTTCCAATCAGTAATCTTGTTCGGCACATCCTCGGTGACCTTACATTTGGCATTCGCCTGCATGAACAACCATCCATGTTCACCTTTGGGTCGGGACAAATGCATTAATCGAGAGAGTTCTGCTGCTGTTGGATAGTACACGGGCTTCATTTTGCCAAACAGAGTTAGGAAACTCATAATCATATGCCACCCATTCGACTTTAGCTGTGTAATGGTGATGTTCCATTCTACGAGCAAACGAGTAATAGCCGGATGAAGTGGGAATCGAAGACCCGCTTCCATTGTATCTAAGTTCACAACAACACAACCCTCGGGGAGGCTGGTCGCTTTCATTCATTGGGACGGCCGCCCGAAAAACACATCTTTTGGGGTCTCATAATTCTATACAATTGGCCGAGCATATCTACATCAATCACGCTTGCAATTTTGCTCGCCGAATATTCATTCTCAACCCTGGCCCTGTGAGGTTGTTCTGGCCAATCAAAATCATAACGAGCACTATACTCGCTATATGTTGGGCTATGAGGAAGACCAACCGGGATGTCGAGCTCCGTGTTCTGTTCATCGTCAAATCCTCTGTTCGACTCGTTTACATTCCCAGTCACCAAGATTTCCTCCCTCATAAAGTTATCACCCCTATTTACATCGTGACTACATACAGCCCTAGACCCAATTTGGGGTTGGGATAAAGAATCTTCACCCGAATCATCTAAAAAAAAATGCAGGCTAAATCGATCTAATTCATTGAGGGCATCATCGAATCCGATGAAAGAATGGCAAATGGCTGTCGAACTTGCCAACGGGATCTTGAACCCGAGGCATTCATCTCCGGCGCATTAGCACCACTACGGGAGATCGGACGGAAAGAGGAGGAAGAGGAACCATGATGATTCGACTCTATTAAAGCGGTATAACTTGAACGAGAAGTCATAATTGGGATTAAAGAGGGTACGAATTAGTTACCTGAAAGAAATCCTTCGCCAAAATGAACGTGCTCTTGCCGGAAATTTCAGATGTGGCGGAGTATGAACAAAAAGAGAAGAGAGATTGAAGAGAAAGAAGAAGAGCTGAGGCGGCAAAATAGGTATTTATAGATGCTGCAAAAAAATTTGAAAACTCAAAAAAAAGGGGTTACGACCGCGAAGAAGACGGCGACACTCACAATTGGCGCGGCTCAATATATCCAACAGTCGGGCCCCCATGATGAATACAAAGCGGCCCGACTGGGGGGTATTGTTGTGATCGATACAATTACTCAATTAATTTATACACGTCGAAGAGACACGTGTATCGATAAATTATTAAAATAACCATGTCAGCTGGAGAGTTGTTCGCCCAGGTAATAATTCAAGTGTGCTCACTTTGGTGTGCTCACTTTACCAACCATACGAATATGCTCGCTAACAAGTATGCTCGCCCAGTATGTTCGCTACAAATATGCTCGCTACAAGCATGCTCGCTACAAGCATGCTCGTCTTGACAACAGTACAAGTGTGCTCCCTTTGGTGTGCTCACTTTACCAACCATACGAATATGCTCGCTAACAAGTATGCTTGCCCAGTATGTTCGCTACAAGCATGCTCACTACAAGCATGCTCGTCTTGACAACAGTACAAGTGTGCTCGCCTTGCCGACCAAACAAGTTTGCTCGGTAAATATGTCAAGTATTATAGTCATTCTTATATGCTCGATGAGGACAGTGTTCTGTATAAAATTGATATGGTCAAAGGTGCGAGCAGAGTGATCAATCGAGCAGAAGTTGATATAAAGGGCGTATGACACAAAATCCAAGTCACTAACTGAACCATCTGGACGACAAAAAGAATGCCTTACAAGAAAGTAAATCCAAAGGTCAACCAGGAAGACGAAGTTGAAAGCGTGGCAGCATCACATGAGTTCTTGCAAGACCCGAAGTCTCCAGCTCATGCTTGTCAAACCAGCTCATGCTTGCCGAAGTACTATAAATAGAAGAAAAAAGAACAAGAGACAGGTTCAGAAATTTTCCGTTCAGAAATCTTCCATAGGAGCTCAGAAAAATTCCCCAGCACTCACACATTTACTCTCCAAACCATCTTTCATAGAAGTTTTCCCCATGAGAAGTATTGTGTACTATATATGTAAACCTCGCAATATGACATCCCTGGCTTGGAATGCCCCCAGAGTAGTCATTTCTTGACGAACTGGGTCAATAAATTCCTATTATTTACCGTATATCGTACACGTACTTATTTTATTTGTGAGTTGTTATCAAATTAGCCACATAGAATTCTCATAAAAAAATGACTCGCAACACTTATAAAAAGGAAGGAGGGAAAATCGAGACTAGAAGATCAAACGTTTGAAAAGGATAAACGATCCAGATTGAGCGGTTTTGATCGTGTGGTCAGGATATGCACGCACAATTACCTTTTGGATTTAAAAACACATTTAGTAGCATTTAATACATATACCCCACGTCCGCATTAAATAATTTGCAGGGTATGCGTCACAAAAGTATGTGTACAGTAAAGACAAATATTATCAGATAATTTCAGATATGTAAACAGTAAACAAAGAAACAGAAATGCGTATCTGTTTGACTTATATTGTAACCAGTCAATACCACTTGAAGTCTGTCTGTACCACTTGTTGATCTTAGTTTTCTGCCTAATCCTTATAATTTCCCAACTGTCCATTTTAACTGATCCGCTCCACTTTGCGTCTGATATTCCCTTTTCTGATCCTCCCTGATCAGTTGAAGTTCCCCCTTCAACTGTTATTTCTGATTACTTATTGACTGATTTATATGATTTGTTGAGGTATCATACTCAACTGATCTTCCTCATCTGACCAGCCTCTTATCTAATCAGATTTCAGTTGACCTAATCTGATTCTACTCAGACAAGTCAATTCTTGGAATAAGTGTTACCGCCAAAACTTAGTCTTGGAAAATCGGAGATTCATCTCGATTCCCTAAGTCGGCACGATTTGACATTCATAATAATAGTCTGGATACTTTGGGATATCAATAAATAAATTTATCCTTATCATCATCGATCGGCGTGTTTCCTCGCTACCGTCCTTGTGGTCTTGATTTCTCTTAAGGGTCTTGAGAAATTAAATTTGCACCTATACCCCTGCTTTTCTTCTATAAAAGGATCTGGGGTTTTAGGCAAAGAACACAACATAAACCATTCATCTTCTTTATTTAGCTTATACTCCATGTTTTCCGATGAACCCTTATTTAGGTGAAACTTCCGGCAAAAAACCTTTAACCCTTTTCAAATGAATTCAACTTCTCAAATCAACCACAAGCGTCCCTTATTCTTTGCTTTTAAATGCGTCATCGAAGATTACACATACAATTATTGCCAAGCTTCTACCACCGAGGCGTGGATCTGCTATAAAGAAATGAGAAGACACTTCTCCTAACTCAGATGCACCTTGTGTGCCTATCGAGATGACGGAATTAACATCAACAGACTCAGTCTGATACAAAATATGAGTTTGGTATCCGATTTTGATCAGATAACAGCTGATCATCGTATATGAAACTCAATATTTGCACGCGACACTTGTCGCCATATGGTCTTTGGACCACATCTTTGGCACTTGTGTCCCATTTAACAGCTGGAGAGCCCATTGATTTTAGGACTAGGGGCTCCTGGCTTAGAAATCCTTCAATGCCGCTCTCCCTCCTCACTCCGAAGCTCTGAGGGTGGCTTTAGGATTATTTCAAAGCCTCTCACACTCCTTTTAGGGTTAAGTGGGGGAAAATGGGAGCATCAGACTATAAAAACTTTAAAAGCTCTCTCCCCCCCTTCTAGGTTAGGCTTAGGGTTTTTAGGTTTATGGTTTATGTCTTGACCTCCCGGTCCTTTTTACTTTGTAACTTGTAATGTAAATCTGACCTCCGGGTCTTTATCAATGAAAATTTCTATTATTCCATTGTTGTGTATTTTCTGTTTCCTCATGCGATTGAAGCTTTAATCTTAAGTAACTTGCTTGTTGAACATTAGCTTAATCGACTTACAAAGTATGAAACAACCAAACTGATCAGTTCCTTTAATCTGATAATTCTTTAATCGATCGGTTCCTTTAATCGATAAAACCTTCTCATATCGGTTTCTTGACTGATCTTCTGATCAGTTGAGATACTTAACCCAACTGATTCCTCTTAACCTGGTTAGTCTCTTAACCAGCTGGTTCTGGAGACTAGTCCACTAAACATTTCTGGTACACTTTCTCCAAGATCCAGAAGCCCTAGCTCATTGCATAAATCTCTGAATCTGATCTCAGCTAGTGGCTTGGTTAAAATATCAGCTTTTTGTTTATCGGTATGGATCTTTTCCATTACGATATTCTTCTTTTCAACATGATCTCTTATAAAATGGTGTCGACATCCACATGCTTGCATCTTGTATGTAGAAACGAGTTTCGAGTGATTGCAATAAAACTATTATTGTCACGAGAATATAGAGGCGTTCTTAGCTACAATGTTATAATCCTCACCGTTGACTAAGCGGGCGGTTGGGAACAACAACTTCTCTGCAGACCATATATTACCTTGATAGTAGATGATGCATGAATCGATGTCTCTTCTTTGAAAACCACGAGATCGGTTTTACTACCTAAAAAACCGACATGTACACGAGGTTGACTTCTGTCAATTTTGCAACCTCCGTGTCGAATCGAGAATACCCACTAAGCATTAGATTATCATCGATGGGTAAAATAAACCAAGGTTCTTGTCCCCTCGGATACTTAAGAATTCGCTTAAACTTCTTCGGTGGCTTTGCATTGGATTTTGAAATCGCACATACACCCTCTTTGCAAAAGTGATATCTGTCTCTTTGGCGGTCGGTATAGGTAATATCCAATGAGAGCCCTATATTCTTTACGATTAGTTTTCGACCATTCTCATCTGGATCCATCTTGAATCCGGTCATCATAGGAATTCGGCTTCCTACGGTTTTGAACTCCAAACTTAGCCAATAAACTCCTAGTGTACTTTTCGCTTTGGCGGATGAATATCCCTTATGTACTTTGCTTAACTTGTAAACCCGTAAAGAACTCATCGACCCATCATGGACATCTCGAACTTCCCTTGCATCGGCTTCTTTGAATTTTTCACATAAACTCTTGTTGGGAGATCCTAAAGATGATGTCGTCCCACATAAATGAACCATCGAATATCTTCTCCATCTTCTATTTTGAATAAGGTTACATCCACTATTCCTTTAGTGAAACCAATTTGCCTATCAAGAACCCAGAGAGTGTATCATACCAAGCTCGAGGAGCTTGTTTTAAGCCATAAAGAGCTTTTCTTAAACGGTACACCTGGTCGCCTTTTTCAAAGCCTGGAGGTTGTTCAACATAAACTTTCTCAGCTAGTGCCCTGTTAAGAATGCACTATTTACATCCATCTGATACACAATAAACCCTCTCGTAGGCGAAGATATCAAAAAAAATGAAATGGCTTCCAGACGAGCGGCCCATCGTGCAAAGGTCTCATCATAATCAATTCCTTCCGATTTTGAATACCCCTTAGCAACAAGTCTTGCCTTATTTACGGTTATGACATTATTCTCATCTCTCTTGTTCTTGAATACCCACTTTGTGTCAATCACATCTTGATGGGTTGGTGCATCCACCAGTTCCAAACTCGATTCCTTTCAAAAGCTGTTCGATTCTTCTTCTTGCATGGCTAGAATCCAATTTGCATCTTGTAGAGCTTCTTCTACTTCAGTTGGTTCCTTCAAAGACATAACAACAATACATGGCACTTTCACCAATCGATGTCTAGTTTGACTCTGTCCGATGGGTCTCCGATGATCGATCGGTTGGATGGTTTGGTTACCCAGTCCTTCTTTTACGATTTGCATCGGTTTGGAGAACATCATCCTCTTCGATAGTAGTTCATTACTAGTGATTGGGAGTGGTCTGCAATTATGATCCACTTGACATGGACAAGTCTCGGTGATGTTGGACTCATCATGTGTTTGATGTACGTCGTAGGGATTTTCAGTGTTCCTCCCGAACGATGGTTCGATTGATCTTTATCTCAAATTGCACGAACTTCTTCATCGACAATTATGCGTACCTTTAAGGTCCGATTGACTGGTGAATCGGCAAGATCTGGAATATACAATTTATTCGTGTTACGATCCTTTTTCCTTGATACTTAGTGATCCATTTTACGTACATCAAAAACCGGTTGAATGGTACTTCTTGTTACGAAAGCGATTTCTCTTGTTAGAAGATGTCTCATCAAAGACCACATGAGGTGTTTCTTCCACAACTAGGGTTACTTTGTTGTAAACCACGAAAAAACTTTGCTTTGGATGAGGAATATCCTAAGAATATACCCTCATCGACTTGGCCTCAAAAGTTATCAACTGACTCTTCCCATTGTTGTGTATGAAACACTTGCACCCAAAAACATGGAAGTAAGAAACACGAGGTTTTCTACCCTTCCCACGATTCATAGGGTGTTTTGTAGTGAGCCTTAGTCGAGAGCATTTGTTACGAGTGTGGCATGCGATATTGATGGCTTCGCCCGAAACGGCTTGGTGTTGCATGTTCAGCTAACATAGTGCGAGCAGCTTCTTTGAGTGTTCTGTTTCTCCATTACTGCTACACCGCTTACTTTGTGGCGTTCTTGCGATTGATGTCTCATGTTGTATACCAAACTTAGTGCAAAAAAATCGAATAAAAGAGTTGAAATTTTTTTTTACTTTTATCGTCGATTTTCACTATCTTGACACCCTTTTTTGTTTTGTAGTTTCTTGAAAGCGGCTCGGTATTATCTTTGTTGTTGTCTCATTCTTCTTATACAAGAATACAACCCGTAAAACTTGGAATAATCATCCACGATTACGGAGTATATTTTCGTCCGTGAGATCGACCGGTGTAATCGGGTCCAAATAAGTCCATATGGAGCGATTGCAATACTCTGCTTGAATCTTTGGTCGAGGGATTCCCTTGAATGAGGCTTTAACCTGTTTTCCCTTCTGACATGCGACATATGTCTGATCCTTAGAGAATACCTTATTCGGAAGTCCCTCAACCATAGACATCCTTGCTATCTTGTTAAGGGTTTTAAAGTTCAGATGACTCATTCTTTTGTGCCAGAGCCAACTGCTACTTTTGGAACTCTTAACAATCAGGCATGCATTTCTTGGACAGTTGTTCCAATCTGCTGTATAAATCATACCTTTCCTTGAACCATTTATCAAGATCTGTTGAGTAGCTCGATTCTTGATAGTACACTGATCAGTCGAGAACTCAACACTGAATCCGTTGTCACAGAATTGTGAAACTGATAACGAGTTATTCTTTAAACCTTCGACATCTGAGACTCCAAAGAACTCAGACATCATCATTTTCTAAGGTTCCAAATCCTCTGGTAAAACCAAAGTTATCATCACCAAAAAAAGTACACGTGGGCCTTCTTTTACGTGTAAGAGGCGAGGAGATGTTTGCTTCCAGTCATATGCCTTGAGCATCCACTATCAATGTACCAGATAGTTTGCTTGTACACCTCCTTTGTTGGCCAAACCCACGCGAACCTGCAATCAAATTAGGTTTTAGTTACCCCTTTTGGATTGGGTCCTGAGGGGTTAGAGTTGGTTTTAGGGATCCATACAAGCAGGGGCACTTCTATTGTAATCGGTAGATCGAAGGCTGATTTGTCTCCCGTAAACATCTACATAATCATACATATCTTCATATGCATTACGATCGATATGATTATTTGTCTGCGAGCCTTGGGTGAATCCCGAAGACTTGGGATTTTTCCTTGCGGTTTGTCTTCTTTTAACTTTAGTGGGGCTCGGTCTGCGGCCCCTAGGTTTACGATTATAAGGGTAGGTGCGATCTTTACCATTAAAAGATTCATATCTTATTGGCATATCTGGTTTGATTTACCCTTGACTTGCTGTTAGGCAACTTGACTGATTAGGTTTGGTCGATTTCCTTTTAGAGGTTGTCTTTTTGATACCTAATCTGCGATCGAGTTGAGGTTTCTTGAAAGAAGCGGGTTCTTACGGTTGATTCCTGATGATTGTCGATTAGGGGTCCATTTCTATTCCCTTTCTGATTGGGCACTTGCCTTACTTGTTCAGCAGGTCTATTTCCCTTATCAGATACAAATTTTGCTTTATGTGTATCTATATCAGAAACTCGTTTGATTACACCTCTTTGAAGTGAATCAGATGGGGCTTTTGAGGATGTAGAAGGGTTTTTCATACCCAATTCCTTCTTATTAGTTGTCGTTCAATATAGTTGTTCATATCCTGAACGGTTTTCAAAGATTTCGTGAAAACCTGTATTTCTTACGTAAACTATCCTCAGTTAATTTCAGACTCTCATGTAGTCGGAAGAGATCATCAAACTTGGCTTGTAGGATTTTAAAATCATCAGCTTGTTGTTTATTGATAGCTAGTTGTTCCTTAATCTGCTTCTCCTGATCAGAAGAGTTAACTTTCAGTTCTTGATTATCTTCTTCTGAAACCGATGATTTTAGTTCGATTGTTCTCTTGACAAAGATTTTTCCTTAACAAAATTCGAGTATTTTCAATCCTTAGCTTATCATTTTTAAACTTCCACTATCGTATAAGTGTCTCTCTTGCGTTAGAGATCATCAAGCAATTGCTCGAATAGAGATACAAGTTAATCTCTCCGGCCCGGTGTGCTAATCATAGGCTGGCGTGGAAGCGAAAAGAAGCGAAGGTTTAGAGGTTACCTCAGTTGGTCTTCCTCCTTAGCCATCGAATGATTTCATCATCGAGAAGAATATCGGATCATCGTAGTGGTAGAAATCATCGGCGTTGCTTATCAAAATGAAATCTTCTCTGGATGAGTAGCTTCGAATCCTCGGAAAAATGGATAAGAATCATCAATTTCGATGTATCGGCAACCATGGCTTTCTGTCTCTATAAGCGTTGCTCTCTTACATTCGGCTTCTCTTCTCTTTCTTTTTGGTGTCGGTCACAGGCAATCTGCTTACCAGTAATGACCTGGTTTCTCCGAGTTGAAACAAGCTCCACGATCCAATGAACTATTGCGCGAGTGTGAGTCATTCCGTGCGTAGAATCGTGCGGTGACTTACCAATGCGATTGTAATTAAATTTCTTCTCTCGGATCATTGTCTCTTCTTTCATCGGATCGGTCATCTATTTTCTTATCTTCTCTACTATCCTTTACGTGATCATCTCTTGGTCATCGATCCGTCCTTTCTCGAAGATCCGTCACCGGCCTCCTATCTCTTCCTCTCTTTGTTTTGATAATCCTGTAAAATCTCGATACTTGCCAGTTGAATGTTAGATTTTTCAAGTTTTCTGATTAGCAAAGCAATGCATTGATTTTGGCTTATAATATTTCCAACCGGTTCATGAGACTTTGAGTTCTTGGTACCGTCTTTTGAATCTGTTGATTTTGATGTGGCGGATGTGGCTTCCCAAGAAGACTTCGTCTTCTTCTTCTTGCCCTCTTTTTCGATCGGTCGAACTCATGGGCTTTAAGACTCGAAACGAGGTTGCTTGGCTTCATCTTGGCAATATCTTGACAATCCTTTATTACAGTGACTTTCATATCCCACTTCTTAGTCAGAGATCTCAAGATCTTGTAATTTATGTCTTTATCTGACATCTCTCGTCCAAGTTCCCGAAGCTTGTTAACTGACATGGTGATTCTTCTATCGAGCTCATTGATGGTTTCATTTGGTAACATCTTAAGTTTCTCAAATTTCACCAGTTCAGCTTGCAGTCTGCTATCTTTAATCAGATCATTTCCTACACACGTTTAAAAAGCGTATCCCATCCCACATGGCTTGGGTCGTCTTGAGATACTTTATCTTTTCTCTGGTTATCTTGTCCATGGTCTTCATGATTATGTGCCTGGCTATCGTATCCAGAGTGTACAACTTTCTCTCTTCAGCATCCATCAGGGCGGGACTCTTTCTGACAAGACTTCCAACTGCAAAATCTGGATCACCTCCAACAACTGGGTTGTCATGATAGATGATGATTGGTCCTCATTCAAGAACTTCCATCATCCTGGTGCTTATTGATCCCAGATGGTTGCTCATGTATATTGTCCAGTCTGCATACTCATCAATGGAAAATTTAGGCAAATCATGATACATACCCGAAGTATTATCCATGTTGATCGTGTGTTTGAAAACAGATGAGATTTGAAAAGGTTTTTCAAGATCAGTTCAAGTGACCACAAAGGTTCTTCCTCAAGAACCGATGATATTCAAAGCCAGTGGTTTGGAGAACCACTGCTCTGATACCACTTGTAGGTCCCGAACGGGTTTCGTGAGGGCAGAAGTCTAGAGGGGAGGGGTGAATAGACTTCTTAAAACTTTTTCTTGCAGATCAGGTGTGATTGCAGTTTGCATGATCAGAGTGCAAGTGAATCAGTTTGGGCTGATATCCAACTTCTTGATCGCTGAGGCGGTCGATTACGGTGTCTATCAGTTTAAGTGATTGTGCGGAAGCTAGTATATACCCGTGTGAAAAACCAGTTTAAATCAAATCAGATTTCGTAGCTGTATTCAATCAGATGACTATGGAGTCAAACCCATCAGATCGATAACAGTGCTAGTTGATCCTAACTTTCGAGAATATGTATGCAGATTTACTCAAGTTGTGTGCAATAGTGTAAAGCGATTAATCAAACAGTAAATGCACACAAGATTTATAGTGGTTGGACAACCCGATCCCACGTCCACTCTTCCCTATCACAAAGGGGCACCAACTTAACCAACCCCGGACTTAGATTATTGTGTTAGTCCAACACATTACACCAACAGAGATATTTATAGAGCTCTCACCCAACCGATCCCGAAAATCGAACTAGAAACCTGATGCAAAATCTTGCTAAAACAAACTTAACCTAACTTTGGGTTTTGGGTAAGATTTGTTGTTTGTTCCAACTTTGAAATCTTTCTAGTATTTAAGTAGCCCAGACTAGAGGATAAGATTTATGTGCTAAGAACTATGGGATGAACACTTAGAAAATAATCTTCAAGGTTGTGTTCTTCGTGCGGAAATTTTGCTGTAGTATGAGCTTCTTGATAATTTCCGTTCGTTCACTCTGAAGAGTAATCCCATATTTATAGACCTCGAAATCAAAGAGCCGTTGGAGAGCAATTTGAATTTCCGGCTACATTTGGTAGGTTTGCGGGATTTGATGTGACGTGCTTCCAGGTACGGCATGGCCAAAAGCGTGTATGTCATTTTTCTTGCTATTTAACTATGCAGCGCCGAAATCCGCAGTGTCAGCTCAGGTCATACGTGTCTTGTTCTTCTTGGTTAACAAGTACAACATATCAGAGTTTGTTCACCAACTAAAGTTGACATTCTTCTTGTTCAGATCAACAACGTTATGACTTGGTGAAACATCAGTTACCACCTGGTGTGAGCTGACCTGATCAGTTACAACTGATCAGTCTACCTGATAGAGTCTTCTGGTGCCAGTTGTCTTAGCTCAACTAGCGATTTCGGTGATGTAGGTCTCTTGGTCCGATCTTTTGGTAGTCATCGATCTTGGTCTTACCGAATTTGAGCTTCATGACTTCACCGATTATCGACTTTATAAGATCGTCGATCTTTTCCTTCCTTATTTTACGGCACCGTGGGACTTCAAATGATCTTTTGTTCTTCTGATCTGACCTATACATATTGAGTTCCCCCTCAATATGTGACCTATCTTATACATCAGTTGTTCTATACAATAAGTATCAACTGGTCATCTTATAACTGGTATTAAAAACATCAGTCAGCTAACAGGTCTGACTGGTCCTATTTCATGTGTTTTAGAACTTTCATCAAAACTCTAAATTTCCAACAAATTCATATCGACGTTAGTCTATAGCATGCATCCCCTCGACATAGATTGATTTCCTTTCACGGTTCCCACGGCTCCTCCTTGGGTGGGGAACTTGATGCAATAGTAATGTGCCGATGTTGCCGCGCCACACTCATGCTCGAAAGGTCTTCCCAAGAAACCATTGTAGGTTGAGGGGAGGTCAATTACAACAAAGTCGAGTTGCCTCATGGACTTGACCTCTGGATCTCTATCTGACACTAGCTCCACCGCTAGTCAGATAATGCCATAGGGCTTTACTGAGGAATCTCCGAATTCTTTAATGACGATATCAAATGGCTCAATGTAATCTTCGTAGTCTCTAATTTGGTCGAGCGTATTTTTGAATAATATGTTGCAGAATGAACGGTTGTCTACCAGCAGGCGATGGACTAGGACTCGCATGATCTTTGTCGAGATCACGATGGGATCATTGTTGGGGTATTAGACCCCGTGCTTGTCCTCGTCCGAGAAGGTGAGTGAATAGGTCTTCTCGGTCACGTGGCTGACTGGGAGACAGATTTGATGAACATTGTTCATTGCCCAAAGCTCGGCTTTTTTTCTTCGACGTGACAAATCGAAGGAGGGGAGTAACCCTCCCACAGTGCTCTCCACTGGCGAGATCATTTGAACTGCCCATCCTGCGACATTGTTTGGGATAAGAGACACTTGTCGCTGGCCAGCCGCCACGGGATTCGCCTGCGGCGGGGCTTGTGGTTGCGGTTGGGCGTTCCCTTGAGCCTTTGGTTTGATAAACTCATTCAACTTTCCATCCTCGTATAACTTACATAATTGCTTCAGAAGATCCCGAGAATCACTAGTATTGTGGCCAATACTTTCATGGTAATGACAATACTTGTTTGGATTCATTTTGTCATTTTCCTTGACAATCTTTCTCGGCTGGTTGAGGAGCTTTTTGTCCTTGATCCGGTTGAATACCTCATTCGCAGTGGTACTCAGGATCTCTAACAGCTTGACCTCGATCTCGCTATTGAATGGCTTGAAGTTATTTACGGGCTTGTGTTGGCCCCCGCCTCTTCTGTGCGTTCTTTGGGGCTTTTGCTCTGGCTTTTTCGCCGCTTCATTGTTATTTGTAACTTGCCCGCCCAGACGCAGGGCCATCATCTCAGCTTTGCTAATGTGGTTGCCCGCCTTCCATCGGAAGTCAGCGTATGAGCTCGGATACTCTTTATACATCAACTTCCATAACTTAGTATTCAATCGCAAGCCTCTAACCGCTCCCATTACTTTGGCTTCATCTCCCATGGGCTCGCCCTTCATAATGAGCTTATCGACCCGCTCGATATAGTCCCGATCTGACTCGGCTGGGCCCTGCTCAATATTTGCAAAAATTTGTTTGTTGGTCAGCCTTGGTGCCATCGTCCCGAAGTGATTGAGGAATTGATTGGCCAATTGATGAAAAGATTTGATTGAGCCCGGGGCGAGCGAATTGAACCATCTATACGCCTGATCCCCAAGTGTGAGTGGGAACAAGTGACATTGGGTTGCATCAGTCGCTCCCATCGAAGTCATGTGGGATGAGAACTTCCCAATGTGAGTGTTGGGGTCGGAGTCGCCATTATACTGGTTTATTGAAGTCGTATTGATCTTGATCTGAACAGGAGCGTGGACGATTGAAGGATTTAGAGGTGAGATCAACAGTACTGTTGGAGTGGCCTGACCTCCCTGCCGATTCATTTGATCTTGCAAACTCTTAAGGGTTTGTTTGATGGCCTCGAGTTGTTCATTTTCTGGATTCTGAGGCCGGAGAGGGACTGGCGCGCCTAAACGGTTGTGCATCTACACTCTCGGTCCCTCTTCAGTCTTAGCTCGAGCGCCATTCTCAACTTCAAAAGATGCCTCCAAGTTTCACCTAGCTCAGAATGAGCTTGCATCTGACTCAACTGGGCGACCACGAGGCCTCCGCGGAGCATTCCTTCCCAATCTGTCAAATACAGACTCATGTTGGCGAGATTGGTGAAAACTCCCACATCTGGGGGGGATGGAGTTTCTTCCCGCCAATTTTGGTTTTGATGGGGTCTGTCAGATTCGTGGGCGGTGTTGCATGTCTTAGCAGGTCGGTGGTTTCCGGACCTTGCGCCCTCCCCCATCTTTCTTTTCCCTCGGGATGCTGAAGCCCGTTGAGACTCACCATGCCTGTGTGGCCCGCTTCGTTCTCCGGCGAGGTTACGCTGACGGCGTTTGAGTATTTTCATTGCCTCTCGGAGATCCTCCAGAGTTTTGATGTCATTGAGGTTTTTGAGTGGACCTTCGCTGGATGAAGTGGTCTCTCTCTGTTGGCTGGACGTTTGCATTCAGCGGAAACCATGTCGGAAACTGGGTTTTGATAAGAACTCTTGAAGATTTGAAGATTCGAAAGGATAAATCAAAAGAAAACCTGGGAACTTCCTAGTGAAATACCCTTCTTCTAGCACCAATTGTTGTATACCAAAAA
The DNA here is from genome assembly GCA_037126765.1 of Stenogyne calaminthoides. Taxonomy (NCBI): domain Eukaryota; kingdom Viridiplantae; phylum Streptophyta; class Magnoliopsida; order Lamiales; family Lamiaceae; genus Stenogyne; species Stenogyne calaminthoides. Next base: position 15,468,787 of record JBBCBC010000004.1, read on the forward strand.
TTTACGGGACGAGATTTATGATGTGGCTATGTGATTTGGTACTACAAACAAGTTATTATGAGAGTGAGATGCAATCAATGAAAAACAAAGTGAATGTTCCTCATTGAATGCTAATGATGAAAGTTCAAAGCTGGGAAATAAATGCGAGAAAGTAAATGCGCGAGGATTTGGGCCGAAGGCCTCTTTTTTGTTGGCTGATAAAGCCGTTGTATTGAATGTAAAATTTGTCGGCCCCTTAATGAGTCTCAACTTCTCCTATTTATAGTACATGCAAAATGGCCATCTAGATGGCCTCGCTACTTCTCTCGATGGATTTTTTATCGAGCATTAATTGTCACCAGCTACTTTTAACTCTACCGCATACTCTACACCTTAGTCTCGCATATCTAGACACGCCACAGGCACCTCCGAATTGGCGGTTTGCAGGTAGCGCGGAGATTTGCGCCTAGGATTTCCCTCTTGAGTCCGCCGCGGTAGAACCAGCAATATCCTCAGATTTTTCTCGGCCATTTTGGGTAAGATTCTTGATGTTGGTTGTTTGTGTGCCAGGTTATCCAAAATTAGGTCTCGGTAAGTGGAAAAACTTTGACTTTTACGTCTCCCTATCATGTTTACCTCGACTTTGACCACAAACCCCAGAAAATTGGCCAAGTATAGACGATTTGCAAGCGACCATTGGGCGAGCCCGAGCGAGCATGGTCGGTCCCGGGTGACCATGGGCGACCATGGCGACTCCAGGGCGACCATGGCGACCATGGGCGGTCACCGGGCGAGCATGGCGACCACCGGGCGACCCCGGGCGAGCATGGGCGATCATGGCGACTCCCGGGCAAGCATTGGCGGTCACCGGGCGACCCCGGGCGAGCATGGGCGATCATGGCAACTCCCGGGCGAGCATGGGTGACCATGGTGACTCCCAGGCGGGCATGGGCGACCACCGGGTGACCCCGGGCGAGCATGGACGGGCATGGGCGACCCTCGGGGAAAGCATGGCTAACACAGTGCGGTCGCGGGTTTTCAAGCTGTAGCACTGGTGGGTCGCCGGGTGAGTAAGCGGCTTCGTGAGCGACTCGGCGGGCATGGATGACAATTAAGCCCTCTATCTTATTTTTGATAGAGGTTAGTGAGCCCTCCATTTGTGACTTATTGACATAAGAAGGCCAATAATTACCTCAAATCATTTGGCACACAACAGACTTAAACTGCAAACACAAAATTCACATGGGACCACTTCTGCAATTAACCCTATCATTCTTAGTACCATTTAGAGAGATGAGGGGAACATAAATGAGCAGTGTATTTTGGTGTCGAAATTGGGTAATGTTTGTCCCGGTGAAAAACCCATGAAATGAGGAAAAATCATGAAATGCATATAAAAGCGAGGGGTGAAGGAATGGTGATTCCAATTTTTTTTTCGTTTTGAGTCCATATGTTGTGTTTTTTCTTATAATCGAATGCATATGACAAGATAAGAACATAAAGCAATATAAAACACAACAAAGTATAGTGGTTCGGAGACTCAAGCTCCTACATCCACTCTCTCTGTTCCTAGGGAAATTCCTTCAATCGGGACTTATCACCCTTCACGGGATCGCCTACAAGCTTTTCGGGCTAACTTCAACATGTAGCTTACTCACTTCTTCTACATTTGAGTTTTTCGCTAACTACTCTCTGACTTACTCACTCTTTACAACTCCAACAATCACACAAAACTACCTAATAATAGGGTTTGGGTTTGGGTTGAATAATCTCCAACTAGGTTGAGATTTTCCCTTACATTTGTTTAGCCTCAATGCTAAGGTTGGGAAAAATCTCTCTAAGCTAGGATATATTGTGGGTTGCTTAGATTGGGTTTAAGAACACTCTTGAATATATTTGTATGTCTACAGACTTGTGTTCTATGGTGGGAATGCTTGAGTATATGTCTTCTTGGCTCTGTAGCATCTTTTGCCACATTCTCCACACTCTCCACACTTTAGAATGATGAAAGACCTTGTATTTATAGTGTGGATTTGAATGTTACCGTTGGAGAGAATCACATTCAAATCCATACTATTATATGGTCTACTGACTTCTTGACCGGTTGTCTTCCTCTCATTGGTCCACGTCAATTTTGAATCTAACTTTATATTCTTGGTATCGAGTTTTTTTGGGTTTCTCTGAGTCTTGAGTTTTTTCTACGTGTCTTGAGTTCTTACGAGTCTTGAGTTTTCTTCCGAGTCTTGAGGATTCTTAAAGTCTTGAGTTTTTCAAGTCTTCAGGATTCTTCTGAGTCTCCAGGATTCTTGATTCGGCGACTTCTCTTGGCCAGACCTTATCGATCAGGCATCTTGACACTCAGGTGAGTCGAGTTCGATTCTTGACTTTTGACATCCCGACCCTCGGTCACTTTTACTCACTTGACCCTCCGAGTTTCTTGACTTAGGCTATCGATTTCTTCTTGCACGATCGATCGGCTCGATGATCGAGATCAACAGCATCTTCAGTCAACATATCGGGATAACATCGGTCGATTACATCGGGTTAGCATATCAGTTATCATATCGATTTTGATCACGTCGATCTTGATCGGTCTCATCTTTTCTCTTACGATCTCATAACCTTCTCTTACGATCTTCTAGTCGGTTTCTTCATAAGGCAGCTTGACTACTCTTCTAATCACCATATCGTTGATCGATTATTCTTATCGATCATCTTGATCAGTTCTGATTACGATCATCGATCTTTTGATCGGTAGCCTTTTCTTCTCTTACGATTTTTCCACGGCTCATCGATCGACTCAGGAACTCATCTTACTCATCGATCTCGTCGGTCTCAAATGCTACCCCTCGTCGATCTCGATCATCTACTTACGATTTACGTGAGTTCCCCTTAACTTGTTCTTTTCCCCTCAACTTGTTGTCCAGCTAAATTAGCTTCAATAACACAAGTTGATAATGTTTTGGCATAATTCATCAAAACTAAAATATCCCAACAGGTAAAATAACTCGCTTTCTTATAAAATGGATAGAAATCTAATTTTGCTAATCACAACTGAGGAAAAGAATGCAATTCAATTCAATACTTGTTGCCACAAGTAACTAGACTGGAGGTATTATTATTGCCATCAAGAAAGGGAAAAAAAACAAAGAAGAGTAGCTAGCAATAGCATGCATGCATTATGCTAACTTGCCCGGCCACAGAGTTCATTTGCGTTTATTTGGTTTAGGTTCCCCCACTTATTCTGTGAGAATAAATATTTTTCCATTTCAGTTAGTTGGAAATGCATCGATAGAGAGTGGGGTTTCTACCTGCTTAGAACTATTAGTAATAGTTCACCAGTACCATTATTTTTCTTGAAAGCTACATGATCTTGTATGAAAGCTTAACCGAAAACATGTACAATATACACAAATAAAAATCACTTTGCAGTTTGCAGAATCTAAACAATTACCTGAGGTAACTTGGGGCTCACAACTTTTTTCAAGAGTGATGTAACAGGACCAGTTTGGAGAACTCTTGTTTTGGAGTGACGAATGTTCCTTGTGACGTGTAGAGAAAAGCCCGACTAGTGGGGGCTCGATTTCCTCCGGCAGCAGCGGTGGTGCTGGACAACGCAACTTCGCGCTGAACTTTTTTTCTGGTTCTTCACTGTTTTTACTTAGTTAATTTATGAGATAATGAGTAGTGCGCCATTTCTGTTAATTTGGTTAAGATACAATGTATCCGCTTACAGATTTGGTTTCAAAATGGTCATTTTTTTAGCAGTATTGGTCCCAATCGTTAGTCAAATGGATGAAAACCGTTAGTTGACCAAAAAATTATGGGACCAAATTTATAAAATTAAGGAAAATTATACTAAAACTTAATTAATTATATGCGTAATCAACATGAATTCATAAATTAATATAAAATTATATATATAATTTAAATATGACTACAAAGTACAAAAATATTATTGTAAACTAAATAATAATTTATGTAAAATTCTTGAAAATTATATATATATATATAAGACCATCAAGTAATTAATTAAAGGATAAGACCAAGTAGCAATTCATGCTTTGACACTTAGCGATTTTTTTGTGTCAAATAATGTAAGGAGGAAACCTCCTACTAGGCAATGTAATATAAATAGAGCATTAATCCAATAATAAAGAACTTTTGATCCAATTAATACCTTTACACTTATCTAAATTTCCTGCACAAAATATATTCCAACCCACATTAATCTACAAGAACTTGGTCAAGAACCATCAATTTGATATAATTTTTTGAAGCAAATTTCGGTCTCATTTTAATTCTTTTATTATTTTTAATTTAGTCAGAGTTTAGCCTCTTTTTTTTCCCATGTATTTGGTTTAAAAGGACCAAAATTTAGTGCAAAATGTACAAAGATCATCAAATGGTATTCTATATCTTGGAGAATTTTCTTAAAAAATTGTTATCTAATGTGAAAGCAAACAAAAATAGAAAAAAAAAAAGATTGAAAATGGAGGACAAGAAGACAAAAAATTATGGAAAGATATGAAATTAAATTATGGAGGACAAGAAGACAACAAATTACTGGTTCATTTATTTTATTTTATCATGAAAGGAAGAGAGATATGAAAAAGATTTTACTTATAACATGATGAACATTTAAATATAGGAAGATGGAATGAAGAAGTGCGGGTATGACCAAATTAAGAATTTGGATTATCTATCAGCTCTTTTCAATTGCACATCAATTATAGATTTCAGTTACATATTTTTTCATGATCTTCAATGTACAAAGTGGATGATTTTTTCAATTCATGAATCGTGTATCTTTTCAATGTACTAATTAAGTGGATGATCTTTTCAATTCATGAATCGTGTATCTTTTGTTTTGTTTTGTAGGTTAGATCAATGTACTAAGTGGATGATTTTTTTCACCTAATATCATCATTGTTGTGCATTTATATCCACCATTGTTACATTCATCCTAAAAGGTGATATCCGCATAAATCTTCTCAATTTGGTCCTTTAAAAAAATTCATTGATTGTGAGGCTATGACTTAAAAAACTAACAACATTCATTTTAACATTTAGTACTCTCCTAAAATGTTTGCACTCATGATTTTTCTAACAAAATTGAAGCAAATTTTGGTCTCATTTCAATTCTTTTATTATTTTCAATTGAGTCAGTGTCTAGCCTCTTTTTTTCTTTTACTTTTTGGTCCAAAAGGATCAAAATTGAGTGCAAAATGTACAAAGAACATCAAACGTTATTCTGCATCTTGAAAAAATTTCTTTAAAAAATTATTTTCTAATGTGAAAGCAAACAAAAATAGAAAAAAAGGTTGAAAACTTGAGTTCTTACTGGGCGATGAAAAATTGTTCCAAATTTGAGAATTGATACACTTAATTTTATATTTGTATGTTTCTTTATGATTTTTTTTTATCATTTGTGCGTAAATTTGTGTTTTCAATTTCAACACATAAATTGATTTTTTTTTTCCGATTTTGTGGTTTATTTGACGCATGACATAAGATTTTTGTCCTTTAGACGTACACTAAAAATATATGCAAGTGACAATTGGTTGGTTGAGCCCTTGAAAAAGAGATGCAAGTGTATGATTTGATCTCCAAAATGGATCTTGGTTGGTGTTGATGAGTTCGGGAGAAGCCAACCCTACTACTAATATTATTTTTTTTGGAAAGTATGATGAAGTATCATTTGGATCATTCAAAGTTGACGTCGTATTCTATTCAACTAAGTTTATTAGTAGATGCAATTTTTTCTGTATAGTTACTCACTTTCATAACTTGGTTATTAGTAAGTTTTGTAGTAAACTATTCCAATTCTTACGATAACTATTAAATTGGGGGAATATGTATGTTGAACAAATTTCAATGATTCTCTGAAAAAAATAAGTCAAAGTAAAATAGTAATATACTAAATGATTTTGATTTACAAGACTTTTATCTTGCAAACTCTTTGAAGTGATGTCCTCTTTTAGTAACAGTGTGTACTCAACATTTTCTAAAATCCCTACTTAAAATGAGAATTTGTCGATACATAAATTTTAATGTTCATAACTAATTTTGTCTTTCTAAACTTGGTATTTTATACAGTATCAAGATCCATTTCATCTATGTTGCTAAAAAGGAAATAATTACACAGGGGAATCAAGATGTCAAACATCTTCAAATTCAAGATGTATGATGCAACATTATATTTTTATTGAATTTTATAAAAAATAATTTGAATTATTTATTCTGAATAATTATATCTTTCAATTGTGCTCAATTTGGTTGTGGCTTCAGTTTTCCTCAAATAGAACGCAAAATGCAATCTCATATTTAGGAAAACTTAGAATCAAAATTCCTCATAGTAAACTTGAAGAACGTGTCTGTGAACATTTCCAGAAAGAAAAAGGGAAGCATTTGTTGGTGAAGTTGTCATTATTACTAACACAAGAATTAGTTCATGGACCCTCGCTTTTTCAAAGAAAATGTCACCATTGGTTTTTTTTTATAACACGGTATCCGGTCCAAGGACGGACTAATCCGGGGGACAAGAACCCATCGTCCACTAGCGGGGGCCCCACTTCAAGTCAGAGCTAAGCTCTGTATGGACTGGTCCATCTCAAGGATTGATCGCACCTAAGAGGGTTCGAACCTGAGACCTAGAGAGGAGTACACTCCTAAGTCTGAGGCTTACACCACTAGGCCAACGGGTTTGTCACCATTGGTAACTTTTTTGCTTTTTTGTATAGTGTTGAGGGGTTCTTCTTTGTGAATGATTTCAATTGTCTATTTTTCTATTTATGAATCGTGTATCTTTTGTTTTGGTTTGTAGGTTAGATCAGTGTACTAAGTGGATGATTTTTTTCACCTAATATCATCTTTGTTGTGCGTTTCTATCCACCGTTGTTACATTCACCCTAAAAGGTGATATCCACATAATTCTTCTCAATTTATAGTTTTTTTTTTAAATGATTGATTGTGAGGCTATGACTTAAAAAAATAACAACATTCATTTTAATATTTGGTATTCTCCTAATATGTTTGCACTCATTATTTTCTAACAAATTTGAAGCAAATTTTGGTGTAATTATTATTCTTTTATGATTTTCAATTTTAGTCCATTTTTACATTATCTTTTTTCATTTTTGGTCTAAAAGGACCCAAATTGTGAGCAAAATGTACAAAGACCATTGAATGTTATTCTGCATCTTGGAGAATTTGCATAAAGAAAATATTTTCTGGTGCGAAAGTAAACAAAAAGTAGGAAAAAAAATGATGAAATTAGAGGGTGGACAAGAAGACATCATATATAAATGAAGTGTGACTAACCAAAAATTGGGGAAGGTTCCATACAAAATCTAGCTGAAGAAAATTTGATCATAAAAAATCCAAAAATTTAAGGATGATGTTAATTAATTGACCAATCTGAAATGGACATTAACTCAAAATTGATAGTTGCTCACCAAGTGTTCGATAAATTATTAAACTAAACAAAAGCTACACCAGTCTTTATGATTTTTTGTTAATCTATTTTTTAGAATATTGGAATTGCATATTATTTGTTTATTTTTTTTTTCAGGAGGTTTAAAACTTAAGATGACATGTGCAACACAACTAAAATGCATTTTAGATATTTATTGATTTTCTTTGTTTGATATATTTTTTATATTTTAAATTAAAATATAATGCATGATAATGCATAAATTTAAAATTATAATTATAATTTATACAACATTATTAAATATGTATTGAAATAATATTTTAATAATGTGAATACAACAAACTTTGAACCAACATGATATACAATTGTATATATATACTATTTAAGAATACATGTAGTTTATAAATTAGAATAAGAAATGTAAATATATTGTAAATATACAATATTAAAAAATAGTATAAAAATGTTTATTTTTCTTTAAATTTCACTAATTCTGATTTTAGTCCGCTAATTTTTTCAACTTTAGTTATAATCCCTTGAGTTTACCAAATTCAATTGTTTAACCTTGAGCTAGCTAAAATAGGTTTACCAAATTCAATATTTTCTTCTCTAATTTCTAATAGGACGAAAAAATTGATTTTTGTCCTTATTTTCTTCCATGTTAATTATATTTTTTCGTACCCATTTTTCAATTATATTTTTATTTATTTTGCTAGATTCAATCTGATATGATAGTAATTTTTTTTCCTATAAATTGAGATTAATATTCAAGATTATAACAATCACAATTTTTCTTTCTTTTTTTGCCCTTTTTCCCCAATTACCTAAAGAATCCATTTATGCACAAAAGTTTAGTCAAGTGCAAGTACTTTGTGATAAGATGTTCATTTAAGACTTAAAAAAATAAAAATCTCGATCTGATTTTAGGTACTCAAGACTAATTACTTTGGTTCTTTCATGAAAATATTCATACTATTCACCTTATTCAATATTCACAGAAAGATGCTCCAAGAAATCTAAAATTGAAAAGTTTTGGGATCAACCAGGGTGATAGAAATGAACACAAAAATTCATGCGTACATACATATATTTTTTTAAATCTGCCTCTAAGATAAACATGAGGCTTCTACATTCTTGCAAATTCATGACACTTGATTTTAACTCTTATTGTTGAACAACCAAATATCTTGGAAGTTTCGATGAATCTATTTACAAGTTTTTTTAAAGCCGACGTTACACCTTGAGGTTCTTACTGGACGACGAAATGATTTAAATTGTATCAAATTTTAGAATAGATGCACTTAATTTCATCTTTGTACGTTTCTTTCCCCTTTTATAATCATGTATGTGTCGATTTGCGTTTTCAATTTCAGTACATAAATTGATGTTTTCTTTTTTTCGATTTTGTTGTTTATTTGCTGCATGGATCGAGAGATTTTGGTCCTTCAGACACTAAGAAAATATTCAAGTTACACTTGATTTTTTTGTGCCCATGAAAAGGAGAGACAAGTGCACGATTTTGGTCTCCAAAATGAATGTTGGTTGGTGAGTCCTCAATTCTAGGTTTGTCATTCCAATTAATGCTACCAAAGATTCTACTTGCAATATTAATTAGGATAGTCATCGTGTCAAGTTTTCGATTAATTGAGATTAATTTTATTATATAGGATGAAGCTCCGATGATATATAGATATTGTATTGAAGCTCTTGATACTACTTTGAATGATATTATGTTGTTGTCCGGTCCGTTATCTTTTGGATTACTTTTTTGGTGATAAGATTGTTGTGTTTGGAGGCGATTCTGACAGATATTGCAGGTTATTCCAAAAGGAATGAGGCATAATTTTGTTCATGTTACAATAAGTTCATCTCTTTTGTGAAAATGATTGTATTTTACTGAAACTTACAAGGAACATGCAGTTACAGAATCTGGAATCCATGGAAGGTTTACACAAATTGGGAGTTTTTTTTTTTTATTGGCTAACATCTATTGAAAATTGAAGTGAAGGATCACAAACTGAGTATAATTTTGATGTACAAATTCTGGATGATACTCTTTTTAGAGGTAGTGATGATCTGATCGGTCCTATTGTTGATAGTATTTATCCTGATTTTAAAAACATGACGGACGATCACAATTATTTGCATAACAGAGCAATTTTTAATACTATGTTGGATGTTGTTATGTCCAAAAATGATTACTTGATTCAGGTTAATAAAAATGAATCACGTATTTATTTGAGCTCTGGCAGTCCTTGCCATGCTGATTCAAATGTTTATCATCTTTCTGATATGCATACTCCTAAACTCTTGAATAGTTAAAGTGTTCGGGTGTTCTTGATCATGAACTGAATTTCAAAATTGGAACAATGATAATGTTATTTAGAAATATTGATCACTCAAGGGGTTTGTGAATAGAACCATGTTTGAACTTTTAATATTTTTTATTTTATTTTTAAAATTTTTTCCTCATCTTTTAAAGCTGAATATGTATTAATTCATTAAATCTTTAATGAAATGTTTTTTTTCCCAATATATAGATTGGTTATTACGAGGACGAGTGATATAATTCTTGAAGCTAAGGTTCTAACAGAAAATAATGCTGAATAGTTAATTTTGATACCTAGGCTTATGTCAACTCCATCTGGTCATAGATTGTCATTTAAAGTTTCAACGGAGATAATTTTCATAGGTTGTTTCATATGATATGTCTATATATAAAAGTCAAGGACAATCGGGATCAATTTCAAAAAAAAAAAAAAAATTACAGGACCAAAATCGAAAAGTCAAAACAATCGGAATCAATTTCAAAACTAAATAAAGTTACTGGACCATAAAAAAATTTAATCTTAATATTAATTCTTCTTTTCAAAGATTTTTCTTTAACATATCACATTGCTATGAATAAAATTAAATGTAATTTTAAAATATTAAAATCTTAATTAATTAATATAAATATTATAATAGGATGTGAATATAAAATTTAAATTTTATATCAATCCAATATAATATTTTAACATTTAAAATGTTTGGTAACAATAATGACCCTGCACTAGCACATAGCACAGGTGCAATACTAGTAAACATTATTTCGACGAGCAACAATTACCAACGAGAATAGTTATTTCAAATTCTTTAATCGCTAAGAATGGTGAATTAAATTGCACGTGTGAAACGTGGTCAGTTGACGGGTTGCTGCTAATTATTTGCCCAATATAATATGCTTCAAACATTTAAAAGAAAAAGGGGAAATTCAATTAAGTATTAGCTTAATACATAAATTCAACTATACAACTCACATCCTTAAATATTGCACATGCACGTTGAGTATACTATATTCTTGAAATATGATTTTCTATTTTAAAACTCAGTTTCAATCTTATTGGGTATTCCCTAGTTGAATATAAAATCTTCGATTTTTCTGCAGCTCACCATTAGCAATTAATGTAAGATAATTTTGCTTGATCTTCGGATCTCGATCAGTAGCCATCATTTCTTCCTTTTATTATTCGAATTCTTATATAAATCAATTTTATTTTATAACTTTTTTTTGTATTTTTATTATGAGTATGTCTCTTGTACACTAATTAATTATACGGTGCAATTGTACGAAATAAATAGTTTTAATGAAAACAACTAATATCGTTTAATGAAGATACTTAATATTGTTCAGTGAAAACAACTAAAATCGTTTATAAATGCACTTGAGTTGCAAGGTGTATGCACCTCACGTGTATAAGACTATGTCTTAAACATTACTTCCTCTGTCCAATTTTAGTAGGCATAAAACTTTTAAAGAGGTGCAGAATTAATTCTTTTATGTTATTTCCCTAACATTCCTCTTCACTTGTGGACTAAATTATCTTACTCCATCATTGGGGGGAAATTGACTAAGAACTAAAAATTTTAGGGCCCAATTGCTAAAAACTACAAACACTATTGCACTCTTTCTAAAACATACTCCCTTCGTCTCAAAAAGATCGCAACACTGAAAACGGCATGCAAACCAAGGAGAAAAGTGAAAAGTGGGTTTGAGTGTAATAAAGTAGGGGTATTGTGGTTAATTAAAGGTGGAGATGTTGACTTTTGTGGGTTTGAGTTGAAATAAAGAAGAGATTTGAGTGACAATTTTGAAAATAAAATGATGTTGTGGGGATGTTAGTATTGTGTGTTATATCCATTTTGGGAGTATTGCAGTAATGTTGGAACGTCCAAATAAAACAAATGTTGCAGTAATCACGGGACGGATGAAGTACAAAACATAACATAAAATACCAATATTACCCTTCTTTCTATTTTACCCAACTCCCCGAGTCTCTCTCTGTTGACGTAAAACCCCCCGACTGGAGCAGAAGCCAAATCAGGGGGATATCAATGTTGTGCTGCTAATTCAAATTTTTAAATTCAAATGTGTATCTCCATATGATCGAAATTAGGCGGAGGTGTACAAGAATCAGGTAGAGGTATGTTCGATTTCGAATTTTTTGGTTAAATTTTATTTTTTTGAAAATTCACCTGTTGCTCAAATTTTTCACTTATGTAATGTGGAAATCCTTATTTTTTTACAGAGTATTTAGCGTATGGTGAAATGGATTTATCTGTATTACTTAGCTTGAAATTCGATGGTGAGTGTAAATTGATCGAGGTCAATGGGGCGATGGCCAATGTCGCTGCTGAATTGGTTTGGATTTCGAATCTGCTTCACTAGCTCAAAGCTCTCCCACTTACTCGCCCTCAACTCTTAATTGACAGCAAGGGTGCAATTTTTCTGAGCCAAAATATGGTTGTTCACAACAGGACGAAGCACATTGACCTTGATTATCACTTTGTTCGTGAGTTTGTTTCCTCTGACAAGATTGTTACTAATTTTTTTATCACATCATCTTCAACTTATTGATATCTTCACAAATAGTCTTCCTCATCCTGTCTTCGAGTTTCTACGTTCCAAGCTCTGTGTTTGCCTTCACCTCACAAAACGTTGAAGGGGTAATTTAAATAATAGGTGGGAGTAAATAATATTTAAATTCAAATTGTATAGATAACTTTAGAATAATATCTTATATTGTAATTTCCAGTGATTTACTTTCCTTGTATAATTGACAGGTATATTAAATTGTGTCAAACCGCTTCTGGAATTTCCAATTTCAAATGGCACATGAATGACACGCTGGTGAAACAACGCCGTTTTGCATGATTTTCGAAAAAAAATAGAACAAAAATTGAGCAATTCTAGTAGTTATGGGACTAAATCATCCCAAAAGATAGTTAGGGGACAAAAATTGAGCAATTCTAGTAGTTATGAGACTAAATTTTTCCAAAAATTAATTATGGAACGAAAATTGAACAATTTTAATAGTTATGAGACTAAATCGTTCTAAAAAAAAAAATTACGGGATTAAATCGAAAAAGGTAAGAAGTTAGGGATTTAGAATATAATCCCCTTGTTTTCTGAATCAATAAGTTAGTACTATTTTAATATTTGTTGAACCCTTGTGCTCTCTCTAGGCTACTATGGTAACTTCAATTGCATTTTTACTTGTAACTAAGTTTACATTGGCGCTTCCGTCAAAAAAGAAAAAAGTTTACATTGGCGCTTCTAGGGAACCATCCATACGGATATGCAATAGTTGATGCCATTGCCACCTTTTTATGCTAAAGTTCAAATTATGACTCGAATTTATAACCTCAGAACATTGGCAGTGATGCTCTAACCACTTGAAATTATGACCTCACGGAATAAATAATAATGTTTTAACCATTCGACTCATGACCTCACTGCATATGAAACTTACACCTTTCAAAGACATATTAAGAATTTGTGGATTTTCAATAATAATTTCAAATAATCTGAAATTAACATTTAAAATTTATTAGATCAATTACTAATACTCTTTTCAAGTTTTATTTAAATTACTAAAAGAACCATGTGCATGATTTTGAAAAATATTACCAAATACTCTATTGGCCGATAAAAAAACATAACCTATTTTACTGATCGAAAATTGCAAAACCATAAAAGAATCAAAATCCATTAATAAAGTGTGATATTTCACCAACTCAAAAAGATTCACAACCTAAATATATTTTGTAATTTTAATTTCAAACGATAATATTCAAATTCACACTCTAAATACAGATAAAAACTCATAGAGTAAGTTATACAAAAATTACCTAGTTATCAAGTATTCAAGCAGTCTAAGATTTCAAACAACATACCCTCCTCAAGCCCACTTAGAATTTTCTAAAATTTTACATACGAGTGTTTGCACACAATTGAGATCCGAAGCAAATAAGTTAGTGAAACTTGTTGATTATCCGTAAGGTATAGTCATCTGCTTAATTAATTTTAATTATATCATCAAATGTGTGCTTTTATTTTTATGCTCCTATTTTGTGCTTATTTACTTTTTGATTGATACATTAGATATTACGCATGAAAGGAGCCCAGTTTCAAGGATTTTGTTTATGTTTTTGGAGGGGCCTTGGCCCTTGGGAAACTTTGGTCTCCATTTTGGTGGTTTTATAGTTTATACAGTTTATTGTGTCCAGTTATGAAAGATTATATTTCCTTGAAATTTCTTTAGATTGTAATTGTTTTTAGACATCTTCACCTGCAATTTTATTTTTTTATTTTTTATCGGGCAAAGTTAGATGTTAGTTGTTAGTAGTTAGTACATCAAGCACCCAAATACTCCATGAAATTGCCAATACATCTTATAACTCCCATAACTCCTATTCGTTCCCATACGAATCTTCACCTGCAATTTTAATCATTATTAATATAGTAAGTCTTATTTGCTTATGTTCCTCTGCTTCTTTACTCTCCCTTTCTTGCAACTCATTTTATACCATCTCATTAATGCATATATACCTTTGAGTGGCCGGTCCTAGGAATATTGAGGCCTGAATCAAACTATAAAACGAGGCCCCCCTCACATTTTTACGAACTCAAAAATAACATAAAATCATTTTTTTTTCGAAACAACATAAAATCATTTCTAAAAGATTAATAATGTAAAATTACAAAATATATTATCACACTTAAAATAATATAATAATTATGTCTTAATATAACAACTCATCTAACAGTTTTTGCGGCAAAAGTATTAATCAAGTCAGAATAATCAAGTTCTTCAATAATTCCTTTATCAATTGATAGCATAGCTAACCCATTCAATCTTTCCTGTGACATGGTTGATCGGAGGTAAATTTTAATGAGCTTTAACTTTGAGAAACTTCTTTCTGTACTTGCAACTGTAACCGGTATTGTCAGCGTAATATTCCTTAAAACTTCTTTCTGCACTCGAGACTTAAAAGAAGAAATCAAATTAAAAATACTCATTCAAAAACAAAAAGCATAATATTTGACTCAAGCACTCTCTCAATATTTTTTTCTCATTCTTTTGTTTTTATTTCTATTTTTTTCCCAGTGTCTTCTATATTCTTTCTGATCCTATTTATCCTTTTTATTATTATTTAATTTAGGATCTTGATTCTCTTATATTCCTTTTTTGTTATTATTTAAATTAGGATCTTCATTTTCTTATAGAATATAGTCCTTTTTAATTAGGTCAATTTCAATATTTATTTGATTAAGATATCTTCTCATATTAAGCATTGATCTATTACGAATAAACTTAAGATCTTAAGTATATATATATATATATATATATATATATTTATACACGGATCGTGCAAAGATCTATATCAATAGTATCATGTGGATCTTTTACAAACACAAATAGAAGATTACTGAGAAATTTCATAGTCCATGAGTTAACCTGAAAAAAGCTTTTACGCCCAAAAAACGTCTGCGCCTATTCATCGGCATTACGGCAACAAGGGCTAGCCTTCATAGTTAACTCATGAATATCACTGGAAAGCTCAAACCTACTGGTTAAACCAACTCTACCTTTGATATATCAAATTACAGATCATTATAGGAATATAATTCCAAATGCACATGATAGTAGAGTATATTTAAGTCAGGCCATGATTCAATACAAGTATTCTAGCCGTCCATAGAGGCGGCGATCATCAGAAATATAAATATAAAAACAAAATAACAACAATTATACCTTAATGAGCCTTTACCATAAACAAACTTATAAACAGATTTATTACAAGGCTACAAGGGTTGCACACAAGAGAGGGGTAGAGAGAGAAAAAAGAGAGGGCGAGTCTAAACTCAAGCGTATCTCTCAAATGAAAAATCACACCTATTTATAGATGAAAGAGCCGGACATGAAACCCCGGATTTCAAAACAAAAAATAAACAAAGGAAAAAAAACAAAACCGCAAAAGTCAAAAAAGTAAAAAGTATGAATAGTAATTCCTATTCAAAAACAGTTCTTTGTTTGCTGTCGTAAGCAATGACAAAATTTTATTTTGTCAGATACTGTAGACACATCTTGCTGAAATGTGCTAAGTCAAGATCTTCACTAAATCGCCAATAATGAAGCCACGACACTTGCGTCTTGCACTCTCAACTGACGGAATGAATCCGTTCGGTATCCAAAGTACCAACCATAGTACATGGCCAGTGATTCTGTTAGTTTATAACCTTTCACCCGAGTTGTGCATGAAGCGCACTTACATGATGTTGTCTATGTTGATATCAGGACCCAAACAACCTGGTAACGACATAGATGTATATCTGGCTCCTTTGATAGAGGACTTGAAGCTCATGTGGGATGAGGGTGTCGATGTGTATGATGCTTGTAGAAAGGAGAATTTCAAGTTGAAGGTCATGCTGTTTGGAACTATCAATGACTTTCCCTCTTACGGGAATCTATCTGGATATAGTGTGAAAGGGGCCGATGCGTGTCCTTGTTGTACCAAGAAGACACATCACATTCGCTTGAGTCATTGTAGGAAGACCGTTTATATGGGACATAGGAGGTGGTTGGACCCAACCCATAAGTACAGAACAATGGCCGATGCATTCGATGGCACAATTGAGACAGGTGAAGCACCACGTTTATTGTCAGGTTCGGATGTATTGAATGAGATGAAGAATATCGACACACAGTACGGAAAGATCTTCGCAAAGAGTGTCCCCACTAGAGGTTGGAAGAAGGAATCAATTTTCTTTCAATTGCCCTATTGGAAAGAGTTGTATGTTAGACACTTCATTGATCTAATGCACGTTGAGAAGAACGTTTGTGTCAGCTTGCTCAACACTCTCCTAGCTGATAAGAAGTCCAAGGATGGTTACAATGCAAGAATGGATATGATTGATATGGGAATAAGAGCAGAATTAAAACCTATGCCTAGAGAAAGGGGTCAACCGTTCTTACCTCCTGCTGCACACACCTTGTCCAAGAATGAAAGAAAAAAGTTACTTCATCTGCTAAAGGATGTGAAAGTACCAGAGGGTTATTCCTCCAACATACAGAGACTTGTATCAGATGATGGCGTGAGACTGATGAATCTGAAATCGCATGACTATCATGTCATCATGGAGACTTTCTTGCCCATTGCAATCGTTCTATCACGCTTTGAAAAATGTCGCATGACCATAACAAAGTTATGTTGGTTCTTCAAGGCAATGAGTAGCAAGGTCATAGATCCTAGAAAATTGCTTGGTTTTCGGAGGTGATTGTGGGGACTCTCTGTGAGCTTGAGATGTATTTCCCCATCATTTTTTGATATAATGGTTCACCCTAACGATTCATTTGGTACACGAGACAAGGATGTGTGGTCCTGCTCGCGTATGAGATGGATGTATGGTGTAGAGATATATATGAAAGTGCTCAAAGGATATGTGATGAATAAGTCCAGGCCGAGGGATGCATTGCGAACGCTATTTAGTAGAAGAAGCGTTCAGTCTTGTTGCGAATTTATTCGAATGTCGATACAATTGGACTTCCAGGTTACCCGGTACACCAATAGGATGGATGGTGAAGGCATTACGGTGGTCAACTTTGTAAGTGTTAACATGGAGGAACTAACACGGATGCACTTGTGCGTACTTCTAACACGGTCGACGTGCTTCCTTTTATTGACCTGCACATGCGATCACTTGCTGAGAAAAATTCCACCCGAGATAGATCATGGATTGAAGTTGAGCACAATCGCACGTTTGTTGACTGATTCAATGGTTATGTAGCAAATATGTTGTCACGGAAACGAGAATCGATAAATGAAAGAGTTAAGTGGTTATCCAGAATGCCTGATAGACATGTGTATTCATACAAGTGTTATCTTAGCAACGGATACACATTTTATACCAGAGATCATGATGCCACAAGTACTATGCAGAATAGTGGAGTGTCCATTACTGCAACTGCAGTGGATCAATCAAATACTACTTACTTTGGACAGATTGTCAACATTTGGGAACTCGACTATATTGTTCACCGTCAACCAATCTTCGAGTGTAGTTGGGTGAGGATCCCTAACGGGGTCCAAGTTGAAAGTTCTGGGTTAAACGCTGCGTTGATTTGAAGAATGTGGGATCTGAGATGACCCATACATAATGGCGATCAAGCTCAACAAATTTTCTATGTCCCCTACCCAGGTTAATAAGAAATGGTCCATTGTGGTTCTCACAAACAAATTTAACAATAGTTTCAGATTAGCGACCATGTCGATGAAGATGTTGATACAATTGATGATCCTTTTCAGAACTTCACTCATTCTCATACCATCTTTCGATGATCCTGCAAATCCACGCCCATACCGTAGAAATAATTAGAGATAAAGATGAATATGGCAATCCGGATCTTGTTAACATTTATGGTCATGAACGAAAAGGTCAACCAAAAATGAAAAAAAAAAAAAATAAGTGCTAAAAAAGAAATGTCGACTTTATTGAATGTTGTTTCTTCCGCTATATTAAATGTTGTTTCTTTTGCTTTATTAAATAAAGTGAACTGGATCAACAGGTTCCGAGGCAACGAGATAATGAACATTGTGGACATTTTGTGTGTTGCTTTATTGAAGATATAATCTGCGCTTCTCTAACGAACATTTCTCTAAATGTAAGTCAATTTATCGATTTATTTAAATTATTATTGATTGAATAAAAATTCATACTATATTGATTGATTCGTTGTTTGCAGTTTGTCTATGAACGTGAGCTCAATTCTTACTCTAAGAAAAGATCGAGAAATGGAAAAACGATTGGATGGGGGTTTTTTACAATCGATTCTTATATTCATAATGATATTGAGTGATCGTTGCTTGAAATTTTGGTAGCATGTAATTAAATTATATATTTGTGATGATATATATTTCATGTTTTTGGTGTATTGGACGTATGTTTATGATTGTATGTTTATTTATTTCATGATATCGATGTGTATGTTTATTAATTTATTTGATGTTTTGGTATATATATATGTGGTATAAGTTTTGGTTTATGGTTTTATTATAGGATTTTTGGTTTATGGTTTATGGCATTGGACGTATATATAAGTTTTGGTTTATAGTTTTATTATAGGATTTTTAAAATATAAATTAATAATTTAAAAAAAAGATATTGGACAGCGGTTAATAAATCACTGCCTATGTAAATATAATAAACAAAAAATATAAAAAAAAATTATGTTAGACAATGATTTATTAACTGCCGTCAAAGCCAACTTCTTGAAAGGGTTGAAAAACCGCTGTCCAATCTTGTTCTTGGATAAGCGGTTTTTTATCACCGTTGTCCCAAGCTTGGACGGTGATACTTGGAGAGCTGTTATAACCGCTCTCCAAGGTCATTTTCACAGTTGCCAAAGCCCAAATGTGTATTAGTGTCCCTTGATAAAAAAAAACACAAAGATATGGTCTGGAAATGGGTAGATGAGTTGAAATTTCCCGATAACTATGTGTCCAACTTATCTCGATGCGTAGACTGGAAAAAATTGAAAATGTTAGGGATGAAGAGTCATGATTGTCACGTGTTCATGCAGAGACTACTCCCAATTGCTTTCCGTGAGATTCTGCCAGCTAAGGTTTGACAAGCTATCACTGAAATTAGCTTGTTCTTCAGGGAGTTAACATCGAGGACCATTACTGTGGAAAACATGACTCGATTGGACAATGATATCCCAGTGATCTTGTGCAAGTTGGAACAAATATTTCCACCCAAATTTTTTTAATTCGATGGAGCATCTACCCGCCATCTTGCATATGAAGCAAAAATTGCTGGTCCAGTACAATACAGATGGATGTATCCATTTGAGAGGTAATCTATTTAACTCATTTTAACTATTTGATAATTTATTTAATTAGACAATTCAATTCACCCATTCAATCGAATTAAGTATCTTCTCAACTTAAAGTTAAGTGTGGGTAACAAAGCACATGTGGAAGCTTCAATTGCGAATGCTTATTTAACAAAAGAAGCATCAATGTTTTGTTCCCATTATTTTGAGGAGCATGTGTGTTGGGGTTATACGTGAAAGTATGCTTTTACTTTGTATAACCTATGTATTAAACACTTATTTACTGAAATAAATTGTTTATCACTTTTGCTTTAAATATGATTGAATGTTATATATATTTATCGCAAGAAGAAGAAGAAGAAGAAGAAGAAGAAGAAGAAGAAGAAGAAGAAGAAGAAGAAGAAGAAGAAGAAGAAGAAGAAGAAGAAGAAGAAGAAGAAGAAGAAGAAGAAGAAGAAGAAGAAGAAGAAGAAGAAGAAGAAGAATTTACTTATTTTTATTTTTATTTTTATTTTCAGCTGCAAATTCTTATAAAATTTATGCATGCTTGATTTGTGAAAAAATATTTTTACATAGAACGTTGATTTAAATTAGTCATTAAAAACCTACGAAAAATTGGGGTGTGATAGTAAAACTATCTTTAATAATTTGATGAGCTATGTTGGGAAAGTTTCTGATACTGGATTGCTGCCATATCTTTCAATGATATATCTAATCTTGCTAGATAAGGAGTTCAAGAGAGAAGATAAGGAAACTATAAGTTGATATGTCATTTCATGACAATTCCACATACTAACAAGGTCAAAGGGTAGTTGATTTACCCATTCCAGATCCCACATATACCAGACATCAGACATCTGCATATCCAAAACCACCTGCCAAGGCATAATGTTGCCCCAGACTTTGGCTACATTCCTCATAAAAATTCTTCTGTGACTATGTCACACTGTCTTCTGGCTATATACAGATACATAATGATATGCTACAGGTGTCTATCAATGTCTTTAGTCCAAAGGCAATTTTTTTGGAGAATGTTCATTTCTACTCCAACAGGGGGAGGACTTCCTAATGTTGCTCAACCTGGAGAAAATGTAGATAATGGAGGAGGTGGGCTAAGTGGAGTTCAAGCAGATACATATGAGGAAGAAGATAACACTAACAAGCTTATTGATAAAGGTAGAAGCTGCTTGAGAAAGAGAAGAAGAGTTACAAGTCTGTATGGTAATTTGAACATTTGAGGAAGATGGTAAAAACATACAGATAGGGAGAGTTCTTGAAGATAGGGGAGTATGTGCAGACTTTTAAAGATGCGTGTGATATGATCAGCCAAATCCTCTCCTCCTAGTTCTGTTTAGAATTTTCTTTCGATGTTTATTGTTGGTTGTTAGTTTTTATTTAGTTTAAAAACTTTATTTTTTTTGCATCAACTATTTTGGTGTTTTTAAAGTTTATCTGAACAACAGTTGTTTAGGTTGTTTGAACAAATTTGGACATAATACACTTTTGGTACTTTGTATATTCTGTTTTATTTGGCTAGTAGATTTGCTTCATTAAATCTTTTGTTTTTACTTAACACATATTATTGTTGAGTTTTCATCAGGTGTGTTGTAGTAGAACTGCTAAATTGGGGGAGATTATTGATGTTGACAGTTTGTTGTACAATATGTTGGACAACATTTCTGATAACATCTGAAATTTTATCCCTTCTCCTAACACTAACTCTTGTTTATATGTTGTTCCTAACGCCTTTAAATGTTGAATGACGACCTAGAAGATTTCAGATCGTGCAGTGCAGATTCGAAGAGTGAGTTAATAGGCGCATCATGGAAGAGACTTTCAAGCAAGATGGAGTTAGCAGGAGAAATGTTTCTAGGTCCTTTCAGACTGTCCAAGTAGTTTAGATTGCACTTGTGTATGTTTCCTATATATACAAGCTGCAAAGATCAACAAAAATAAATGAAGTAAACAAGTATCAGTCTATCGAGTGTTCTAGTACATCTAGGTTGATAGGGTCATTACTTGCGTGTTTAGGTTGCGGGCACTTTCTTGCTGTCTTGTTCTCTGTCGCGAACTGGGGAATTGCTATCACATTCCAAGCAACAATTAGTTTTGTTCTTAGATTAATTAAGCTCAAATGAGATCAGTCTTTAGTCCATAGAATAGATAATTTGGTTGTGTTACTCTAAATCATTTCTAGATCTTATAATCATTGTACAAGATCTATGTTTATGTCACTGATTATTATAGTGAGAACTTTCATCTTGAGACACACATAGACTAATTTAGCATATGTAAAGTTTTGAAACCATTTGCATGTGTTTTTAAGTTTTTCGATGTTTACTGTTGTGTGATATGTTATAATTAATATTTTACACAACATCTATAAAAATCACCAACACACACTTTCAAACACGAATTCAAACTGCCATGGTTGCCCAAGAAAGAGATGACACACGCATCCAGAGAGACGACATCACACCGGTTGGTATTCAAAAACCCCAATAGATAAAGAACTTGCACTCGTTTATTCGTAAATACCACAATATTGTGACTTAACCACCGGGTTTATCTGAGTTAGGATTAGAAGATGATACACGAGAAATTTTGATGACAACATTCCCAGAGATAACATTTTCACAAGCAACGAAGTCAATAATAAACATACAAAATTTCCCATTAATCGTGCATATGCCGATTGGAATATCCAATTCCTCTTGTCATAGGTTTGTTCGGTTTAGCATAGCAAAACAACCGAAGGAGCATGAACAGTGGACCTATATTGCTTGAAGATGGTATTTTGAAGCGTCAATGACGTGTTCTTCGTCCAAAATGGGTGGACCATCATAAGGGGTAATATCATCACCCTCGAGTAGCAGATCTCAAGAAATACGAAGATTCACACATTCATTCTTGCGATGGACTGTGTCGCCACAATTGAACAACGACCTGACATTGCAAAACGGGTAGGTAGGCTGCCTCAGCAGGTGTAAGCAAAGGCAACGGGGGTGGTAGTCGGGGATGGACGATGGAGCAGGAGACATCATGTTGGTGAGTATCCTTAATCGTCTCGGGATGGAATAAATAAACATATCCTAGAATTGAAATCTCAACCGACATATGTAACGAGAGACATGTTGAGATGGCATCTCTTATCTATTAATACACATCAGTAGTTAATAAAATTCGAAAGAATAGGTGTCGATTGTACGCAGGCCATGTCGAAGATTCTAATATTTTTGGTATTGCGTCGCATCATAATTCAGGGTCAAAAACTCTTTTGACATATATTTGTAAAGCTCATCCTAGTTAAAAAATTCGGCCTTGTCATCTTAATGGTGGGCTTGCTTGAGGTGTCGCCATAAAGCGGTCACACGACAATTAACTTTTTTTTGCCACCAAGGCGACTTCATTGCGTTTAGGCGGAACCGCTTTGAAGTCGAAAGTGTCGCCAACCGTGGAAAACCAAATAACAAAATCATCCAAAGATGTCATTGCCATTGAGTTTTGGGCATCTAGGAGGAAACGTCGATGCTATGTGTTGGGGTTATCTTGAAAAGTATGCTTTTTACTTTGTATAACCAAAACCAAATTTTTATTTATTTATTTGAAAATAAATTATTTATTCTTTATTGCATTAAATATGAATGAATGTTATATATATTTCTTTGCATAATTGCTCAATAAATAAGTGCGTGTTACATTGTAGTTAATTTGGTGATACCGGATCACGTAGATCAAATTAACAGGTTCCTCGTAACTAAGTACAAATTCACAACCTAGATGGAAAATGAACAAACCATCGTGAAACGTTGAAGTGTAACGCTCAGATTGACATGTCTTGACCAAGAGATTACACTAGTGCATTATGATGCGCTGAATAGGACCTACAGGAGGATAAATTCTACGGTACTGAATATACAAGAATTAGACCTCAGTGGTTCGTTGTTTCTTAATCTCCGTTCCTTAAATAGAATCGTGTGAAATTAATAACTATTGCTTTGACTTATGTTGTGAAGAGAATCAACACGATTCGATACCTTATATCTTGGGCAATATTATTAGTTACACGACGATTGCTAAGATTTATACGGAGAATCGTGTGCAAGTACGTCTTGCTTGATTTGTCCCCTTGGTGGACTCAGAATCTTTATCATACCAAATCTTGCAAGTGGAAATTTATTTCCGGTATGGATAATAATGTTGAGCTGTCTTTACTCCAAGGACAAAGATATTAATTAATATAAAGCCTGTTCAGTGGCCTAATTAATTAGTGTACTAAGATAATCTTAAACACGAGAAATAATGACCGGGAGCCATATTATTGTGAAGTCGTAATATGGGTTAAGATGGATAGTTCAATATTAATTTTATAGTGGAATAAATTAATATTAATGGCCTTGAATAATATTTTGGCTAAATATTAAAGTTTCATAGCCCATTGGAGGTCCAATCTTAATTCTCCTAAAGACCCCTCAAATAGTCCAATTAAAGTCCAATTAATGAAAATGAGAAGAAAATATTGTTGCCTTATTTTTCCAATATTTTCGAAAATATTAAGAGGAGAAAGAAAAGATTTTATGGAATAAGTATTCTTGAGATACAAATTTATCCCATAAATTCAAGAAAAGTCAAAGATATTTTTTCCTTCCCTATTTAATTGAAATTTTCGAAAATTAGCAAGGCAAGAAGGAGGAGAAGATTTTGTTGGGAGATATTTTGGGAAATAGAATATATTAGATATATTCTTGATTGTATCTTGAGGAAGAAGCATTGAAATTTCCCAAAGACCCAACTAGGTCAAATTTTCGTCCCCCTGCTCTATAAATAGGGGATGGATTTTTCATCCCAAATGCAATTCCATGTGTTGGTCATTCTGCTTGCTAAACAACTACGTAGAGGAAAAAGAACACAAGGGGATGATAAAATCCTAGTTTTTCGTAATAATGATATTTTTCCTGCTAATCAACTTTGTAGGGGATGTAAATACTAAAAACTAAGGCAACATTAGTGCAACATTAAGGGAAAAAGACCCATAAACCATAGAGTTGTATAAAAATAAAAGAAAGCCCAATAAAATAAATAAGCGGAATTTTATTTTATAATAAGAGAACTGCACTCATCAAAAGTTGACAAGTGTCCCCTTTGCTATGCTGCCGCGTGTTATCTCAACAATTTTAAAATAGTTTTTTAGTATATTATTTTTATTGTTTAATTTTAAATCAAATCTTCAATAAATCATTCCATCCATCTCTTCGCAACTTCTCCTCTAAAATGAGCAAACCTAATTTTGGGATGATACGCAATGAAAATTTGACCAAATCCGATCGCGAAAGACACTGCGCGTATTGCGGCGGCGTGACGACTTGGGTGTCGAACAGGAGGCCGCGCACGGTGGTGGTTTTACGGACGATGGTAATGGAAGCGGCGGATGCGACGACGGATCCTGGAACGGCGACGATGGTGATGGACGCGCGGAAGCGACTAGAGAACATTGGCGACGAAGAAGGACGCGGCGGATGCGACAAGTGATCCTGGAACGGCGACGATTTGCTTCTGAACGAACCGCGATTCAGATATATAGATCGACGATTGGGCTCTGTCAGTTTTCCTGCAACTCTATAGCATTTATGTCTAAGAGTGTCCCGCGTGTTTTTTTTTTATTGTTATTCCATAGATTTCGAAACTTTAATCATTTAATTTTTCTGATATATGTAGTGAGTCATTTAGCTTATCTGAATACAGACTGAATTAATGGATGAGGCCAGCACATTTTGGAATCGAGTTTCGAAATATTTTTCAATTCAAATTTGTCCTGAATGTGTATTTGGTCGGAACCGCTTATATTCATCGGCGTAGTTTAACCTCTCAAAGCGTTATGTTACAGGTAAGCCGTGTTTTTTTTCTGCGATTATAAGTTTTCAAAGGTATGGTGCTCTGATCTTGGGTTTAAATATACAGGCTGACTTGAATGAGGAATATTTTACTTCGCCTATAGAATAGTCTCTCACTTTCATCATCGTTAGTCTTCTATTATCGCCTCAAATAGGTAAGTTAATTTTTTTGTTTCGATTCTTTTGCTTTTCTTATAACCGACGATTCGTGAAATACTATACACATTTCGAGAGAGAGAACGTTGATTATTCTGCAGGTGAAAGACTTCATACGTGTTCATAGGTGTTCTTGGCTTTGGTGGCTTTTGCTTTATGTTGAGTGCAAGTGAGTAGAATAACTCATTGCCTCTGATTAAATACTAACTTCTGATATCTGTATTCTGTATTACATTAATGTCATGATTTGGTTCTTTTGTTTATTTAACAGGACCACAGGATATCCGGTAGTTATATTGTTTATTCTACATAAACTTTGTTCCCTTTCTATAGATATATTACATACACAAGAATTAAAAAAAAATCATGTATCTAAATTTGATAGTAGTCTTTAAGCTATTGGAATGATATGAGCTTATCATATTATTTGGTGATTTCTTGTGCTTTAACTCAAAGTTGGGTTAATGCAAAGTTACTGCCACTGGTGAAGCAGGCTTTGCGCTTCACAAATTATATATTTTACCCAAAATAAGGATTCTTAATTTGCCCAAAAAAAGAATTCTTGTGTGGAAAATGTCATGATTCCTCTTATACCAGGGAGTGTTAATCATCTTGAGTTTATAATTTTGTTGAGGCATACTTGGTTTTCTATTTCCAATTTTCCACAAGCTTAGTCTAATAAGAATTAATCTGGCCTATAAGACTCACTCGATTTCTTTTAACACAGGGTTTTGTTAAAATTTGCATTATAATGCTCCTTTTTAATCCAATCAATGAGAAGTTCTTCTTGGCTTGATTCTCATTCGCAAAGGTAAGCAATTGAAAAGTGCTTCTTCACTTCTATCTTAATCACATAAATTGATTCTTATGCCTCTTCCCTCTCCGTTAGTGCAGGATCCGTTGGCATAGATGCTCACTTTAATCTTTCGGAGCTCAAAAAAGAGCCTTGGTGGGGAGTACAAGCAAGACACTCTTTTTATATGGGCATAGTAAAAGAGCACTAAATGCATCCTTGCTGCATATTCTCAACAAATGAATAGCTCTAAGGATGAGGTGAGTTTTTTTTACTGTTTTTGCCGAAATAGGAAAAGCATGGTCGTCATCTATTTGCGACAATCAAGTTTGCAAATCTTTGGACATAACACCAGAAACAAAGAGAAATTGCATAGATTTTTTTTTTCATGGGTGATGGAGAGAATGGATATAGTCCTCAAATATATCTATATTGGATATCAAAAAGTATGCATGTTCTTTTTTGCTATTTCTGTAAAGTATGTTGATTAACCTTTTCCATACACACAAAATTTTGTTGTTTATGAAAGTCATCAATAACAATATGATGTATACAGTATATATATATTTTTTCATTTCTTTTTTTGTACTTCATTCTACAAAGTGTAGAACCAGTAATAAGTGAATATCATTCTTGATGTTGGTGAAAAGCATCAATAGAATGAATCAACTTACAGGGCATGACTTAGAACAAGGAGGGAAGGTTCAGCGGCTCAACACGTCAGATGGACTTGCTGAAGTGCTTCAAGCAGCTTTAGACACTGTGAAATGGCAGGTCTGACACTTGATTTTGTGTCATCATTTCATCCCTCTTATTTCTTGAAGTTTCTCGCATTATGATTTTCAGTCTCTCTTTGAGTCGAACCCTTTAACCTCATACCAGAGATATTGTTATTTGTTGTCAACTTTGGCATAAATGCACCTTAACTAATCTAATCATGTTTTCTTATTTCGTGTCATACCTGATTCTGCTTTTCCAAATAGGAGATTTTAGTAGTTGTTTATTATCAGATTAGTATTTCTATTAATTAGATCTAATTGGATTGTAAGAAATTTAATGTATTATGAAGTTTTGCTTTATTTGATTGCTGATTAATTGGTGAGATATCACATTTAATGGCCTATAATTGGTTAATTTTAGTTAGAGAATTTTAATTGAAGTAGCATTAATATAGTTGTCTTGGTTGGAGAGTTTAGATTTAGAATGGTTAAATTGTGTATAATGAATTGATGGACATAAGAGACCATATGTTAGTAGAAGTTCATTTTATCAAAGGTACAATTTAATCATTCTTTACATTTTCATTTGTTCATTACCAATGAAAAGTCCATAGTCCGTTAGCCTTTGATTTCATCTTTCATATACTATTCCCTCAAAAATTTAGAATTTATTCTTATTGTATCTGCATCAATGTGAGTACTAATTGGTGTTCAAGGTCCGTGTAAAATCTTGGAAAGTCCTGTGTCTTGACGATCAACAACGTGTCAAATATCTTAATGAGCAGTTCTGGTATCAAACATTTGACATTTTCCTAAGCACTCATTTTTCTATAAATTAAGGTTTTTTGGGAACATGAATGCTACTCAAACTGTGCATCTTAGTTTTGTGTCATTGGGAGTAAGTTAAAGCTAAAATACGACCAAGAAAATTTCCTAGGATTATTATTTATCTAGGAACATGAATGTCTAACAAGCACTAGACGGACTCATGGTGATTTTGATAATTTGGGCCCGAATCTTGGAAAATCGTTAAATATTTTAGGACACACTCAACCACACAACCAAATAATAGGTCTTCATGAATAATAAGCGGAGAAACTATACAAATGATAAAAAAAAAATCACTGGACATATGTTTAAAGAATAATTTTCATGTTTCTTTCTGCACTTGAATCTGCAGAGCTTAAGCTTAGTTAACAGGGGCTCGAAAAATTTAGAAGGATGCTGACATAACAACTCTTTCATATATGTACACACACATATTACTCTCTATGTAATGAATCCTGATTTATTTGTCTTTTTATTGGTCTAATGTTATGATCTTGCATCTACGCCTTTCACTTTCCTTCCCATAGTTCTCACTCTCTCTCTTTCTCTTTATTTTTTTCTTTGATGCAGGATTGATTTTTTATATTTGGATAGTGGTGTTTTATCATAGCATGTATGTGTTGAAAGGATCATGGGGTGAGGGGTGTCGAAGAATGTAAAAATGAAAGTTTATCATCATTGGTATGGAATATCCCAATGGTTTAGGAAGATTGGTTGCTTTGGTATATTTATCAATCAAAATTTTACAGTAAGACTTGATTAATTTGTTCCCGTGAAGCTCGGACATGGGGGTCGCTACTCGCTATTAGGTTTGTGCTTGATTATGCTAGAAGACAAGTCGTAGAATAATTTTTTAACACTGTAAATTAAAGTAGCCGTAAAGAAAGTATGCAAAATAGATTTAGAATCAAATTTCAATTTAATGCTTGATTTACTCATAGGATTTTTTAAGCTTATTTTTTATTTTAACAGTTCAATAAATTTTATTAATGGATAAAAGTATAATTAGATTAAATTATATAAATTTTAACAAATATGCAAAATTATTAATTCATATTTTCAGCTTTTATAATGTTTTTACTTATTAAATTAAATATATTATGTAGGTCCCGAACGGGTTTATGGCGATGTGTTTCTAGAGGGAGGGTGAATAGACTTCGAAAAACTTTTTTCTCAGATTGATCGGTGTGATTGCAGTTTGCCTAATCAGAGTCTTAGTGAATCGGTTTTGATGATATCTAACTTCTTGATCGCTTTGAGGGCGAATCGATCGGTGTCTATCGGTTTAACTTGTCAGCGGAAGATTAGTTTATACCCGTGTGAAAAATCGATTTATAACAAATCGATTCCGGTTGTTTTCAATTAGATGACTATGGAGTCAATCGGATCGGATCGATGCTTGGTGCTAGTCGATCCTAACTTCGTATTATGTATGCGGATTTAATCAAGTTGTGTGCAATAGTGTAAAATAATTAATCAAACAGGTAAATGCACACAAGATTTATAGTGGTTCGGACAACAAGTCCTACGTCCACTCTTCCCAATTCATCTTGTATGTAGAACATGATTCTGAGTGATTGCAATATCACTTATTCGTCCACTTGAATATATGTACGTTCTTAGCTACAATGTTATAATACCTCATTTCCGACTAAGCTAGGCGGTTAGGGAGCAACAACTTCCCGCAGCCCATATATTCTCGCCGAAAGATAGATATGTCGAATCGATGTCTCGCTTTTTTGAAAACCATGAGATCGGTTTACTACCTAAAAAAAGCGACATGTACACGAGGTTGACTTCTTGTCAATTCTAGAACCTCCAAAATCGAAATCGAATACCCACTAAGCTCAGATTATCATCGATGGGCAAAATAAATCAAGGTTCTTCATCCTTCAGATACTTAAGAATCCGCTTAATTTCTTCCGTGTGGCTTTTCATTGATTTGTCCGAAATCGACACATACACCCACCGTAAAAGTGAATCTGGTTTGTCGGCAACGGTATAAGAAAGATCCAACGAGAGCCTTATATTCTTTCCGATTAGTTTTCGACCATTTTCATCTCGATCCATCTTGAATCCAAATATCATAGGAATTCGCTTCCTTACGCTTTTGAACTCCAAACTTAGCCAATAAACTCCCAAAACAGATTTTTTGATGATGAATATCCCTTCCAGATTTTGCTTAACTTGTAAACCTAGAAAGTAATTCATCCGGACCCATCATGACATCTCGAACTTCCTCAGATCGAACTTTTTTAATTTTTCACATAAACTCTTGTTGGGAGATTCAAGATGATGTCGTCCACAAAAAATCAACCATCGTAATATTTTCTCCATCTTTTATTCTCGAATAAGGTTACATCCACTATTCCTTTAGTGAAATCACCGCTCTATCAAGAATCGGTAGAGAATGTATCATACCAAGCTCGAGGAGCTTGTTTGAATATAAAGAGTTTTTTCTTAAATCCAGACACCCGACGCTTTTTTCAAAGCCCGGAGGTTGTTCAACATAAACTTCCTCGCCTAGTACCCCGCTTAAGAATGCACTTTTACATCCATCCGACATAATAATAAACCCTCTCGTGAGCAAAGATATGCCAAAAACAAATTTAATGGCTTTGTAAAGTAGAGATCGTGCAAATGTCTCATCATAATCAATTCCTTCCGATTGTGAATACCCTTAGAACAAGTCTTGCCTTTATTTCTCGTTATATGACATTATTCTCATCTCTCTTGTTCTTGAATACTCACTTTGTGCCAATCACATCTTGATGGGTTGGTTCATCCCACCCGCCCAAACCTCGATTCCTTTCAAACTGCTCCAGTTCTTCTTGATGACTAGAATCCAACAGATCTTGTGAGCTTCTTCTACTTCATTTGGTTCCTTCCAAAGATGATAACAACAATACATTTACACTTTCACCAACGATGTCTAGTTTTGACTCTCTGTCGGATGGGTCTCCGATGATCGGTCGGTTGGATGGTGATTACCCTGTTTCTTCTTTTATGATTTGCATCAGTTTGGAGAACATCGTCCTCTTCTGATAGTAGTTCATTACTAGTGATTGGGAGTGGTGCAAAATTATGATCCACTTGGCATGGACAAGTCTCAGCTGATGTTGGACTCATCATGTGTTTGATGTCTGTCAAGTAGGAACCGTGTGTTCCCCAATCGAGATAATTGATTGATCTTGTCTCAAATTTGTACCGAACTTCTTCATTGACGGTTAGACGTACCTTAGGTCTGATTGACTGGTGAATCGGTCAAAGATCTGGAATATACACTTTTATACGTGTTACGATCCTTTTTTCTTTGATACTTAGCCGATATATTTTTACGTGCATCAGTCTGGGTTGAACTGGTACTTCTTGTTCTGAGACAGATTTCTCTTGTTCAGAAGATGTTTCATCAAAGACCACATGAGGTGTTTCTTCCACAACTAGGGTTCGACTGTTGTAAACCCTGAAAGCCTTGCTGGATGAGGAATATCCTAAGAATATACCTTCATCTGACTTGGCCTCAAAAGTCTTCAACTGACTCTTCTCATTGTTGTGTATGAAACACTTGCACCCAAAAACATGAAAGTAAGAAACACGAGGTTTTCTGTCCTTCCACAGTTCATAGGGTGTTTTGTAGCGAGCCTTAGTCAGAGAGCATCTGTTCTGAGTGTGGCATGCAGTATTGATGGCTTCTGCCCAGAAACGACTTGGTGTTGCATGTTCATTAACATAGTGCGAAAGCGAACTTTCCTTGAGTGTTATGTTTCTCCGCTCGCTACACCATTCATTTGTATGGCGTTCTTAAAATGATGTCTCATCGTCAGATACCAAACTTAGTGCAAAAGTCAGTAATAAAAGAGTTCAGAAATTCTGTACCTTTATCTGATCTGATTTTCATTATATTGACACACTTTTCATTTTGTAGTTTCTTGAGCAGCTTAGGTATCTTTGTTGTTGTCTCATTCTTTTTATACAAGAATACAACCCAGGTAAACTTGGAATAATCATCCACGATTACCAGAGTATATTTATCCATTGAGATCGACCGTGTAATCGGGTCCAAATAAGTCCATATGGAGCGATTGCAATACTCTGCTTGGATCTTTGGTCCAGGATTCCCTTGAATGAGGCTTTAACCTGTTTTCCCTTCTGATATGTGACACAATTCTGATCCTTAGAGAATACCTCATTCGGAAGACCCTCAACCAAATACATCCTTGCTATCTTGTTAAGAGTTTTTAAAGCTCGGATATTTCATTTCTCTTGTGCGAGCCAATCGCTACTTTTTGGAACTCTTAACAATCGTGCATACATTTCTTGGGCAACTGTTCCAATCTGGCCTCAGATAAATCGTACCTTTCCTTGAACCATTAACAAGATCGTTGAGTAGCTCGATTCTTGATAGTACATCGATCGATCGAGAACTCAACACCGAATCCGTTGTCGCAGAATTGTGAAACCGATAATGAGTTATGCTTTAAACCTTCGACATACGAGACTCCAAAGAATTTGTACATCATCATTCTCTGGGTTCCGAATCCTCTCGGTAAAACTAAAGTTATCATCACCAAAGAAGTACACGTGGGCCTTTTGTTTACGTATAAGAGCTAAGAGATGTTTACTTCGATCATATACCTTGAGCATCCACTATACATGTATCGAGATAGTTGCTTGTACACCTCATTTGTTGGCGAAAACCCACGCCAACCCGCAATCAAATCGGGTTTTAGGTACCCTTTTTGGATTGGGTCCCGAGGAGTTAGAGTTGGTTTTAGGGATCCATACAAACA
Organism: Stenogyne calaminthoides; assembly: GCA_037126765.1. Taxonomy (NCBI): domain Eukaryota; kingdom Viridiplantae; phylum Streptophyta; class Magnoliopsida; order Lamiales; family Lamiaceae; genus Stenogyne; species Stenogyne calaminthoides. The sequence continues at coordinate 15,501,536 of JBBCBC010000004.1, forward strand.
TAGCACTTCTATTGTGTCGGATAGATCAAGGCCTTTGATTTGTCTCCCCATAAACATCTACATAATCATACATCTCTTCATATGCATTCTCGATCAAGATGATTATTTGTGTGAGCCTTGGGTGAATCGAGAAAACTTGGGATTTTTCCTTGCGGTTTGTCTTTTTTAATTGGGGGGCTCGGTCTGGCCGATACTAGGTTTCTCATTATAAGGGTAGGTACGCATCGCTACAATTAAAAGATTTATATCTTATTGGCATATCTGGTTTATTGATTTACCCTTGACTTACTGTTAAAGGACTTGACTGATTAGTGTAGGTCCCGAATCTGTTTAAAGGGCGTAAGTCTAGAGGGGCGGTGAATAAACTTACAAAAACTTTTTTCGTGCAGATCGGTGTGAATCAGATTAGCTTTGATCAGTGCAAGTGAATCGATTTGGTGATATCCAACTTACTAATTCCCTGAAGCGGATCGATTCGGTATCTATCGGTTTAGCGATTGTGCGGAAAGCTAAATTTTACCCGTGAAAAAACCCGGTTTTATCAAATCGATTCCAAAGTCAATTTTTCAACCCAGTTGACCAAAGTGTCAAACCGGTCGACGATCGAAGCTTGGTGCAAGTTCGATCTTAACTTAGAATATGTATGCGAACTTTAATTAAGTTGAGTGCGATAGTGTAAAAACAGCTTAATCAAAAATGGTAAATGCACACAAGATTTATAGTGGTTCGGACAACCACCCCACGCCCCACTCTTCCCTATCACAAGGGTCACCAACTAAACCAATCGGACTTAGATTATTGTGTTAGTCCAACACAAGACACCAACAGATATTTAAAGAGTTCTCACTCAACCGATTCCGTAAATCTAACTAGAAACCCTAGTCCTAATTCTTGCAAACAACTTAACCTAACTTTTGGTTTTGGGTAAGATTGTTTTTGTTCCAACTTTGAAATCTTTCCTAGTTTTTAAGTAGTCTATCAGCTAGATGAAAAGATTTATGTGCTAAGAACTATGGGATGAACACTTAGAAAATAATCTTCAAGTTTGTGTTCTTCGTGCGGAAATTTGATTATAGCTTGAGCTTCTTGATAATTTCCGTGTCTACACTCTGAAGAGTAATCCCATATTTATAGACCTCGAAATCAAAGAGCCGTTGGAGAGCAATTTGAATTTTTGGCTATATTTGGTAGACTTGCAGGATTGATGTGACGTGCTTCAGGAACGGCATGGCCGAAAGTGTGAATAGTGTCTTTTATAGCCGTTTGAGAAAGCAGCACCAAACCCCGTAATTGTCGGCTCCGATCATACGTGTCTTGTTCTTATTGGTTAACAGAAGCATTTTTCAGTGTTTTGTTCTACCAACTCGGGTTGACATTCTTCTTGTTCAAATCATAGACGTATGATTTGGTGAAACATCGATTTTCACTGGTGAGACTGACATCAATCCTGGCGATCGATCTACTGATAGAGTCTTCTGGTGCCAGTTCTCTTAGCTTCAACTAGCAGACTCGACTGATGTCGGTCTTCTTGTCTGATCTTCTGGAAGTCATCTGATCTTCAAGTCTTCTGAATTTGAACTTCATGACTTCAGCTGAGATATCTGACTTTATCAGATCGATCTGATCTTCTATCCTTCCCTTGCCTTCTGGTCTGTCGGATATCAGCTGATCTTTTGATCTTTAGATCTGACCTATACATATTGAGGTTCCCCCTCAATATGTGACTTATCTTCTACATCAGTTGTTTTATACAATAATTATCAACTGGTAATCTTATAACTGGTAATAAAAACATCAGTCAGCTAACAGGTCTGACTGGTCCTATTACATGTATTTTAGAACTTTCATCAAAACTCTAAATTTCCCAACAATTTTCCCCTTTTTGATGAAACCAAAACACTTGAGAAACCAAGCACAGTTTATAAATATAGAACAATAAAGAGCATGTAATCAGAAGACAATGAGATTTTGTCTTAGGATCAGAAAATAAACTTTTCTTTCATTAGATTTATCGATTACTTATTACATCAGAAAAGTTTGAGTTTAAAAACAGCTGATCCTAAGTAGTCTTCTGATTCTTCGATCTCTTGGCTTTGTATCCTTCCGCATTTCTCTTTGATCCCGAGGATGTTGAAAATCCGATATAACTTTCATTTAACATCATTGATCCGCCGAGGATCGCTTTATCTGAGCTTTGCTTAGGATGTTAAAATAGAACCTTTGAAATGCCAGTCTGTCAAATGAGCCATCTGCCTTCTTCGAGTAATCCATCACGTCATACTCTTGGCGAGATATTTTTAAATTGATTAACTTGGCCTCATTTTCCGGATATTTGAAAAAATCTGGGTATTTGTTCTCCAACCAATTGAGGAATTCAAGATCTGGTGATTCTTCAGGAACAAGATCTAGAACAAAAGCATCCGAAGCCATTCACTTCGATCTTATTCCATTCCTCAAACCTATCGGCATGTGCGCTTTTCTAATGATTTCATCAACTCTTCACGGGCGGTGAGGTTCCGTCCAGATTTTCCGACTTTGCCTTTCTTTGCCCTCGACCAGATTTCTTTTTCAGATCTTAAAACTTCGCCAATTTTTTCCGCCTCTTCTTCCTTCTTTCATCGATTCGAGCTTCTTCAAAATCTGCTCCTTAAACCCGATTTCTCGGCCCGATTTCTTATCAGATTCCGCTAGTCAGTCTTCTTGACTTTCTTAGTCGAGTGATCGTACAAGTTCGATGTCCCAAAGACCTTGCCTAACTTTCTTGCCTTTTGACTTTTCCATCTTCCCGAAAATTTCATTAGCAAAAAGATCCGTATGGTCTACTCGCCATAGATTCAACCGTGCAATCAGTTCTTACATTGTTACGATATGGTCATTGGTTTCTCAATCGTCCTTCCCCCTTTTTGATTTGATCAAAAGAGCTTTTGAGTGGGAAGTCGAGATCCAAAGTCGATCGATATGGCCTTGTTAAGATCTTCAAATGTATAAACCTTGAGCTTGAGTAGATAGATTTTGAATCTTTGAAATCGGCTCGATCTTGAGCCATTCAACGGCAGAGAGAGGGTAAGAATGAGTTTATCAAGTTTTTCTTCATCATTTCAAGCTTTTTCGTTGACCATTAGAAGAGAAACTTGTTGTTGATCAACCTAGACTAGCTTTGTCGTCAACCGCCTTCTTAAATTCAAATAGATCGGGTTGGTCACGGTTTGAGAGAACTCGATCTTTGATTGCCTCAATCTGGAAATAGCCAATTCCCGTTGATCCGTTATTTCTTTGAGGCCAATCTGCCTCGATCGGCTATTGTGTTGCTAAGTTGATTAGCCAACACTCCTCAACTTCTTCTTTTCGGAAAGATCTTTGAAACACGATCCCATCTCCGAATTTGATCAGTGGTGATGTGAGTTCGTGAAATGTTTTCGTCACCGATCATTTCCAGTTGTTTGCGCCTCGAGTCGGGTCATGAATCGCAAAGACCGGTTCCACTATCATCGGCGGCTCCCACATCCTTCATAGGATCATCTTCTTTAGGAGTTTCTTCAATGACCTCGATTCAACTTGTTCAATTATCCCCTCAACTTTTCGTGGATCGAGCTTTGATCGATTCAAAGCTTATCGGCACACCGGTGATCCTACTTGAGCAAGATTTCTTCATGTCGAAATCAAAATCGGAATGCATCAAAGACTCTCATCCGCTCTATAGTGATCATGAAATCGAGAAGCTCTTCAACCCGGAGATCTTTCGGTGAGGATCTCCATTACTTCCTCTCGAATAACGAGGATGGGCTACCAACTCGGATACTGACTTCATCAATATCGCGTTCAATTCGCGATTCGACCATTTTCCGGTGATGGTCTTGGATGATCCGGACTCAGGAATTATCTGTTCAGATCGACCAAGTTCCGGTTGATGAGATGTAGAGGGTTCTGGTGGTGTCTGAGTAGGTGGATGTTGATCGATTGGTTTGAACTCGTGGAGGTTACATTGTAGCGACAAGTACATCCGGTCTGCAGCGGTGATCTTCTTGATTCGCGAACCGATGAACTTTCGTGTTATGCGAAAGAAGGAGAAGGAGAAATATGCTTTCGGTAATTTAGAAGTCCGGTGGTGAATCACCTCGAGATTGAGGTGAAGGAGATCGTTTCGCCTTTGCTTTTTCCTCGAAATGTTCTCGCGAAGCTCTCAACTTGAGAAGCCTGCCTGTCTGATTTTTCACCTGATCTCTGTGGCGCATCAGGTTGATCTGACACTCCTTCTTCATCTGACTCATCTTCCAGAAAAAGAGTCATGGTGGCCTGTTTTGCCTTCTTCGGCCTCTTCTCCTAAGCCTTTACCAGTTTTCTCTTCTTCTTTTGAGGAGCATCTGCTGCATTTAAATTGCCTCTCCTTTTCTTTCCTTTCTTATCCTTTGGAGGGGTGGGCCGCATATCATCATCTGATGGCCCATATATGGCAGATGTTGTTGAGAGGAAAGCCTTGTAGGACTTCAGTCCGTTCTGATCCCATTTAGCATTTGACATCTTGTCCTTTAGAATGACTGCAACCTTGTTGAGATTGCTGATTCTTTTCTTTAGATAGACTTGCCTACGATCATTAACTCCAAACTTTTCATGTTCTTGGAGTAAAATAGCCTTCAGGAAGCCATGTCAATTAATATTTTTGGCTTCCTCGATGATAGCAGCCATGCTATACAATTTAACAGATGTTAATGCATCTGGGCTGAACGAGATACCCATTATTGTTTTTGACAGAATGTCAAATAACAGACGGTATTTCCTTTCAACATAAACCCCATAAAACCTCGCGATGCAAGTGTTTATCGACCTCTACGAAGAGTTCATTCTCGATCGGCCATCTTCATTCTCCTCAGAGTGAGCAAGGAGAGATCTTTCCTTTGGGCAAATTTGAATAATGAAAGATATCGACATTTGAAAGTCTAATCTCCTCTCCATTTACTGAAGAAATCAGTTCATCTCCAGGATTGTCCGTGTCCACCTTCAAATTCCTTAAGAATTCCAAAATACCTCATCTTTGCATTATTGATTGCAAAGGCAACACAAGATTTTCAAGACCTCCTTCCTCGAATTTGTTCAACCTCCATTGATTCCGGATCCCGTAACACCAAACTTTACAAATTTGTCATCGATAATTTTGGTTGCTGATCCAAGATAGTTGCACATAATTTTGCCCATTCCGTGAGTGGCCATCTACAACAAGATAGACTCGTTTAAAATTGTGCATAATCATAAAGATATCATATATTGATTATCTGACCTATTCTCAGGCCTAGTAATCGATGAAAACGTGCGGATACCAAGAAATAATAAGGCATATCACAGAATAACATAAATAGACGTAATCTATATGATCAATGGATTTTAGAAAAGTAATTCATCAAATAACCAGAAATTACCTGATTCTGCTTTTCAGAAAAAGTTTGAATCGCAAGAAAACACTTTGAATCGCAGAAAGGTAATTGTGAGTTTTTAGAGAATAAATCGCAAGATTTTTAAGAAGAAGAATACTCTGGTAGGGTTTTGATGAAACTTATAAGATGAAGGAGGGAAAATCGAGATTAGAAGATCAACCGTTTGAAAAGGTTAAACGATCCAGATTGAGCAGTTTTGATCGTGTGGTCGAAAAATGCACGTCATTTATTGCCTTTTGGATTTAAAAACACATTTTGTGGCATTTAATACATGTACCCCACGTCCGCATTAAATATTTTGCAGGATATACGTCACAAAAGTAGTGTGTACAGTAAAGGCAAATATTATCAGATAATTTCAGATAAGTAAGCAGTAAACAAGGAAACAAAAATGCGTATCTGGTTGACTGATATTGTAATCAGTCAATACCACTTGTAGATGTTGATTCCACTTGTTGATCTTAGTTTTCTGCCTAATCCTTATAATTTCCCAACTGTCCTTTTCAACTGATCCGCTTCACTTTGCGTCTGATTTTTCCTTTTTCGATCCTTTCCGATCGGTTGAAGTTCCCTTCAACTGTTATTTCGATTTCTTATTGATGATATATCCGATTGTTCGGTATCATACTCAACCGTTCTTCCTCATCCGATCGGTCTCTTATCTAATCAGTTTTAGTTGACCTAATCGATTCTACTCGCACGAAGTCAATTCTTGGGATAAGTGTTACCGCCAAAACTTAGTCTTGAAGAAATGAATAGTTGTCTCGATTCCTAAGTTGGCACGATTTGACATTTGTAATAATAGTCCGGATGCCGGAATGTCAAATCGCCAGAATTTATCCAATTATCGGTTCGTGTTTCCTACATCTTTGTCGCTTGTGGTGCAAATTTCTCTAAAGGCTTTGAGAAATCAAATTTGCATTTGCACCCTTGCTTGACCTCTATAAATTGGACCAATGATTTACACAACATAACCCATTCACCATACTTATCTTCTTTGTAATTCATGTATACGGTGAACCCTTATTTCCTGGTGAAACTTCCTAAAAAAACCTTTACCCATTTTCCAATGATTTCAAATTTTCTCAAATCAACCTCAGGTGTCTCTTATTGTTTTTTCGTATCAAAGATTACACATACAATTATTGCAAAAGCTTCTACCACCGAGGCGGCGGATCATTATCGCAATCGAAGACGCTTTCCTAACCGTATGCACCTTGTGTGTGTCTATCGAGATGATGAATTAGCATCAACAGACTCGATGCGATATAAAACATGAGTTTGATATACGATCTTGATCGGACAACAACCGATCTTCGTATATCAACTCAATTTTTTTCATCGTCACATGTGGCCATATGATCTTTGGATCACTTTCTTGGCACTTGTGTCCCATTTAATACCGGAGAGCCCATTGATTTCAAATCTAAGGGCTCTGGCTTAGAAATCCTTTCAACGCCTCTGGCCCTAACTCCGAAGCTCTGAGGGTGGCTTTAGGATTATTTCAAAGCCTTCACACACCTGTTAAGTGGGGAAAAATGGGAGCATCAGATCTTAAAATCTCTCTCTCTCCCCCCTTCTAGGGTTAGGTTTAGGGTTTAGGGTTTATGGCTTATGTACTGACCTCCGGGTCCTTTTGTACTTGTAACTTGTAATGTAAATCTGACCTTCGGGTCTTTATCAATGAAAATTTCTATTATTCCATTGTTGTGTAAATTTTTTGTTTTCTTATGCGATGTAAGCTTTATTCGTGTGAATCTTGCTTGTTGAATATCAGCTTAATCGACTTACAAAGTATGAAATAACCAAACTGATTTAATCAGATAATCCTTTAATCTGATCAGTTCCTTTAATCTGATCAGTCCCTTTAATCAAATTTTTTCGCCCGTAGCCATGCTTAAGTCCATCCGTATTCTCTTATCGATTGCTGCGCACTTCGACCTTGAAATCTGGCAAATAGATGTCAAGACAACTTTCCTTAACGGAAGTTTTGATAAAGAGATCTATATGCAACAACACCAAGGTTTCATTGAAACAGGCCAAGAACACCTAGTTTGTAAGCTCAAGAGGTCCATTTACTTTTCAAACAGCATCCAGATCTTGGAACCAAAGTTTTGATCATGTAATAAAGTCTTATAGGTTTGATCAAAACAAGTTTGAAAGTTATTATGTATAAAAAGCATTTCGAACTCGCATTGGTATTCTTAGTGCTATATCGTAGGTGACATTGTGATCATCGGGAACGATGTGAAGGTGTGATCGGGCGTAAGGGCATGGTTTCAAAAAGCAGTTTGATATGAAAGACTTAGGAAAGCCCGGACATATCCTTGGGATCAAGATAACTCGAGATCGCCAGAGAAGGATGATCGGGTTATCGCAAGTTTCATACATAGACAACGATTTTTTGAAACGAATCAAAGATGCAAGATTCCAAGAAAGGATTCAGTGCCTTTCGGACTTGGAATCCATCTATCCAAGAAAATGTTCCCTAAGACGAAAAATAGATAGATGACATGAAAGGTATTCCTTGTGCTTCTACCGCCGGAAACTTTATGTATGCATTGTTCGTATGCGAGACCCGGGATATCCGCGCTTGCGTAGGCATGGTAGCAAGATATCCAAGTAACCTAGGGAAAGCGCGTTGACGTACGCTTAAAAAACATTACGAAGTGTCCGAAAAGAACTGGGATAGAATGTTGATTTATCGATCGACACTCCAATCCCCATCGGCCACACGGACTTCAGATTTCCAATCGATATAGATTCCGAAATAATCGCCTCCAGGTTAGTGTGTTTCCATTTGGGAAGTGTAGCCATCAAATGGACGAGTGTGAAGCGTAAATGCATCACCGACTCAACCATGGAAGCCGGGTAAGTAGGCACAGTGAAGCGTTGAAAGAACCGATTGGGCTCTAGATCTTCTTAGTGGACTTGGATGGTGTTCTTAATTTGTCTAGCAATATCTGCTAGGGGCAGTTGCAAATTCAAAAGAACCAAGAGTCCACGAGTCAAACAAACACATTAAAGGAAAGACATCTTATCACGAGAAATCGTTAAGAGAGAGATATAGATGTGGCAAAGATAGCGTCGAGGATAGCTGGCAGATCCATTCACAAAGCGTGCGCCTCTGAATACATTCGAGAGACATGTGAGTGGAATGGGTGTCAAGACCGATTTGCTAACTGCTTTGAGTATAAGTGGGAGAAATTATTAGGTTCGTGTAGGTGACATTAGATGTGACCGGACTCACGCGAGACGTGTTGTAGTATACTTAAAAGCATACTTTGAGTATAAGTGGGAGATTGTTGGGATTATACTGAAAAGTATGCTTTTTACTTTGTATAATCGAAACTGAATTTCCACACTTATTTATTGAAATAAATTGTTTATCACCGATGCTTTAAATATGATTGAATGTTATATATATTTCTTTGCATAACTGCTCAATAATTAAATGCGTGTTACATCAGTAGTTAATTTAGTGATACCGGATCACGTAAAGATTAAATTAATAAATCCCTTGTAACTATAAGTACGCCATTCACGATCTAGATGGAAATGAACAACCATCGCGAAAGGTTGAGGTGTAAGGCTCGATTGGTTTGTCTTGACCAAGAGATTACACTAGTGCATGATCGATGCTTGAATAGGACCCTCTGGGGAGGATAAATTCTTCGGCCCGAACAAGGAAGAATTAGACCTCGATGGTTCATTGTTTCTTAACCTTCGTCCCTTAAATAGGATCACGTGGGATTGGTAACTATTGCTTTGACTTATCATGGGTAGCGAATCGGGAGATTCAATACTTTTTATCTTGGGCAATATTATTGGTCACATGTGATTGCTAAGATTTATTACGAAGAATCGTGTGCAAGTACGCTTGCTTGATTTGCCCCCTTGGGAGGTTCATAAGTTTTATCATACCAAATCTTACAAGTGGAATTAGTTTCCGGTATGGATAATAATGTTGAACCGTTCCTCGACCAAGGACAAAAGATATTAATTAACGGAAAGTTATTTCAGTGGCTTGAATTAATTAATGGGCTAGATAATCTTAAACACGGGAAATAATGACCGGGAGCCATATTGACTGTAATATGGGTTAAGATAGATGGTGCAATATTAATTATGTAGTGGGATTAATTAATATTTATGGGCTTGAATTATATTGTGGCTCAATATTAGATATTCAAGATCCATTAGAAGGTCCAATCTTAATTCTCCTAAAGGCCCCCTGAGTAGCCCAACAGATAATCCAATAACTGAAAAAGGTGATTAAAATAAAATAAATATTGTTGCTTATATTTCCTCTAAATTTTCGAAATTTATGAATAAAAGAGGGAGAAAGATTTTCTTTGAATTTTGTTATGGAATGAAGATATGTATTCTTGGAATACAAGATTATCTCATTAAATTCAAGAAATCTCCCACTTGGTTATTCATAAGGGATATTTCGATTTTTTTTAAAATAAAGGGCAAGAGAGATTTTCTTGATTTTCTTGAAAAGATATTATGGAAGATATGTGTTTCTTGAAATACAAGAATATCTCATAAATTCAAGAAGATCCAAATCTTGGATTCTTGACATCCTTAATTTTCGAAAATCATCTTTTATAGAGGAGGTGAGATTTTTTGTGGAATATTTTAATTATGGGAAAAATAATATAAGGGATATATTCAAGATTTCTTGGTGACTAAGAAAAGTCTTTTCCCACATTGAAATATCACTAAAATTTCGACCACCCTCCCTCTTATAAATAGGGGATGATTAGTTCATTCACAAGTACAATTCCATGTGCTGGAAATATTAGCAAATCCACATAAGTGGTGCAACAAAGTTTATTTTTTCCTTTTGTTAATTGTTCGTGAGTATCCTTCCACCGGATTGTCGAGCAAGGGCTAAGGGAATACTTGGGAAGTCCCTTTGGTTAGTCCGTCCGACCAAAGCCACTGCCATCCCGAGAGGTACGTTCACGTAAACCCGTAGTTTCCGCATGCGTAGGTTTTACGTGGCTTTTTATATGCATGATATGTTGTTGCAATTATTATTTGAATTAATATAAGATTAATTCATGCTAGTAATAATTAATGAATTAAATTTGTATTTAAATATTCACCCAGCGAATAGATCTCAGGCAACTCATTCCCCAACAACCCAGATCGAGTCATTTGCTTTAAGACTCTGAATTTTTAAATTGTAATTTAATTCGTGGACATTAAATTTGAAATTGGATAGTAGAACCGTTAGATGTGTTTTGCGGTATCCAATTGTCATGGATTTTAATGTTTTATTTTCAGTGCATATAAACCGGTTTTTTTAATTCGATTCGCTCGGATTTATTTTGCCTAGTGAGAAAAATCCACGAAAGTAGACTAGGATTTGTTTGATTTGATCAATGTAATAGACTAGTTCAGATCTAGGTTTATTTATTTTTGTAAATAAATTGTAACCGATCGGGAACGGAAGAGATGAAGAATTAAAGGACGAAAATCCGTGAACCAGCGTAGGGGCGGCGCTACGCCGGCACGCACGGGGCGCAGGCGGGCCGGGCGGCCGAAAGACGCTGCTGGATGAGGGCCGGGCCAAGACGGCGGTGCGCCCAAAGCCGAAGTGACGGGCGGATGCCACGCGCCGCTGCGGATACCCGGCGCCGCCGAGGACGCGGGCGAGGCAGAGGCGGCGATGCGCATGGCTGATGCGCGCCGAGATCTGCCGACGCCGCCGACACTCGCCGAGGCGCGCGAGGCATCGGGCGTATGGGCTCGCCGGGCGGTGCCGAGCCGCTGAGAAATCCCCTAGGCAAGTGGTTTGATGCGGGCGTGCATCCTCGCCATGAGCCGCTTGGCGTGGGCGGTTCGAGACGGAAGTATTTTTTGAGACGAACGAGGGGAGAAATTCGAGACGAAGTTTCTTCAAGATCAAGCCAAGAAAAATCAAGCCATGACAATTGGATAATTTGTGCCCAATATGTTTATTTTTTACATTTTTGCTTGATTTAATTTGTGTTATCTTATGCTTTATTTAATTTGTTTAAATGTGTTTTGCATGAGGGTTGCCAAATGGAAAAATCTCAACTTCAAAATTACTAAGTATGTTTAAATAATTAATTGACAATTTTATTCCTGGATAATAAAATTGAATTAATTTCTGACCTCCATGATTTATTTATTTGTGAATTCTTTTGGAGAAATTCCCCCCACCGGATTCGGTCAAAAGATAGGTTTCACATGAATGAATTCCAAACGGATGATTGTGGGTTATTACTAGTGGCGATTTATGACCCTCCCCACGAGGCTCGATCAAAGCGAAATAGTAATCCTCAGATTTAATCATGGTTATTACTTAGGTATAAAATTGATATGCATATACTTCCCCCTCAAGTCCCCGTCGAATTTTATATTGGTCAAGTTGGAGCCAACTATTAATCTGATATTAAAGGTTTGTAAATCGTTCTTGTTTGTAACTCCTTGAATGTGTTTAAATAATGACCCACCCCACGGGCTTATTTTAAACTATTTTGAGATGTTGGCTGATGCATGTACATATTTTTTTTCGAGATTTTAATATGATGCATGTGATCGAACCTTGTGATATACTTGTGCTATCGCATATAGTTGTTTATTTCGATTCAAAGATGTCGTTACCTTTTAATCCACTATTATTATACTTAAAAAGACAATACAATATGTATGGAAACTATATTGATTGAAAATTATAATTGTCCTAACTCGCACAAAAAAAGCACAAGTGGATTTTGACACACAAAAATCAGATCGACCCAAACCGACGAGTCAAAACATGCGACTCGTCGGATCACCTTCATGAGAGATGTCGTCATTTGAAAATGGTGGAGGGCAAACCCGTAAGGATTACGCCTCAAAATAGATGGCCCATCCAACAAACTTGAGATTCGAAAAGTGCAGTTATGATCCGGAGACTCGGATGATTTTGGTACTTCACTCTCTACCAAAAAGTTTTTGAGAATTTTGGCCTCGCTAAATAATTTGTTGCAAGCTTTTTTGGTCTCGGCGAAATGATGAAGAGGCACCAAACTCAAGCTTTGATTTCCAAGAAGTGGTCCGCCTTCATCTTCTAGGCCAAGGGTAGGCAAGATAAAGAAGAGGACCAAAGGCCATAAGCAATAAAACTCAATCAAGCCAAGGGCAATGGTAAGATGAGGAATGCTTGTTGTGGTCAAGGAAAATCCAAAGAGGAAGTGCTTAAGTCGCGGTGAGAGAGGACAATGGAGGTTTTACTGCTCCAACCCCAAAAGGGACGGAAAAGAAAGGTAATTCTCACGTCTTAGTTGTTGAAACTTGTTTAACGGCGATATCTTTCTCATTCGTGGGTGGTTGATACGAGATTCACTAATCATGTTGGCTTCACGGGTTCTTAATGATCCGATAACTTAGTGGTAGTGAGATCCTCATCACACTGGGCAACATTACGAAAGTAGAAGACATTGCAATGCTACGTAAATGGCAGATATTGCAATGCTACGATAGTAACGATTATTGCAATACTACGCAAGTAGTAGAGACATTGCAATGCTACATGAAATAGCGATTAAAGCGATGAGAGAAGTGCACCTATCTTTTGAAGATAAAGTTTTTTTGAGATTATCTTTATGTTCCCAGTTTTAGAAAGAATTCACTTTCAGTTTCTAAAATTCGATTAAAGGACACTAAGTTTCTTCTAATAAGAATGACATCATTTTTGAAATGATGAGTGTATCTGTTACGGGACATTGATGGAAAATCTCTATACAATTAACTGTGCACACCACTCATGAAATGCATCCTATAACACATCAACTATTTCCTATAAAAGAAAGAACGGAACGAAATACTTCTTTGGCATCTAAGATTAGGTCATATAAATCCAAAGAGGATCCAAAGGTTAGTGAAAGATGGTTCACCGAGGCGTCTCCAAGTTGAACAAATCCCAACCTGCGAATCATGTTTGGAGGGTAATATGACCAAGAGAGCATTTGGAGCCAAGGGGAATAGGGCCAAAGAAGTGTTAGAGGTCGTTCACACAGATGTATGTGGTCCAATGTCAACCAAAGCAAGAGGAGGTTATGAGTAATTTTATTGATGATTACTCAAGGTACATTTTCCTTATGAAGCATGAATGTGAGACCTTTGAAAAATTCTAAGAATTTAAGGCTCAAACAGAGAATCATATGGAAAAACGATCAAGTCTCTACGATCCGATTGGAGGAGGCGAATACCTCAAATGATGAGTTTTTGAACTACTTATCCGATGAAGGGATAGTATCGACTCGCATTTGGAAACCCCTCAACAAAACGGGGTTGCGGAGAGCGAAAAAATGTAATTTTTTGAAATGGTTAAATCAATGATGAGTTATGTGGATCTTCCCGAGTCGTTCTGGGGTCATGCCTTGGAAACAGCTGCTTACATTCTGAACTTGATGCTATCCAAATTGGTTCCCAAAACTCCCAAAGAATTGTGGACCCAAAGCAAGCCTAGTATGAGACACATGAGAATTTGGGGTGTCCTACCTCACGTGTTGGACAAGGAAGGGTAAATTGGATCCTCGATCGTAATTAAGGTTGTTTGTAGGATACCCTTTAGGGAACAAAAGGGTGTACGTTCTATAGTCCCGAAGATCAAAAGGTGGTCATCAGCACCTACTTTAGATTTTTGAAAGAAGACTATACGAACAAAAGCAAACCCAGAAGTGAGATTACCTTAAATGAGCTTAGAGGGCAAACCTCAATGCCAACTGTACTAGATGATGTACCAAATGATATGTTTTCACAACCGGAGCCTAGTCATAGTGGGAGGGTTGTTAGACAGCCCGAGAGATTCATGGGAATAGGAGAGTCCTCGGACTTGATTTCCTAATCGAGACCCATGGACATATGACGAGGCACTCCAAGATAAGGATGCAGATTCTTGCAAACAAAGAATGAAAGCCAAAGTGGGTTTTATGTTTCATAATAGAGTGTGGGAGCTAGTCGAACCACTTAATGGGGTCAAACCCATTAGATGCAAGTGGGTATATAAGAGGAAAAGAGGACCGGACGGGAAGGTTGAAACCTTTAAAGCAAGACTAGTGGCGAAAGGTTATACTCGTAAAGAAGGGATCGATTATGAGGAAATTTTTTTTACCAGTAGCCATGCTTAAGTCCATCCGTATTCTCTTATCGATTCTTTGCTGCAAGACTTCGACCTTGAAATCGGCAAATAGATGTCAAGACAGCTTTCCTTAACGAAAGTCTTGATAAAGAGATCTATATGCAACAACACCAAGGTTTCATTGAAACAGGCCAAGAACACCTAGTTTGTAAGCTCAAGAGGTCCATTTACGGACTCAAACAGGCATCCAGATCTTGGAACCAAAGTTTTGATCATGTAATAAAGTCTTATGGGTTTGATCAAAACAAGTTTGAAAGTTGTGTGTATAAAAAGCGTTTCGGAACTGCATTGGTATTCTTAGTGCTATACGTAGATGACATTGTGATCATCGGGAGCGATGTGAAGGTGTGATCAGACGTAAGGGCATGGTTTCAAAACAGTTTGATATGAAAAACTTAGGGAAAGCCGGACATATCCTTGGGATCAAGATAACTCGAGATCGCCAGAGAAGGATGATCGGGTTATCGCAAGTTTCATACATAGACACTGATTTTGAAACGAATCAGCATGCAAGATTCCAAGAAAGGATTCGTACCTTTCAGACTTGGAATCCATCTATCCAAGAAAATGTTCCCTAAGACGAAAAATAGATAGATGACATGAAAGGTATTCCTTGTGCTTCGGCTGTCGGAAACTTTATGTATGCATTGCTGTGTACGAGACCGGATATCTGCTTTGTCGTAGGTATGGTAGCAAGATATCCAAGTAACCTAGGAAAGAAATTGCATTGGACTACGCTTAAAAACATTCCGAAGTGTCCGAAAAGAACTCGGGGTAGAATGTTGATTTATCGATCGAGATACTCCAATCCCCATCCACCACACTCTGACCAGATTTCCAATCGATATAGATTCCGAAATAATCACTTTCGATTAGTGTGTTTCCATTTGGGAAGTGTAGCCATCAAATGGACGAGTGTGAAGCGTAAATGCATCACCGACTCAACCATGGAAGCCGGGTAAGTAATGCCAGAAGCGTTGAAAGAACCGATTGGGCTCTAGATCTTCTTAGTGGACTTGGATGGTGTTCTTAATTTGTCTAAAGAATATCTGCTAAGGGCGCTTGCAAATTCAAAAGAACCAAGAGTCCACGAAAGTTAAACAAACACATTAAAGGAAAGACATCTTATACGAGAAATCGTTAAGCGAGGAGATATAGATGTGGCAAAGATAAATGCGAGAGGACGACTAGCGAGATCCATTCACAAAGCGTGCGCCTCAAATACATTCGAGAGACATGTGAGTGGAATGGGTGTCAAGACCGCTGCTAACTGCTTTTGAGTATAAGTGGGAGAAATTATTAGGTTCGTGTAGGTGACATTAGATGTCACGGACTACGCGAGACGTGTTGTAGTATACTTAAAAGCATACTTTGAGTATAAGTGGGAGATTGTTGGGATTATACTGAAAAGTATGCTTTTTACTTTGTATAATCGAAACTGAATTTCCAGACTTATTTATTGAAATAAATTGTTTATCAACGATGCTTTAAATATGATTGAATGTTATATATATTTATTGCATAACTGCTCAATAATTAAACGTGTTACATCAGTAGTTAATTTAGTGATACCAGATCAGAAGATTAAATTAACAGTCCCTTGTAACTATAAGTACGCCATTCACGACCTAGATGGAAATGAACAACCATCGCGAAAGGTTGAGGTGTAAGGCTCAGATTGGTTTGTCTTGACCAAGAGATTACACTAGTGCATGACCGATCGATTTGAATAGGACCTCTGGAGGATAAATTCTTGAGAATCAACAAGGAAGAATTAGACCTCGGTGGTTCATTGTTTCTTAACCTTCGCCCCTTACATAGATCACGGGATTGGTAACTATTGCTTTGACTTATCATGGGTAGCGAATCAGAGAGATTCAATACTTTTTATCTTGGGCAATATTATTGGTCACATGTGATTGCTAAGATTTAATACTAAGAATCGTGTGCAAGTACGCTTGTTTGATTTGCCCCCTTGGGAGGTTCATAAGTTTTATCATACCAAATCTTGCAAGTGGAATTAGTTTCCCAGATGGATAATAATGTTGAACCGCTCTCGACCAAGGACAAAAGATATTAATTAACGGAAAGCTATTTTCAATTGGCTTGAATTAATTAATGGGCTAGATAATCTTAAACACGGAAATAATGACCGGAGCCATATTGACTGTAATATGGGTTAAGATGGATGGTGCAATATTAATTATGTAGTGGGATTAATTAATATTTATGGGCTTGAATTATATTGTGGCTCAATATTAGATATTCAAGATCTATTAGAAGGTCCAATCTTAATTCTCCTAAAGGCCCCCGAGTAGCCCAAATGTGATAGTCCAATAACCTAAAAAAAGGTGATTAAAATAAAATAAATATTGTTGCTTATATTTCCTCTAAATTTTCGAAATTTATGGATAAAAGAGGGAGAAAGATTTTCTTTGAATTTTGTTATGGAATGAAGATATGTATTCTTGGAATACAAGATTATCTCATTAAATTCACGAAATCTCCCACTTGGTTATTCATAAGGGATATTTCGAATTTTTTTAAAATAAAGGGCAAGAAAGATTTTCTTGATTTTCTTGAAAAGATATTATGGAAGATATGTGTTTCTTGAAATACAAGAATATCTCATAAATTCAAGAAGATCCAAATCTTGGATTCTTGACATCCTTAATTTTTTAAAATCATCTATTATAGAGGAGGTGGGATGTTTTGTGGAATATTTTAATTATGAGAAAAATAATATAAGGGATATATTCAAGATTTCTTGGTGACCAAGAAAAGTCTTTTCCCACATTGAAATATCACTAAAATTTCGACCACCCTCCCTCTTATAAATAGGGGATGATTAGTTCATTCACAAGTACAATTCCATGTGCTGGAAATATTAGTAAATCCACATAAGTGGTGCAACAAAGTTTATTTTTTCCTTTTTGTTAATTGTTCATGAGTATCCTTCCACCGATTGTCGAGCAAGGGCTAAGGGAATACTTGGGAAGTCCTTTTGGTTAGTCCCTTCACCAAAGCCACTTTGCCATCCCGAGAGGTACGCTTCACGTAAACCCGTAGTTTCCGTGACGTGTGGGTTTTACGTGGCTTTTTATATGCATGATATGTTGTTGCAATTATTATTTGAATTAATATAGGATTAATTCATGCTAGTAATAATTAATGAATTAAATTTGTATTTAAATATTCACCCCGGATAGATCGCAACTCATTCCCCAACAAATTGGTTCGGAGAGATCACCACAAAATATTTTTTGGTGCTTTTTCTCCAAGATCCGAAGCCCTAAATCATTGCATAATTCTCTAATCGATCTCAAAGTAGTGGCTTGGTTAGAATATCGACTTTCAGATATCAAGATGAATCTTTTTCATTCTCGACATTCTTCTTTTCAACATGATCTCTTATAAAATGATGTCCGACATCCACATGCTTGCATCTTGTATGTAGAACATGATTTTTGAGTGATTGCAATAAAGACTATTATCGTCACGAATATAGGTACATTCTTAGCTACAATGTTATAATCCTCACCGACTAAAGCGAGTAGTTGGGAGCAACAACTTCCTGCTGACCATATATTCTGCTTCAAGAGTAGATGTCGTGAATCGATGTTTGCTTCTTTTGAAAACCACGAGATTAGTTTACTTCCTAAAATCGACATGTTCCCCGAGGTTGACTTCTCACAATTCGCAACCTCCATAATCGAATCGAATACCCACTAAGCTCTAGATTATCATCCGATGGGTAAAATAAACCAAGGTTTATCGTCCCTTCAGATACTTAAGAATCCGCTTTAGTCGCTTCCGTGACTTTGCATTGGATTTGCCTCGAATCGCACATACACCTACCGCAAAAAGTGATATCTCGGGTCCGGTCTGGCGGCGCAGTATAGTAGAGATCCAATGAGAGCCCTATATTCTTTCTCGATTGGTTTTCAACCATCCTCATCTGATCCATCTTGAATCCAAATATCATAGGAATTCGCTTCCTTACGCTTTTGAACTCCAAACTTAGCCAATAAACTCCTAGTGTACTTTCTTGGCGAGATGAATATCCCTTCAGACTTTTTGCTTAACTTGTAGACCCAGTAACTCATCCTCGACCCATCATGGACATCTCGAACTTCCCTTGCATCAGCTTGCTGAATCTTTCACATAGACTCTTGTTGGGAGATCCGAAGATGATGTCGTCCACATAAATCTGAACCATCAAAATATCTTCTCCATCTTCTATTCTGAATAAGGTTCTATCCACTATTCCTTTAGTGAAACCACTGTCTATCAAGAACTGAGAGAGTGTATCATACCAAGCTCGAGGAGCTTGTTTTCAACCATAAAGAGCTTTTTCTTAAACGGTACACTTGGTTGCCTTTTTTTCAAAGCACGGAGGTTGTTCGACATAAACTTCCTCTGCTAGTACCCCGCTTAAGAATGCACTCTTTACATCCATCGATACACATAAGTGAACTCTCTCGTGGGAAGCATATGCCGTAAACAAATTAATGGCTTCTAGGTGAGCGACTGGTGCAAAGGTCTCATCATAATCAATTCCTTCTGATTGTGAATACCCCTTAGCAACAAGTCTTACCTTATTCCTGGTTATGACATTTTTCTCATCTCTCTTGTTCTTGAATACCCACTTTGTGCCAATTACGTCTTGATGAGTTGGTCTGTCCACCAATTCCCAAACTTGATTTCTCTCGAACTGTTCCATCTCCTCCTGCATGGCTAGAATCCACTTGCGTCTTGTAGAGCTTCCTCTCTTTGTTGTTGGTTCCTTCATAGATGATAACAACAATACATGACACTTTCACTAACTCGATGTCTAGTTTTAACTCTATCGATGGGTCTCCGATTATCGATCGGTTGGATGACCGGTTATCCGTGTCCTTCTTTTTCTCGATCTGCGTCTGTTTGGAGAACATCATCCATTTCTGATAATAGTTCATTACTAGAGATTGGGAGTGGTGCAGAGTTATGATCCACTTGAAAAGAACATGTCTCAAATTATGTTGGACTCATCATGTCTTTGATGTCCGCTCGCGGGAACTTCAGTGTTCCCCTGAACCGATGGTTCGATTGATACTTTATCTCGGTTGTACCAAAACTTCTTCATCGACGGTTGTTCGTACCTTAGGTCCGATTGACCGTAAATCAGCTAGATCTGGAATGTATATTTATTTAGTTCTCGATCCTTTTTCCTTGATCATTAGGCCGATCCATTTTATGTGCATCGTCTTGGTTGATCTGGGTACTTTGTTCGAGGCGATTTCTCTTGTTCGAAAGATGTTTCATCAAAGACTACATGGGTGTTTCTTCCACAACTAGGGTTCGCCTTGTTGTAAACCCCGAAAAAACCTTGCTAGATGAGGAATATCCTAAGAATATACCCTCATCTGACTTGGCCTCAAAAGTCTTCAACTGACTCTTCCCATTGTTGTGTATGAAACACTTACACCCAAAAACATGGAAGTAAGAAACACGAGGTTTTCTGCCCTTCCACAGTTCATAGGGTGTTTTGTAGTGAGCCTTAGTTAGAAGACATCTGTTCTGAGTGTGGCATGCAGTATTGATAGCTTCTGCCCAGAAACGACTTGGTATTGCATGTTCAACTAACATAGTGCGTCAAGAATTTCTTTGAGTGTTCTGCTTTCTCCGCTCGCTATTCCATTCTCATTGTGGCGTTCTTGCAGCTGATGTCTCATGTTGTATACCAAACTTAGTGCAAAAATCAGTAATAAAAGAGTTCAGAAATTCTGTACCTTTATCTGATCTGATTTTCACTACACTGACACCCTTTTCATTTTGTAATTTCTTGAGCAGCTCGGGTATCTTTGTTGTTGTCTCATTCTTCTTATGTAAGAATACAACCCAGATAAACTTGGAATAATCATCCACGATTACCAGAGTATATTTGCGTCCGCTGAGACTGACTGGTGTAACTGGTCCAAATAAGTCCATATGAAGCAAATTGCAATACTCACCGATCTTTGGTCCAGGATTTCCTTGAATGAGGCTTTAACCTGTTTTCCCTTCTGACATGCGACACATGTCTGATCCTTAGAGAATACCTCATTCAAAAGTTCTTCCACTAAAGACATCCTTGCTATCTTGTTAAGAGTTTTAAAGTTCAGATGACTCATTCTTTTGTGCCAGAGACAACTGCTACTTTTGGAACTCTTAACAATCAGGCATGCATTTCTTGGACAACTGTTCCAATCTGCTGTGTAGATCGTCCCTTTCCTTGAACCAGATTAGCAAGATCTCATTGAGTGGCTCGATTTTTGATAGTGCATTGATCAGTCGAGAACTCAACACTGAATCTGTTGTCGCAGAATTGTGAAACCGATAACAGGTTATGCTTTAAACCTTCGACATACGAGACTCCAGTAACCTGTACATCATCATTCTCTAAGGTTCCGAATCCTCTGGTAAAACCAAAGTTATCATCACCGAAGAGTACACGCGGGCCGTTTTGTTATGTGTAAGAGCTAAGGAGATGTTTGCTTCCAGTCATGTGCCTTGAGCATCCACTATCGATGTACCAGATAGTTGCTTGTACACCTCCTTTGTTGGCCAGACCCACGCGAACCTGCAACCTAATCAGGCTTTAGGTACCCCTTTTGGATTGGGTCCCGAGGGGTTAGGGTTGGTTTTGGGATCCATACAAACAGAGCACTTCTATTGTAATCGATAGATCGAAGGCCCATTTTGTCTCCCATAAACATCAACATAATCATACGCCTCTTTATATGCTTTCTCGATTAGTATGATTATTCGTGTGAGCCTTGGGTGACTTAGAAGACTTGGGATTTATCTTTCTTTGTTGTCTTCTTTTTAATCCAATTAATGGCTCAAAAAGTGCGCTGACCCTAGGTTTCTGATTGTAAGGGTAGGTACGACTGCTACCATCAAAAAATTCATATCTTTTTGGCATAGGTGGTTTTTGCAGTTTACCTATAACTTGCTTATTAGGCAGCTGACCTTGATTGGGTCTCAGATTAGATTTCCCTTTGACAGGTTGTCTTTTCTGATACCTAATCTGTTGATCAGGTTGAGGTCTCTTCGTAAGAACCGAGTTCTTCATTGATTCCTCTACCGATGCTTTACCGATTAAGGGTCCATTTCTGTTCCCTTTCTGATTAGGCACCTGCCTTACTTGCTCAACAGGTCTTTTTCCCTTATCAGATACAAGTTTAGCTTTTAGTGTATCTTTGTCAGAAACTCGTTTGATTACACCTTTTTGAAGTGAATCAAACGGGGCTTTTGAGGACGTAGAAGGGTTTTCATACCCAAGTCCCTTCTTGTTAGTCGGTGTTCGAAAATAGGTGTTCATATCTTGAACGGTTTTAGATGACTTCGTGAAAACCTCTATTTTCTTACGTAAACTATCCTCAGAAGATTTTAGACTCTCATGTAGTCGGAATAGCTCATCAAATTTAGCTTGAAAGATTTTGAAATCATCAGCTTGCTGTTTGTTGATTGCTAGCTGATCTTTGATCTGCTTCTCCTGATCAGAAGATTTAACTTTCAGAATGTTAAGTTCCTCGCCACCTTCGAAAGGTTTCAATGGATTTCGTTCCGTAGCTTTACTGAGATCGTTCTCTTTAACAAGCTGATTATTTCTGATCCTTAGCTTGTCATTCTCAGCTTCCACTATTGTATAAGTGTCTACTGCATTAGAGAGATCATCAAGCAATTGCTCAGAGTAGAGCTGCAAGTCAATCTCTCCAGCAGGTGTGCTAATAATAATAGGAAACAAAAAAAAGGTAAGGTTAGGAGGTTACCTCAGATTGGTCCTCCTTGGCCATCGAAAGTGATTTCATCGCTATCCAAGAGAATATCGATCTTCATTCTCGTGGAAGTCAATAAAGACCGCCTTATCGGACATAAGTCTTCTACAGATGAGTACCCGTGAATCCTCGGAGGGCGATAGGAGTCATCAATCAGACCGCTTATCCCACGCCTCTATATCGCTGCTCTTTTCGCTTCTCTTCTCTTTCTTTTTGGTGTCGTCCGGGCAATCATACCAGAATGACCTGGTTTTTCACAGTTGAAACACGCTCCACGATCCACAGAACTTTTTCTTCCAGGTGAGTCATTCCGTCTGTAGAATCTATCAGGTGACTTCCCTTTCTGATAGTAATCAAACTCCTTCACGATCTGTTATCTCTTCTCTCATTTGTCAGATCATCTCTTTTCTTTTCTTCTCTGTGATCTCTTCGATCATCAGATCTGGTTCTTTCTGGAGATCTGTCAGATGGTCTCCTATCTCTTCCTCTTCTATGTTGATAATCCTTATAAAATCTGCGATACTTACCAAGTTGAATGTTTGATTTTTCAAGTTTCCTGGTAAGCAGAGCGATCTGTTCTGCTTGACTTATTATGTTTCCAACAGGTTCAGTGGCCTTCGATCTGCTGCTGGTTGCTTTAAACGCAAACATTTAGACGTTGAGGCTTCAGCAGGCGTCTCGTCTTCATCTGCTTGTCCGCTTTCGATTAAGTCGAACTCGTGAGCTTTAAGGCTTAGGAACAAGCTACTCGGCTTCATCTTTGAAATGTCTTGGCAATCCTTGATTACCGTGACTTTCATGTCCCATTTCTTGGTGAGAGATCTTAAGATCTTGTAGTTGATATCTTTGTCTGACATCTCTCTACCAAGTTCTCGTAGCTTATTTACTGACATAGTGATCCTTCCATCGAGCTCGTTGATGGTCTCGTTGGGCAACATCTTTAGTTTTTCGAACTTCACCAGTTTGGCTTGTAGTCGACTGTCTTTGATCTGATCGTTTCCTTCGCATATCTCAGCAAGAGTATCCCACATTGCTTTCGCGGTTTTGAGATATTTTATCTTCTCCTTGGTGACTTTATCCATCGTCTTCATGATTATATGCCCGGCGATTGTATCTCAGAGTATCTTTTTTCTTTCCTCTGCATCCATCAAGGCTGGGCTTTTTCGCACAAGACTTCCCGTGGCAAAGTCTGGATCTCCTCCAATTGCTGGGTTGTCGTGATATATGATGATGGGTCCTCGTTCAATGACTTCCACCATTCTGCCGCTTATCGATCCTAGATGGTTGCACATATATATGGCCCAATCTGCATACTCATCAATTGAAAACTTAGGCAAATCATGATACATACCAGATGTATTATCCATGCTGAGTGATTTTGGAAAACGAATGAGTTTTAAAACGATTTTTCAAGATATGTTCAAATGACCACAAAGATTTTTCCTCAAGAATCGATGATACTCAAAGCCAGTGGTCTGTAGAACCACTGCTCTGATACCACTTGTAGGTCCCGAACGGGTTTAGTGAGGGCGTAAGTCTAGAGGGAGGGTGAATAGACTTCGAAAACTTTTTTTCTTGGATCGTGTGAATGCAGCTTAATGATCGAGTGCAAGTGAATCAGTTTGGACTGATATCCAACTTACTAATCGCCTGAAGGTAGATCAATTCGGTATCTATCAGTTTAACTGATTGTGCGGAAGCTAAATTTTACCCGTGTGAAAAACCAGTTTTATCAAATCAGATTCCAAAGTCAGTTTTTCAACCAGTTGACCAAAGTGTCAAACTAATCAGATCAGAAGCTTGGTGCAAGCTGATCTTAACTTAGAATATGTATGCAACTTTAATTAAGTTGAGTGCGATAGTGTAAAAACAGATTAATCAAAACAGTAAATGCACACAATATTTATAGTGGTTCTGACAACCCGATCCCACGTCCCACTCTTCCCAATCACAAGGGCACCAACTAAACCAATCGGACTTAGATTATTGTGTTAGTCCAACACAAAGACACCAACAGATATTTAAAGAGTTCTCACTCAACCGATCCTAGAAATCAGAACTAGAAACCCTAGTCTGAAATCTTGCTAAACAACTTAACCTAACTTTGGGTTTTGGGTAAGATTGTTTTTGTTCCAACTTTGAAATCTTTCCTAGTTTTTAAGTAGCCTATCGCCTAGATGAAAAAGATTTATGTGCTAAGAACTATGGGATGAACACTTAGAAAATAATCTTCAAGTTTGTGTTCTTCGTATGAAATTTGATTATAACTTGAGCTTGTTGATAGTTTCCGTGTCTTCACTCAAGAGTAATCCCATATTTATAGACCTCGAAATCAAAGAGCCGTTGGAGAGCAATTTGAATTTCCTACTATATTTGGTAGACTTGCGGGATTGAGTGACGTCTTTTTCAGAACGGCATGGCCGAAAAGCGTGAATAGTGTCTTTTATAGCGTTTGAGAAAGCGGCACCAAATCCCGTAATTGCCGCTCGATCGATCATACGTGTCTTTGTTCTTATTGGTTAACAGAAGCACTTTTCAGTGTTTTGTTCTACCAACTCGGGTTGACATTCTTCTTGTTCAGATCATAGATGTATGATTTAGTGAAACATCATTTTTCACCGGTGGTGACCGATCACCACTGGCCATCGATCTACTGATAGAGTCTTCGCGCGCTTGTCTTAGCTTCAACTAGCAGACTCGACTGATGTCGGTCTTCTGGTCTGATCTTCTGGAAGTCATCTGATCTTCAAGTCTTCTGAATTTGAACTTCATGACTTCAAATTGAGATATCGACTTTTATCGATCGATCTGATCTTCTATCCTTCCCTTGCCTTTTCCCGGCCCGTTGGATATCGGTGATCTTTTGATCTTTAGATCGACTATATACATATTGAGGTTCCCCTCAATATGTGACCTATCTTCTACATCAGTTGTTCTATACAATAATTATCAACTGGTAATCTTATAACTGGTAATAAAAACATCATTCAGCTAACAGGTCTGACTGGTCCTATTACATGTGTTTTAGAACTTTCATCAAAACTCTAAGATATCAGTCCAAACTGATTCACTTGCACTCGATCAAAGCTAACTTTGCATTCACACCGACCGCTGATCGAAAAAAGTTTTTTAAGTCTATTCACCCCTCCCCTCTAGACTTTTCCTTGAACCAGTTAACAAGATCTGTTGAGTAGCTCGATTCTTGATAGTACACATCGATCGATCGAGAACTCAACACCGAATCTGTTGTCGCAGACCAGAAACCGATAACAAAGTTATGCTTTAAACCTTCGACATACGAGACTCCAGTAACCTGTACATCATCATTCTCTAAGGTTCCGAATCCTCTGGTAAAACCAAAGTTATCATCACCGAAGAGTACACGCGGGCCGTTTTGTTATGTGTAAGAGCTAAGGAGATGTTTACTTCCAGTCATATGCCTTGAGCAACCACTATAGATGTATCAGATAGTTGCTTGTACACCTCCTTTGTTGGCCAGACCCACGCGAACCTGCAACCTAATCAGGCTTTAGGTACCCCTTTTAGATTGGGTCCTGAGGGGTTAGAATTGGTTTTAGGGATCCATACAAACAGAGCACTTCTATTGTAATCAGATAGATCAGAAGGCCTGATTTGTCTCCCATAAACATCTACATAATCATACATCTCTTCATATGCATTCTGATCAGTATGATTATTTGTGTGAGCCTTGGGTGAATCAGAAGACTTGGGATTTTTCCTTGCAGTTTGTCTTCTTTTAACCCAGTGGGGCTCAGGTGCAGCAGCCCTAGGTTTCTGATTATAAGGGTAGGTACGACTGCTACCATTAAAAGATTTATATCTTATTGGCATATCCGGTTTCATTGATTTACCCTTGACTTGCTCATTAGGGCTTGACTGACCGATTAGGTTTCGGATCGATTTCCCTTTAGAGGTTGTCTTTTCTGATACCTAATCTGCTGATCAGGTTGAGGTTTCTTCAGAAGAACTGGGTTCTTCTGTTGATTCCTCGGCTGATGCTTGTTCAGTTGGGGACAATTTCTGTTCCCTATCTGATTAGGCACTTGCCTTACTTGTTCAGCATACAAATTTTGCTTTATGTGTATCTATATCAGAAACTCGTTTGATTACACCTTTTTGAAGTGAACCAGACGGGGCTTTTGAGGATGTAGAAGGGTTTTCATACCCAATTCCCTTCTTATTAGTTGTCGTTCGAAAATAGTTGTTCATATCCTGAACGATTTTCGAAGATTTCGTGAAAACCTTTATTTTCTTACGTAAACTATCCTCAGTTAATTTCAGACTCTCATGTAGTCGGAAGAGATCATCAAACTTGGCTTGTAGGATTTTAAAATCATCAGCTTGCTGTTTATTGATAGCTAGTTGTTCCTTAATCTGCTTCTCCTGATCAGAAGAGTTAACTTCCAGAACTTTCAGTTCTTCAGTTATCTTCTGGGCAACTTCAGCCGATTTTAGTTTAAATTTCGCTTCTCTCGACAAAGATTTTCCTTAACAAAGTCGAGTATTTTCAATCCTTAGCTTATCGTTTTTGGCTTTCACTATCGTATTAGTGTCTACTGCGTTAGAGATCATCAAGCAATTACTCGAATAGAGCCGCAAGTCAATCTCTCCAAAGAAAAAGCTAATCATAAATGATGTGGAAACCGAAAGAGCGAAAGGTTTAGAGGTTACCTCAGATTGGTCTTCCTCCTTAGCCATCAGACAGATTTCATCATCAGAAGAGAATATCAGATCATCGTAGTGGTAGAAATCATCAGCGTTGCTTATCAAACAGAAATCTTCTACAGATGAGTAGCCTGAATCCTCTGAAGGCAGATAAGAATCATCAATTTCTGATGTATCAGCAACCATGGCTTTCCTGTCTCTATAGCGTTGCTCTCTTACTTCGCTCTTCTCTTTCTTTCTTTTGGTGTCGTCCGTCCGCAATCATACCAGTAATGATGTGGTTTCTCACAGTTGAAACATGCTCCACGATCCACGGAATTTCTTTTGCCAGGTGAGTCATTCCGTCTGTAGAATCTGTCAGGTGACTTACCTGTCTGATTGTAATCAGAATTTCTTCTCTCAGATTTGTTGTCTCTTCTTTCATCAGACCGATCATCTCTTTTCTTATCTTCTCTGCGATCCTTTCTGTGATCATCTCTTCGGTCATCGATTCTGGTCCTTTCGAGATCTCATTAATTTGGTCTCCTATCTTTTCCTCTGATGTTTTGATAATCCCTGTAAAATCTACGATACTTGCCAAGTTGAATGTTAGATTTTTCAAGTTTTTTGGTTAGCAAAGCAATCTATTTAGTTTGGCTTATAATATTTCCAACTGGTTCAGTAGACTTTGAGTTGCTGCTGGCTGCTTTGAATGCAACTGATTTTGATGTGGCAGGTGTGGCTTCAGCAGGCGACTCGTCTTCTTCTTCTTGCCCTCTTTTCGATCGATCGAACTCATGGGCTTTAAGACTCGAGAACAAAGTTGCTTGGCTTCATCTTGGCAATATCTTGACAATCCTTTATTACAGTGACTTTCATATCCCACTTCTTAGTCAGAGATCTCAAGATCTTGTAATTTATGTCTTTATCTGACATCTCCTGTCCAAGTTTCCGAAGCTTGTTAACTGACATGGTGATTCTTCCATCGAGCTCATTGATGGTTTCATTTGGTAACATCTTAAGTTTCTCGAATTTCACCATTCAAACTTTTTGCGATCGTTATCTTTAATTAGATAATTTCCTACACACATTTCAGCAAGCGTATCCCACATCTGTTTGGCTGTCTTGAGATACTTTATCTTTTCTCCGGTTATCTTGTCCATGGTCTTCATGATTATGTGTCCGCTATTGTATCCAGTGTGTACAACCTTTCTCTTCAAAGATCCATCGTATGGACTCTTTTCGACAAGACTTCCCAATCGCAAAATCTGGATCACCTCCAACAAATGGGTTGTCATGGTAGATGATGATGGGTCCTCGCTTCAAGAACTTCCATCATCCTCGCCGCTTATTGATCCCGGATGATTGCTCATGTATATCGTCCACCTGATACTCATCAATGGAAAATTTAGGCAAATCATGATACATACCCAAGTATTATCCATGCCGATCGTGTGTTTGAAAAACGTAAGAGATTTGAAAAGGTTTTTCTAGATCAGTTCAAGTGACCACAAAGGTACTTTCGGAAGAACCGATGATATTCAAAGCCCGCCGTCCGAGAACCACCGCTCCGATACCACTTGTAGGTCCCGAATGGGTTTTGTGAGGGCGTAAGTCTAGAGGGAGGGGTGAATAGACTTACGAAAAACTTTTTTCGTGAAGATCGTGTGATTGCGGTTTTCGATCAGAGTGCAAATGAATCGGTTTGATCGATATCCAACTTATCGACGCTCGAGGGCAAATCGGGCCGGTGTCTATCAGTTTAACTAATTGTCTGGAAGCTAGTTTATACCCGCAGGAAAAACCGGGTTTATAACAAATCGATTCCGGTTGTTTTCAATCGATGACTATGGAGTCAATCGATCGATCGATAACGGTGGTGCTAGCGATCCTAACTTTCGAGAATATGTATGCATTTAATCAAGTTGTGTGCAATAAAGTGTAAAGCAATTAATCAAACAGTAAATGCACACAAGATTTATAGTGGTTCGGACAACCCGGCCCCACGTCCCACTCTTCCCTATCACAAGGGGCACCAACTTAACCAACCGGACTTAGATTATTGTGTTAGTCCAACACATTACACCAACAGATATTTATAGAGCTCTCACTCAACCGATCCTTAAATCGGAACTAGAAACCCTAGTCCGAATCTTACTAAACAAACTTAACCTAACTTTGGGTTTTTGGGTAAGATTTGTTGTTTGTTCCAACTTTGAAATCTTTCCTAGTATTTAAGTAGCCTAACAAACCAGAGGATAAGATTTACGTACTAAGAACTATGGGATGAACACTTAAAAAATAATCTTCAAGGTTGTGTTCTTCGTATGGGAAATTTTGCTAGAGTATATGAGCTTCTTGATAATTTCTGTATCTTCAC
This sequence comes from Stenogyne calaminthoides, assembly GCA_037126765.1. NCBI lineage: Eukaryota > Viridiplantae > Streptophyta > Magnoliopsida > Lamiales > Lamiaceae > Stenogyne > Stenogyne calaminthoides. Next base: position 15,530,975 of record JBBCBC010000004.1, read on the forward strand.
TCTGAAGAGTAATCCCATATTTATAGACCTCGAAATCAAAGAGCCGTTGGAGAGCAATTTGAATTTCCGGCTATATTTGGTAGATATGTAGGATTTGATGTGGCGTGCTTCAGGGGACGACATGGCCGAAAAGCATAGATAGTTGTCTTTTATACCGCTTTGACCAAGCAAAAGACCAAATCCGTGTTATCGGCTCCGTTCATACGTGTCTTGTTCTTATTGGTTAAAAAACAAACACTTTTCAGTGTTTGTTATACCAACTAAAGTTGAGATTCTTCTTGTTCATATCAACAACGTATGACTTGGTGAAACATCAGTTACCACCGGTGTGGTGACCGATCGATTAACCGATCGGTCTACTGATAGAGTCTTCTGGTGCCAGTTGTCTTAGCTCAACTAGCAGACTCGGCTGATGTAGGTCTTCTGGTCTGATCTTTTGGTAGTCATCTGATCTTCAGGTCTTTTGAATTTGTGTTTCATGACTTCACCTGATTATCTGACTTTATAAGATCATCGATCTTCGTCTCTTCCTCCTTCCCTTGCCTTCTGGCCTGTCGGACTTCAGCTGATCTTTTGTTCTTCTGATCTTTAGATTTGACCTATACATATTGAGGTTCCCCCTCAATATGTGACCTATCTTATACATCAGTTGTTCTATACAATAATTATCAACTGGTCATCTTATAACTGGTATTAAAAACATCAGTCAGCTAACAGGTCTGACTGGTCCTATTACATGTGTTTTAGAACTTTCATCAAAACTCTAAATTTTCCAACATATTATATTCTGTTAAAAAAATAAAGGAGTTGTTAAAGTCTACCTAAATAAGTATTTGCAACAACAGACCCGTGCATTGCACGGGCAAAGAACTAGTATTATCCAGTGATTACTTCTCCATCATTATGTCAGCAAATTTTTTCTAATATCATGAATTGTCTAACTATCACTAATGCAAGAACTCTCATGTCACTAATACATATTGCAAGAATTAACCCTTACCTTTAACAAAACTTGTGATTTTGTTACATAGTATCAATTTATCTAAAATAATTATATGTTTTCAAAGATAAGGTGAACGATTATGGGTTTAGCATGAAAGTAATAAATAATACAAGTTGTTAATTATAATTTTTGGCATGCCATACCAAATCAACACCTACACATGCACATTTATCTATACATCATATATGGTACCATATCAAATGTTAATCAAGTATGGGGGCTCTAGCTACGTTATATACAATAATAACCCAATTATGCTATGACTTCTTTAAATTAGCATAAGAAGAATCAAATTGGAAAACTTCAACAATTTGGATAATCTTATTAATTCACTTTGTGACGCAAATTGAGACTATGTCTCAAAATCTGTAATAATCTTAAAAATTATAATAATATTGTTAAAAGTGTATCTTACAATGATTCAGATGACACTTATTTATATCCTAGTGAAATATGAAACCCTAACTTGCTCCTTAAGAACTTACTAAGATAAACATGGAAAATATATCAAAGCACATCCTAACAAATATTTTGAACTCTATAAAATAGAAAAATACTTAATAAGTAATAGACATATAATAAATATCGCCATGTGGGATCCTATTACACCATTTTCTCCCTCGTCGAAATGATTCGCCCTCGAATCGTCGTGGGATCTTATTCTAGTAATGGTGCGCAAATGGGCTGGAATATCCTTGAACTTGCGTAACCAAGGATTAATAACCTCTGAAATGTTGTTGAGAGTGTATAATGATGTTCATCATAACTAGGTAACAAACTGATTTCAATGAAGCAAAGATATCTGGATGAACACCTCCAACCACAAAAGAAACTTCACTTATGTAGTTTTTCCCCTCACCTGGATAATCCTCAAATTTAAAATACTCCTTTTCATCAAATATTGGTGGATCATTATAATCATTATCCATAGAATCATCCAAAATATCAATATATTAGTTGAAAATTGGTGATCCATCATAACCACAATTTTCATCAAAAAAATTATCAAAGATTGGAGGGGTGAAGAGCGATGGTGGGTGACGGTGCTATGTCAGCCATGGTGGGTGGTGTGAGGAGCAGCTAGAAGAGCGACACAGTGTCGATGGAGAAGCGTGGGATGCGGGCGGCACAAGTAGAATCTTCAGCACAGTGGTGGTTCAGTGGACGTGGGGTGGTGGTGGGGTTGTCGAGCATGACGGCCAAGGTGTGGTGGTCGGTTGGTGGTTGGACGACGGGTGATGCACTTATGGGGAGACGATGTCGTGGAGCGGGGTGGGTTTGTGCGGGAAGGTGCGACGTCCAAATGGACGATACTCGCATGGTGGTGGTGGCAGCGGTAGGGCTTCAAAACGAGCTTGGAACTCGTTCAGTTGTCGATGAACCACCTCGACTTGATGTTCCAAGGCAACGACTTGAGCCTTGAGGGATATGTGGTAAGACATGCTGGCGCAGAAGCGTGGCTAACTCTGATCCAACTGACGTAGATTGAGACTACATCTCAAGAACATGAATAATCCTGAGATTTATAATATTATTGATAACAACGTATCTTACAATGACTTAAATGACACTTATTTATACTAGTGATATATAAAACCCTAACTTGTTCCTTAAGAACTTACTAAGATAAACATGAAAAATACATCAAAGCATATCGTAACGAATATTCCAGACTCTATAAAATTGAAAAATAATTATAAATAATAAAATATGGATAATTAATATCGCAACGTGGGACCCTATTCCATCACTTCAGAAGGTACACTACAAGAAAAAATGTCTATGGCCACACACCTTTTATTACACTACAAAAGAAATATGACAATAAGTATTCTATAGACACATTAAATTTTTAAGGTGTGTTAATGTGTTCTTTATTACGACATTAAAGAATAAGTGTGTGAATATTTATTCAATTACCACACCTTACAACAAAAAAAGGTCTATTGCCACATAATTTTTAACACACTACAAAATAAGCGTCTTTATAAGTGCTCTTTTGATACATAAAATTTTAAGTGGGTTAACAAATTTGTTAGTATTAATTTCTTAACACTATTAACACACTAATAAAATAATTGAGTTAATATTATCTCTGATACCACACTTTTTAATGAAAGTTACAATTATTTCACTACAAAATAAATTGCATTTTATCACACAATAAAAATATAAATGTCATACATTAATTTAAAAAGTAAATTAATTTATATTATTGAATGAAAATTATTAAAAAAATTTAATAACACCAACATTCATGTAAGTATATATTAATAACATTTTTTTTTCTGATTAAATGGGCAAAATTTCAGCAAGTATATATAAAAAAAAAAAAAATAACACACACGATTAAACATTTACTTGTATATAAAATGGGTTCAAAATTAAAATTAAAATGAATGTGTGTATATATATGGTCGAGGGCAAGATTAGGGGTGGAGGAAATACCGAAAATACCGGTATACCGCACTTACTTCGTACCGAAAAATATCGAATTTATCGAAATTTTTAGATATCTAAATTTTCGGTAGGGTATGGTACCGCATCTTAAAAAATTTCGCACTGAGAAATCAATATATGAATATAGAAATTTCGGTAGATATCTGCAGATACCGAAATATTTTCGATATATTAGAAATATTTTGGTATCTTAGATAATATATCGGTTATAATCGAAAAATCTTGTGTTGAATTCATATTTTTTTCAAATAAATAATTATAATTATATTATGTATATATATATTAACACAAAGTCACAACTCACAAACCCTACACAATCTGCAAGGCTCCCTTCTCCCCTCCTCCTCTGCCATTCACTCTCCCCTACCCCGGGTCCCGCCTTCCCCCCCCTCCTCTCTGGCCCCTCCTCCCCCTTGCCTCCGTCGCCCCCCTCCCCCTTGCATTGCCCTCCCTCCTTACCCCATATCTGTCATCTTTTGCTCGGTAATTCTTCAAGCAAAAAAGCCACGAAATATTTTACATTATTTTTCGGATCTACACTACATAGTGCATTTATTCATTTTTTGTTACATTGGTAGAAATCTTACAAAGAGTTTTTTGCGTGAACGCTAGAAAACTTGCCAAGAGTGGGATAAGTTCTCTCAAACCCGGAGGTGATTCACTCTACTCATCTATTTTATCATCATTTTATTTGGGTTCCTTCAAGAATCAATATCTTTTTATGTTGATGTTACTCTAATTTGTGAATGATTTCATTTTCTATACTACCTTTTTGTGGCTTATAATTTAGGTTTTTTTCCGCTTTTTTTTTTCAATTATTTATCATCTTTCCGAATTGTGCAAATGAAAAGGTATTGGCGGCGATTGTATAGAGGGACTCTTGGATATGTGTTTCCAAAGTCTCCCACAAAGATTGCATATATTGAGTGTCTTTTAATATGTGTTGTGTTGAACTATTGAAACTTATTTTGTTGTGTTGGATTGTTGAAATTTATATTTTGTGTTGGACCATTTGAGTGATGAATACTTAAATCTTATTCAATGATCAAATATTTTTTTTCATAAAAAATACAAAGTTATTTAAAAAATAATTTAAGAAGAACGGTATGTCGAAATTTCGATACAAAACGGTATTATCGGTATGCGAAATTTTGAAATTTCGCATTTAAAATCCAGATATTATCGGTATGCGAAATTTTCTAAGATTTAAACTAAGATAATCGATAAATTCGGTATGGTATGGTATATGTCGAAAATTCGCAAAGACGGTATATCGAAATTATCGGTGCGGTATCGGTATCAATATTGACATACCGAAAAATTTCGATATCTCTTCTAAATTTTCGGGTATGAGAACGGTATGATATTTTTCGATGTCGAAAATTTCGCACGGATAATCGGTATGGCGAGAAAATTTTTTCGGTATCTGCCGTCATCAGTCCACCCCCAGCAAGATGATTAACATATTTTAGTTGTAGTTCGATTGGTAAGATGGTTTAGTTGTTCACCCTAGGTGCATGGTTCGATTCCATTAATGAAATTGGCGAAAAGATAAACCCTCTTCAATTTTTATAATTTAAGTTATAAATATAATAATTAAGTGTGGTAATATACAATTTATTCTAATACTTAAAAGTGGGATAACAATCTATCTAATATTACACTATAATGTGTGATAACATCTAATTACACCTATCCCTACATCAATACAGGTCACACTAAAAATCAATGTGGAAATAGATAAAGTGTGATATATACAATTTATTCTAATACTTAAAAGTGGGATAACAATCTATCTAATTTTACACTATAATGTGTGATAACATCTAATTACACCTATCCCTACATCAATACACGTCACACTAAAAATCAATGTGAAAATAGATAAAGTGTGATAATAAATATTAATAAACACACTTTTATTTGTCTTTAAAAGTAAATTTTTTTTGTAGTGTAATTTTTTCCTTAGAGCAATCATCCTCAATAAATTAAATCGGGTAAGGTCACTTTACAAAATATGATTTCCATTTCCTTTTCACCATGATGTTATCACTTTACATGTGTGTACACACACATATATAATAAATATACCTTATTGCGGACCTAATAAGAAGATCAGAAAGTTTGTATTAAAGGGAAAAAATTCAGAGTACATTAAAGCGTTGTTGGTATTGCTGTTGTAAACGCGGTTTATATTGTTGTTTGCCTTTATGGTTTTACAACTCAGAATCTTTCCATGTATTTACAATGACAAATTTCATTAATTACAGGTTTCACTTCAAGAAAATAGAGATTTGTTTTCGGAATTTTTAAACATGTCCATAGAATGTTCAACGAATATAATTTTGTCCTTCAATAGTGAGGATTGCCTACGATTTGTCTACAAATCTTCTAATCATATAGGGATTTTCATTCCTCAGATTACCTACAAACAATTTGCTTACAAAAATGTAACTCATAGGTAATTTTTTTGTAGGCAATTACAAATTCCAAATTTAAATCCCTACGAAAATGTAAATTGCCTACGAAATTATTTGATTAGTAGGTTGCCTACGGAAATTAATTACATATATGTAGGCAACTTGTTGTAGGTAATTTGTTTGCCGACTAGAATTCTGAAAATTCGTAGACACATCGTACGCAATCCTCACTATTTTTGGATCGAATTGTTTTTGTTGAAAAACTTCCTTAGCCAATTTTTTATTTTCTTTAAATAATATATGAACCTGGTCAATCAAAGAATAAAATGATTTCTTTTTATTAACATTTTTTATGTATTAATAGTTGCTCAAATTCGGAACAACCTGAAATTTCAATATTAACGTCAGGTATTCAATCCTTTCAAAAAAATAAAAGTAAGGTATTCAGATTAAAAAGAAAAGTATCCACAAATAATTATTTTTTATTCGAAATTATTAAAAATTAAGAAAATATGACATAAATTCAAAATACAATCTAAACAAAATTCAGAAAAGCACTCTAATTAATAACATATGCTCGGTAGATTACACCCACCAAATTTATATGATTATTATGGCTAAATTTTAAAGTATTAAAAAATACACAAAACACCTAAACTTCTCACCAAAACAATGTGCGCTCTCAAGAAAATCTCTATACATTTATTAAAATTTTCCTTTATAGATTTTGAGAAAAGACACTCAGTATAAAAAGGGTAGGCTCTCCGGAAAATCTCTGCATATTTATTACAATTTTTCGTTACAGATTTTGAGAAAAAAAAATGCTCACTATAAAACCTTCTTTTCTAGAGTTCTTGTAATAAACACCCTTGAAAACTCCGCTTGCTTGTCTTTCTACTCAGAGGTAATTTTTTCACCAATACATTCTTCACTTTTCTACATGTATTCTCATATGATTGTTTCCATGTATTAATCTTTAATTAAATCAAGTCTTATGAGTTTATATTGATATGAAAGTTGGGATGAAGTAATTTTGTTGAATCAATGCATTGGTGAGTTTGAAGTTATAATTTATGATCGTGGATGATAATTTCTAAGTCAATTGAATTTTGTGTGGGTAATTCTTATCACTTTTTAAGTTTTTCTTCACTTGATTTCTGTTAATTACATTTTTGTTCATAATTTATTTGTCGTGATGTTTTTTTTTTCTTGAATATTAATGTCGAGATCTAGAACATTCTTTTATCATTCTCATTGAAATTACAATCGAAGTGACATCTGAAGTATTATATTCCTATGGTTTACAATTATCTGAAATTTTATAATTGTTGAGATATGTTTTGAGTATGTTTAGGGTGTCGGTTTTAGATCTGAGTAAGTTCTCTAATAAAAAAAGAAAAACAAATGAATACGACGAATTTCGAGAATCCATTGGAACCATAAGGTAACTTTTTTTTTGTTTGTCATTTTACACTTCACCCTCTCATCCAGCTCTAGTTATTTTACAAAGGAAAACTTATAAATTATCATTATCATCTTAAACCATATTTAATTAATAAAAACCCAAGAACAACAGCCTGAACTTCCCAAATGGACATTTATTTGTTGATAGTCGATTTGAATTCTTTTAATCAAAATTTGCTTGTTTATATTCTTTTACTATGAACTTCATGGGATTGCATATGTAGATGGATGAAATTTTAGCGTTTTCCTAGTTTATGAATTTGAAAATTTTGGTATTACAGCTATTATATGTTGTATTTTTTGCGTCCCCTTTGATTTCAACAAACAAAAACCTAATTTTGAAGATTTTTTATTTTGCCAGAATAACATTTACTTGTAATTTCTTCTTTTTTTCCTGTATAATGGATGCAATGGTCTGAATTTGTGGTGAAAGGTAGACTTCCTTTCTTGGAATTGTGACAGTAATTTTAATTGTATTATTAATGAATTAATACTTTTTAAATCATTACATTTACAGACAATGATCTAGGTAGTGGGATGTGTGTAATAATTTTAATATCACACATTTTTTTATAATGAATTTTAATAGTTTTAGTTTTGTACTAAATCTCTTAAGCTTAGTTATATCCTTTTGATGCAAACCCATTTGTACAATTGTAATTCTGCTAAAATTTAATTTTGTGATCATTCTTTTGATTTACTAGGTTAAGGAAGATATACCTAAAATGGAGTGCAAAAAAGATGAAAATGCCAGGGTTAAAAGTACTTGTGGAGAATAAGTCAAAAGAAAAAAAAAAGATTTTACAGGAGCTAAGAAGTTCACCTTAAAGGATTGAGGTCCCTTCCTGGATCTTGAAGGTCTGCCGAAGTTTCTTAGGGTCGTCAATGTTTATGTTGCAGTTGAGGACACCACTAATGGCGATACGGAATATTATAGAATATTAGGGCCGGGTAGATCATTCAGTTGATGAAGAAATCATACATAAGCAATATAAAAGACTGGTTTTGTCTATTCATCCTAATAAAAACAAGTTAGATGGGGCTAATGGAGAATTCATGTTCCTTTCTCAATCGTGGAGGGTTTTGTCCAATAAAAATAAAAGAGGTGAATATGACATGCAGCTTAACCAAAGAGCTCCAAATCAAGCTAGTTGTTTCACTTTAACAACTCATGTCTCTAATCCTCCGCATGTATTTACACAACCAAATTCAGCTAAACTTATTTCTCTCAAGAAATTATTGAAGGCATACGGGTCAAGGTTTCAGGTAAAATCCCTATTAAAATTTAGGTTCATATAAAAATTATGAAATTCTTTAATTAGTAGCCATTTAATCAAAATTCACCTTTAAAACTCTACAACAAAAAAAAACATGGGTCTTTCTTAGCACATTATGATTTTTAGCTTTGCTCATTGCCCTCAAAAATGAATAATGCTCTATTCTTGGAGCTCATTTTTAATGAACATGATGTTGATTCATTTTCTTTTGATAATCTATTTAATATTATTGGAAATCGATTAAGTGTGTGGGTTATTGTAATGGACTTGTTTGCTTTCTTTCGAATAAACATTACTTTTGTCCATCTACGAAAAGGTGCAAGAAATTAATTGTAGGATGAAACAATAGATTGTGTGTCAAGATTACTTATAAAAATGAGTTTGGTTATTATGAGTTAATTTTTTATTACTAGGTGGTTGGTATTATCTTTTGTTAAATGAATGCTTCAAATAAGTTTAGTAGGAGAATCTTTAGTTTAAAGATCATTTCATATGGAAAAAATTAAAGTACTTGTATGATTGCTCACAACATTTTGGTTGAGCAGGAAAGTTTATAAGTGGAAATCTTCATTATAATATGTCAATGGCTGTGATTGAGAACTTCTCAACTATTTCGAAAGTTCCCAACAGTTGATAGGTTTATTTCTGTGAAGATTTCCATTGCAAAGATCCCCATTCAACCAAAATGCTGTGAACAATCATCCTCGTACCTACAATATTTTCGTGAATTGGTCTTGAATTAAAGACTCTCCTAATAATAAACTGATTTGGAACATTCATGTAACAAAACCTAATACCAACCACCTTGTAATCATTACTTTACTCATGGCAATCAAACTTATATTTGTAAATAATTTTGCCACACAACCTATCGTCTTCATAATTAGGTAATTTCTTACACCTTTTCATACATGAATTCCACAAGAAAAAAATGTCTATTCAAAAAGAAAGCAAACAAGCCCATTATAGCACCCCACAAGCTTAATCGACTGCTACAAAATATTTTATAGATAATCAAAAGCAAATGAACCAACATTAGGTTCATTTTAACAATGAGTTCTAAGAACATTATATTAATCGTCTTTGAGAGTATTGAAAAAGGCTGAAAATCATCCTATGGTAGATATTCACCTTAATTTAAAGGAGGTTTTACCGGAAGTCTTGACAATATGTTTTCAATAATTTTTGCGAAAGATAGGTTCATCTGAAGCTGCTAGCTTGATTTGGTCGAGTAAACACATACGTAGGATATGAGGTATGAGTTGTTGAACTAAAGTTACTAGCTTGATTTGGAGCTCTTAGGTTCAACTACATATTTGTTATATGCACCTCTTTTATCTTTATTGGACGGAACCCTCCATGCTTGACAAAGGATCATGAAGGCTCCATCTGCCCCATCTATCTTGTTTTTGTTTAGGTTAATAGACAAAGCCAATCTTTTATACTGCTTCCGTATGATTTCTTCATCAGCTGAAGAATCTTCCCCAAGTATTCTATAATGGGTCACATTTGAGGTGTGCTCATGTTCAACATAAACATTGATGACACTAAGAACTTCGACAGACCTTCAAGATTCAAGAAGAGATCTTGAGCCTTTAAAACGAACTTCTTGGCTCCGGTAAAATCTCTCTTATAAGTTATTCTCTGCAGTTACTTTAGCCCTGACAACTTCATCTTTCTTGTTTCCATTTTCAGCAGCTGAAATTGGTAATCATTCCATCAAGTTTCACATTTGCAATATGTAAATGATACGAACTTCGTTTGGGTAGCAAGCATGGCTAACGTGTGGGCTACATTAAAATTAACTTCAGTTAGTGCAGCATCATGAGAATGAACGTGGACTTGAATAGACTTGTTGAGATGGCATGTGTTATTAGTTGTGTGGTTGGTAGTATTCATTTTTCGTACTTGAGAATCGAAGTAGGCATTCAACAGAAGAAAGAGCAGTGGAATTATCTCAGGTGTGCATGGTTTTTGAGGTGAAAAACAAATTGAAGACGTGAGATGATTAAAAAATAATTTGTTGGGCGACATAAATACGTTGGTGAATATAGTTCTTTTTACCTACCTACCATATTTCCTTTAATAAAGGTATATACATGAAGAGACTCTGTTCTTTATTTATTCTATATGCAAAACACTTTTATGCCGCATTTTGTACAAAACCCTTTGAATGATTTACTTGTATATATATAGAAAATAAGCTCATTTTTATATCCAAGCTTAGAGAACAATCCCCTCCTTAGGCTTGAGCAATCATTATAAAGGATTTCTCAACCTTAGTTGGAAACAAAATACCTATACATTCTAAAGTTGAGGCTTAGGAAGCTTGTAAAGCTAACTAGTCTACCGAGACTCAACTAGTAAGCTATGTTAAGAGTGTGCTAGAACACCAAATTTCTAGTGGCCGAATGCATTGGAAGGAGATAAGACAAAGTGTACCTTGGCAATCTAAACTAAGAATTCCTAAGTTAAAGGATTCCACCAGCTGAATGAAGAGTGAATGTATAATTATTTTACCTCGAACCACCATAAACTCTTCGTGTTGTTCTTTGTTTTGCTTTCAGTACTCAACTATCATCATTTATATTTCACATAAGAGCATACAATCACTTAACATATCATCTAACACCAAGTCGTTGTTATTGCATTAATAAACTTCTTAGCTTTACATATATTTTATAAGTAAGAAAATATGTTTAACAAGCTAAAACAACTATAATGGATATGCCACTCCTTTATTTATTTATTATTATTATTATTATATACTACTACTACCACTTCAATTGTAGTTGAGTTTTAATTTGAGTTTGGTGTTAGAATATACAAATCTCAAGTGGGCTTTATTACTTGGGCCTAAGCTGGGTTTAGGTTATAGTCTATTAAAATAATATTTTCTTTAGAGTGGGATTATCTTTGGATTGGATGTTGTGGCAGCTTCAACCTGGCATAGATTATTCTCTGTGGTGGGAATTTATTCTCTTTATCTTCATTTTGAGGATTATTTTCATTAAATTTGTATGTTCCTATCCTTTAACTCTATGAATTTGGTCTGAACTGTCGGTTTTGAGTCACGATGGTTGTATCAGCAAAGGACAGGTGTAACGCGATGAAAAAGACGATAAGAAAATTTTTAGTTTCCCTAACAGAGATGCAAACCAACATCTCGGACATCGACAAGAGACTCAATCTCCTTGCAATTAATGTTGTCACAATTATGGCGAGGGTGAAAAATGTTGCGCGGACCAGGTGGCACAACCACGAACAACAAAAAGGCATCGATGGAACCGGTAACACCACATGCCTCTTCCGTGGAGGTTGTTGGGATATTTTAGTTTTGATGAATTATTCCAAAACATTATCAACTTGTGTTTTTTAAGCTAATCTACAGATAACAAGTTGAGGGGGAACGAGAGAACAAATTGAGGGGAACTCAATGAATCGGGGCGTAGATGATCGAGAGATCGACGAGGTCGCAGATTTGAGACTGATCGAGATTAGATGAGTAAGATGAGTTCCGGAGTTAACTGATGAGCTGAGCAAAATCAGAAGAGAAGAAAAGCTAAGCCAGTTGATCAGAAGATCAGATGACCGAAATGACTTGATCGGATGATCGGAAGAATGATTTAGCTGATCTGGTGATCGTAAGAGCAGCGCATGTCGATCGTAAAGAAAACTTACCAGAAGATCGTAAGAGAAGGTTGCGACAGAAGAGGAGCAGATGAGATCGACGAGATCGACGTGATCAAGATCGAGCATGAAGATGAGCAAATGATCAAGATCGACGCGATTGAGATCGATGTTCTAAACCGATATGCTAACCTAATATGCTAACCCGATGTACTTAACTGGATGTAGATAAACCGGATATGTCGACTGATGCTATACCGATCCGATCATGTGAGTCGATCGATCAAAGCGAGAAGAAATCGATATCGAAAAACCGTAAATCGCATACCGCATCGTAAAAGAAGTCATCCAAGAGAAGTCATCCAAGTCATATTCACCGAGAATCGTAACGCCGATGATCGCTAGCTCGAAAAGAAAATGACTGAGGGTCGATTGTTCAAGATGTAAGAACCGAACTCCAAACCGAGTGTCAAGATGCTCCGACGTATAAGGTCCGGGCCGAAGAGAAGTCACCAAGGCTCGAGATAGACTAAAGACACCGAGACTCAGAGAACTCTAATGATTCCAAGGCGAGGAATCTGAGGAATATAAATTGTTAGAATCACCGACGTGGACCAATGAGAGGAAGACAATCAGCCTGGAAAAGCTGCAAAAAAGCTACAAGATAGTATGGATTTGAATGTGACTCCTTCCAACGGTAACATTCAAATCCACACTATAAATATAAGTTATTCCTTCATAATTCGGTGTGGAAAAATGCGTGAAACATCCATCAAGCCAAATCAAAGCATTCCCACCCTAGAACACAAGTCTGTATATACACGCATATATTCAAAGAGTGTTCTAGAATCCAATCTAAGCAACCCACGATGTATCCTAAGCTTAGAGAGATTTTCCCATCCTTAGCATCGAGGCTAAACAAATGTAAGGGAAAATCTCAACCTAGTTGGAAACCAAACAAACCTTACCCAAATCAGTCGGTTAAATTTGTAGGTGAATGTGAACTCGGTAAACATCTAACAATCCCGAAAGGGAGGGTAGGCAATCCCGAGTGAGGGTGACAAGTCCCGTTGGAGTGTGAACTCGGTAAACATCTGTAGGCAATCCCGGTGATAAGTCCCGATTGAGTGAGAGCTCGTTAAATATCTAGAGGCGAACCCGAGAGGGTGATAAGTCCAGTTGAAGGAATTTCCCTAGGAACAGGGAGAGTGGATGTAGGAGCTTGAGTCTCCGAACCACTATACATTGTTGTGTTGTTTACTGCTTTATGTTCTTATATTGTCATATGCATTCGATTATAAGCAAAACACACATCGATCGATCTTAAAAGCAAAAATTTGGAATCACTCTGCCCTCACCCCTGTTTTATATGCATCGCACTAAATTATTTACTTCATACGCTTAAATGGGTTTTCCCACCGGGACCATCAGAGGTGTATGCTCTTGGGTTGCTGACCTTATCGTCAGCCTTGAAGGCAACTGTGACTCCCGCGTTTAGGGGATTCATACCAGTCTGTTCGCGCCAGGCAATTTCATTCGGGGGGTTTTGGTTATCAACCATAGCGCCGATGGGAATGACTTATGTTCCGATAGTGTCCCTCCGTCAGATGGAACTCCCACTCTTTAATGAAAACAACCCCATTCCTTGGCTTTTCCTGTTGGGGTTATACTGGAAAGTATGTTTTTACTTTGTATAATCAGACTGAATTTCGGGCTTATTCGCTGAAATAAATTATTTATCATTGTTGCTTTAAATATCATTGAATATTATATATATTTACTGCATAACTGTTCAATAATTAGTACGTGTTACATTGTAGTTAATTTAGTGATACCAGATCACAGAAGATTAAATTAACAGTCCATTGTAACTAAAAGTACATAATTCACAACCTAGATGGAAATGAACAACCCATCGTGAAAGGTTGAAGTGTAAGGCTTAGATTGACTTGTCTTGACCAAGAGATTGCACTAGTGCATTATGATGCGCTGAAGAGGACCTACAGGAGGATAAATTCTTCAGTACTGAATATAGAAGAATTAGACTTCAGTGGTTAGTTATTTCTTAATCCCCGTCCCTTAAATAGGATCGTGTGGAATTAATAACTATTGTTTTGACTTACGATGGGTAGAGAATCAATGTGATTCAATACCTTGTATCTTGGGCAATATTATTAGTTACATGACGATTGTTAAGATTTAACACGGAGAATCGGTGTGCAAGTGCGTCTTGTTTGATTAGTCCCCTTGGGAGGCTCAGAAGTTTTATCATACCAAATCTTGCAAGTGGAATTAGTTTTCCGGTATGGATAATAATGTTGAGTCGTTCCTGAACCAAGGAAAAATATATTAATTAAAGTGAAGCTATTTCAGTGACTGAAATTAATTAATGGACTGGATAATCTTAAACGCGGGAAATAATAACTGGGAGCCATATTAACTGTAATATGGATTAAGATGGATAGTGCAATATTAATTATGTAGTGAGATTAATTAATATATATGGGCTTGAATAATATAGCGGCTCAATATTGGAAATTAAAGGTCCATTAGAAGGTCCAATATTAATTCTCCTAAAGGCCCCTCAAGTAGCCCAAAGATAAAATCCAATAACTGAAAAAATGTGTTTAAAATTAAATAAAATATTGTTGCCTATTTTTTCTATTTTTTTCGAAAATAAATAAATAAAAGAGGGAGAAAGATTTTCTTTGAATTTTGTTATGGAATGAGGAAAAGTATTCTTGGAATACAAGTTTATCTCATAAAATTCAAGAAATCTCCCACTTGGCTATTTATTGTGTAAATTTTTGAAAATAATGAAGAAAATAAGGAAGGAAAGATTTTCTTGATTTTCTTGAAAATATATTATGGAAGATATGTATTCTTGGAATACAAGAATATCTCATAAATTCAAGAATATCTCAATCTTTGAAATCTTGGCCCTTATTTTCGAAAATTCCATAAATTAAGGTGGTGGAATTTTTTGTGGAATATTTTAAATATGGAGAAAAGAATATGTGAGATATATTCAAGATTTCTTGGAGACCAAGAAAAAAAATTTCCCATCTTATTCCTCATCAAAATTTTCGACCACCACCTTGTTATAAATAGGGGATGAATTTTTCATCCCCAAGGTAATTCCATGTGTTGGAAAAATTAGAAATCCACAAAGGTGGTGCAACATAATTTTATTTTTTCCTTTTGTTAATTGTTCATGAGCATCCTTCCACGGATTGTTGAACAAGGACGAGGAATACTTGAGAAGGCTCTTTGGGTTTGTTCGTGTGAATCGGATATCCATCTTCTCAATTTTGTCACTCAGAGAGGTTAATTCACGTAAACTCCTAGCAATTCCGCATGCGTAAAATTTATGTGACGAATTTGTATGCATGATTTGTTGTTGAATTATTATTTGAATTAATATAGGATTAATTCATGCTAGTAATAATTGTTAGAATTAAATTTGTATTTAAATATTCATCCCGAATAGATTCGGGCAAATAATTCCCCAACATTTTCAAGTTGAGCAGTACTTCCTGGTACACCGCATTGTTTGTAAGGGATATTGTTTTGTAAAGAAAGTTATTTTATTTCCCTTTTAGGAAATGATCAATCTAAATTAGGACACTTATTTACTGAAAGTGACCAATCTAAATTAGGACGGAGAGGAGTACTATACTATTTTCCTTTTTACTTTTTCAATACACTCACATTATTTACCTTTTTATTCTCCCAACACATCAATCAAATTTTCACTATCCTAACCTATAGGTTAGGATAGTGAAATACATTTTAACTATCCATCATAATTTTGAAATTCTAGGACTTTAAAGTTCGAGATTTTCCACGTCCACTATAATCCCGAAATGAACATACCCTAAGAAGGATTCTTTGCAACACTATATCATCTGTCTGAGGATTTTGCATTGTGCTTTAGACTAATAGTTATGCATCTGAGAAGACAAATATTTCTAAACACTAGTTGCACTGTGCAACTCAAGTGCATTTTAAAATGATATTAGTTGTTCTATTGAAAGGTATTAGTTGGCCAACATTAGTTGCTTTCACTGAACAATATTAATTGTTTTCATTGAACAATATTAATTTTGCATCAGTTGCACGATGTAACTAATGCATACAAGTGTTACTGTTGTAAGAATTTTTTAGAATTTAGCTAATCACACTCTCTATTGTTTCACAAAATGATTGGAGATTTAGTTAAATACAATTGAAGTTCTAATGTACTTATTTTCTAAATCTGTTAAAATCGATGGGTGTGTGTATTGATACTTAACCTGCTATCAAGGAAATAACTATAATTGTAACAATGAAAGGCCAGTCATCATTTAAACAAGGTTCAATATAGTAGCTGTAAGGGGGTTTACTCTGAGGTGCTTGGGAAGAGTCGCCATTGTCATAAGAGAATAATTAGTTCTCCCATGAAATCCATAAAGTAGGAAGTGAAACTTTGAGTTAACAATAGCATTTGAGGAGCTTTGTTAATTCGAGAGAAGCATGTGGTGATAAAATTATGCTATATTCATGATGGCTAAGTCTTGTATGCACTTTCGATATCATCGTCTTACTCATAGTGCATTTTAAAAATGTGTGACTTGTTATACTGAAAAGTGCAACTTATTTACACTGAAAAGTGCAACTATTAATATGGAAATATAGTTGCACGATTCACTGTAAATAAGTTGTACTTTTCAGTATAACAAGTCACGCGCGTTCTAAATGCACTATGAGTCTGTTTTGCACTTGGTGTACATGAAACCCGCTTGTTCATGATAAACATTATATAACTAAAAATATTGATACTTGCACTCACTATCACAAGTTCTGTTGTTAATTACTGGAAATGTTCATTATGGACACCACAACTTAGCTTATACATTGAACTTACAACAGTAAGTTCCATTTACTAATTTTCATCATAGGGAACGCAAAGTGGAGGCTGAAATGAGTTCCATTTACTAATCATCGTCATTATAAATTGAACGTACAACTATTGTATGGTTATATCATTAAAGTGAAACGTGAGTGCTTTTTGTTAAGATTCAGGTTGTAGCTTGGCATATCTAATGCTAATTGATCATTCCTACAAAGGGGCATTATGGGTAGTTAAATATATTTTTGATATATAATTTTAAAAACATGACAAGCATATTGGGATGAGAAAGTAAAAAGGAAAATAAATGTTCACATTATCCGGGGCGTGTAAGATTACTCGTAATATCATAACCTGTTAGCATCTCAATATTAATTATATATTTACAACATGATAAGAAACATATATCTCTCTACAATTATTATACTTAAACAGGGAGCAGTTCTGAGCCTTAGTTGATCCAAGTAATGAGTGGTTTACTGATAATGGTAAATGTGTTCAAAGTTGTGGGTTGTTTGGGTGAATTACGTAGAAACAAGGTTAGGTAATGCTGTTATATTGGTATTAGAAAATGATCAAATTTAAGTGGAGCTGCTCATTTTCTGTGAGAGATTATGGAATAAATGCGGCTTAGTTTCCTGGTACTCTCTCCGTAGCGCTAAGATTGTTAGGGTTTTACTGTAAAATATGCTTTTACTTTATATATAACCAAACTGAATTTTTCATTTATTTACTGAAATAAATTATTTATCACTGTTGCATTAAATATGATTGAATGTTACATATATTTACTGCATATCTGTTCATTTTAATAGTACTTGTTACATTGGAGTTAATGTGGTGATACCAGATCACGGAAGATCACATTAATAAATCCTTGTAACCAAGTACAAATTCACAACCTAGATAGAAATGAACAATTCATCGTGAAAGGTTGAAGTGTAAGGCTCAGATTGACTTGTCTTGACCAAGAGATTACACTAGTGCATTATGATGCGCTAAATAGGACCTACATCGAGGATAAATTCTTCAGTACTGAATATGGAAGAATTAGACCTCAGTGGTTCATTATTTCTTAATCTCCGTTCCTTAAATAGGATCGTGTAAAATTAATAACTATTGCTTTGACTTATGTTGGGTAGAGAGTCATTGTGACTCGATACTTTATATCTTGGACAATATTATTAGTTACACGACGATTGCTAAGATTTAATACGGAGAATCGTGTGCAAGTACGTCTTGCGTGATTTGTCCCCTTGGGAGGCTCAGAAGATTTACTATACAAAATCTTGCAAGTGGAATTAGTTTCCGGTATAGATAATAATGTTGAGTCATTCTTAAACCAAGGGTAAAAGATATTAATTAATATAAAGTTTTTCAGTGACTTGAATTAATTAATGGACTAAGATAATCTTAAACACGAGAAATAATAAACGGGAGCCATAGTACAATAATATGGGTTAAGATGGATAGTGCAATATTAATTATGTAATGGGATTAATTAATATTTATGGGTTTGAATAATATTGTGGCTCAATATTGAAAATTCAAAGTCCATTAGAAGGTCCAATCTTAATTCTTCTAAAGGCCCCTTTAGTAGTCCAAAGATAAAGTCCAATAACTGAAAAATGTGCTTAAAATAAAAGAAATATTGTTGCCTTATTTATTCCAATTTTTTCAAAAACTATGTGTAGGAGAGAGAAAAGATTTTCTTGGAAAGATTTTATGGAATAAGTATTCTTGAGACACAAGTTTATTCCATAAATTCAAGATAAGTCAAAGATCTTTTTCCTTTCTTTATTGATTCATATTTTTCGAAAATTATTGTGTAAAGGGGAAGAAAATATTTTTGTGATTATTATGGAAATATAATATATTGAGATATGTTCAAGATTGTATCTTGGGAATCATCTCTAGTGCAATTCCATGTGTTGGAAAATTAGAAATCCACAAAGGTGGTGGCATATATTTTTCTTTTTCCCTTTTGTTAATTGTTCGCGAGTTTCCTACCACCGGATTGTTGAACAAGGACGTGGGAATACTAAAGAAGGACTTTGGGTGTGTTCGTCGAACCGTTACCCACCTATCTCCGTTTAATTCACCCAAAAGGTACGCCTTACGTAACTCCTAGAAATCCACATGTGTAGGATTTACGTTGCTTTATTATATGCATGATGTGAATTAACATAGGATTAATTCATGCTAGTAATAATTAAATAATTTAAATTTATATTTAAATTGTATCTCGAATAGATCCGGGCACCCTATTTCCCAACAAAGATAGGCCTCATTTCTATTTTCGTGTGTCCCAAATTATAAACTTGTTTTCTTATTAAAAATATTTGGTTACTTTCGATGGAAAAGATCATAACTTGCGGGAACTACGGTGCATGATGGAAAAGATCCTTGGGGGCAACTCCACCATATACAGATTGACCAATACGGTTCAGGATAGAAAATATCCTTGACCTTTTATTATATGCATGTTATATGAGTTGATAATTTTATTTATGTGTGATATTTAATGGTGACAAAGTGAGGGAATCTCACTGAGCTAGTTGTTTTGCTCACCTCAATCTCATTAATATTTTTCAGATTAAGAAAGGAGTGTGATGGAGGGACGGTGGATGCAACTTGAAAAATATTATTATTATGTTGCTTTATATTTTATCGCTTAGACTGGATTGTCTCTTTTAGTTGTGATCACATCTCTTTAGACAAATTTGAATCTTTTGCTTCTAGAGTTTAATTCAATTAAGATTTTAGAAAATGAGTTTTGAAGGTGCATATTTATTTATTTTATTTCCCGCTGCAAATTCTTATAAAATTTATGTATGGTTGATTTGTGAAAAAATATTTTTACATAGAACGTTGATTTAAATTAGTCATTAAAAGTCTATGAAAAATTGGGGCGTGACAGTCAAACTATCTTTAAAAATTTGATGAGATATGTTGAAAACATTTTTTATACTGGATTGTTGCCATATCCCTCAATGATATATCTGTTCTTATTAGATAAGGAGTTCAAGAGAGAAGATAAGGAAACTATAAGTTGATATGACCTTTCATGAAAATTCAACATACTCTAAGACAAGGTCAAAGGGTAGTTGATTTACCCATTGCAGATCCCACATATACCAGACATCAGACATCCGGATCTCCATAACCATCTGTCAAGAAACTGCAGAATGTTGATCCAGACGTTGGCTACATTGCTCATAAAAATTCTTCTGACTTATGTCACACTGTCTTCTGGCTATATACATGCACATAATGATATGATGCAGGCGTCTATCAATGCCTTTAGTCCAGAGGCAAATTTTTTGGAGAATGCTCACTTATACTCCAACAGCGGGAGGACTTCCCGATGTTGCTCAAACTGGAGAAAATGCAGATAATGAAAGAACTGGGCCAAGTGAAGTTCAAGCAGATGCATATGAGAAAGAAGATGATACTGACAAGCTTATTGATGAAGGTGCTGAGGAAGCTGCTAGAGAAAGAGAAGAAGAAGAAGGAGGAGAAGGAGGAGGAGTAGGAGAAGCAGGAGGAGAAGAAGGAGAAGGAGGAGGAGGAGGAGCATACAAATAGGGAGAGTTCTTGAAGACATGGGAGTATGTGCAGACTTTTAGAAGATGCAGCTGATATGATCAACCCCAATCCTCTTCTCCTACTTCTGTTTAGAATTCTCTCTTTCTATGTTGTATTGTTGTTTGTAAATTTTTATTTAGTTTAAAAACTCTTTTTTTTCTACACCAACTGTTTTGGTGTTTTTAAAGTTTATCTGAACAGTAGTACTTTAGGTTGTTTGAACAAATTTGGACAAAGTACACTTTTGGTACTTTGTATGTTTTGTTTTATTTGGCTAGTAGATTTACTTCATTAAATCTTTTGTTTTTACTTAACACATGTTGAGCTTATAGGTGTGTTGTAGTAGAAATGCTAAATTGGGGGAGCTTGTTGATGTTGGCAGTTTGTTGTACAATATGTTGGACAACATTTCTGACAACATCTGAATTTTATCCTTTCTCCTAACACTAATTCTTGTTTATATGTTGTTCCTAATGTCTTTATATGTAGAATGACGACCTAGAAGATTCCAAGTCATGGGGTGCAAATTCAAAGAGTTAGTTAATAGGCGCATCATGGAAGAGACTTTCAAACAAGATGGAGTTAGTGGGAGAAATATTTCTAGGTCCTTCCAGTCTGTCCAAGTAGTTGAGATTGTAGTTGTGCACGTTGCCTATACAAGCTGCAAAGATCAACAAAAATAAGCGAAGTAAACAAGTATCAGTCTATCATGTGTTCTAGCACATCTAGGGGATAGGGTCATTACTCGCATGTTTAGGTTGCAAAATCTCTATTACATTCCAAGCAACAATTGGTTTTGTTCTTAGATTAATTAAGGTCTAAGGAGATCAGTCTTTAGTCCATAGATAGATCCTTTAGTTATCTAAAATATATATATATTTTTAAGGGAGTTATCTAAAATATTACACAAATCATTTCTAGATCTTATAGTCATTGTACAAGATCTATGTTTATGTCACTGATTATTATAGTGAATACTTTCGTCTTGAGACACACATAGACTAATTTAGTCTATGTACAGTTTTGGAACCATTTGCACGTGTTTTTAAGTCTTCCGCTGTTTACTATTGTGTCATATGTCACAATATTTTACACAACATCTCTAAAAAACACCCACGCACACTATCAAACATGAATTCAAACGATCATGGTTGCCTAAGCAAGAGGTGACAAGAATCCAGGGGGACGACATCACATCAGATGGTATCCGAATAATAACCCCAATAGAGAAGGGGACTTGCACTCGCTCATTCACAAATACCAGATATTGCGACTGAACCACCTGAGGTTATACGGGTTAGGATTAGAAAGCAATACACGAGAAAGTTTGGTGACAACATCCCAGAAATAACATTTTCACAGGCAACAAAGTCAATAATAAACATATAAAATTTCCCATTAATCGTGCATATGTCGATTGGAATATCCAATTCCTCTAATCGAGGGTTTCATCTGCTTTAGCGGAGCGCGAAACAAGAGAAGGAGCATGAGCATTGGGCAATATTGCCTTGAAGATGGTAATTTGTAAGCGTCAATAACGTACTCTTTTCGTCCAATATGGGTGCACCATCATAAGGGGTAATATCATCTCCCTCGAGTAGCAGATCTCGACAAATACGATGGTTCACTCATTCATTCATGTGGTGGCCCATGTCGCCACAATTGAACAACGACATGGCATTGCAAAACGTGAGTTGATATGCGACACTTAGGTTAAACTTCCTTGGCAGGTGTAGACAAAGGCAAAGGGGGGCGGTAGTCGGGGATGGACGATGAAACACAAGACATCATGTTGGTTGGAATTGCAGAATCATACCTAGGTGACTCTAATATCAATTGACACAGGCGAAACAAAGAGCACAAGGAGATGGGAAAATCCCATGTTTTCTTAATAATGATAATTTGCCTCCTAAATAACTACGTAGGGGATATAAATACTATAAACTAAGGCAACATTAGTGCAATATTAAGAGAAAAAGACCCATAAATCTTAAAGTTGGATAAAATTAATAAAAGAGAGTCCAATAAAATAAATAAGCATAATATTATCAAGTGATTAGTTCTCCATCACTATGTTAGCAAATTTTTCTAATATCATAAATTGTCTAATTATCACTATTGCAAGAACTATCATGTCATTGACACATATTGCAAGAATTGTAACTCTTACGTACCTTTGACTAAACTTGTGAATTTTTTACGTAGTATTAATTTATCTAACACAATTATATGTTTTCAAAGATAATGTGAATGATGATGGGTTAAGTATGAAAGTAATAAATAATACAAGTTGTTAGTTATAGTTTCGGCATGCCATACCAAATCAACACCTACACATGCACATTTATCTATACATCCTATCTGGTACCCTATCGAATTTTAATCAAGTTCTTACTGTGTTCGAAGTCGTTGAATCAGTTCCGAATCAAAGCATGGGGGCTCCGGCTATGTTATACAATAATAACTCGATTATGCTATAACTTCTTTAAGTTAAGTTGTTTAATCATGTCTTTGTTTTTTGCATATACTCTTAGATATGGGTAGCCTAAGAAGAATCAAATTGGCAAACTTCAACAATTTGAATAATCTTATCAATTTACTTTGTGGCCTTGATTGAGACTATGCCTCAAGATCAATAATAATCTTAAAATTGATAAAAAATCAGATATCTTATAATGATATAGATGACACTTATTTATATTCTAGTAAAGTATGAAATCCTAACTTGTTCCTTAAGAACTTACTAAGATAAACATGGAAAATATATTAAAGAATATTTTAGCGAATATTATGAACTCTATAAAGTAGTGGAACCAAGGATTAATAACCTCTGAAATATTTTTGCGAGTGTATAATGATGTTCATCATAACTAGGAAACTAACTAAATTCGATGAAGCAAAAATATCTGGATGAATACCTCCAACCACAAAAGCAACTTCGTATGTGTGGTTTTCCTCCTCGCCTGAATAATCCTCAAATTTTAAATCCTCTTCTTCATCAAAGATTGGTGGACCATTATAATCATTATCCATATTAGCATCCAAAATATCGATATATTAGTCGAAAATTGGTGATCCATCATAACCACAATTTTTATCAAAAAAATTATTGAAGATTGGAGGGGTGGGAGCGATGGTGGGCGAGGGCGCTATATCGGCCATGGTGGGGTGGCGTGAGAAGCGTAAAGGCTCGGGTCGATGGAGAAACATGGGACGTGGGCGGCGCGAGTAGAATCTTCAGCACAGCTGTGGTCAAGTGGACTTGGGATGGTGTTGGGATTGTCAAGCGCAACGACCAGGGTTTGGCGGTCGGTTGGTGGTTGGGTGATGGGTGGTGCACGTATGGCGAGACGATGCAGTGGAGCAGGGGTGGGTCTGTGAGGAAAGGCGTGACGTCCACATGGATGACACTAGCAAAGTGGCTTCGCGGCACAACAAAGGTGGTGTGGCAGCGGTAGGCCTTCAAAGTGAGTTTGGAACTCGGCCAGCTGTCAACGAACCACCTCGACTTGATGTTCCAAGGCAGTGACTTGAACCTCTAGGGATACTAGTAAGACATG
Source organism: Stenogyne calaminthoides (assembly GCA_037126765.1). Taxonomy (NCBI): domain Eukaryota; kingdom Viridiplantae; phylum Streptophyta; class Magnoliopsida; order Lamiales; family Lamiaceae; genus Stenogyne; species Stenogyne calaminthoides. Next base: position 15,555,268 of record JBBCBC010000004.1, read on the forward strand.
TTGGTAGCGAGGTTGACTAACTCTGATCCAATTAACGTAGATTGAGAATGCGTCTCAAGAACATGAATAATTCTGAGAATTATAATATTATTGATAAAAAATGACACGTATTTATACTAGTTAAATATGAAACCCTAACTTGTCCCTTAAGAACTTACTAGGATAAACATGAAAAATACATCAAAGCATATTATAACGAATATTCTAGACTCAATAAAATACTTAATAAATAATAAAATATGGATAATTAATATCGAAACATGGCATCCTATTTCATCACTTTGGAATGTAATTTTTCCTTGGAGCAATCATATATCCACTATAAATTAAATCGAGTAAAGGCACATTACAGAATATGATTTCCTTTTCACCATGATGTTGTCACTTTACATGTACACACACACATATGTAATAAATATACCTTATTGCGGACCTAATAAGGAGATCAGAAAAGTTTGTCTTAAAGGGGAAATATCCAGAGTACATTAAAGCGTTGCTGGTATTGTTGTGGTAAACGCGGTTTCTATTGTTGTTTGCTTTTATGGTTTTACAACTCAGAATCTTTCAATGTAATTAGAATGACAAATTTCATTAATTATAGGTTTCACTTCAAGAAAATAGAGATTTGTCTACGAAGTTTTAAAAAATGCCCATGGAATTTTTAAAGAATATAATTTTATCCTTAAATAGTGAGGATTGCCTATGATTTGGCTACAAAATTTTCTAATCATATAGGGATTTTCATTCCTTAAATTACCTACAAACAATTTGCTTAGTGAAATGTATTCATAGGTAAATTTATTGGTAGGTAATTCCAAATTACAAATTTAAATCCCTACAAAAATGTAAATTGCGTACGAAAATATTTGATTAGTTGTTTGCCTACGAAAATTACATATGTGTACGCAACTTGCTTGTAGGTAATTTATTTACCAACAAGAATTCTGAAAATTCGTGGACACGTCGTACGCAATCCTCATTATTTTTGGATCGAATTATTTTTGTTGAAAATTTTCCGCAGCCAATTACTTATTTTCTTTAAATAATATATGTACCCGGTCAATTAGAGAATAAAATGATTTCTTTTTATTAAATTTTTTTATGTATTAATAGTTGTTAAAATTCAAAACAATCTGAAATTTTAATATTAACGTCAGATATTCCGCCCTTTCAAAAAAATAAAAGTCACGTATTCAGATTAAAAAGAAAAGTATCCACATATAATTATTTTTTTATTTGAATACATTAAAAATTAAGAAAGACATAAATTCAAAATACAGTCTAAACAAAATTCTGAAAAACACAATAACTAATAGCATATGCTTTGTAGATTACACACACCAAATTCATATGATTATTATGGTTAAATTTTAAAGTATAAAAAAATTCACAAAACACCAAAACTTTTCACCAAAAAAATGTGTCAGGAAAATCTCTATACATTTATTACAGTTTTCCTTTATAGATTTTGAGAAAAGACGCTCAGTATAAAAAGGGTAGGCTCTAGCTCGGGAAAATCTCTACAAATTTATTTACAATTTTTCGTTATAGATTTTGAGAAAAGATGCTCATTATAAAACCTTCTTTTCTAGAGCTCTTGCAAACACCCTTGTAAACTCCGCTTGTTTGTCTTTTGGCTCAGAGGTAATTTAGTCTTCAATACATCTTCACTTTTCTACATGAATTCTAATATGATTAATCTTTAATTAAATCAAGTCTTATGAGTTTATATTGATATGAGAGTTGGGATGAAGTAATTTTGTTGAATCAATGCATTGGTGAGTTTGAATGTTGTGATTTATGATCGTGGATAATAATTTCTAAGTCAATTGAATTTTGTGTGGGTAATTCTTATCACTTTTTTAAGATTTTCTTCACTTAATCTCTATTAATTACATTTTTTGTTCATAATTTTGTTTGTTGTGACGATTTTTTTTAATATTAATGTCGAGATCTAGAATATTGTTTTTATCATTCTCATTGAAATAAAATCGAAGTGACATTCGAAGTATTATATTTCTATGGTTTACAATAATGTGTAATTTTATCATTATTGAGATATGTTCTGAGTATGTTTAGGGTGTTGGTTTTAGATCTGAGTAAGTTCTCTAATAAAAAAAGAAAAATATGAATACGAAGAATTTCTAGAATCCAATTGAACCATAAGGTAACCTTTTTTTTTTTTCCAATTTATACTTCATCCTCTCATCACGGTCTAGTTAATTTACAAAGGAAAACTTATAAATTATTATTATCATCTTAAAAAATAGTTAATTAAAAAATCAATAAAAAAGCATGAACTTCCCAAATGGACATTTATTTGTTGATAGTCGGTTTGAATTCTTTTATCAAAATTTGCTTGTTTATATTCTTTGAGTAACACCTATGATGCACAGATTCTTCTTAAAATATCACAATGCAGTATCGGATTCGCACCCGCACCCTAAAAAGGGGTGCAATTCTCGAATCCTCGTATCCAGATGCCACTTGGCGAATCGGTAAATTATAAAATAAAATAAATTAACGGACACACGAATCCGATACGCGAATCCATGCTAAATGATTTGTTGGGAAATTTATAGTTTTGATGGAAGTTCCAAAACAGTTGTAATAGGACCAGTCGAACATGTTAGTCGACTGATGATATGATAGGAAACCAGCTGAACATGTTAGACAACTGATGTATTAGACTAGGTCTTTCTTAAAGAAGAACTCAAGATGCACAAGTCAAGCGAAGATCAGTAGCGAAGATCAGCAGAGCGAAGATCAGCAGAGCGATGATCAGTAGCAAGGTCAGCAGCTGAAGATCAGTAGCGGATTTCAAAAGACTTTACTTGAAGACCAGAAGACCTGCTCTATGAAGACATCAGCATAGTCGATTGGTTGAAGCTAAGACAACCATATCAGTAGACTCAAGGCAACTGATCAGTGGATGTAGTGATCAGTTCAGGCCAAGTCAGCAGGATGATAAGCTTAACTACTTATCATAAACATACGGGGTAAGCCAGACCAGAAGAATGTCAACATTAGTTGGTGAACAAACACTGAAATGTTGTACTTGTTAACCAATGAGAAAATGACACGTATGAACAAGCTAACAATGCGGGATTCGGCATTGCATAGTCAAACGGTTAGAAAGGACAACTTCACGCTTTTGGCCATGCCGACCCTGAAGCACGTCACATCAAATCCTGCATCCTACCAAATATAGCCGGAAATTCAAATTGCTCTCCAACGGCTCTTTGATTTCGAGGTCTATAAATATGAGATTACTCTTCAGAGTGAAAATACGAAAATTATCATGAAACTCATACTATAGCAATATTTCCGCACGAAGAACACAAACTTGAAGATTATTTCTAAGTGTTCATCCCATTGTTCTTAGCATAGAAATCTCATCCTTTAGCTTTAAGCTACACAAATACTAGGATAGATTTCCAGTTGGAACAACAACAAACCTTACTCAAACCTAAAGTTAGGTTAAGTTTGTTTAGCAAGATTTCAGACTAGGGTTTCTAGTTCTGATTTCTGGGATCGGTTGAGTGAGAACTCTATAAATATCTGTTGGTTGTAATGTGTTGGACTAACACAATAAACTAAGTCCAAGTCGGTTAAGTTCTTTGCCCTTGTGATAGGAAAGAGTGGACGTAAAAATTTGGTTGTCGAACCACTATAAATCTTGTGTGCATTTATCTGCTATTAACTGCTTTACACTATTGCACACTACCTTGCTTAAAATCTCATACATATTCTGAGTTAGGATCAGTTTGCATCAAGCAACTGATCTGATCAGTTTGACTCCTTGGTCAGCTGATTGAAAACAGACTCGTGAATCTGATTTGTTAAAACCGGTTTTTCACACGGTATAAACTAAACTTCCGCTGACAACATTAAACCGATATAGACCGAACCCGGCCATCGGCGTCGATAAGTTGGATATCGATCCATCTTGACTCACTAGCACTCGATCGGAAACACCTTTCACTGATCCAAGACGAAAAAGTTTTTTGAAGTCTATTCACCCCTCCCCTCTAGACTTCTGCCCTCACGAAACCCGATCGAGACCTACATGATTAAATATGGTTGTTATTAAGCATTATATGTGTTATTTAATTGAACTTTATTATGTAATGCAACTTAAATTGACAATATGACACTCATTTTAGATTGAATTCATCATTATGACTTATATATTGGGCTGATGATATTTGAATTGTTGTTTTATTACTTAATTAGATTAAATTATTGAATGTTGTCAAGTTTTGTGGGAGATAAAAATTTGAATTGCATACATTTTGTTTTACGAATTTTAGATTTATATATATTTGCCGAATCGCACCCTAAATTTTTCAAAAATAAGTATCCCCGTATCCGTATCGTATCGCACCCGCACTCTCGTTTCCGCATCCGTGCAACATAGAGTAACACTTATGTGAACCAGGTTCACACATGAACTCTATCACTGTTATGTGTAAAAATTATCACTATTATGCACAAAAACTTTCACAGTTTAAAAATATAAAGCATTTTCTATACAGTGATAATTTTTGTTCATAACAGTGAAAGTTTTTGTATGTAATAGTGATACTTAAATAACTGAGTTCATAGTATGAATCAAGTCTATACAAGTTTTTGTCATGTTCTTTTACTATTTCATGGGCCTGCATATCATGTAGATGCATGAAATTATAGCGTCATTCTAGTTTACGGATTTGAAAATTTTGGTAAACCTAATTTTGAAGATTCCTAATTTTGCCACAATAACCTTTTACTTGTAATTTTTTTTTTTTTTTGCCTGTATAATGGATACAATGGCCTGAACTTGTGGTGAAAGGTAAACTTCCTTTTCTTGGAATTGTGACAGTAATTTTAATTGTATTGTTAATGAATTAACCCTTTTTAAATCATTACATTTACAAACAATGATCTAGATAGTGCACTACAAAAAATGCACGTTTTACCGACGGAAATTAGCGACGGTTACAAAAACCATCACAAATAGTGACGGTTACGGTCAAATGGTCAAAGTTAACAATTTTTGTGACGGTCTAGAGAACCGTCGCAAATAGCGACGATTTTAGCTACTGTTTAAGCGACATTTTGGACTAATCCCTTTAGCGACGGTTTTTGCGACAGATTTAGAGACGGTTTTTTTAGCGACAGATTAGCGACGGTTTTTTTTTAAATTTAATTTTTTAAATGATTTTTTTAAATATTAATTATGTATTTTTTTTTATGTTTTAGGATTATACAAGATTTTTTAATTGCTGTTAATTCACCTTACCGTATATTTAATTTATAGTCACTTGGAGAAGAGTTCCACCTGACCATAGTCAGATCTATTTCGAGTAGTTTACGGTATAAAATTTAATTCATAGTAGTACTTGTTTCAATAGAAAAATAGTACTTATTTAAATGAAAGTATTACTTGTTAAATGAAAAATATTACTTAAGTTTGAATAGAAAAGTAGTACTTATTTAAATGAAAAGTAGTACTTGTTTAAATAGAAAAACATTACATGTTTAAATAGAAAATTAGTACTTGTCTAAATAGAAAAGTAGTACTTGGTTAAATGAAAAGTATTACTTGTTTAAATTAAAATTATTGTTTAAATAATAGAAAGTATTACTTGTTTAAATGAAAGGTATTACTTGTTTAAATGAAAAGTATTACTTGTTAAATGAAAATGTATTACTTGTGTAAAATTTTTGAAAGGTAGTAGTTGTTTAAATAGAAAAGTAGTACTTGTTTAAATGAAAAGTAGTACTTATTTAAATGAAAAGTAGTACTTGTTTAAATGAAATGTATTACTTGTTTAAATAGAAAATTATTACTTGTTTGAATAGAAAAGTGTTGGGAAATTTGTATTAAGTTTTGATGGAAGTTCCAAAACAGGTTGTAATAGGACCAGTCAGACCTGTTAGCTGACTGATGATTTAGAATCAGGATAAGATGACCAGCTGAAATGTATAGACAACTGATGTATAAGATAGGTCACATATTGAGGGGGAACTCAATATGTATAGGTCAGGTCTGAAGATCAGAAGACAAGTAAGTCAAAAGACTAGACGAGTCAGAAGACAAACCAAAGTCAGAAGACTAGACGAGTCAGAAGACAAACCAAAGTTAGAAGACCAGACGAGTCAGAAGACAAGACAAGGTCAGAAGATCAGACGATCACATAGTCAGATGATCAGGTGAAGACATGAAGCTCAAGTTCAGAAGACCTGAAGATCAGATGACTATCAGAAGATCAAGACCAGAAGACCTACATCAACCGAGTCTGCTAGTTGAGCTAAGACAACTGGCACCAGAAGACTCTATCAGGTAGACTGATCAGTTTTATCTGATCAGGTCAGCTCACACCAGGTGTCAACTGATGTTACACCAGCCATACGTTGTTGATCTGAACAAGAAGAATGTCAACTTTAGTTGGTAGAACAAACACTGAAAAGTGTACTTGTTAACCAATGAGAACAAGACACGTATGTACGGAGCTGACAATGCGGGATTCGGCACTGCATAGTCAAACAGCTATAAAAGGACAACTATTCACGCTTTCGGTCATGCCTTTCCTGAAGCACGTCACATCAATCCTGCAAACCTACCAAATATAGCCGAAAATTTAAATTGCTCTCCAATGGCTCTTTGATTTCGAGGTCTATAAATATGGGATTGCTCTTCATAGTGAAGACACATAAATTATCAAGAAGCTCATACTATAGCAAAATTTCCGCACAAAGAACACAAATTTGAAGAATATTTCTAAGTGTTCATCCCATTGTTCTTAGCATAGAAATCTCATCCTCTAGCTTTAGGCTACATAAACAATAGGATAGATTTCTAGTTGTAACAACAACAAATCTTTACCCAAACCCAAAAGTTAGGTTAAGTTTGTTTAGCAAGATTCCAGACTACGGTTTCTAGTTCTGATTTCTGGGATCGGTTGAGTGAGAACTCTTAAAACATCTGTTGGTTGTAATGTGTTGGACTAACACAATAAACTAAGTCCAGTTGGTTAAGTTGGTGCCCCTTGTGATAGAGAAGAGTGGACGTAGGACTGGTTGTCCGAACCACTATAAATATTGTGTGCATTTATCTGCTCTTAACTGCTTTACACTATCGCACACGACTTTACTTAAAATCGCATACATATTCTGAGTTAGGATCAGTTTGCATCAAGCAAATCGATCGTCGATCGACTCTTTAATTCGGTGATTGAAAAACCCGATTTAGTATCTATTTTGTTAAAACAGGTTTTTCACATGGGTATAAACTAGCTTCCGCTGTCGGTTAAAGCGATAGACACGAATCGATCTGCCATCGAGCGATCGAGAAGTTGATATCGATCCCAATGACTTCCTTTCGCACTCGATCGGAAACATGCTATCACACGATCTGCACGAAAAAAGTTTTTTCGAAGTCTATTCACCCCTCCCTCTAGACTTACGCCCTCACGAAACCCGTTCGGGACCTACAAGTGGTATCAAAGCAGTGGTTCTACGGACCACTGGCTTTGAATATCACCGGTTCTTGAGGAAAAACCTTTGTGGTCACTTGAACAGATCTTGAAAAACCGTTTTTAAAACTTCATCTGTTTTTCAAAACTCACTAAGCATGGATAATACATCCGTATGTATCATGATCTGCCATAGTTTTCTATTGATGAATATGCATTGGACCATAATCATGAGCAACCATCCGGCCATCAACAAAGAGAATGATGGAAGTTCTTGAACAAGGACCTATCATTATCTACCACAACAACCCGGTGAAGGTGGTGATCCAGATTTTCGGTTAGGCGCTAGGATCGAGAAAAGAGTCCATCTCGATGGATCTTTGAAGAAAGGAAGCTCAACTCGGATACGGTTGCGAGACATATCATCATGAAGATGATGGATAAGATCCTGAAGAGAGAAGATCAAGTATCTCAAGACGGCCCAAAACGGATGTGGGATACACTTGCGAGATGTGTGAAGGAAATGATTTGATTAAAAGGCAGACATTGCAAAAGCGGGTGAAGTTTGAGAAACTTAAGATCTTTGCCAAATGAAACCATAAATCGGCCAGATGGAATAATCACCATATGCGTCAACAAAATTTCTGGGGAACTAGGGCGAAAATGTCGACAAAGACATTAACTACAAGATCTTGAGATCTCGACAAAGAAGTGGGATATGAAAGTGTTGGGATAATTTTAGTTTTGATTATTATGCCAAAACACCTTGTAATAGGACAAGCTAAGTTGTATAGAAAGCTTGTATTTCTAGACTTAGTTTTATTTTACAGATAACAAGTTGAGGGGGAACTCATCAAGATAAGAAGAGACTAATGATTTCGTGGAATTTGGATCGGAAGACGTCACGGACGGGATCGAGAATACGTCTTGATCTTTGTCTTGTCGATCGGATCAAAATTTGATCGAACCCACGAAAGAGAAGAAATCGAACCGAGATCGACGAAATTTGAAATCGGAAGAGATGAACAATGAAATAAGAAGAGATGAAACAATTGAAATCGGAAGAGATGAAAAAGATGTCTGGCGGCTGAAATAAATCGGAAGAGATGAACAGTGAAATAAAAAGAGATGAACGATGTCGACGAAATAAATTAGAAGAGATGAACAGTGAAATAAGAAGAGATGAACAGTGAAATCAGAAGAGATGAAACGATGTCGAAGTAATTGAAATCGGAAAGAGATGAAAAAAGAAATCAACAAACAAAAAGCTGGCCAATAAGAAGATGACAACACATATATGGATGTGACATAAAGCTGCAAGCAACTGTTGGGGAATTAATTGCACGGATGTATTCGGGATGAATATTTAAATACAAATTTAATTCTAACAATTATTACTAGCATGGATTAATCCTATATTAATTCAAATAATAATTCAATAACAAATCATGCATATAAACAGTTCACATAAATCCTACGCATGCGGAATTGCTACGGGTTTACGTGAACTAACCTCTTGGAGTGGCAATGGTCTCATCGATAAAAACACACCAAAAAGCCTTCCCAAGTATTCCCTAGTCCTTGCTCGTCAATCCGGTGGAAGGAAGCTCGCGAACAATAAACAAAAGGGAAAATAAAAATTTGTTGCACAACCTTTGTGGATTTACTAATTTTTCCAGCACATGGAATTGTACACTCACAATTGACGTTTTTCGAAAATACACAATCTGTCGACGTTTCAAAATATTTGATATTTTATCGACGCTGATATTTTTTCGAAAAACCAATTTCGATGTTCATCACAGGAATGAAACATTCATCCCCTATTTATAGAGAGGTGGTGGCCGATTTTTCATCATGGAATAGGGAGGAAAAATCTTTTCTTGATCTTCAAGAAATCTTGAATATATTTCATATATTATTTTCTCCATAATTAAAATATTCCATAAAAATCTCATCTTCTCTTGTTATGGTTATTTTCGAAAAAACAAGGATAAAGATTCCAAGATTTGGATCTTCTTGAATTTATGAGATATACCTGTATTGCAAGAATACATATCTTCCATAATATCTTTTCAAGAAAATCAAGAAAATCTTTCTTTCCCTTTTTCTTTCAAGATTTTCGAAAATATCATATAAATAACCAAGTGGGAGATTTCTTGAATTTAATGAGATAATCTTGTATTTCAAGAATACATATATTCATTTTATAACAAAATTCAAAGAAAATCTTTCTCCCCTTTTATTCATATTTTTCGAAAAAAAAATGAGGAAAAATAGCAACAAAAATTTATTTTATTTTTAAACACCTTTTTCAATTATTGAACTTTATGTTTGGGCTACTTGAGGGGCCTTTAGGAGAATTAAGATTGGACCTTCCAATGGATCTTGAATTATCAATATTGAGCCACAATATTATTCAAGCCCATAAATATTAATTAATCCCACTACATAATTAATATTGCACTATTCATCTTAACCCATATTACAGTCAATATGGCTCCCATTATTATTTTTCCGTGTTTAAGATTATCTAGCCCATTAATTAATTCAAGCCACCCAAATAGCTTTCCATTAATTAATATCTTTTGTCCTTGGTTAAGAATCGGTTCAACATTATTATCCATCTGGAAACTAGTTCCACTTGCAAGATTTGGTATGATAAAACTTATGAACCTCCCAAGGGGCAAATCGAACAAAAGCGTGCTTGCACCACGATTCTCCGTATTAAATCTTAGCAATCGCATGTGACCAATAATATATCCCAAGATATAAAGTATTGAATCTCGTTGATTCTCTGCAAGTAATAAGTCAAAGCAATAATTACTAACCACACGCGATCCTATTTAAGGGGACGAAGATTAAGAAATAACGAACCAACGAGGTCTAATTATTCCTAGTTCGGTTAAAAGAATTTGTCATCTGTGAGGTCCTATTCAATTGCACTAGACATGCACTAGTGTAATCTCTTGGTCAAGACAAGCCAATCTGAGCCTTACACTTCAACCTTTCACGATGGATTGTTCATTTCCATCTAGGTCGTGAATGGTGTACTTTTGGTTACAAGGAACTGTTAATTTAATCTTCTGTGATCTAGTATCACTAAATTAACTACAATGTAACACGTACTAATTATTGAACAGTTATGCTGTAAATATATGTAACATTCGATGATATTTAAAGTATCAGTGATAAATAATTTATTTCAGTAAATAAGATCAAAATTCAGTTTGATTATACAAAGTAAAAAAGCATACTTTCGATTATAACCCCAACAATCTCCCACTTATACTCAAAATGCAGCTTTTAAGTATACTACAACACATCTCGTGTAGTTCCTAATACGTGACATCTAATGTCACCTACACGAACCCAATAATATCTCCCACTTATACTCAAAGCAGATTGGCTACGCACTTGAAAACCATTCCTCCCACATGTCTCTTGAATGTTTCCAGAGGCAGACACTTTGTGAAAGGATTAACTAGGTTATCCTCCAATGCGATCTTAGCCACCTCTTCATCTCCTCTCTTAACGATTTCTCATCTAAGATTTCTTTCCTTGATGTGCTTGTTTGACTCGTGGACTCTTGGTTCCCTTGAATTTACAAATTGCCCTAGCAAATATTCTAGACAAATTGAATTCCATCCAAGTCCACTAAGAAGGTCTAGAGTCAAATGGTTCCTTCATTTAGCTTCTGGCGACTACTTACCCGCTTCCATGGTTGAGTCGTTGATGCATTTACGCTTCACATTCGTCCATTTCATGGCTACACTTCCCAAATGAAAGCACACTAACTCGAGGCGGATAGTTTTACGGAATCTATGTGGAATTGGAAATCCCAGGTCCATGTAGCGATGAGGATTAGACTATCTGACTGATAAACCAACATTCTATCTTGAGTTCTTTTCAGATACTTCAGAATGTTTTTAACTGCCGTCTAATGTTCTTTCCCCGGGTTACTTTGATATCTTGCCACCATGCCAACGTCAAAGCAGATATCCGGTCTCGTGCACAACATTGCATACATAAGGCTTAAATGTAGCCCGAAGCATAAGGAATGTCTTTCATGTCATCTATCTCCTTTTTTGTGTCTTAGGGCACATTTCCTTGATAGATGGATTCCATGCCTAAAAAGGCACGAAGCCTTTCTTGGAATCTGCATCTTTGAATCGCTTCAAGACGATTAATATATATGAAGCTTAGGATAAGCTATCATCCTTTTCTTGCGATCTCGAGTGATCTTGATCCCAAGGATGTGCCCGCTTCCCCTAAGTCCTTCATATCAAACTGTTTTTTGAAAAGCCATGCCCTTACGTCGATAACATCTTTACATCGTTCCCGATGATCGGAATGTCGTCTCTCGTATAGTACTAAGAATACCAATGCGATTCAGAAACGCTTTTTTTGTACACACAACTTTTCGAACTTCGTTTTGATCAAACCCATAAGACTTTATTACATGATCAAAACATTGGTTCCAAGCTCTGGATGCTTGTTTGAGTCCGTAAATGGACTTCATGAGCTTACAAACTAGGTGTTCTTGGCCTTTTCAATGAAGCCTTGGGGTTTGTTGCATATAGATTTCTTCATCAAGACTTGATTAAGGAAAGTCGTCTTGACATCCATTTGCGATTCAAAGTTGAGATCTTGTGACAATCGACAAGAGAATTCGGATGGACATGAGCATTGCTCTGGTGAAAAAGGTTTCCTCATAGTCGATCCTTCTTTACGAGTATAACCTTTCGCCACAAGCCTTGCCTTGAAGGTTTCCACCTTCCCGTCCGGTCCTCTTTTTTTCTTTGTATACCCACTTGCAACCAATGGGTTTGACCCCATTAAGTGGTTCGACTAGCTCCCACACTCTGTTATGATCCATAGAACCCATTTCGGCTTTCATTGATGTTTGCCAAGAAATCGCATCCTTGTCTTGGATTGCCTCGTCGTATGTCCATGGGTGCGATTAAGTCTTGTCAGGAATCAAGTCCGAGGACTCTCCCTATCCCCATAAATCTCTCGGGCTGTCTCACAACCCTCCCACTCTGACGAGGTTCGGTTGTGTAAGTGTGTAGTTTGGTATGTCATCTTATGCGATTAGCAATGAGGTTAGCCCCTTAGCTCATTTAAGGTAATCTCGGCTTTTGGGTCTTCTTTTCGTTCATATAGCCTTCTTCCAAAAATCTAAAGTGGGTGCTTATTACCACCTTTTGATCTTCGGGACCATAGAACATACACCATTTTGTTCCCTCGGTGTATCCTATAAACAACCTTAATTCTGATCGAGGATCCAATTTTTCGGCTTCCTTGTCCAACACGTAGGCCGGACACCCCAAAATCTCATGTGTCTCAAACTGGGCTTGCGCCCGGTCCACAATTCTTTGGGAGTTTTGGGAACCGATTTGGATGGCACCAAGTTCAGAATGTAAGCCGTTGTTTCCAAGGCATGACCCCAGAACGACTTGGGAAGATCCGCATAACTCATCATTGATCTAACCATTTCTAAAAGAGTTCTGTTTCTTCGCTCTGCAACCCCGTTTTGTTGAGGGGTTCCGGGTGCGTTTAGTGGGGATACAATCCCTTCATCGACAAGTAGTTCAAAAACTCATCATTTGAGGTACTTTCGCCTCCTGTCGGATCGTAGAGACTTGATCGTTTTTCCTATGATTCTCTGCTTGAGCCTTAAATTCTTTGAATTTCTCAAAGGTCTCATATTTAAGCTTCATAAGGAAAATCTAACTGTCCCTTGAGTAGTCATCAATAAAAGTGATGAAATACTCATAACCTCCTCTTGCTTTGGTTGACATTGGACCACATACGTCTGTGTGAACGATTTCTAACACTTCTTTGGCTCTATTCCCCTTGGCTCCGAATGCCCTCTTGGTCATTTTACCCTCCAAACATGATTCGCAGGTTGGAATTGGTTCAACTTGGAGAAACTCCAGTGAACTGTCTTTCACCAACCTTTGGATCCTCTTTGGATTAATATGTCTCAATCTTAGATGCCATAGAAGTGTCTCGTTCACGTCTGATGAACGTTTTCTTTTATCGGAAATAGTTGATGTGTTATATGATGCATTTCGTGAGTGGTGTGCACAGTTAATTGTATAGAGATTGTCCATCAATGTCCCATAACAGATACACTCATCATTTCAAGAAATGATGTCATTCTTATTAGAAGAAACTAAGTATCCATTAACAGAATTTTAGAAACTGAAAGTGAATTCTTTCCAAAACTGGGAACATAAAGAACATCTCTTAAAATTAAAACTCTGTCTTCAAAAGACAGGTGCACTTTTCCCACTGCTTTAGCTGCCACTCTTGTAGCATTGCCCAGTGTGATGAGGATCTCACTGCCACTAAGTTGTCGGGTCAGCTGGGACACCGTAACGTGAAACATACATGGTCAGCAGATCCCGTATCAACTACCCACGAATGAGAAGTATACGCCGCTAAACAAGTTTCAACAACTAGTGCGTGAAAATTACCTTTCTTTCCGTCCCTTTTGGGGTTGGAACAGGCAAACCTCCATTGTCCTCTTTCACCGCAGCTTAAGCACTTCCTCTTTGGATTTTCCTTGACACCACCGACATTCATCTTACCATTGCCTTTGGCAACAGTTGAGTTTGATTGCTTATGGCTTTTGGTCCTCTTCTTTTTCTTGCCTTCCTTTGGCCTAGAAGATGAAGGCGGACCACTTCTTAAATCAAAGCTTGAGTTTGGTGCCCCATCAACATCCTGCCGAGACCAAAAGCTTGCAACAAATCGGTAATTTAGGAGGCCAAAATGCTCAAAAACTTTTTGGGCGGAGAGAGTGAAATACCAAATTCATCTGAGTCTCCAGTTATAATCTGCTTTCGAGAACCTCAAGTTTGTTCGGATGGACCATCAATTTTGAGGACGTAATCCCTTACGAGTTTGCCCTCCACCATTTTCAAATGACGACATCTCCTCATAAGGTGATCGACGAGTCCGCATTTTTTGACTTCGTCGGTTGGCTCATCGATTTTGGTGTGTCAAGAATTCACTTGTGCTTTTTGTGCAATTAGGACAATTATAATTTTTTCGTTTCCAATCAATATAGTTTCCATACTTATTCTATTGACTTTAAGTATAATGAACAGTGGATTAAAAGGTTGCGACATGATGAACTGAAAAAAATAACTATATGCGTAAGCACAGATATATCACAAGGTTCGATCACATGCATCATATTAAAATCTCAAAAAAATATGAACATGCATCAGCCAACATCTCAAAACATTGTTTTAAATAAGCCACGTGGGGTGGGTCATTATTTAAACACATTCAAGCGAGTTACAAACAAACGATTTACAAACCTTTAATACTAGATTAATAGTTGGCTCCCCACTTGACCAATATAAAATTGACCGAGGGGACTTGAGGAAGTATATGCATATCAATTTTATACCTAAGTAATAACCATGATTAAATCTGAAATTATTATTTAAAACTTGAATGAGCCTCATGGGGGTCATCATAAATGCCACTAGTAATAATTCACAATCATCCATTTGGAATTTATTCATGTGAAAGCTATCTTTTGACCCGTCCGTGGAGAAATTTCTCCAAAAGAATCCACAAATAAATAAATCATGGAGGTCAAAATTAATTCAATTTTATTATCCATAAAATTGTCAATTAATTGTTTAAGCATACTTAGTAATTTTTTAAGTGAGATTTTTTCAAAACATTTTCTCATGCATCCATAAATTTAAACACAATTTAAATAAGCATAAAATAATGGATAAACATCAAGACAAAAAAATTAAATATATTGGGCACACATATCCATTATCGGGGTTAATTTTTGTCATGTCTTGATCTCGAAAATCTTCTTTTGCCTTCATCGTTCATCTCGAAAGGTTAGCCCGTCTAGTGATGTCATCGACCGACTCACTCACGTCCAGGTGCGTCTTACACTCCCGACCATCATCGTCGGCGCCGTAGCAGTCTGCCCTAAAAGCCCGGCGTCGCCCTGCGGTGCTCGGTGCTGCTCGGCCAGATCTCGGCGGTCGGCGGACGCGTGGATACCAGCCGCGCCCGATCTGCTCGTCCGCCTCCTCGCTCCGCGTCGCCCGCGTCGCCCTCGGCGGCATCGCCCGCCCGCGCCCATCGCCTTAAAGGCGATCCCCGCGCTTTCGGCCCGTCGGCCTACGCCCCGCCATCTGCGCCCGCACCGCGCCAGCGTGTGTGCCTCGCCTTGGCACATTCGCCGCGCCACGATGCCTTGCCCGATTCAGGATCCCGTCTTTTAATTCTTCGTCTCTGCCTCCGGATTTGATCCGATTCTGATTTATTTACAAAAATAAATAAACCTAGATCTAAACTAATCTATTACATTGATCAAAATCAAACAAATTCTAATCTACTAGTGGATTTTCTCATGAGGCAAAAGCGAATTGAGCGAATCGAATTAAAAAATCACAATTTATATGCATGCATAAATAAACAAATTAAATTCCATGACAATTGGATACTGCAAAAAAAAAATCTAGCAATTCTACTATCGATTTCAAATTTAATGAAAAACGAATTAAATTACAATTTAAAATTGAGAGTCCAAACCGAGGCTCGGATACGATTGTTGGGGAATTAATTGCGGATCTATTAGGGATGAATATTTAAATACAAATTTAATTCTAACAATTATTACTAAGCATGAATTAATCCTATATTAATTCAAATAATAATTCAATAACAAATCATGCATATAAGCAGTTCACATAAATCCTACGCATGCGGAATTACTCTGGGTTTACGTGAACTAACCTCTTGGAGTGGCAATGGTCTCATCGATAAAAACACACCAAAAAGCCTTCCCAAGTATTCCTAGTCCTTGCTTTCGTCAATCCGTTGGAAGGAAGCTTCAAACAATAAACAAAAGGGAAAATAAAAATTTGTTGCACAACCTTTGTGGATTTACTAATTTTTCCAAGATGGAATTGTACACTCACAATTGGCGTTTTTAAAAATACACAATCTGTCGGCGTTTCAAAATATTTGATATTTTATCGACGCCGATATTTTTCGAAAAAACCAATTTTAAATGTTCATCTGGGAATGAAACATTCATCCCCTATTTATAGAGAGGTGGTGGCCGATTTTTCATCATGGAATAGGGAGGAAAAATCTTTTCTTGATTTTCAAGAAATCTTGAATATATTTCATATATTCTTTTCTCCATAATTAAAATATTCCATAAAATCCCATCTTCTCTTGTTATCGTTATTTTCGAAAAAACAAGGATAAAGATTCTAAGATTTGGATCTTCTTGAATTTATGAGATATACCTGTATTGCAAGAATACATATCTTCCATAATATCTTTTCAAGAAAATCAAGAAAATCTTTATTTCCCTTATTCTTTCAAGATTTTCGAAAATATCATATAAATAACCAAGTGGGAGATTTCTTGAATTTAATGAGATAATCTTGTATTTCAAGAATACATATCTTCATTTCATAACAAAATTCAAAGAAAATCTTTCTCCACTTTTATTCATATTTTTCGAAAAAAAGAGAGGAAAAATAGCAACAAAAATTTATTTTATTTTTAAACACATTTTTCAGTTATTGGACTTTGTGTTTGGGCTACTTGAGGGGCCTTTAGGAGAATTAAGATTGGACCTTCCAATGGATCTTGAATTATCAATTTTGAGCCACAATATTATTCAAGCCCATAAATATTAATTAATCCCACTACATAATTAATATTGCACTATCCATCTTAACCCATATTACAGTCAATATGGCTCCCGGTTATTATTTCCCGTGTTTAAGATTATCTAGCCCATTAATTAATTCAAGCCACTGAAATAGCTTTCCATTAATTAATATATTTTGTTCTTGGTTAAGGAACGGTTCAACATTATTATCCATACCGGAAACTAGATCCACTTGCAAGATTTGGTATGATAAAACTTATGAACCTCCCAAGGGGGCAAATCGAACAAGCGTACTTGCACACGATTCTCCGTATTAAATCTTAGCAATCGCATGTGACCAATAATATTGCCCAAGATATAAAATATTGAATCTCGTTGATTCTCTACGCGTAATAAGTCAAAGCAATAATTACTAACCACACGCGATCCTATTTAAGGGACGAAGATTAAGAAATAACGAACCACTGAGGTCTAATTATTCCTAGTTCAGTTCTGAAGAATTTGTCCTCCTGTAGGTCCTATTCAGTGCACTAGACATGCACTAGTGTAATCTCTTGGTCAAGACAAGCCAATCTGAGCCTTACACTTCGACCTTTCACGATGGATTGTTCATTTCCATCTAGGTCGTGAATGGTGTACTTTTGGTTACAAGGAACTGTTAATTTAATCTTCTGTGATCTGGTATCACTAAATTAACTACAATGTAACACGTACTAATTATTGAAATGCAGTTATCGATAAATATATGTAACATTCGATGATATTTAAAGCATCGATGATAAATAATTTATTTGATAAATAAGACCGAGATTCAGTTTGATTATACAAAGTAAAAGCATACTTTCCAGTATAATCCCAACAACAACAGTGCAAAAGGACAAAGAAAAGCTGGAAGACTATTAGTATGGGTTTGAATTTACTCTACAACGGTAATATTCAAATCCACACTATAAATACATTGCACTATCTTCAAAAGAAGATAATGGAGGATGCTGCAAATTGAAGATTGTTGGGAAATTTAGAGTTTTGATGAAAGTTCTAAAACACATGTAATAGGACCCGGTCGGACTGTTAGGTAGATGATGTTTATATTACCGTTTATAGAATACCGAGTTGATAATTATTGTATAGAACAAGCGATGTAATAGATGGGTCACATATTGAGGGGAACCTCAATATGTATAGGTCGAATCTGAAGATATGAAGAATGGTGATATCAGAAGCCGGTCGGAAGGCAAGAGAAGGACAGAAGATCAGATGGATCTGATCAAGTCAGATATCACAGCTGAAGTCATGAAGCTCAAATTCAGAATACTTAAAGATCGGATGACTTCCGGAAGATCGGACCGGAAGACCTACATCGGTAAAAATCGCTAGTTGAAGCTAAGACAATTTGCACCGAAGACTCTATCGGTGGACCGTGATGGGTTTTTGATCGGTCGCCCACCATTGAAATGTTTTCACCAAATCATACTTCGATGATCTGAACAAGAAGAATGTCAACCTTAGTTGGAAGAAGAACCTTTGAAAAGTCGTCTCGGTAACCAATAAGAACGAGACACGTGTGATCGAGGCGACAATTCACGGGATTTGGTCTTTCACTTTCTCTAACGGCTATAAAAGATAATATTCACGCTTTTCACCATGCCGTTCACGAAGAAGTCACATCAATCCTGCAAGTCTACCAAATATAGCACGAAATTCAAATTGCTCTCCAACGGCTCTTTGATTTCGAGGTCTATAAATATGGGATCACACTTGAGTGAAGATAATTGAAACCCTGAAAGCGATCAAGAAGCTCAAGCTATAATCGATTTCATACGAAGAACACGAACTAGAAGATTATTTTATTAAGTGTTCATCCCATAAGTTCTTAGCATAGAAATCTTTTCATCTAAATTGATAGGCTACCTTAAACACTAGAAAAGATTTCATAGTTGGAACCAAAACAATCTTATCCAAACCCAAAGTTAGGTTAAGTTGTTTAGCAAGATTCGGAACTAGGGTTTCTAGTTTACGATTTACGGGATCGGTTGAGTGAGAACTCTTTAAATATCTGTGGGTGTCTTGTGTTGGACTAACACAAAAATCTAAGTCCATTGGTTTTAGTTGGTGCCCTTGTGATAGGGAAGAGTGGGCGTGGGATTTGGTTTGTCCGAACCACTATAAATCTTGTGTGCCTTTACCTTTTGATTAACTTTGTTTACCTGATCGCACACAACTATTAAAGCGAAGATACATATTCTAAGTTAATATCACCTAGCACCAAGCTTACGATCGATCAAGTTTGACACTTTAGTCAACTGGTTAAAAGATCGGCTTTGGAATCGATTTATCAAAACCCGATTTTTCACAGGTAAAACTTAGCTTCCGCCGTCGCTTAAACCGATAGATACCGAATCGATCGCCTTGAGCGATTAGTAAGTTAGATATCATCAAACATTCACTTTGCACTCTGATCGGGCTAAGCGCCATCACACGATCTGCCACGAAAAAGTTTTCGAAGTCTATTCACCCGCCCTCTAGACTTACGCCCTCACAAAACCCGTTTGGGACCTACAAGTGGTATCGAGCGGTGGTTCTCTGGACCAATCGGCTTTTGAGTATCATCGATTCTTGAGGAAGAATCTTTGTGGTCAATTGAACGGATCTTGAAAAACCATTTTTAAAACTCATTCTTTTTCCAAAATCACTCAGCATGGATAATACCTCTGGTATGTATCATGATCTGCCGAAGTTCTCAATTGATGAGTATGCAGATTAGGCCATTTATATGTGCAACCATCTAGGTTTGATTAGTGGCGAAATGATGGAAGTCATCGAAAGAGGACCCATCATCATATATCCGCGACAACCCTGCGGTTGGAGGAGATCCGGAACTTTTGCCGGGAAGTCTTGTGCGAAAAAAACCCGGCCTTGATGGATGCGAAAGAAAGGAAGTCAGATACTCTAGATACAATCGCCAGGCATATTATCATGAAGACGATGGATAAAGTCACCAAGGAAAAGATAAAATATCTCAAAACTGCGAAAGCAATGTGGTATACTCTAGTTGAGATATGCGAAGGAAATGATCAGATCAAAGACAGTAGTCTACAAGCGAAACCGGTGAAGTTCAAAAAGCGGGAGATCTTTGCCCAACGAGACCATCAACGCGAGCTCGATGGAAGGATTACTATGTCGTTGAATAAGCTATGAGAACTTGGTAGAGATGTCGGACAAAGATATCAACTACAAGATCTTAAGATCTCTCACCAAGAAATGGGACATGAAGTCACCGTAATCAAGGATTGCCAAGACATTTAAAAAATGAAGCCGAGTAGCTTGTTCTTAAGCCTTAAAGCTCACGAGTTCGATTTAATCGAAAGAGGACAAGCGAGATGAAGACGAGGCGCCAATTTGAAGCCTCAACGCTCTAAATCGATTCGCGTTTAAGGCAACCACCAGAAGATCGAAGGTCAAACTGTTGGAAACATAATAAGTTAAGCGAGCAGATCGCTCTGCTTACCAGGAAACTTAAAAAATCAAATATTCAACTTGGTAAGTATCGAAGATTCTATAAAGATTATCAACATAGTCGAGGAAGAGATAGGAGATCGCCTAATGATCTCCGAGAAGAACTAGATCGATGATCGAAGAGATCCAAGAGATGAAAAGAAAAGAGATAATCGGATGATGAGAAGAGAGATAACAGATCGATAGAAGGAGTTCTCGACACTATCGAAAAGGAAAGTCACTGATAGATCCTACTGAATTTGGAGTGACTCACCGGAAGAAAAGGTTCCGTGGATCAAGGCGTGCTTCAACCGTGAGAAGCAGTCACTACAAATAGCAGATTGCCGGACTGACGCCAAAAAAATGGAAGAAATGGAAGAAAAGAGGAACATAAAGAGAGCAACGTTATAGGGACGGAAAGAGCCATGGTTCTTTGACACATCCGGAATTGATGATTCCTATCCCCCTCTCGAGGATTCGGGGTACTCCTCTGAGAAGATTTATGTCGATAAGCAGTCTTTGTTGACTTCTATGAGAATGAAGATCGATATTCTCTTCGGATGACGATGAGATCTGCTGATGGCTAAGGAGGACCAATCGGGTAACCTCCAAACCTTCGCTTATTCTGCTTTCACACTTATTATTAGCACACTCTTTGGGGAGATTGACTGCGGCTCTACTCGAGCAATTGCTTGATGATCTCTCCAATGCAAGAGACACTTATGTTATAGTGGAAGCCGAGAATGACAAAGTCGAGGATCGAAATAATCGACTTGCTAAAGAGAACGATCTCGAAAAAACTTTTCGAACTTAAATTTCTTTAAATCCTTTCCGAAGCAACCGAGGAACTTAACATTACGAAAAAGTTAAGTCTTCGATCGGGAGAAGCGGATCAAAGATCGGTAGCAATTAACAAACAACAAAGTCGATGACTTCAAAATCCTTCATCACGAAATTTGATGAGCTATTAACGAATCGTGAGAGTCGAAAATCTTCGAGGATAATTTGGGCAAGAAAATAGAAGTTTTCACAAAATCATCTAAAACTGCTTCAAGATATGAACACCTATTTTCAAACAACGATTAACAAGAAGGGACTTGGGTATGAGAACCCTTCCACATCCTCAAAAAGCCGGTTGATTCACCTCGAAAGGTGTAATCAAACGAGTTTAAACAAAGATACACTAAAAAAGCCAAACTTGTATCTAATAAGGAAAAAAGACACATTGAAAGGTAAAGGCGGTGCCTAATCGAAAAGAAATGAAATGGACCCCAATCGGTAAAAGCATCGGTAGGAATCAACGAAAGAACCCGGTTCTTGAAGAGACCTCAACTTTTGATCAACAGATCGAATATCGAAAAACAACACTGTAAAGGGAAGTCTCGATACCCGAAATCTTAAAGAGATTACAAAATGAGAAAGAATTGTGGGTGTAGTAAAAAATGGATCGATATAAAGGTACATAATTTAAAGACTCTTTTATTCTTGATTTTTTGCTCTAAGTTTGGTATCTGACATGAGACATCGGTTTGCAAGAACGCGCCCTGTATGAGAATGGAGTAGCGAGCGGAGAAAGCAGAACACTCAAAGAAGTTCGCCGCGATGTTATTGGAGCAACATGCGATACTGCCCGTTTAAAAGCTATCAACCTTGCATGCCATACTCGAGCATGTCTTCGACTAAGGCTCACTACAAAACACCCTATGAGCTGTGGAAGGCGAAAAAAACCTGCGTGTTTCTTACTTCCATGTTTTTTGGTGTAAAGTGTTTCATACACAACAATGGGAAGAGTCGACTTGAAGACCTTTGAGGCCAAATCGGATGAGGGTATATTCTTAGGATATTCCTCATCTAGCAAAAAACTTTCGGGGTTTACAAATGCATTTAACCCTAGTTGTGGAAGAAACACCCCATGTAGTCTTTGATGAAGCATCTTCCGAACAAGAGAAATCTGCCTCGAAACAAGATGTACTGATCAACCAAGACTGATGCTCGAGAAAATGGATCGACTAACGATCAAGGAAAAAGGATCAAAATCGTAACAAATACATTCCGGATCTAGCTGATTCACGGATCAATCGGATCTAAGGTACGGAAAATGTCGATGAAGAAGGTGCATACAATTTGAGCGATATCAACCGAACCATCCGGTTCGGGGAACACTGAAGTTCCCGAGCGAGCGTGACATCAAAGACATGATGAGTCCAACATCACCGAGACATGTTCTTATCAAGTGGATCATAATTCTACACCACTCCCAATCGCTAGTAATGAACCTTTATCAGAAATGGATGATGTTCTCCAAACCGCGCCAAATCGTAATGAAGGACTGGATAACCAGTCATCCAACTGATCTGATCATCGGAGACCCATCTGATAGAGTTAAAACTAGACATCGGATTTGTGAAAGTGCCATGTATTGTTGTTATCTGTCTATGAAGGAACCAACAACGATGAGGAAGCTCTACAAGAAGCAAGTCGGATTCTAGCCATGCGGGAGGAGGCGGAATGGTTCGAGAGAAATCAAGTTTGGGAACTGGTGGACATACCAAATCATCAAGACGTAATTGGCACGAAGTGGGTTTTCAAGAACAAGAGAGATGAGAAAAATGTCATAACCAGGAATAAGGCAAGACTTGTTGCTAAGGGGTATTCACAATCAGAAGGAATTGATTATGATGAGACCTTTGCACGATCGCTTGTCTAGAAAGCCATTCTATTTTTTACGGCATATCTTCCCACAGAGGGTTCACTTTGTGTATCGATGGGCGTAAAAGTGCATTCTTAAACGGGGTACTAGCGAGAGGAAGTTTATGTCGAACAACCTCGAGCTTGAAAAAAGCAACCAAGTGTACCGTTTAAGAAAAGCTCTTTATGGCCTGAAACAAGCCCCTCGGGCCTTGTATGATACACTCCCTCCGGTCCTTGAAGGCCGGTGGGTTACCAAAAGGAAAGTGGGCCGGACCCTTATTCGAATAGAAGATGGAGAAGATATTACGATGGTTCAGATTTCGTGGGCGACATCATCTTCGGATCTCCTAACAAGAGTCTATGTGAAAGATTCAGCAAACTGATGCAAGGGAAATTCGAGATGTCCATGATGGGTCAGATGAATTACTTTCTGGGTCTACAAGTTTAAACTTTCAAACGTTTGATCTTCCAATCTCGATTTTCCCTCCTCCACCTTATAAGTTTCATCAAACCCTACCAAATTTTTCTTATTCTCAAAAACTTGCGATTTATTCTCTGAAAACTCAAAATTACTTTTCTACGATTCAAAGAGTTTTTCCTGCGATTCAAACTTATCTTTCGAAAAATAGAATCTGGTAATTTCTGGTTATTTGATGATTTTCTTTTTCAAAATCCTTTGATCATATAGATTGTGTCTATATATGTTATCCTGCGATATGCCTTATCTTTTCTTGATATCCGTATGTGTTTATCGATTACTAGGCCTGTGAATAGGTCTGATAATCTACATGATATCTTTATGTATGTGCACAATTTTAATCGAGTCTATCTTGTTGTAGATGGCCACTCACGGTATGGGAAAGATTATGTGCAACTATGCTGATCTAGCGACAAAGATTGTCGATGACAAATTCGTACAATTTGGTGTTACTGCGATCCGAATCCATGGAAGTGGAAGAAATTACGAAGAAAGGAGGCCTTGAGAAATTTCATTTGCTTTCATTGCAATCCAAAGGATGCAATATGAAGCACTTTTCAATTCCTAAGGAATTTGAAGGTGAATCTGAGACACCCCAGGAGATGAACCGATCTCTTCGGTTAATGGAGGAGATCGACCGTCCGAATGAGGACATAACACGACCTGCTCGTCATTTGCCCCCAAAGGACGAATCTACGCTGCGCCTCTGAGGAGAATGAAGATGAGTTGATCGAAAAACTAACTCTTGAGGAAGGTGACAAACATCGAGACCGCGCGTTTTGTCGGACCCGATCTTAAAAAGGAAATACCAACTATTGTTTGACATATTGTCAAAAACAATCATGGGTATTTCATTCCAGCCCGAATGCTCTAACATCCGTCAAATCCAAAGCATAAAGATGGTCGATAATTGATAAAACAACAACATCAATTGGCATGGCTTCTGAAGGCCATTCTACTCCAAGATTATGAAAAATTTGGAGTTAATGAATGGAGGCGGTCTATCGAAGAAGAGGATCGACAATCTCAACAAGGTTGCGTTATCTTGAAAGACAAACCGCGAAATCTTGAATGGAACGGAATGGACCAAGGCCTACAAGGCCTTCCTCACAACAACTTCAAATTATATACTCCAATTCGACGATGATATGCCTACCTCCAAAGGTGAAGAAAGGAAAACCATGAGGAGGTTTCGCTTACACCAGATGCTCCCAAAAGAAGAAAAGAAAACCTGTGAAGGCTCGTTCAGAAGAGGGTTATTTCAGGCAAAAGTCGCCTCCATGACTCGCTTCAACAAGATGAGTCGATGAAAGCTTACAGCGCCGATCAGCCCGACAAGTTAAAGATCAAGTGAAAAATCGAATGCAAATCTTCTGTTGAGAGAGCTCGCCAAACATTCGAGGGAAGGAGCAAGAGACGAACCTTCTCCTTCTCAAACTCGAAATGATTCACCGCGGGCCTTTGCCATCCAGAGATGTTTCTCCTTCTTCCACCGTCAGAAACCTCAAACTACATCGGTTCATGAACTGAAAGCTTACCCGTCATAGTAGAGCCGACGTAATGGCTTTCGACAAATGTGAATCCTCTGCGCAGTCGAGCCAATCAGCCAACTTCCGCCTACTCAAGCTCCACGGAACCCTCTACATCTCATCAACCGGAATCTGGTCGATCCGAACAAATAATTCTCGAGTCCAGATCATCCAAGACCATCACCGGAAAATGGTCGATGCAAATTGAACGAGATATTGATGCGATGTATCCAGAGTCGGTAGCCCATCCTGTTATCGAGAGGAAGTTATGGAGATCCTCACATGGAAAGATCTCGGTTAAAAGAGCTTCTCGGACTTTATGATGATTATAGAAACGGATGGGAGGTGTCTTGATGAATTTGCAGATTTTGATTTCGATATGAAGAAATACGCTCAAGTAGGATCACCGGTGAAATGATAACCTTCTTTGAATCAATTAAAGATCGATCCACGGGAAAGTTAGGGTTGATTTGAACAAAAATGAATCGAGACTTTTGAAGAAGCTCTGAAGCGGATATGCTATGAAGGATGCGGGAGGCTGGATGATAAGTGGAACTGTGCTGCGCAGTTCATGACCAACCACTTGAGGCACAAACAAGCTCAAACAGATCAAGTGACGATAACATTCCTACATCTCACATCACACGTGATCAACCCGGAGATCGGATCATGTCTCAAAGATCTCTGAAAGAAGAAGTTGAGGAGTGATAGGCGATCGAGAGGCAGTTTGGCCTCAAAGAAATATAACATCAAAGGGGAATTGGTTATTTCCCAGTTAAGGCAATCAAAGATCGATTCTCCCCAAACTGTGACAAATCGTGTCTGCCGAACTTATAAAATCGAGTTGATGACAAGCTAATTCAGGTCGATCAACAACAAGTTTCTTTCCTGATTCTCACTGAAAAGCTAGAATTGGCTGAAGAGAAACTTGACAAACTAATTCTTACCCTCTCTACTGCCATGGAATCTGTCAAGACTGAGCTGATCTCGAAGGTTCAAAGTCTAACTACTCAAGCTCAAGGTTTATCTGTTGCAGATCTCAACAGGCGATATCGATCGACTTTGGTTCTCGACCTCCCCACTCAACGCTCTTTTTGATCAAACCAAAAAGGGGAAGGACAGTGAAAAACCAACCGACACGATCGTAACAACGAAGACCTGATTGATTAAATTGAATCTTATGGACAAAGACTAGACCATCCGGATCTTTTTTGCTAACGAAATTTACGAAAAAGATGGAAAAGTCAAAAGGCAAGAAAGGCCGCTATGTGTCTTTGACATCACAACTTGTACCGATCCACTCGCACTAAGAAAGTCACAAGAAGCACAACTAGCCAAATTCAGGCCGATAAGAAACTGGCTGAGAAACTGTCCAAAGAGCAGATTGCTGAAGAAGTTCGAATTAGTGAAGAAGAAAGAAGAAGCGTAAAAAAAAATTAGAAAAGATCTGAAGAAATTCGGATCAAGGGCGAAGAAAGGAAAGGCCGAAAAATCTGTACGCGAACCTCGGTTACCAAGAAGAGTTGATGAGATCATTCCAAAAATCGCCGCACATCTTTGAGAGGTTTGAGGAATGGAATAAGATCAAGTGAATGGCCACGGATGCCTTTTGTTCTTGATCTTGTTCCACAAGAAGAATCTCCAGATGCTGAATTCCTCAACTGGTTGGAAAACAAACATCCAGATTTTCTGAAGTATCTGGAAAATGAGGCCAAAATAATCAATGTAAAAATATCTCGCCAAGAGTATGATCTGTTGGATTACTCGAAGAAGGCAGATGGCTCATTTGACAGACTGGCATTTCAGAGATTCTATTTTGACATCCTAAGCAAAACGCGCATAACTGATCCTCAGCAGACCAATGATGTCAAATGGAAACTATATCAGATTTTCAACGTACCTCAAGATCAAAGAGAGATGCCAGAAGGATACAAGCCTAAAGAGTGAAGAATCAGAAGACTTCTCAGGATCAGCTGTTTTTAAATTCAAACTTTTCTGATGTAATATGTAATCGACAAATCTAATGAGAAAAGTTTATTTTCTGATCATAAGACAAAATCTCATTGTCTTCTGATTATGTGCTCTTTACTGTTCTATATTTATCAACTGTGATTGGTTTCTCAAGTGTTTTGGTTTCATCAAAAAGGGGGAAATTGTTGGGAAATTTAGAGTTTTGATGAAAGTTCTAAAACACATGTAATAGGACCCGGTCGGACACATTGGTTGATGTTTATATTACCGTTTATAGAATACCAGTTGATAATTATTGTATAGAACAACTGATGTAATAGATAGGTCACATATTGAGGGGGAACCTCAATATGTATAGGTCTGATCTGAAGATATGAAGAACAACCGATATCCGAATTGTCGGAAAGGCAAGAGAAGGAAAGATCGGATGGATCGATCCAAGTCGATATCACAAACAAGTCATGAAGCTCAAATTCGAAATACTTAAAGATCGGATGACTTCCGGAAGATCGGACCGAAAGACCTACATCGGTAAAATACGCTAGTTGAAGCTAAGACAATCGGCACCGAAGAAGACTTATCGTAGACTGATCGGTTTGGTGATCGGTCACCACCAGTGAAAAATCGATGTTTCACCAAATCATACGTCGATGATCCGAACAAGAAGAATGTCAACCTTAGTTGGAAGAACAACACTGAAAAGTGCGTCTGTTAACCAATAAGAACGAGACACGTATGATTGGAGCATGCAATTACGGGATTTGGTGCTACTTTCTCTAACGGCTATAAAAGACAATATTCACGCTTTCGGCCATGCCGTTCCTGAAGCAAGTCACATCAATCCTGCAAGTCTACCAAATATAGCCTGAAATTCAAATTGCTCTCCAACGGCTCTTTGATTTCGAGGTCTATAAATATGGGATCACACTTCAGAGTGAAGATAACGGAAACCCCAAGCGATCAAAGCTCAAGCTTATAATCGATTTCACATACGAAGAACACGAACTAGAAGATTATTTTATTAAGTGTTCATCCCATAAGTTCTTAGCATAGAAATCTTTTCATCTAGCTGATAGGCTACCTTAAACACTAGAAAAGATTTCATAGTTGGAACCAAAATAATCTTATCCAAACCCAAAGTTAGGTTAAGTTGTTTAGCAAGATTTCAGACTAGGGTTTCTAGTTCTGATTTCTGGGATCGGTTGAGTGAGAACTCTTTAAATATTTGTCGGTGTATTGTGTTGGACTAACACAAAAATCTAAGTCCATTGGTTTTAGTTGGTGCCCCCTTGATAGGGAAGAGTGGACGTGGGATCGGGTTTGTCCGAACCACTATAAATCTTGTGTGCCTTTACCTGCTTTGATTAACTGTTTACACAATCGCACACAACTATTAAAGCAGCATACATATTCTAAGTTAAGATCGGCTAGCACCAAGCTTCTGATCTGATCAAGTTTGACACTTTAGTCAACTGGTTAAAAGACTGACTTTGGAATCTGATTTATCAAAATTGGTTTTTCACACGGGTAAAACTTAGCTTCCGCACAAATCAGTTAAACTGATAGATACCGAACTAATCTGCCTTCAGGCGATTAGTAAGTTAGATATCAGTCCAAACTGATTCACTTGCACTCTGATCAAAGTAATCGCCATCACACGATTCAAGACGAAAAGTTTTCAGAAGTCTATTCACCCCTCCCCTCTAGACTTCTGCCCTCACAAAACCCGTTCGGGACCTACAAAGATTAAAGCCAAATATTCAAGCATCTCCATTCAAGAACACAGAGCATTAAATATCCAAATTTACCCAAGAGTGTTCTTCATTATATCTAAGCATAAATGCCATATCATAAGCTTAGAGAGATTTTTCCATCCTTAGCTTAAAGGCTAAAACAATGTAAGGGAAAATCTCACCTAGTTGGAAATAACACCAAACCCAAACCCTTTCTCGAGAGAGAAAATTAGTGGTTAAGTGAGGTAGTTTATAGGCAATCCCGTGAGGGAGATAAGTCCCGAGAGAGTGAGAACTCATTAAACATCTATAAAGCGATCCCGTGAGGGAGATAAGTCCCGAGAGAGTGAGAACTCATTAAACATCTATAAGCGGTCCCGTGAGGGAGATAAGTCCCGTTGAGTGAGAGCTCCATAAATATTTGTTGGTTAAGTTGGTGCCCCATGAAGGGAAGAGTAGATGTAGGACAAGTTAGTCCGAACCACTATAAAAATACGTGTGTTCTTATTTGCTTTCATATTAACTGTCATACATACTTTAACAAATCTGCATAACACATTCGCAACAAAAATTTTAAAGTCACCTCCCATTGAGATTTTACGAGTTTTAAATCGGGTTTTTCGGGACCAACAAGTGGAATCAGAGCAGGAGTTCAAAAGTTCACAAGCTTTTAATGTGATCACATGAACTGATCTTTTATTTTAAAATTCATTTTTTTTAATGCATAAATTTTATAAAATTCATGGAGGTTGACAATCATCTTCTCATCATTTTTTTAAATGCATACAACACTCTTCATCATTTCACTTGTTTAACTAACACCATTTTTCTCGTATATTTTTTTGTTGTTGGTTAGTTTTGGCATCATGATCAAAAAGGGGGAAATTGTTGGGATAATTTTAGTTTTGATTATTATGCCAAAACACCTTGTAATAGGACAAGCTAAGTTGTATAGAAAGCTTGTGTTTCTAGACTTAGTTTTATTTTACAGGTAACAAGTTGAGGGGGAACTCATCAAGATAAGAAGAGACTAATGATTTCGTTATGGATTTGGATCAAGAAAGTCGTGATTTGGATCGAGAATACGTGTTGATTCTGTGTTGATCTAATCAGGTGAGCAGATCAGATTAGGCGAGAAGAAATCAGAAAACTGAGATCAGACGAGCTGAAATCAGAAGAGATGAACAGTGAAATAAGAAGAGATGAACAGTGAAATCAGAAGAGTTGAACGAAGAATCGATGAAATAAATCGGAAGAGATGAACGAATCAAAGCGAAATAAATCGAGAAGAGATGAATAGTGAAATCAGCACACAAAAAGCTGGTCAATAAGAAGATGACAACAGATATATGGGTGTGACATAAAGCTGCAAGCAACAGTGCAAAAGGACAAAGAAAAGCTAGAAGACTATTAGTATGGATTTGAATTTACTCTCCAACGGTAATATTCAAATCCACACTATAAATACATTGCACTATCTTCAAAAAATGATAATGGAGGATGCTGCGAATTGAAGATTAAAGTCAAATATTCAAGCATCTCTATTCAAGAACACAGAGCATTAAATATTCAAATTTACCCAAGAGTGTTCTTCATTATATCTAAGCATAAATGCCATATCATAAGCTTAGAGAGATTTTCCCATCCTTAGCTTAAAGGCAAAAAAAATGTAAGGGAAAATCTAACCTAGTTGAAAATAACACTAAACCCAAACCCTTTCTTGAGAGAGAAAATTAGTGGTTAAGTGAGGTAGTTTATAGGCAATCCCGTGAGGGAGATAAGTCCCGAGAGAGTGAGAACTCATTAAACATCTATAGGCGATCCCGTGAGGGAGATAAGTCCCGAGAGAGTGAGATCTCATTAAACATCTATAGGCGATCCCGTGAGGGAGATAAGTCCCGTTGAGTGAGAGCTCCATAAATATCTGTTGGTTAAGTTGGTGCCCCATGAAGGGAAGAGTGGATGTAGGACAAGTTAGTCCGAACCACTATAAAAATACGTGTGTTCTTATTTGTTTTCATAATAACTGTCATACATACTTTAGCAAATCTGCATAACACATTCGCAACAAAAATTTTAAAGTCACCTCCCATTGAGATTTTACGAGTTTTAAATCGGGTTTTTCGGGACCAACAGAAAGTTACAGTGATAAAGGATTGTCAAGATATTGCCAAGATGAAGCCAAGCAACCTGTTTCTGAGTCTTAAAGCCCATGAGTTTGATCTGATTGAAAGAGGGCAAGAAGAAGATGATGAGTCGCCTGCCGAAGTCACTCCTGCACCATCAAAAGTTGTTGCATTCAAAGCAACCGGCAGCAACTCAAAGTCTACTGAACCTGTTGGAAACATCATAAGTCAGATGGAACAAATTGCTTTGCTGACCAAAAAACTTAAAAAATCCAACATTCAACTGGGTAAATATCGAAGATTCTCTGAGATTATCGAGCGAAGAAAGGAAGAGATAGGAGGCCAACCTGATGTGATCACAAGAAAGAACCAGATCGATGACCGAAGAGATGATCATAGGGAGGATCGCAGAGAAGATAAGAAAAGAGATGATCGGTCTGATGAAAGGAGAGACAACAGATCAGAAAGAAGAAATTCATATCACAGGCAAACAGGAAAGTCACCCGACAGATTCTACAGACGGAATGACTCACCTGGCAGAAGAAGTTCTATGGATCGTGGAGCATGTTTCAACTGTGAGAAACCAGATCATTCAGGCATTGCCCTGACCGGACGACGAAAAGAAAGAGAAGACAATCGGAACAGAAGAGAGCAACAATATAGAGACAGGAAAGCCATGGTTGCTGATACATCTGGGAATAATGATTCTTATCTCGAGAGGATTTAGGTTACTCATCCGAAAGACTTATGCCCGATGAGCAATGCCGATTATTTCTACAACTACGATGATCTAATGTTCTCTTCTGATGATGAAATCTGTCTTATGGCAAAAGAAGAAGACCAATCTGAGGTATCTTCTAAACCTTCTGTGTTTTCTGTTTCAACATCAGCTGTGATAGGCCCGGTGAAAAACCCATGAAATGCGGAATAATCATGAAATACATATAAAAACAGGGGTGAAGGAATGGTGATTCCAGATTTTTGCGTTTTAAGCTCGTGTGTTGTGTTTTGCTTATAATCGAATGCATATGACAAGATAAGAACATAAAGCAGTAAAGAGCACAACAATGTATAGTGGTTCGGGGACTCAAGCTCCTACATCCACTCTCCATGTTCTTAGGGAAATTCCTTCAAACTGGACTTATCACCCTCTCGGGTTCGCCTCTAGATATTTAACGAGCTCTCACTCCAACTGGACTTATCACCCTCTTGGGTTCGCCTCTGGACTTATCACCC
Organism: Stenogyne calaminthoides; assembly: GCA_037126765.1. NCBI lineage: Eukaryota > Viridiplantae > Streptophyta > Magnoliopsida > Lamiales > Lamiaceae > Stenogyne > Stenogyne calaminthoides. The sequence continues at coordinate 15,587,672 of JBBCBC010000004.1, forward strand.
TCTCGGGCTCGCCTCTAGATGTTTAACGAGTTCACACTCCAACGGGACTTATCACCCTCTCTCGGGATTGCCTAACAACTACCCCACTTCACCACTAGTTATCTCTTTACGAGAATGGGGTTTTGGGTTTGGTGTTGTCTCCAACTATGGTGAGATTTTCCCTTACATTTGTTTAGCCTCAATGCTAAGGTTGGGAAAATCTCTAAGCTAGATACATCGTGGGTTGCTTAGATTTGGTTCTAGAACACTCTTTGAATATATTTGTATATCTACAGACTTATGTTCTATGGTGGGAAAGCTTGAGTATATGTTCTCTTAGCTCTGTAGCATCGTTTGCTATATTCTCCACACTTCCACACATAATAATGAAGGAAGAACTTGTATTTATAGTGTGGATTTGAATGTTACCGTTGGAGAAATCACATTCAAATCCATACTATTTCTTTGTTAGTTCTATAAATTTTTTTTTGTTTGGGCTGTCTTCCTCTCATTGTCCACGCCACCGAATTCCAATTCCTATATTCCTCGGTTTCTTCGACAAAACATTGGTTATCTTGAGCATTGATACATTCTTGAGTCTTTAGTAACTCATGTGCCTTGGTATCCTTTGTCTTTGATCTTGATATCTTGATTTCTCGGTTTCATCTTTTGGTCTTGATTCTCGGTTTCATCTTGAGTCTTGATTTTTTTTCATCTTTGAGTCTTCAATTTCTCAGTTTCATCTTTGAGTCTTGATTTCTCGATTTCATCTTGAAACTTGAAACTTCATTTCATCTTGAAACTTGAAACCGTTTCATCTTGAAACTTCGAGTTTCTTGAAACTAATGAGTCTTGAGTCTTGAGAATCTAACTGATCTATGTCTGCTGACTATACGGTCTTGAGATAACATCTGAACACTCTAAAACTGAATCCTGACTCATCTATCAAGATTATCCTGAACATGTCATACTCAGGGGTTTTGGGATCTAATCAAAATCTTCTTTATTAAATTCATCTCCCAACAATTTCCCCCTTTTTGATGATGCCAAAACCATCTTGTTACAAAAACACTTAACCTATACTCTGGTTTCAGTTTTTTTTTATTACAATACAAGAATGACAAATCTCCCAACAATTTTCACAATAATTCTCCTAACAATTTCACAACACATCATAAGGCATATCAAATATAAAGACATGTAAAAAGATAATGAGATATTATCTTTGAGCATAAAGATAAAGTTCCATTGATGTATGATAACAGTTACAAATTACAATGAACTTAAAAAAAATAAAGATAAAAACAAAAGAATTACAAGTCTTCAGTCTTTGGTCTTGACCTTGACAATCTTGACTTGGCTCTTGGTCTATCCCGAGCCTCGGTGTCTTCAATGACATAATTGAGTCTCAGTTTCTTTGATTCAAAGAGACTTCTCTTCAAATGACCTTGTCGATAAGGCATCTTGACACTCAGTGGACCGAGTTCGATTCTTGACTTCAGACATCCCGACCCTCGTGTCTCTTTTACTTCTCGACCCTCGGTCACTTGACCCATCGAGTCTCGATTCACTTTACTTCTTGAGCCTCGGATCACTTTTTACTCGAGGCTATCCGATTTCTTATTTATTCGATCCGATCAGCCGACCGGATCAACCTACATCGGATCTCGATCACGCCCGATCTCGATCGATCTCATCTCGCTTCATCTTCTGATTTGCAACCTTCTCTTCTGATTTGCTAGCTTTAGCTTTTCTTTACTTCTGATTTTGCATGACTCATCGATTGACTCGAACTCATCTAACTTCATTCGATCTCGATCGGTCTAAAAGGCTCGCTGACCTCGTCGATCTTGATCATCTACTTACGATTCCGTGAGTTCCCCCTCAATTTGTTCTTTTTCCCCCTCAACTTGTTATCCAAATTAGCTTGAATAGCACAAGTTGATAATGTTTTTAGCATAATTCATCAAAACTAAAATATCCCAACAAGGACGCCAAAACATTAAATATATGCATTTTTTAAAGAAAACGGGTTTTTCCTTTAAAAAAGATCAGTTCAGGTGATCACATTAAAAGTGATCTTTTGAACTCCTGCTCTGATACCAATTGATAGGTATCAGTCCAGAGACGGGTTTTAAAAATAAGATCTGTTCAGGTGTTCACTTTGAAATTAGTGAACTTTAGAACTCCCCTCGATACCAATTGATAGGCCCGTGAAAAACCCATGATATGGGAATAATCATGAAATGCATATAAAAAGAGGGGTGAAGGAATGGTGATTCCAGATTTTTGTGTTTTAAGCTCATGTGTTGTGTTTTTTTGCTTATAATCGAATGCATATGACAAGATAAGAACATAAAGCAGTAAAGAACACAACAATGTATAGTGGTTCGGAGACTCAAGCTCCTACATCCACTCTCCCCTGCTCTAGGAAAATTCCTTCAAAATCGACTTATCACCCTCTCGTCCGCCTCTAGATATTTAACGAGCTCTCACTCCAACTGGACTTATCACCCTCTCGAAGTTCGCCTCTAGACTTATCACCTCTCCTGGGCTCGCCTCTAGATGTTTAACGAGTTCGGACTCAGCCGGGACTTATCACCCTCTCTCGGGATTGCCTAACAACTACCTCATTTCACCACTAGTTATCTCTTACGAGAATGGGGTTTGGGTTTGGTGTTGTCTCCAACTATGGTGAGAATTTCCCTTACATTTGTTTAACCTCAATTGTAAGGTTGGGAAAATCTCTCTAAGCTTAGGATACATCGTGGGTTGCTTAGATTGGGTTCTAGAACACTCTTTGAATATATTTGTATATCTACAGACTTGTGTTTTATGGTGGGTAAGCTTGAGTATATGTTCTCTTAGCTCTGTAGCATCGTTTGCTATATTCTCCACACTTCCACACATAATAATGAAGGAAGAACTTGTATTTATAGTGTGGATTTGAATGTTACCGTTGGAGAGAATCACATTCAAATCCATACTATTCTTTGTTAGTTCTGAAGCTTTTTCAGGCTGGTTGTCTTCCTCTCATTGGTCCACATCAGCTGAATTCCAATGGTTATATTCCTCAGTTTCTTCGCTTCGGAACATTCAGGTTATACTGAGCATTCAGTACATTATTGAGTCTTTAGTAACTATTGTGCCTTCAGTATCCTTTGTCTTGATCTTGATTATCTTGATTTCTCGGTTTCATCTTGAGTCTTGATTCTCGATTTCATATTGAGTCTTGATTTCTCGGTTTCATCTGAGTCTTGATTTCTCGGTTTCATCTTGAGTCTTGATTCTCGGTTTCATCTTTGAAACTTGAAACTTCGGTTTCTTGAAACTTGGAGTCTTGAGAATCTAACGATCTATATCTGCTGACTATACGGTGCGGAATAACATCTGAACACTCTAAAAAAGCGAATCGACTCATCTATCAAGATTATCTGAACATGTCATACTCGGGGTTTTGGGATCTAATCAAAATCTTCTTTATTAAATTCATCTCCCAACAAGCTATCTTTGAGCACTCTTTGGAGAGATTGACTGCTTGACTTTATAGTGAGCAATTGCTGATGATCTCTCTAATGCAAGAGACACTTATACCATAGTGGAAGTTCGAAACGACAAGCCTAAGGATTGAGAATATTCACTTGTTAAAGAAAATGCTATCGAAAAAAATTTAACCGAATCAAATTTGGCGCTCGCCAGAAGATGACCGCAGAATCGAAGTTCTCGAAAGTTAATTCTTCCGATCAGATAAATCGATTAAAGAACAAAAAGCTATTAAATAAAAAAAAGAAGTCGATGATCTCAAAATACTTCAAGCTAAGTTTGATGAACTCTTCTGACTACATGAGAGTCTAAAAACAACTGAGGATAGTTTACGTAAGAAAATAGAGGTTTTCACGAAATCTTCTAAGACCGTTCAAGATTTGAACAACTATTTTCGTACATCAACTAATAAGAAGGGAATTGGGTATGAAAACCCTTCTACATCCTCAAAAGCCCCGTCTGGTTCACTTCAGAAAATTGTAATCAAACGAGTTTCTGATCAAAATACACATAAAGCAAAATTTGTATCAGATAAGGGAAAGAGACATGTTGAACAAGTAAGGCAAGTGTCTGATCAGAAAGGGAATAGAAATGGACCCCAACTGATCAAGCATCAGCCGAGGAATCAACAGAAGAACCTTGTTCTTCTGAAGAGACCTCAACCTGATCAGCAGATTAGGAATCAGAAAAGACAACTTCTCAAAGGGAAATCTGATCTGAAACCTAATCAGGTCCAGCTGCCTAACAAGCAAGCTAAAGGTAAACTGCTAAGACCATCTATGCCAAAAAGATATGAACCTTTTAATGGTAGCGAATGTACCTACCCTTAAATCGAAACCTAGGGTCGCTTTTTGACCGAGTCCCCAATCGATTAAAAGAAGACATATATCAATGAAAAGGCCCAAGTCTTCTGATTTATCCAAGGCTCACACTAATAATCATATTGACCGGGTTGCGTATGAAGAGACGATGATTATGTAGATGTTTATGGAGATAAAAGCAGCCCTCTGCTTTTCAACAAAGGTGCGGATATGTTTGGATCCCGAAAGGTACTTCTAACCCCCAGACCGATTCTCTTTGGGTTACCTAAAGCCCGATTTGATTGCGTGTTCGCGTGGGTTTGGCAAGAAAGGAGGTGTACAAGCAATTATCTGGTACATCGATAGTGGATGCTCAAGGCACATGACCGAAGCAAACATCTCCTTAGCTCTTACACGTAACAAGAAGGCCCCACGTGTACTCTTTGGTGATGATAACTTTGGTTTTACCGGAGGATTCGGAACTTAGAGAATGATGATGTCTGTGTTCTTTGGAGTCTCGATGTCGAAGGTTTAAAAGCATAACCTTGCTATCGGTTTCACATTTCTGCGACAATCTAGATTCAAGTGTTGAGTTCTCGACCGATCATTGCACTATCAAGAATCAAAGCTACTCAACAGATTTTCTTTGACCGGTTCAAGGAAAGGAACGATATATACAAAGATTGGGAACAGTTGTCCAAAAATGCATGCACGATTGTTAAGAGTTCCAAAAAAGCGAGCTGGCTCTGGCATAAGAGAATGAGCCATCTGAACTTTAAAACTCTTAACAAGATAGCAAGGATGTCTTTGGTTGAGGGTCTTCCGAATGAAGTATTCTCTAAAGATCAGACATGTATCGCATGTTAGAAGGGAAAACAGGTAAAAGCCTCATTCAAGGGAATCCCAGGACCAGCATCCAACAGAGTATTTCAACTGCTCCATATGGACTTATTTGGACCAGTTACACTAGTTAGTCTCAGCGGACGCAAATATACTCTGGTAATCGTGAATGATTATTCTAAGTTTACCTGGGTTGTTTTCTTATATAAGAAGAATGAGACAACAACAAAGACACCCGATCTGCTCAAGAAACTACAGAATGAGAAGGGTGTCAGTATTGTGAAAATCAGATCCAATAAAGGTACAGAATTTCTGAACTCCTTTATTACTGACTTTTGCACTAAGTTTGGAATACATCATGAGACATCAGCTGCAAGAACACCACAACAGAATGAAGTAGCAGAACGGAGAAACAGAACACTCAAAGAAGCTGCTCGAACTATGTTAGCTGAACATGCAACTCCAAGCCATTTCTGGGCAGAAACCATCAACACTGCATGTCATACTCAGAACAGATGTTCTCTGACTAAGACTCACTTTAAAACACCCTATGAACTGTGGAAGGGCAGAAAACCTCGTGTTTCTTACTTCCAAGTTTTTGGGTACAAGTGTTTCATACACAACAATGGGAAGAGTCAGTTGAAAACTTTTGAGGCCAAGTCAGATGAGGGTATATTCTTAGGATATTCCTCAACCAGCAAGGCTTTCAGGGTATTCAACAGGCAAACTCTAGTTGTGGAAGAAACACCACATGTGGTCTTTGATGAGACATCTTCTGAACCAGAGGAACCTGCCTCAGAACAAGCAGTACTAGATCAACCTGTACCTGATACACAGAAAATGGATCAGCTAAGTATCAAGGAAAAAGGATCAGATCACGTAACAATGTATGTTCCAGAACTTGATCTTACTGATTCACCAGGTCAATTAGACCCTAAGGTACGTACAACTGTCAATGAAAAAGCTGGTACAGCTAAGACAGTAACAACTGAACCATCTGGTTCAGGGGGAACACCTGATGTTCCTACGGACAGACATCAACACATGATGAGTCCAACATCAGCTGAGACTTGTCCATGTCAAGTGGATCATATTTCTGCACCACTCCCAATCTCTAGTGATGAACTACTATCAGAAGAGGATGATGTTCTCCAAACTGATGCAAATCAGAAAAGAAGGACCTGGATAACCAGTCATCCAACTGATCTGATCATCGGAGACCCATCTGATAGAGTTAAAACTAGACATCAGATTGGTGAAAGTGCCATGTATTGTTGTTATCTGTCTTTGAAGGAACCAACAGAAATAGAAGAAGCTCTACAGGATGCAAATTGGATTCTAGCCATGCAAGAAGAACTGGAGCAGTTTGAAAGGAATCAGGTTTGGAAACTGCGGACAGACCAACCCATCAAGATGTGATAGGCACAAAGTGGGTATTCAAGAACAAGAGAGATGAGAATAATATCATAACCAGAAATAAGGTAAGACTTGTGGCTAAGGGGTATTCACAATCAGAAGGAATTGATTATGATGAGACTTTTGCACTAGTCGCTCACCTGGAAGCCATTCGACTGTTTCTGGCTTATGCTGCCCACAGAGGGTTTATTGTATATCAGATGGATGTAAAGAGTGCATTCTTAAACGGGGTACTAGCTGAGAAAGTTTATGTTGAACAACCTCCTAGCTTTGAAAAAAGCGACCAGGTGTACCGTTTAAGAAAAGCTCTTTATGGCCTGAAACAAGCTCCTCGAGCTTGGTATGATACACTCTCTAAGTTCTTGATAGACAGTGAATTCACTAAAGGAATAGTGGACAGAACCTTATTCAGAATAGAAGATGGAGAAGATATTCTGATGGTTCGATTTATGTGGACGACATAATCTTCGGATCTCCCAACAAAAGTCTATGTGATAAATTCAGTAAGCTGATGCAAGGGAAGTTCGAGATTTCCATAATGGGTAAGATGAATTACTTTCTGGGTCTTCAAGTTAAGCAAAGTACAGAAGGGATATTCATCTGCCAGGCGAAGTACACTAGGAGTTTGTTGGCCAAGTTTGGAGTTCAAAACTGTAAGGAAGCCAGAATTCCTATGATGACTGGATTCAAGATGGATCCAGATGAGAATGGTCGGAAAACTAATCGAAAAGAATCTGTGGGCTCTCATTGGATCTACTATACTGACCGCCAAAGCAGGACGGATATAACTTTTGCGAAGAGGTGTATGTGCGATTTCGAGCAAATCGAATCCAAAGCCACCGAAGCGACTAAGTGGATTCTTAAGTATCCGAAGGGACAATAAACCTTGGTTTATTCTACCCATCGATGATAATCTAGAGCTTAGTGGGTATTCTCGATTACGATTATGGAGGTTGCGAAATTGATGTAAAATCAACCTCGTGTACATGTCGATTAACTTAGGTAGTAAACTGATTTCTTGGTTTTCAAAGAAGCAGACATCAATTGTAATATCTACTACTGAAGTAGAATATATGGCTGCAGGAAGCTGTTGTTCCCAACTGCTCTGGCTAAGTCAGCAGCTGAGGGATTACAACATTGTAGCTAAGAACGCATTCTATATTCGCGACGATATCTTTATTTATTGCAATCACTCAGAATCCTGTTCTACATACAAGATGCAAGCATGTGGATGTCAGACACCATTTTATAAGAGATCATGTTGAACAGAAGAACATCAAAATGGAAAAGATCCATACTGATAAGCAGAAAGCTGATATTCTAACCAAGCCACTAGCTGAAGTCAGATTCAGAGAATTATGCAATGAGCTAGGGCTTCTGGACCTTGGAGAAAGTGCACCAGAAATGTTTGGTGGACTGGTCTCCAAGACTAGTTGGTTAAGAGACTGACCAGATAGAAAGAATCAGTTGAGTAAGATACCTTAACTGATCAGATCTGATTAGAAAATGGAATATCAGATTAAAGGGGAACTGATCAGATTGGATGTTCAAACTCTGTAAGTCGATTAAGTTCAACAAGGAAATTGCATAAGTATTAAAGCTACAATCGCATAAGGTAAAAGAGTCAACACAACAAGGGATTAAAGGAAGATTTCATTGATAAAGATCCAGAGGTCGAAATTTTCATTACAATTTCATTACAATAGACCCGGAGGTCGAAAGATAAACCCTAAGCCCTTAGTCCTAAAATCAATGGGACTTCCCTCTTTAAATGAACACGAGTGTCATACACAAGTGGTATAAACAAGTGTCAAACATGTAATTCAAGGGATTTAGTCCGATCAAGATCGTATAAACTAAATCCATATTACATGTCAGAAAAAGTCCATTGATGTTAATTTCGTCATCTCGATCGGCGCACAAGGCACAAACGGCCAGGAGGAGCACCTCCATATTGCCGGAGGCAGATCCATCACCTCGGTGGTGGTGAAGCATGGCAATGGTCATATGATCATCCTTCGATGAAAACGAAAGCAGAATGAGGGAAGCACAGAATTTGACTGAGAATCGGAGATCATCTGTGTAGGGTAGAAGAAGCTTTTTGCCGGAGGACTCGCCAGAATAAAGGGTTCACCGAAATTTATCATGTGAAAGCTTGAAGATGATAAGTATGGTAAATGGGTTGTGTTGTGTGTTTAAATCGTTGGTCCTATTTATAGAGGACAAGCGGGGGTGAAAATGCAAATTTGATTTCTCGAAGCCCTTCAGAGAAATTGGCACCGCAAGGACAGTGTGTAGGTGGTACGCGACAAATGGTTGGATTAGTTTACAGCGTGTGATATCACAAAGTGTCCAGACCATCATTGCAAGAATATCACATCACGCCGACTTAGGGAATCGAGACGACTCTTCAATTTCGCGAGATTAAGCTTTGGCGGGAGCACACACCCCGAGAATTGACTTGATCAGAGTGGATGTTGAATCAGCAGAAATCTGATCAGATAAGAGACTGATCAGATAAGGAGGATCAGTTGAGTATGGTACCTCAACCCATCAGAAAGATCAGTCAAGAATTGATCAGAGATAACAGTTGAAGGGGGAACGTCAACTGATCAGATAGGATCAGAAGGAGACTGGTCAGATAAGTGGGATATTGTTGGGAAATACTAAGGGATGGGTTATCTTCAGTAAGGTCAACAGTAACCATGCCAACCAGATCAGATCAACAGTGGTAACTAACTGATTACAATATCAGTTAGTCAGATACGTTTTCTTATTTACCTTTATGCTTATTTTATGTTAGCTATTACTGTTCCCATTACTTTATGATGTCATGCCTGCAAGCATTAAATGTGGACGTGAGATTTTTGTGTTAAATGCATTTATTGCAAACTTTTAAGTCTAAAAGTCTGCCGGTTTAAAATCCCTGACCGCACGATTTAATTACTTTTCAACCGCCTCAATCTTGATCGTCCAATTAAATCAAGGGCACTCAAGTATCTTCAAAAATAATTGTGCAAAATGTTTTCACTCCCATCCTTTTAAACCCCTAATACCCCTTCTCTGAAAACCTTTCGCATTTCAAAACTTCTTAAACCGCAAATCAGTTCCAAAAAATTCTCTAACTCTCAAAATATTCAAGCGATTAATCCGTCTTTTCAAACCCACATATCGCTTTTCTGGTAAACTTTCTCATCTTGTTGTTTTGATTCATGAATAGCATGTCATGATAAGATTATAGAATTTGTGTGTACTACTCTTAATCATGTTCAAATGGAACTTGAATTGTTCATTTTTTTTAACTATATGCACACTGGGGATAGATATACATATGAATATTTCACATAAATTGCTCTTTTATGTATAAAACTGTGTGATTGATTATGCTCTTTCACTTAGCCCTAAATTTGTGTAATTGTTTATGTCTTCAGAAAATGGATTCTTCATCTATAGTACCATCGGAAGGTTGTGATTATACTTCCATGATAAAAAAATGTCATCGATGAGAAGTATGTCATATTCACTGTCACAAATGATCCAGAATCAAGAAAGATTTTGGAATGTCTAAGAGCCTGTGGACTCGAACAATTCTGCTATCGCCATTTGAGCAGTGTCCATATCATTGAATCACTGGAATTCCTGAGAAAGCTAAAGGAGACGGACAATAAGGAGCTTTTCTCATTCGTCGGTGGGAACAAAATCGATGTCACCAACGAGGATCTCAGGAGGATTTTTGGTCTTCAAACGGGCAGAAACTACCCTGATGAGTTCACAGCTGGGATGTCAGATAAAGAGTATCTGCAGAAAGTGCTATTGAGGCCTGGGAACATCACACACCTCACAAATGTCAAGGTTCCCTACCTCCGAAGGAAGTATAGGCTGCTTTTCGAGATTGTCTCGAAGGTAATGTTGGGGAATTATTTGCACGGATCTATTCGGGATGAATATTTAAATAAAAATTTAATTCTAACAATTATTACTAGCATGAATTAATCCTACATTAATTCAAATAATAATCCAACAACAAATCATGCATATAAAACAGTTCACGTAAATCCTACGCATGCGGAATTACTACGAGTTTACGTGAACGTACCTCTTGGAATGGCAATGGACTCGTCGATGAAAACACACCAAAAAGCCTTCCCAAGTATTCCCTAGTCCTTACTCGACAATCCGGTGGAAGGATGCTCGCGAACAATTAACAAAAGGAAAAATAAAAAATTGTTGCACCACCTTTGTGGATTTACTAATTTTTTCAGCACATGGAATTGTACTTGGGAATGAAAGAATCATCCCCTATTTATAGATGGGGTGGTGGACAATTTTTAGGGAAGAAAATAATGTGGGAAAATCTTTTCTTGATCTCCAAGAAATCTTGAATATATCTCCTAAATTCTTTTTCCCATAATTAAAATATTCCACAAAAATCCCACCTCATCATGTTATGGTGATTTTCGAAAATTTAGGGACAAGATTCCAAGATTTGGATCTTCTTGAATTTATGAGATATACTTGCACTTCAAGAAATACATATCTTCCATAATATCTTTTCAAGAAAATCAAGAAAATCTTTCTTTCCCTTAATTATAAAAAATTTTGAAAATATCAAATATGAATAACCAAGTGGGAGATTTCTTGAATTTAATGAGATAATCTTGTATTCCAAGAATACATATCTTCATTCCATATCAAAATTCAAAGCAAATCTTTCTCCCCTTTTTATCCATAATTTTTGAAAAACAAGGAAAAATAGGCAACAAGATTTATTTTATTTTTAAACACCTTTTTCAGTTATTGGACTTTATGTTGTGCTACTTAGGGGGCCTTTAGGAGAATTAAGATTGGACCTTCCAATGGATCTTGAATTATCAATATTGAGCCACAATATTATTCAAGCCCATAAATATTAATTAATCCCACTACATAATTAATATTGCACTATCCATCTTAACCCATATTACAGTTAATATGGCTCCCGGTTATTATTTCCCGTGTTTAAGATTATCTAGCCCATTAATTAATTCAAGCTACCGAAATAGCTTTCCATTAATTAATATCTTTTGTCCTTGGTTAAGGAACGGTTCAACATTATTATCCATACCGGAAACTAGTTCCAATTGCAATATTTGGTATGATAAAGCTTATGAACCTCCCAAGGGGGCAAATCGAACAAGCGTACTTGCACACAATTCTTCGTATTAAATCTTAGCAATCGCATGTGACCAATAATATTGCCCAAGATATAAAGTATTGAATCTCGTTGATTCTCTACCCCTGATAAGTCAAAGCAATAGTTACCAACCACACGTGATCCTATTTAAGGAACAAAGATTAAGAAATAACGAACCACTGAGGTCTAATTCTTCCTTGTTCAGTTCTGAAGAATTTGTCCTCCTATAGGTCCTATTCAGTGCATCAGTCATGCACTAGTGTAATCTCTTGGTCAAGACAAGCCAATCTGAGCCTTACACTTCAACCTTTCACGATGGATTGTTCATTTCCATCTAGGTCGTGAATGGTGTACTTTTGGTTACAATGAATTGTTAATTTAATCTTCTGTGATCTGGTATCACTAAATTAACTATAATGTAACACGTACTATTTATTGAACAGTTATGCAGTAAATATATGTAACATTCGATGATATTTAAAGCATCAGTGATAAACAATTTATTTCAGTAAATAAGTCCGAAATTCAGTTTTGATTATACAAAGTAAAAGCATATTTTCCAGTATAATCCCAACAGGTAATTCTTGGGATAGCATTCAGCCCAGATGCTCTAACCCAGCAAAAGCAACATGTGATGGCCGCAACATTGAGAAGGCCCCAGACATGAACTGGATGGGCTTATTCAAACATCGGTTGCTACAGGAAACTGAAAAGTTTGCCAAGGACAAGAACAATCAAGTGGTGCTGACCAAGAACATCTCCAACATTCACAAGGTCTCGATAATCCTTGCTGATAAGCTTCCCAACAACTATCCTTGGTCAGACATTGGGCAAAAGCAATACTTGGAGAAGTTCAAGGCATTGCTACACAAGGATGAAGAACTGTCTGGGCTACTGATGATGACCCAACACCATATGTGCCGAAATCTAAACACACATCATCTGTGCAGACAGAAGGAAGAGCCCCATCAAAGGCCAGAACTACAAAGAGAAAATAGGTTGTGAGTAAGCCTTCTGATGCAGGTAAGAAGCGACAGAAGAAACTCACCTCTATGTTGTCAAAAGGGACTGGAATGCCTTCTGAGGGTCTTCATGACGAGGACAGTGATGTTGAAATTCTGGAGTCAGGAGGGTTACTGCAAATTGAGTTACCTGGTAAGGAGACTGCTATGAGTTCTGAACACACAGTCAGTATAGATCGAGAGCTGACGATAATGGAGGAATCTGATAAGATGGAGATTGGTGATGCTGCAGGAGAAAATCTTGAAGAGTCTCAGTCTGAACCATCTGACTCAGCACACCTGAGCACACTATTTTTGAGTCGTGAATCCCCTTACTTTCTCAGATCACCTACCCCACCATCACCTCAACAAAATACACCCTTACCATCTCCTCGCAAACAACTCACTACCCATCTTCAACCTGATCAACCAGATCTTACTCAACCATCTCAACCAGAAACAACTCAAGCCCAGTTACCTGATCCAACCCCAGTTGAGACAATACACCCTGATCAACCCTCATCTCAACTGGAAATTCCTCTAATCCAACAACCTTCAGTCAACCAATCTGCACATCAACCCACGGAACAACCAAATATTCCTACACCTCCTCAACCTCAATCAGATATAGCCATTGAACCACAAATACACCCATCTGAGCCAACTACCTCATCTGCCCCAGGTACTGAAGCAGTTGAAGAATCTGCTGAGACTATGCCAAGAGATGATCTCTATGTTTCAATGTCTCACAACCCCTTCAACACCAGAACACTACTTGGATCTCTAGATGAAGAGAGCCCAGTGTTATACATTCTGAAGCAGCAGGTAAAGGAGTATCTGCTTGAATTGTGCCCAGATTTGGTTAATCATCCTGGCCTTCAACACCAGATTGAAGAGATTGTATTCTGGAGGGATGTGAGGTTGAAGAGCATCGAGGAGTTTCTGATCCTCATGGAATCTATGGACTCAGATTACTTTGTGGATCTGGAGTTGAGATGCCTGGAGAATGCAGGGGTTGAAAACGCTGCTGAATTAGCTTCTGATGATGATATCAGGTGGCTAATTCATGACAGGTTTGGGATTGCCAGGGAGGTTGAAGAATCAGAAGGACCGCAAGCTGATGAAGACTTTGAGGATGTTGCCGATGAACCAGGTATGGGTGCTGCAGATGAGACCCAGCTTGGCAAGGCATCAACATCTGAACAGAGTGATGTGCTGAGTGATAATATTCTAGATCTTATGACATCGAAAGTACAAGATCTCACTGCAGATCTGATGAAGCGGTTCGAAGAAGAACAGAGGCACCTGGTTGACAGAGAGAGGATGCTAACTGTTGAAAAGATCACCCACATGCATGATTCTATCCTCGGCTCTGTAATAAAACAGGTTGATCCTCTAGCTGAGAAGCTCAAGATCCAGACTGATAAGCTTGAAGAGAATCAGGTTCTCTTGGAAAGTGTTTGGGGATCTTTAGAGAGGACTGACTCATGTATGAATCTTGGCTGGAAGAGATTTGAACGCTCTGTTGATCAGACCAGGAAGGCCATTGAATCAGGATTAAACAGGCTACTGTGTCCTGCACCTACTTCTGCAAATGTTCAGATCACTCCTCTTGTTGTGGAGGAACTTAAGGAGGAGATGACGAGTCAATTTCGGGCTCTGAATCTCAGACTGTCACACCTTTATGATGCAACCAAAAAGGGGGAAGGACAGATCCAGAAAAATAGATGCAGATGGTAACTTTTGATGCGAAAATACCATAAGCCACCTCATCTGATATACCTGATGTCACTCCGTCTGAAGTCAAGGTCATTCCTTCTGATGCCATTCTTTCTAAAGAACTGAAACAAACTGTGGAGCAACACAGCAAGGAGATCTAGGCTCAAGGAAAAGAAATCACGGAGCAGAAGTCAACTTTGTCGGAGGTTGTTGCCAGAGTTGACAAAATCAAAGATTTCTCTTTTTCTGTGCAGAAAATGATGGAATCTGATGATCAGGCAAAAAACCTTGAGCTTGCAAAGAAACTCGCAGAAGAAGATGAACAGGCCGAATCTGAACAACCTCTAATAAGAAAGAAAGGCAAGGGCAAGGTGATTAAATCAACTATTGTAGCTCAGGGACAAGGTCAGATAACCGGTACAAAATCTAGAAGCCAGATGTATTCCGAATAAACTCAAGAGCAGAAAAGACAGAAGATAATAGAAGCTGCCATTAAGAAGCAGAAGATGGAAGAGGCTGAAGGACTTAACGTTGCATACATCCGGAAGCAGAGAAAGAAGGTAGCTGCTGCAGAGGATATTAGTTGGGAAGAGAGAGCTTTTCCGGCGACTGTTAAAGACATCCTCGTTGCTCGGGAAGATCTGCTTCCTGAGTGGGACCAGATCAGGGCGGAATGGCTTTGTGATGTGTACATCTCTGAGATGATTCCGATTCATCAAGACCAAGTTGCAAATGATGATGAATTCCGAAACTGGTTAGAAACAAAGTACCCTGATTTCTACCAGATTGTTATGAAGGAAGGAAAGATTATGTCGCTAATACCTGAAGCTCCTCCCTTCGAACAACTTATTCCACCGCTGCGTCCAGATAAGAATCTTGATCCTATCCAGTTTAAGAAGTCTATTATGCATTTGCAAAGAAAGGAGGGATCATCGGGAGAGACAGATTGGATCAGCTGATGCAGAGGATGTACAGACTTTTTGGTATCCCGGAACATCTTCAAAAATTCAGGCACGTTTGAAGAAGACATCTTAGTATCAGATGATAGGTATTTTCTGTAATCACGCATCTATCTTAATAAAATATCCTATCATTTTCTGATTCTAAGACAACGCCTCATTGTCTTCTGATATGTGCATAGGATTTATTATCTGCATTTCATTCATGTTATCTGTTTTTCTGATTAAGTGTTTTGGTTCCATCAAAAAGGGGGAAATTGTTGGGAAATTTATATTAAGTTTTGATGGAAGTTCCAAAATAGGTTGTAATAGGATCAGTCAGACCTGTTAGCTGACTGATGATTTAGAATCAGGATAAGATGACCAGCTGAAATGTATAGACAGCTGATGTATAAGATAAGTCACATATTGAGGGGGAACTCAATATGTATATGTCAGGTCTGAAGATCAGAAGACAAGTAAGTCAGAAGACTAGACGAGTCAGAAGATAAACCAAAGTCAGAAGACTAGACGAGTCAGAAGACAAACCATAGTCAGAAGACCAGACGAGTCAGAAGACAAGACAAGGTCAGAAGATCAGACGATCACATAGTCAGATGATCAGGTGAAGACATGAAGCTCAAGTTCAGAAGACTTGAAGATCAGATGACTATCAGAAGATCAAGACCAGAAGACCTACATCAGCCGAGTCTGCTAGTTGAGCTAAGACAACTGGCACCAGAAGACTCTATCAGGTAGACTGATTAGTTTTATCTGATCAGGTCAGCTCACACCAGGTGTCAATTGATGTTACACCAGCCATACGTTGTTGATCTGAACAAGAAGAATGTCAACTTTAGTTGGTAGAACAAACACTGAAAAGTGTACTTGTTAACCAATGAGAACAAGACACGTATGTACGGAGTTGACAATGCGGGATTCGGAGCTGCATAGTCAAACGGCTATAAAGGACAACTATTCACGCTTTCGGCCATGCCATTCCTGAAGCACGTCACATCAATCCTGCAAACCTACCAAATATAGCCAGAAATTTAAATTGCTCTCCAACGGCTCTTTGATTTCGAGGTCTATACATATGGGATTACTTTTCATAGTGAAGACACAAAAATTATCAAGAAGCTCATATTATAGCAAAATTTCCGCACAAAGAACACAAATTTGAAGAATATTTCTAAGTGTTCATCCCATTGCTCTTAGCATAGAAATCTCATCCTCTAGCTTTAGGCTACATAAACACTAGGATAGATTTCCAGTTGGAACAACAACAAATCTTTACCCAAACCCAAAAGTTAGGTTAAGTTTGTTTAGCAAGATTTCAGACTAGGGTTTCTAGTTCTGATTTCTGGGATCGATTGAGTGAGAACTCTTAAAACATCTGTTGCTTGTAATGTGTTGGACTAACACAATAAACTAAGTCCAGTTGGTTAAGATGGTGCCCCTTGTGATAGGGAAGAGTGGACGTAGGACTAGTTGTCTGAACCACTATAAATCTTGTGTGCTTTTATCTCTTTCTTAATCGCTTTTTTACACTATCGCATTACCCACTTTTGCTTAAAAAATCGCATACATATTCTGAGTTAGGATCAGTTTGCATCAAGCAACTGATCTGATCAGTTTGACTCTTTGGTCAGCTGATTGAAAACTGATTTGAGTATCTATTTTGTTAAAACTGGTTTTTTTAGACGGTATAAACTAAACTTCCGCTGTCGTTAAACCGATAGACACACGAATCGATCCGCCATCGAGGCGATCAATAAGTTAGATATCAGTCCAAACTGACTCACTCCCACTCTGATCAGGAAACCTGCTATCACACCTAATCTGCACGAAAAAGTTTTTCAGAAGTCTATTCACCCCTCCCCTCTAGACTTCTACCCTCACGAAACCCGTTCGGGACCTACAAAAAGTAGTACTTGTTTAAATGAAAAGTAGTACTTGTTTAAATGAAAAGTATTATTTGTTTAAATGAAAGGTATTACTTGTTTAAATGAAAAGTAGTACTTGTTAAAATGAAAAGTAGTACTTGTTTAAATGAAAATTAATACTTGTTTACATGCAACGTATTACTTGTTTAAATAGAAAAGTAGTACTTGTTTAAATAGAAAAGTATTACTTGTTTAAATTAAAAGTATTACTTATTTAAATAATAGAAAGTATTACTTGTTTAAATGAAAGTTATTACTTGTTTAAATTAAAAATATTACTTGTTAAATGAAAAGTAGTACTTGTTTAAATAGAAAAATATTACTTGTTTAAATAGAAAAGTATTACTTGTTTAAATAGAAAAGTAGTACTTTGTTAAATGAAAAGTAGTACTTGATTAAATTAAAAGTAGTATTACTTATTTAAATGAAAGGTATTACTTATTTTAATGAAAAGTATTACTTGTTAAATAAAAAGTATTACTTGTTTAAATAGAAAAGTAGTAATTGTTTAAATAGAAAAGTAGAACTTGTTTAAATAGAAAAGTATTACTTGTTAAATAGAAAAGTAGTACTTGTTTAAATAGAAAATTATTACTTGTTTAAATGAAAAGTAGTACATGTTTAAAGGAAAAGTATTATTGTTTAAATAGAAAAGTATTACTTGTTTAAATAGAAAAGTAGTACTTGTTTAAATAGAAAAGTACTACTTGGTTAAATGAAAAGTATTACTTGTTTAAATTAAAAGTATTACTTATTTAAATAATAGAAAATATTACTTGTGTAAATGAAAGGTATTACTTGTTTAAATGAAAAGTATTACTTGTTAAATGAAAAGTAGTACTTGTTTAAATGAAAAGTATTACTTGTTTAAATAGAAAAATATTACTTGTTTAAATAGAAAAGTAGTACCTGTTTAAATGAAAAGTATTATTTATTTAAATGAAAAGTAGTACTTGGTTAAATGAAAAGTATTACTTGTTAAAATGAAAAGTAGTATTTGTTTAAATGAAAAGTAGTGCTTGTTTAAATAGAAAGTATTACTTGTTTAAATGAAAAGTAGTACTTGTTTAAATTGAAAGTATTACTTGTTTAAATAGAAAGTAATACTTTTTTAAATAGAAAAGTAGTACTTGTTTAAATGAAAAGTATTACTTGTTAAATTAAAAGTATTACTTGTTTAAATAGAAAAGTAGTACTTGTTTAAATAGAAAAGTAGTACTTGGTTAAATGAAAAGTAATACTTGTTTAAATGAAAGGTATTATATATTTAAATGAAAGGTATTACTTGTTTAAATGAGAAGTAGTACTTGTTAAAATGAAAAGTAAATACTTGTTTAAATGAAAAGTAGTACTTGTTTAAATAGAAAGCATCACTTGTTTAAATGAAAAGTAGTAGTTGTTTAAATAGAAAAGTAGTACTTGTTTAAATGAAAAGTAGTACTTGTTTAAATAGAAAAGTATTACTTGTTTAAATAGAAAAGTAGTACTTGGTTAAATGAAAAACATTATTTGTTTTAATTAAAAGTATTACTTGTTTAAATAGAAAGTATTGCTTGTTTAAATGAAAAGTAGTACTTGTTTAAATAGAAAGTATTACTTGTTTAAATAGACAGTAATATTTTTTTAAATAGACAGTAGTATTTGTTTAAAAAAATGAGTTTTTAGGACATATACAATTTTAAAAGAATATAATTATTTATTTATAATTTATAATATAAAAAATATATATAATTAGTATTTTAAAGATTATTAGAAAGTTAAATTAAATAAATGAAATAAAAAATTAAAAAAAAAAGTGTAAAAAAAACGAATTAAAAATAAATAAATAAATAAATTTTAATATAATACAATTTAATTTAAATTTATAAATAAATAAAAATAAAAATTATTATATTAAAATGTGGTTAAATCATTAAATTAGATAATTGAAATAAATTATTTTAAAAAAAATTTGAAAAAAAAAATAATTTTTAGGACATATAGAATTAATTTCATTAAGTAAACGCAAGAAAGCAAGTGCCCGAGCGGTTTTATCCCCGCTCAGGCGCCCATAGGTCCCGTGTTCGGTCTCCCTTGGGAGCGAAAATTAGCCTCATTTAATTGGGAAGTTTGGTGGCTTATATATGATATGCTTGGTGGTTGGGTTCGACATGGTCCGTGGTTCGGTGCCCACCCAGACGCCCCCTGGGCTCAGGTTCAAACCACCGTGAGTCATTTTTTTTCCGTAAATTCACGCTTTAGCGACTAATTTAATAAAAAAAATTATTAAAAAAAAATTATTTAAAAAAAAATTGTTGTTAATACCGTTGCTAAATCCGTCGCTAATCAGCGACGATCACAAAAAACCGTCGCTACGGTTAGCGACCCTCGATTCAACGATGAATTTTTTTTCCGTCGCTAATGTCGTTAGCGATGGTTTTTTCCATCGCTAAAACCGTTGTTAAACCCCGTATTTTTTGTAGTGGTGAGACGTGTGTAATAATTTTTATATAACACATGTTTTTATAATAAATATTAATAGTTCTAGTGTGTACTAAATCTCTTAAGCTTAGTTAAATTCTTTTGATGTCCATTTGTACAATTGTAATTCTGCTAAAATTTGATTTTATGATCATTCTTTTGATTTACTAGGTTAAGGCATTTATATCTTAAAATGGAGTGCAAAAAAGATGAAGATGTCAGGGTTAAAATAATTGTGGAGAATAAGTCAAAAGAAAAGAATTTTACTGGAGCCAAGAAGTTCACTTTAAAGGAATGAGGTCTCTTCCTCAATCTTGAAGGTCTGCTGAAGTTTCTTAGGGTCGTTAATGTTTATATTGCAGATGAGGACACCAGTAATGGAGAAACAAAATATTACGAATATTGGGAGTAGATCATTCGAAGGATGAAGAAATCATACACAAGCAATATAAAAATATCTGGCTTTGTCTATTCATCCTAATAAAAACAAGTTAGATGGGGCTAATGGAGCATTCATGATCCTTTCTCAATCGTGGAGGGTCTTGTCGGATAAAGATAAAAGAGGTGCATATGACATGTAGCTGAACCAAAGAGCTCCAAATCAAGCTAATTGTTTCACTTCAACAACTCATGTCTCTTATCCTCCACATGCATTTACACAACCAAATTTAGCTAAACCTATTTCTCTCAAGAAATTATTGAAGACATGCATACCGTCAATGTTTTAGGTACAACCCTATTGAAATTCTTTTAAAAACGTGGAATTCTTTAATTATTAGCTAGCGTTCATCAAAATTCACCTTTAAATTCTACAAATATATATATATATATATATATATATATATATATATATAAATCTTTTCCAGCATATAATGATTTTTAGCTTTGCTCATTGCCCTTGAAGATGATTAATGCTTTATTTTTTGCGCTCATTTTTAATGAATATGATGATTCATTTTCTTTTGATAATCTATTTAATATTAGTGTAAGTCGATTAAGTGTGTGGGTTATTGCAATGGACTTGTCTGCTTTCTTTCGAATAGACATTATTTTTGTCCATCTACGAAAAAGTGCAAGAAATTAATTGCAAGATGCAACAATAGATTGTGTGGCAAGATTATTTATAAATATGGGTTTGGTTATGATGAGTTAATTTTATGATTACTAGGTGGTTTGCACTATCTTTTGTTAAATGAATGCTCTAAATAAGTTTAGTAGGATATTCTTTAGTTTAAAGATCATATGGAAAAAATTAAAGTACTTGTATGATTGCTCACAACATTTTGGTTGAGAAGAAAAATTTATAAGTGGAAATCTTCATTATAATATGTTAGTGGTTGAATTGAGAACTTCTCAGCTATTTCAAAAGTTCCCAGCCGCTGATAGGTTTATTTATGTGAAGATTTCACTGCAAACATCCCCATTCAACCAAAGTGTTGTGAACAATCATCCTCGTACCTACAATATTTCCATGAATTGGTCTTTAAACTAAAGACTCTCCTAATAAACTGATTTGGAAAGTTCATGTAACAAAATATAATACCAACCACGTTGTAATCGTCACTTTACTCATTGCAACGAAACCTATATATATAAATAATTTTACCACACAATCTATCGTCTTCATAATTAGGTGATTTCTTACCCCTTTTCATACATGGATTCCACAAGAAAAAAAAAGTTTATTCAAAAGAAAACAAACAAACCCATTATAGCACCCCACAAGCTTAATCGACTTCTACAAAATATTTTATAGATCATCAAAAGAAAATGAATCAACATTAGGTTCATTTAACTATGAGTTCTAAGAACAGTACATTAGTCATCTTTGAGAGTATTGAAAAGGCTGAAAATCGTCCTCCGATGGGAAAAACTTGTGATTTTTGTTAAATTTTAAACGTGAATTATGATGAAACGCTCGCTTACTATTAAAGAATGACAAGATTTTGATATGCTCCTTAATTTAAAGGAGGTTTTATAGAAAGTCTTGACAATATGTCTTTGTTGGGATATTTTAGTTTTGATGAATTATGCCAAAACATTATCAACTTGTGTTATTGAAGCTAATTTACAGATAACAAGTTGAGGGGGAACGAGAGAACAAATTGAGGGGGAACTCACGAAATCAGACGTAGATGATCGAGATCAGACGAGGCTGCAGACGAGACTGATCGAGATCGGATAAGTAAGATGAGTTCCGAGTTAATCGATGAGCCGGGTAAAATCGTAAGAAAGAAAAGTTAAGCCACCGATCGAAAGATCGATGACCAGATGACCGATCGATAACTGTAATGACTGATCGGATGATCGGAAGAATGAACGAGTGATCCGTGATCAAGAGCGCATAAGCCGATCGTAAAGAAACCCGACGTAAGATCGTAAGAGAAGGTTGCGTATCGAAGAGGAGCAGATGAGACCGACGAGATCGACGTGATCGAGATCGATATGAAGATGAGCGTATGATCAAGATCGAGACGTGATTGAGATCGATGTGCTAAACCGATATGTTAACCTAATATGCTAACCTCGATGTACTAATTTGATGCAGATAAACCGATAAGCCGACTGATAAAAGTATAATCGACCGATCATGTGAGCCGATCGATCAAAGAGAAGAAATCGACATCGAAACCAAATATGATACCAGATCGGGGAAAGAAGTCATCAAGAGAAGTCATCTGGTCATATTCACCGAGAATCGGAACGCCGGCGATGATCGCTTAGCTCGAGTGCTAGTGACTGGAGGGTCGATGTCCGACCAGAAGAGCCGAACTCGGGAAGTTCCCGAGTGTCGGGTGATGCCCGGATCGCATAAGGTCCGCCAAGAGAAGTCCGCCAAATCAAGAATCCCGAGTCCAAGGAAGCCCGAGGTTGAAGAAGCCGAGGATCGCACAATCTCAAGAATATAGCCAATAAGTTAGATTCAAATGACGTGGACCAATGAGAGGAAGACAACCACTGGAAAAGTCTGCAAAAAGTTACGAGAATAGTATGGATTTGAATGTGACTCCTTCAAATCTAACATTCAAATCCACACTATAAATACAAGTTCTTCCCTTCATTATTCGTGGGATGCGTGGAGATTATAGCACGAGATGCTACAGAGCCAAAGAGAGTTATACCCAAAGCATTCCCACTCTAGAACACAAGTCTGTAGATATACACATATATTCAAAGAGTGTTCTAGAACTCAATCTAAGCAACCCACGATGTATCCTAAGTTTAGAGAGATTTTCCCAACCTTAGCATTGAGGCTAAACAAATGTAAGGGAAAATCTCAACCTAGTTGAAAACCAAACAAACCTTACCCAAATCACCGGTTAAGTTTGTAGGTGAGTGTGAACTCCCAAACATCTAGCAATCCCGAAAGGGAGGGTAGGCAATCCCGAGTGAGGGTGATAAGTCCCGTTTGAGTGTGAACTCGGTAAACATCTGTAGGCAATCCCGTGGAGGGTGATAAGTCTCGTGTGAGTGAGAGCTCGTTAAATATCTAGAGGCGAACCCGAGAGGGTGATAAGTCCAGTTGGAAGGAATTTCCCTAGGAACAGGGAGAGTGGATGTAGGAGCTTGAGTCTCCGAACCACTATACATTGTTGTGTTGTTTACTGTTTTATGCTCTTACTTACCATATGCATTCGATTATAAGCAAAACACAACACATCGTTCTTAAACGCAAAAAATCTGTAATCACCATTCCTTCACCCATGTTTTTATATGCATCGCATGAAATATTTGCTTCCGCACGCGCAAAATGGGTTTTCAAAATCGGGACCATCAGATATAATTAAATATATATACACGATTGTATCTAATTTTTATTAATAAAAAATAATTTAATATAATATGTTATTGGAGTTGTAGAAGTTAAACGGTTTCCATATATCTAGGTTCATGGACTAGTGGGATATTAATAATCCATCGACCAATTTTTGGGGAAGTGGAAACCATAAATTTGAACTGATACCAAATTCTAAGTAAAAAGAATGAAATAAAGTAAATTGTAAATTTATGCCATCAATATACGACGCATCCTTTGTTCCTTCTGATGCAAATGTCTTGGCAATTGTTCCTTCCGATGCAAACGTCTTGGCAATTGCATCTTCATACACACTCTGTTTTAGAACGCACCAGCAACCTCTTTCCTCGTCTTCATCTCCTTCATCTCTCTGTTTCTAAACTCTCAAATTCAAACTAAATTTGAGTATATGCATACTCATAAGGAAATTGACGAATTTGGTGTGTATCCTGCAGCCAAGAGACACATGTACACCTCCGGTTCTCCTCCATTTTCAGATATTCAAGTAATCACTTTTTTTTTTAACTTTAAATAAAAATCGGGTTATTTGGATCACTGGTTCACTGGTTTTAATCTGTTTTTGACCGGTTCGTTGTGGGTCATTGGAGACCCGATATATCCTAAGAACCGGACCGACACCATGCCTGGTTCCCGGTTAAACCGATTCGACTGGCCGGTCCGGGTTTAAAAATACTAGTTGTGCAAAAATCTTATGTTGCACAACAAACATGTAATTATGCTATAATTCCTGCTCATAATGCTCATACTTATATTATGTCGAATACTGCTGCTTTGGCTTCTGGAATGCAGGAATATGGTCTATTTTAATACATATTAACAAAAATCTTTGGCATACATATTAACAAACAATAATGGGAAAAAATATTTGGTATTTTAATAAATATTAATAAATTGAGGAAAAAATTTTGGGAAATAGATTGATCATGATTTTTATACCAAATAATAGATTTCTTTCAAATTTGTTGGTAAAAAAATATATAATAATATATATTTCCTCGCCTATTTGGATCTCTCCATATATATTTACTACTCCTCCGGCCCCTTAAGAATTTGCAGACACTTTTTTTTTTCGTCTGGCCCCTTACCAACTTTGCACAAAATGAAAAATGACAAAAAGAATCTCACAATCTCCACCCTTCATCCCCTTGAAAAGTCAACAAAACACACAAAAAACCATTTTTCTTAATATGTGTGCAAAAGCAAATGTGAAGATTAGTGGGGGACGGAGGGAGTATATCTTTACTATTAGATCCGTATACATGTATCGTTAGGCAAAAAATATTTTAATATTATAATACATTCCAAATAAAATAATGATCAAATATATATATTTCAAATAAAATCAAGATCATATCTATTAATTTCTCAAAAAATCTTACATTAAATTTCTTATAATTAATTATTATTTTCCTAAATAATTTCCTCCATCCATGTGTGTATATATATGTACACTTTCATTCTAACAAATACTCACGCTAGAAACTCACTCCCCACTCTCAGGTGCGATCAACTCTTGAGATGGGTCAGTCCATATAAAGTTTTAGGCTACTCATTGAAAAGTGGGGCCCCCCATTAGTGGATTTGTGGGTTACAGTCCCTGATTAGTCGGCCCTTGAAATAGAATACAGAAAGTTAAAAAAAAAAAAAAAACTCACGCCCCACACTAGAAACTCACGCCTGATATTTTTTCTTTATCATAATTTTTTAGCCCAATTTAATATTTATTGTTTTTTTATGTTTGTATTTTTTATCAGAATTTCTTAGCTTAATTTAATATTTGTTGATTTCCATCTTTATCATAATTTTTTAGCCCAATTTAATATTTATTGTTTTTTTATGTTTGTATTTTTTTATCGTAATTTCTTAGCTTAATTTAATATTTATTGATTTACATGTTTGATTTATTTGTTAGCTCAATTTTTAATTAAAGTAGATCAACGAATTTGAGGTTCTACATATTGAATAGATCGATTTTAGGTGTTGAATACTAGATCAAGATTTACTTTTACAAATAACTCTTTTTTTTTAGAATTTCTTATTTGCTTTATTTGTTCACTCAATTTATAATTAAAGCGGATCAAAGAATTTGGGGTTCTACATATTGAATAGTGAATATCTATTTTAGGTGTTGAATCAAGATTTACTTTTATAAATAACTTTTTTTAATGGATCAAGATTTACTTTTATAAAAATAACTTTTTTTTTTTTAATGACTTGAACATGTAGGCATAAATCCATCCCCGTGCATATTTATATATACATTTTCATTCTAACAAATACTCAAAATAGAAACTCAAGCCACACACCAGAAAAGGCAAGGCGCACTGCCCCAAGGAGATGACACTTTGAGTTTTAGGTACCATTACCAAGTATATTTTATTTAAAAAAAATCTTTCATTCATTTGTGATATATAAATGATGAATATTAAATCTATTCCTTTTTTTGTTAAATCATAGAGCCGCTCAAAGGCTTGCCTATTATATCGCTCTAGAGTTTAAGGAAAAGATTCCAAACCTTAAAAACTCTCCGTGCATATGCCAGTAGGGTATGTTCTTGTAATAAATAAACAATTGTTAAGCTAATGATGAATTAATGTGTTATTAATTTTAAATCATCAATTTATGATGAGATAAACATAAGTGTCGTAAGTTAGATTTTAAGCGTCAATACTTGACGAGAAAAATTTGTGTGAAATTAACTTTAAAGTGTCAATATTTGATGAGACAAAAAAATTACATTGTATCTTTGTATAATCAATTTCAACACATGTCAATTTAATAATTTTCTTGTTTTCTTGGTTAACATCGAATTTGATGTATTTTTCAACTGTCGATGCATCAAAAAGCTTCTCGATCGTCAACTTGAAGATTTTCACCGGATTCATGATAAGTTGATTTGTGATTTGTGAATCATGAAAGAGAGAGAGAGAAATTAAACTTGAAAGGAAAGTTATGAAAATGAAGAGACTAACAAATAAGGGTAATTTGGAATTTGGTTCTGCCATTTGGTAGCAACAAATATTGAATATTGTCTGAAATCTTTTAATTTTACTTGTAGCAACAGACAATAATCATGAGTATATATTCAAGTGTGCATGGAGAAATTTAGTTGGTACTTCCCATTAAGTAAGTGTAAGTTGGATTTAATTTGGTGTTTTTCTCATTTAGTGCAACTTTCTTTTGCTCCGTCTTTTATTTCTCTGCCTCTATAAATGAGGTTTGCCTTTAATAATGAGTATTAAAGCATGCATGGTGAAACTTAATTGACATTTCCCATTAAGAGTGAGTTGGATTTAATTTGGTGTTTTTTCCATCTAGTGTAACTTGCATTTGCTCCATAAGCATGCATCGAGAAACTTAATTGGCATTTCCCATTAAGAGTGAGTTAGATTTAATTTGGTGTTTTTCCCATTTAGTGTAACTTGCATTTGCTCCATAAGCATGCATCGAGAAATTTAATTGACATTTTCCATTAAGAGTGAGTTGAATTTAATATGATGCTTGTCCAATTTAGTGTAAACATAAGTGTGGTAAGTTAGATTTTAAGCATCAATACTTGACGAGAAAAATTTGTGTGAAACTAACTTTGAAGTATCGATATTTGATGAGACAAAAAATATATATATTGTATCGTTGTTTAATCAATTTCAACACATGTCAATTTAATAATTTTCTTGGTTAAAATCGAATTTGATGTATTTTTCAAACGCCGATGCATCAAAAAGCTTCTCGATCGTCAACTTGAAGCTTTTCATCGGATTCATGATAAGTTGGTTTTTGATTTGTGAATTATGAAAGAGGGAGAGAAATTAAACTTGAAAGGAAAGTTATGAAAATGAAGAGACGAACAGATCAGGGTAATTTGGAGTTTGGTTCAGCCATTTGATAACTGTGTCGGTATCCTTTGTGAGAGTAGCAGCGATAGGAACAGGCTCAAAATCAAAAGAGATTATGCTAACTTCGTACATGGTGTATTTTTTAACCATCGT
The DNA here is from genome assembly GCA_037126765.1 of Stenogyne calaminthoides. Taxonomy (NCBI): domain Eukaryota; kingdom Viridiplantae; phylum Streptophyta; class Magnoliopsida; order Lamiales; family Lamiaceae; genus Stenogyne; species Stenogyne calaminthoides. Next base: position 15,615,293 of record JBBCBC010000004.1, read on the forward strand.
TGCATCAGAAGAAGCCCAATTTCCAACTTAAATTTTTCGGCCATTGATGAGAAAAGAAATTACAAGGTGTGCGTGGGTGAGAGAAAGCTAAATGTGGTGTTTGATTTGAAGGGGATCGAGGTATGTATAGCAACGAATTACAAGGTGCGTGTGAGTGAGAGAAAGCTACATGATGATACAAATTAAATTCAATTAATATTCACATAAATATCATACAATTTTATAATTAAAAAAATATATAATGTTAAGTTAATGAGGAATCAATGTGTTTTAATTTTAAATCATAGATTTATGATGAGATAAGCATAAGTGTGTTAAGTTAGTTTTTAATCATCAATACTTAACGAGATAAAATTTTGTGTGAAATTAACTTTGAAGTATCAATATTCTGATGAGACAAAAAATTTATATTGCATCGTTCTCTAATCAATTTCCACATATGTCAATTGAACAATTTTCTTGGTTAATAGTGATGCCCACATCGAATTTGATGTATTTTCCAACCACGAAAGCATAAAAAAACTTCTTGATCGTTAACTTGAAGCTTTCCATCGCATTCATGATGAGTTGGTTTGTGATTTGTGAATTGTGAGACAGAGAAAGAAAATTTAATTTATATTAAATACATACTCCATAATTTATAAATTTATACTCCCTCTTATTTTTTTTAAATATCACTAACATGTAATCCGACGTACTACGTCTACACGAGATTGAAAATAGTTTTTATATCATTAATATTAAATTAAATACTTCAAATATTTAAATAGTTTGATTAATTCAATTATAGACGTAATTTTTTTCTTCTAATATTATATGTGCATATTTTCATTCATTTCTCATTCTAAATTTGTCCCCTCATTATATTATATATACACATACTAGTTAATTTTTATGATCATTTAAATTTTCTTAAGCCATCATTAACCTTAATTTTTTATAATTAAATATTTATAACAATAAATACTATTGACTGAAAAAATTATTCACACAACATATTTTTAGAAAAATTAAAAATTTTAAGGCAAAGTATAGGGTGAACAAGTTTCACGGTGAAACTGGTTAAGGAGTGTGACTTATATTACTAAAGAATATGACTTTTTACTATAAAGGGTGTGACTTTTTACTATAAAGGGTATTACTCATAAAAATGAAGGGTGTGACTTATATTATAGCAGAGTGTATCGTAGTGATAACTGAAGGGTGTGACTTATATTACTAATGGGTGTGACTTATATTACTAAAGAGTATGCCTGAAAAAAAAAATCAATTTCACGGTGAACAAGTTTCACAGCATACCAATTCAATTTTTAATAACAATGAAAAGTAATCATATATGAGATAATGATGGGTGAAAATGTCAAAATGTCATGTATTATATAAATAATATATAAGACTGGGATGATGATACATCTAATTTTAATGGGAGGAAATAATTTAGAATAAAAAATGAATGAAAATATGCACAAATAATATTAAAATATAAAAATTATACATGTAATTTAATTAATTAAATATTTAAAATATTTCAATTAAAATTAATAAAAAAAATTATTTTAAATCTCGCGTAGTACGTGGAATTACGTGCTAGTAATAAGATAAAAAGATTTGTGTGAGATTCTGTGCCTGATATCGATCAAATTCCGTTGAAGAGTTAAAGGAAATAAATGATAAAAGAAAAGGAGAGGTATGAGGTTTGTGCATTTCATAGTGTATCTTAGAACTATACAACATGTAGTACTGAAATGTCCATTTTATTTACATGAAACTGTACAATTTATTTTCCATATTAATAGTTGTACGATTCAGTGTAAACAAGTTACATATTTCAGTGCAATAAGTTGTAATGTTCTAAAATACATTACAGAGTGCACGGTGCACCTAGAGCATATAAGACTTAGTCTAGAAACAATCAACTCGCCTACTCATCTCTTTCGACCTTTAATAAACTGGAGTAGCAAAGGGAGAATAAATAAACTGGGTGGATTTTCTTCATTAATTCGCACTCCCGTGAGTGAGAGAAGGAACGAGGGGAAGATCAATAGTTTTTCTTTTCAAGTAGAGGATTTTTTAAAAACTTTTTAACCAATATTACTGAATTGCAGAATTTTAAGAAGAAAATGAACAGGCATCGAGTGTGATCGCGTGGGGAGAAGGGTTGGGCCTCTTTGATTATTATTACTTTCAATTTTGTTTTAGAAGCTTCATTATTACTTTCACGTTTTATTTTGCATTTTTATATTTTATTTGGCCAGAAATCATACGGACATGTGGTCGGAAATGCTCAGATGCAACGCCATGGAGGCACAATGACGGGAAAAAGGTGATATATTTGTGAGTATTTTTAACTCAATTAATTCTCAAAATTAATAAAGAAAAAAAAAAGGCACAAGTTTTTTTATTGAAATCAAGAAAAAAGACTGAATGAATTAATAGAAATGGAGGGAAAACTGTTTTGGCCTATTTCCTTGTAAAAATGGAATCAAATTTCATTAAGGACGCAATAGAATTTTACTAGACAAATTTGATCGAATTTTTTTTCACCTTAACAGTGAATCACCCCGTGTAGCATCGTCCAGGGACTGATCCAAGATTTGCTAGTGGGATGAGCTGAAAATTATTAAAATGCCACGTTTAAATTTTATATTTACATATAGTATTTTTTTAATATATCCATTTACGTTATGTCATATGAGATTTCAAAAGATAAAACTTATCAGTAATTATATCTAAATTTAATAATTTATCTATATTTCTAAGAAAATATCTTCCAAAAGATAGGTATTCATTTATAAAATACATTAATTCTCTATTAAAATACACTTGGAGTAATAGTTACAAACTTATGCTCAATATTTGTATTTAACTATTCCAAGAAACATTAATCAATTAAAAAAAAGTCTCATTTAACTCATGTTAACATTTTATTACATTTTTTATTTTTTTTAATAATATTAAAGTGGTCAATAAATTATTATTGTCACAATATATAACAAATAAAAAATAAATTACTCATATATATTCCTCAAAAGAAAAGGACAAAAACTGAAAAAACAATGTACATATTTAATATTGAACAATTTAAATAATAAAAATATTATATTTAAAAAAATCATATTCAGATGATTGTACTCAGAAATTTGTGTGGGATGTATGTCTCAAGCAAGCACATCCAAAATTATAATAAAGCAAAATCTTAATTGTGAATGAAATTCTTGAATTTTAATACTTTAATTAAGTTTTAATAAGGAAAAGAAAAAAAATAGAAGAGAAAAAATAGAAATGGGACACCATAGAATTAGGGACATAAAATTATATTAAGCTCAAGTTACATATTGTATTTTAATTTAATAATTGAATAATAAGTGTGTGAATGGATTTTAATTTTGGACTGAGGATTACAAATTAAATATAAAGTAGAAAATAATATTGGGTTGTGCTTAGATTTATATATTGAATTTTATGCACATATTACATATATATATATATATATATAACAAATTAATTGGGGCTGCCTTTGAGCCCCCCGCAAATTTTAAAATAGATCCGCCCCCACATAGTCCAATATTTATATGTTAAGTTTTATATGCATTCAGGTGTACCGGGCACTTATATTGCATTTCAGAATCATGCAACTTATTATACTGAACGATACACCTTATTATATTGAAAGATATAACTTATTTATATTGAACCGTGTAATTATTAATATGGAAAAATGGTTGCACAATTCAATGTAAATAAGTTAAATTTTTCAGTGCAATAAATTATATGATTCTAAAATATACTATAGGTGCACGATACACTTGAATGCACATGAGACTTACTCATATTTATATCCTTGGTGATACTCTCTCTGTCCTGTTTTAGATTGCACATTCATTGTTTAACTCAGTGTTTTAGCGAGTGAGTTGTTTATTAATATTTAAAATGATGAAAATTTTAAGACGGAGTATGATAATTCTACCCCTTATATATATCTTCTTTAAAGTTATTTTATTATCTCATATACTAATAAAGAACTCATTCAATAAAACACGAGTCAAACCCAATCTAAAACAGGACGAAACATGAGTAATTCGATAAGATGCCACACGTTGCTTGTCTCTTCCACGTAGGCGTTGTAAGTCCTATCGGATTCCTTATCACATTGCAGCTTATATATAAACTCCTCACTTCCCCCCACGTTTCTTCTTCCCTAACTCCAATTCCAATTCATTTATTACGGTCTCTACTAATTTTGAGAAGACAACACTAGTTGAACTAATTCACTATTAATCACGTACAATTTCCAATGGAGAGAGATACCGCCGCCGCGCGGCCGCTTTTCCCGACCGAGTTGGAGTACCAGTCGGGCTTCGACAACCACTTCTCGTCGGAGGCGATCGGCGGAGCCCTTCCCCGAGGCCAGAACAGCCCTCTCCTCTGCCCTAACGGCCTCTACGCTGAGCAGATCTCCGGCACCTCCTTCACCTCTCCACGCAAGCACAACCACAGCAGGTTCTGATTTAATATCTTGTTATTATCGATTGTTTCCCCCTTTCCTAATTCGATTTTTTAGGTTTAGGCATTGTGAATTAAATAACGGGGTATTTTGGTAAGCAGCTGGTTGTATCGTGTTAAGCCGTCCGTTACGCATGAGCCGTTCAGGCCTAGAGTCCCGAGCCATGGGAAGCTAGTGAGCGAGTTCAATCGGTCGAATAGCTCCGCAACGCCGACTCAGTTGCGGTGGAAGCCGGTGGAAGATCCGGAATCACCCACGGATTTTATCGATGGATTGTATACTGTGTGCGGCGCTGGGAGCTCGTATCTTCGCCATGGTTTTGCTATTCACATGTAATTGGTATTTTCGTTATTTATATTTTGTTTTCTATGTATCATCTCAATTTTCAATGAACTTAAGCAATTGTAGGAATATTAAGCTGTTATCATAATGCATTGTTAAGCCACCATACATTTCAGATAAGTAAGCGCCATGTGTAATTGAGGAATTTTTTAATCTGAAGAGAATATCTTGATTGATGTAGTGAATTCAATGCTGAAACTGTACGAGAATAACAGGGTTGTCTTTTCTTGTATCAAATTTTTATTTCTATTTTTGGTATAATATTTTGTTATTAGATATGTATAGATATTGGTATTTTGTAATGTTGGTATGTTAACTTCAAAATATTATATGAACCTTGATGTAGTGAATTCAATGTTAAAACCGAGTATAGCAGGGTCGTCTTTGCGTGTTTCAAATTCAATGATTATGTGAAAGCATTGCTCCCGTTTCCTGAGGAAATTCATTCGAAGGAGAGGAGATGGGTTTGATTTTGTATAGGATTGCAGAAGGATTTGGGGACATTCTAGTTTATGCAAGCTTGGTCAGATAAAAATGAAAAATTTTAGGTCAACTATCACGGTATACGTTTTCTTTTTTATTTGGTACAGTTGAGGAATTCGTGAGTCATGTTGAGATGCTATTCTTAGATATACTGAGAAGTTAATAAACCTGCCTGCTTGATAAAAAGGAGTGGGGGTGAGGAATGGAAAAGGAGTCAAAGTTGGTTCTTCGTTTAGGGGAATGATTCCCCCACAATTATTTTGATCCCCATTTTGAGGGAATGAGTCCTACCTCTCTCATAATAGCTATGAGCTCAGCCTATGTATCTCATGCCTCACCACCAAACCAATTCTTAGTAATTGTTGATTTTTTCAACCTAAAATGTCTTCATGGTAGTAAAGAGGCTTTTGGCCTTTAATTTGGAAGGCACACCAAGAAAATTGTTCCAACTCACATTCTTCAATAGTAACCTAAATCTTTTTATTTAAATCTAGCCACTAAATTGCATGCATGAATACAATATATAGTTAATGTTGTTGCAAGTCTACCTACTCTCTTTTCTTATTCTCATATTGTCATGCTCTATAGCCACTGTTTTTTGCTTGTTAGTATTGAATTTTCTAAGCATGTTGTCGTACCTTTATATTCTCTCTCTTAGAGATTAAAATGCTAATTTGATTTTAGGTACACTGCCAACAAATCGATGGAGGACTATGCGTTTTGCAGTGCTGATGGTGACTTTTTGATAGTTCCTCAAAAAGAAGTGAGTGATGGTAACCATACAATTTTTCAACTCTACTGCATCTATTCTAAATGCTATGTTGCTTATGACACGATGCAATTAAATTTATTCAAATGACATCCACATGAAACATAATTTAAAACATGTTTCAACTTTTGCAATCATGAACCGGATCAAACCTCCTATCTTAATAATCATGGAGTTGATTAAAGTTGTATTTGTTTATTCCATGACTTATATCAAGTCCTCAGTCGCTAAACAAGATCCTGTTAAAATGTTTTGAAAACTTTCTGCCCGCTCTTTCTATTTCTCAGCCGACAGTTTAATTACACATCATAACTAACACCCATAAAATAAAAACACGCATGTCTTCCTCAGCCAATAGTTTCATTACACATCATAACTAACACCCATCAAATATTTTTATGCTGACTATGTAGGGCTGTGGATCACTACAGAATGTGGAAGACTAAAGGTATCTCCTGGTGAAATTGTAGTAATACCTCAGGGTTTTCGCTTTGCTGTTGATCTTCCCGATGGGCCATCAAGGGGATACGTTGCTGAAATATTTGGGACTCATTTTCAGCTTCCTGACCTTGGACCAATAGGTGCATTAAGAAGTTCCAAAACTTGTTCTCTTGGTGGCAATATTACCTCGACCAAGCAAACAATATCTTCAATACTTGTTGGTGTTTGTAGGTGCTAATGGCCTTGCTTCTTCACGGGATTTTCTAGTTCCTGTGGCCTGGTTTGAGCATGTCCCATCCCCTGGTTATACCATTGTGCAGAAATTTGGAGGTGAGCTCTTTACTGCAAAACAAGATTTCTCTCCTTTCAATGTGGTGGCTTGGCATGGAAACTATGTCCCTTATAAGGTGAGCACCATTTGTATTAGTATCTGCTGTCTCCTATCCAATTTCACTGTCGCTTTACAGAAAAAAAAAATTGTTTCAATTTCTTTTGCTTTGGTTTTCCTAGAGGAATTAATTTTATTTTTTTTAAATTTTACCCTTTTCTTTATTTTAGTGATATGTCTCATTTCTTGAGATACATTAATCTATGTGGAACACCCAAAAGGATATATTAATCATTTTATACAATTAATTATGGCTATTAATGACTTTCTTAATCTTTGTGAAACACTGAAAAGCGACTGTTAAATTGGAAAGGACGAAGTACTATGTAGCTGCACTAATGCATTATTTTGCTGTCACCTGATGGAGTGCTTTTTATGTTTCAGTACGACTTGAGCAAATTTTGTCCGTATAATACTGTTTTGTTCGATCATGGAGATCCATCAATAAATACAGGTATATTGTTTGCAACATTAGTTTAACTATTTCCTCTCTCTAGTTGCATCTGTTCTTTGTATGACTTTTTTGTTTGTGTGATTCATTTTATACATTGGGTTATTTTCATCTCTCTTTCTAAATTTCACAAAATTGATTGCAGTTCTGACTGCACCGACTGATCGACCTGGTGTGGCGATGCTTGATTTTGTCATTTTCCCACCTAGGTGGTTGGTCGCTGAACACACATTCCGTCCTCCATATTATCATCGCAACTGTATGAGTGAATTCATGGGTCTAATTTACGGAGGATATGAGGTATAATGCATGAATAGAGTTTACAACATACACACCACTTACTTCTGTGGTTAATATAGCCAATGGTCTAAATAATGATACTGGAATAAAGAAAATTAAAATTGAATCATGCAATTGTAATTTTCTTTATAATCAGTAAATTGGACTGTTTCAGGCGAAAGCTGATGGATTTCTTCCAGGCGGTGCAAGCCTTCACAGCTGCATGACTCCCCATGGTCCTGATGCAATAACATATGAGGTAATTAACTCACTAATACTGTTACGGTTTGAATGAAGATGTGACACTTGCATTAGATCAACTTAAAGTGTGTTAGGACCATGATCGTAAATACTTTCCCATTTCATTTGGAATGAGTGGTTGTAATGCAAGAATTTGTAATGAATAGATTTCAAACATCACTGCTCAATAATTAGTTCAAAATGAGTGATGGATTTGAAATTTATACAAATTTCTACTATTGATTTGAAATACATCCTCGAATTTAGGGGTGTAGACGAGATGAGTCGAGTTGAGTAGTGTCAAGCTCGAGCTCGACTCTATTAAAAAACTAGACGCTCGAAACTCTACTTGAACTCGATTGAGCTTAATTCGTTTGAACTCGGAGCTTGAAATACCAAGCTCAACTATATAACTCACATAATGTTAATTAATTTATTTTTATTTATAATTAGAGTATATTTGTAAATAATTAGCATATTATGGGTAAAATAGTAAAATTACATGAGCTCAACTTAGCTTAACTGAAGCCAGACGAGCCCAGTATTACTAAGCTCGAACTTGTGCTCGAGCACGTTGACTCAATTAAATTTGAGTCGGTTTCAAACTTTTTATGAGTCGAGCATGAGTAGCTCGTGAGCCGACTAGACTCACCTGCACCCCTATTGAATCCTTCAGTCTGAACACAATGAGTAAATACAGATGCCATGTAGCTTTAATGCTTCATTGACGTCATTATCAAATTTTATCAGGCCACAATAGCACAAGGAAATGAAGCAGGACCGAAGAGAATATCTAATACCATGGCTTTCATGTTCGAGTCATGTCTAATGCCTAGGGTCTGCCCATGGGCGCTTGAGTCTCCTTACATGGATCATGATTATTACCAATGTTGGATTGGTCTGAAATCCCATTTTACGCGTGGTGAAGATAGCGAACAAGTACCGGATGGGCTAAGACACGAGGGGGATTAAAACTTGGTTGATTTGAAAGAGTAAGCTTGGATTGAAGCAATTGCTTGTACATAATCAAATAAATGTGTGAACTGTGGTGTATGTAAACTATATCACTATATTCAACTGTATGTGATGAGTTTGATAATGTAAATATAAGTCATGGAACCTTTAGCTCATCATCTGGACCCAAATTTCCCTTCTCCAGTGATTAGTGCTCGTCACTTTTACTGCATAATTGAGTTGTTACTTTTGTTTTGTATGAATATCACATTTGTAATTGTAGAACGTATGTCATATATGATGGGAGTGAAATTACAGCTCCAATGACAAAATGACAAGATGAACGGTAGCTTTTACAGGAATATGAATAGTATCCAAACTGACAACTTTTTCTCTTCAAATTTCACTGAGACAATAACACCAGAAGATGTTTTCGATGCCAAACCCAGATGTTAAGAGTCCAATCATTTCTATTAATATTTCTTGGTAGTTTTAATATACAAGTAATGAGAATAGAAGTAAATAATTGATTACCTTCACTCATTTAACCAACCTTACATGATACTCATTGTTCATGTTCTAACTAAGTAATAGCAATGCAATCAATAATCCTTGGTAATTGATCATTCAGCGATACTCATTATCATTTTCGAAGTTATACCAAGTGGACCCTAAAGTTTGTGATAGCTAAATACCTCCAAACACTTGCAAACAAATAAGGAAAAGAAATAGAGAGAATAATACAGAGAGAAAAACTGAGAAAACAGTGTTTAAGATTGAGTTTTGAAATGAAATTTGCGAGTATTTATTACCTTCATGTGGATATAGGAAACTGGTTGTAGACAAAACATAAAACATGTCACTACCGTCATATAATATAATGGTCAACTACGTCTTAATTGTCACTCACAATAACAGGATAACTTGTCCATACCAATATCAATCATCATTGTCGTTTAAGGGTCCGATTGGTAGCCATGATGGAAATTCCTACAATATTAATGTCTAGACTAATTTAATGAGATGAACACCTACAAAACTGATTGGTAGCCAACATTAAAAAGTGGATGTAAAATATTGTAAGTTGATTGGTAGGATGTATTAAAAGTGATATAAAATATTAAAAAATAATTAACATATGAAAAATACCAATTTACCCTTCTCCTTCATACCCAATTTGCAATATTTCTTTCCATTTGTAATTAATGAAAATTTCTGCAACATATCCATACCCAAATTTAACCTTCTCCTTCACAAAATTAACCTAAATTTCTGCAGCATATTCATACCCAAATTTCTGCAGCATATTCCCAAATTTCTGCAGCATACCCAAAATTAACCCAAATATTCATACCCAAAATTGCAATTTCATCAAATAAATTTCGATCAAGAGAAGCAAGAATAGCCCAAATACCATTTTTCCTCATCACAATTCAATACAATATATCATCAAAATTTGCTCCACCATTATCATCAAAAGTGCAGTTATGAAACACCCAAATCTGGAGAAAGAAACTTCCGAGAGAAAGAAACAAAATTTAGAGAAAACCCACACAATGATTTCAATTCTAGAAGATAGAAACACCCAGATCTGGAGAAAGAAACACCCAACAAACTTTAGGATTTCAATTCAGCCCAACTTGAATGGGTAAAAAACGACGAGCCCAAGTTGCAGAATTTCAAGCTTCAAAGATCCGCAATTTTACGACTTACCTTCGGTCACACTCTCACAAATTAGACGGCGGGGCGCGACGGTGGCGAAGCCTGCTACTATTGTTGTATCTCCATCGGCGTTTTGAAAGGAATACGTGGCAAGGGGGGTAGGTGGAGGACGGGAGGAGCTGGATGCGGCGAACGGGAGGAGCTGAGGTCGCCGGAAGGGATGAGGCGGAGAACGTCGGAGGAGTTCGCCGGAAAGGAGGCGGCGAAGGTGTTGACGGGTGAAGAGTCTTCGTCAATTTGGTGGTGAATGAGTCTCCGTCAATTTGAGGGTAAAATTGTAATAAATATTACTGTTCAACCTTGTTTAATTTAATACCATGTGGGATGTGATATTATTTTCATAAAGGGGAACAGTGTTTGGGCACATAAGTAATAGCGGGTCGGCTGATAACTACCGGGTCGACATATTAATTTTACGGGCTATCAATCAATTTTTTATTTTAGTAGGACACCCTTTTTAGGGGTTATAATGGGCTACCAATCGGACCCTAAGTCTAGGTTTTATCACTTTATTGTTATAAAAAAGTATTTTTTATAGGTAATTTTTGTTTCTAGGAACAAAACCCAGTAGAGTGGGTATTAAGGCATTATATATTAGGGAACTATATATAAATGAATTAATTTTTCCTGATCTCTCTACAAGTTTGAACTTTTAGATGAGACATAATTCTTTCATGGTACCAGAGCCTCCAGGCTCACGCCCTCGTCCTGGGTTCAAACCCCGCTGTTAGGCCTTCTCTTCCTCCCAATGATGGAGTTGATAACCCAGAGGATAAACCATATACAAGTGAGGGAAAATATTAAAGAACTATATACAAATAAACTAATTTATCACCTCTTTACAAGTTTGAGCTTTTAGATGAGACGAAATTATTTCATTATCTCCAACCTGTATAGTGAACGATAACATCATAGACGTAGTAGCATCCAAAGCCCAATCAAAATATAAACGAGCAAGTTGAGACAATTAAAACATGCATGTACAAATTGCACCACTCATAATGGTCGGTAGTCAAAAGTGCAAATGCACATGTAATTAACATAGAAACCTATACAAGAAGGGGCTACCTGCTTTTAAAACTTGACTACCCATGTGGACCAATTTGTTCAAGTGCGCTTGATATGTATACACACTCATGTCTCATATTCTATTTATTGTTCACAAAAGCAAGTATCCTAAAAAACAAGTTTGTTGAGTACAAGCCCACTGAGCACAGGTACTCTGAGACAAGTTTCAAAGACTTAAATGTATTCAACTGTTATAGAGTGCAAGCGACCCGATAAAGCTTAACATATATAACTAGCCTAATTGATAGCTTGTTAGTTTGGCGGCTATCTCCACTACGTTTAATATATATGTGGAAATTGAAGGTCCTTGTTTATGCTTGTTTTAATGTTTTGAAAATACTTTATCTTTAAGGCATAAATATATATTTAAGGTTGTGACAAGTTTAATGTAGTGCAGGTGAGTTGATCCCATAGACTGTTTTAAAAGATGTCTTGAATGCTTTTGTGAAATCAATGCACATGATAAACAATAAATGAGAAAACAAGGAAAGCAATAAATACACAAGTATTTATAGTGTGTGCAGTGTCTAACTCCTACATCCACTTTCCTAATTTAACATGAAAATTTCGTAACTTTGAAATTCCTTGTATTAGAGTGTTGAGATGGACTGATCAAGTAACCTCTCCAACGAAACTGTGATCAATACAACAACTTTCTGAATGAAACTCCTCTTCAACTAACTTGATAATTTTTCCCACACAAACTAAACATTTATTACTCAAACTTGGATCAAGGAGTTCTGGTTTGAGTTATCTTTTTCAACTAAGAGAGATATCCTTTACAATAAGTATACTAGTAAGGATAGAAATATATCTCTAAGCTTTGAATATGTATATGTGTAAGCTCAGGAATACAGAAAGAACTCTCTTCAATGTTGAAACACTTACTTTGAAAAATGATTGATTTCCCGTAACCTTGTTTGAAAGTTCAAGACCTTCTGTGAATTTCTATCTGATAGAGAGAGAAGTTCAAAATATCTATTTTGATATGTTAATATATCTCCATTAATTTTAGTTTCAAACACCTCCCAGCACGTTTTAGGTATGGTGCATTAAATGTCATTTTTCACCTTTCTACAGACTTTACTTTACTAACTTCATCTTTTTTCCAGGTTTGTGCTAGTAAGTTTAGGGTCTGTAAAGTGTTGTCTGTTTCTCATTGAACTGCCTATCAACTTGCAGAAATGTTGCAACGGCTAATATATGGCAACTACCCTGAAGGAAAACAATCTTATACAAACAAAGTGTTGGACTTAAAAACCTGACATTCTCGTTGTTGCTTGTCTGCATCTTCATACTCAAATGTCAACTAATGACCTTTATAAATGATTTTGGTTAACTCAGACTCCTTGTCCTCAGGTGACATAGACTCTTCGGATCTATACAACTTTACTGAAAACTTAGAATGAATTAATGTAAGTTGTTCAATTGATATACTTATCGTGTGTTGACCTTTGTCTTTTATGTCTTTAGGTATCTTGATATTCAGCTCTCTTAGTTTCCAAGTTACTATGCATCTTGTCTACTCAAGAAGCTTGGTAATCTCTTTTCAAGTTGCTTGGTCAGACGACTTGTTCAATTGAGTTTTCCCTCAGCTGAATGCTCTTCAAACATCAAAACTAATAAGTTGTTGCCTAACAATTCAGCGAGACAACTAACCTGAATAACTACATTCAGTTTACTATACATTGTCTGAGTAACCTAGTACAATTTGATCAACTGATCTAACTAAATATCCTGACAGACTACACTTGTTTATTTTGAAATACATCTACTCAGGAGTTTTAGTATCTAATAAAGATTTGCATTCATATCCCAACAAAATAAATGTGAGCACAACGACTATAGTACCCATACACCTTAATCTTGGCTCGCAAATCGAACTCAAACCTAGTAGGGCTTTTTTTTTCGTAAAAAAAAAATTGCGACAAATTTTTGCTGAGATTTTACTATAAATATTTTTTTTATCATCGACAATTATCAACAGATGTGCACAGAGTTCGTCATATAAGATATGCATTGACCATATTGATTTTTTTTTTTAAGTTCCAAATATTTTTATTTTCCAATACATTTCCAATTTTTTTTAATGCAAAATACATTTTTATAAAAATATTATGCACCAAAATATGTTGGAAAACAAACCAAACATTATCTCATACTCCACTGTTGATAGCTAATAATTGGATGATTTATATGTAGAATATGACTTAAGGTATTAGTTAATCAAACAATAAATGCTCTGAAGATGAATAATAAATGTGTTCTAAAACATTCAATGAGTAATAAAAGCAAGAGAGATTCGACATAACGTTTAAATTTCTAATGGTTTGAGGGGGTCAAGTGGAGTTCAGTTTGTCTGAGTAAGTCTGTCGGTGGCCTAGGGGTAAGAGATATTAGGAGTTTTAATAGGGCTCTCTTGAGTAAATGGTTATGGAGATGGGTATCGGGGAACAGTCCTTATGGGTCAATATGCTTAAGTCTAGGTATAGGTCCTTCTTGGTCGAGTCGGTGTGTGTTGGTGAGTCAAAAAAATGGTCTCTATAGTGGAGGGATGTGTATGCACTGTGGTGGAGTCGGGTGGGATGTGTCTTCAGGGATAAGTTGGTCTTTTGCATCGGGGATGGGAGGTCTGTTAGATTCTGGTGGGATCCGTGGTTAGGTAGTAGAGTCAGGTTGAAAGATATGTGTCCAAATTTATTTCGTCTGTCGTCTCTTAAAGATGGTCGGGTGTGTGAGTTTTTTGCAGAGTCTGAGGGAGGTTGGGTGTTCAAATGGGTGAATTTTCCTAACGTGCACGAAATACTGGAGTTTTTAGATCTTTGGTCTTGTATTCGCAGGTATAATCTCAAGTCGGGCGAGAGGGACTAGTGGAAGTGGGAAGGTTCTTCTCTTGGAGGCTTCGAAACAAAGGACATGTATCAAGCTATCATGTCGAATGGTTTCAATGAGGGGACCGATAATTTTCCATGGCTGAAACTTTGGTGGAAGGCCATACCCTCTAAGGTGTCGGCATTCGCGTGGAAAGTTGTGCGGGACAGGATACTTTCAAAAGAAAACCTGCTCAAGCGTGGGTTGTCAAGTCTGGTTGGTTCGGCGCTTTGTCCAATCTGCTCGTCCTCGGTCGAGTCCTCTTTCCACATTCTGGTAGCTTGTCCTTTCTCCCTCTTAATCTGGGAGCAGTTGCTCGGTGGCTCGAAAAATCAGCTGCATATTCGTATTCTCTTAAGGATCATTTTTCAGAATTTGTGGGCTCTGTTCAATCGGCTACCCGAAGAAAAGTGTTGAGTTTGATTTGGCAATGCACTACTTGGAAGATCTGGAAGTCTAGGAACGGGATCGTTTTCAAAGCAAGTGTCTATTCGTTGGAAGAGCTATTAGACGGGATTAAATTTTGTTCTTGGAAATGGATCCGTTCCCATTACCCGTTATCCTTCTCAATTCCGTTTGTATCCTGGGAACATCAACCGTTTGATTGCTTACCTTCTAATTTCTAGTGGCCGTTGGCTTTGTATTTTTGGGATTTGAGTACCCCTTGTACTCTTTTATTAATTTCATCTTTGCTTTTAAAAAAAAAAAATGGTTTGAGGGCCTTTAATGCCCATATTTATACTACAATGGAGAGTGGATCTCACTTTCCATCTGCCTAGTTCGACGCATTTAATGTCGCATCTGCATTTAATGCCAGAAATCGTGGGTTTACATTTAATGTTAAAGATCTTCTGAGAGCCTGAGGCAGCTCACCCAACTCGTGTGATGACATCTGACAGATCTCGGGATCTCCGCTGGGAGGTTCTAATCACCCCCATACTTATGAACTAAACCTGTCAAATCGTCGTTTATTGTTCATATTTTTAGCCGTTCTAAGAAGGTTCCTACCTCGGCTTTGCCAAACTGTCCTATCACATTAACTTCTTATTGTACCCAGAGATGCAGAAATCGGTCTAGGTGGCGCCTAAGCGCTAGGCGGCCGC
This sequence comes from Stenogyne calaminthoides, assembly GCA_037126765.1. Lineage (NCBI taxonomy): Eukaryota > Viridiplantae > Streptophyta > Magnoliopsida > Lamiales > Lamiaceae > Stenogyne > Stenogyne calaminthoides. The sequence continues at coordinate 15,630,908 of JBBCBC010000004.1, forward strand.
CGGCCACCCCGATTTATCCAAAATCGCCCTCAAAAATTGTTTTCCCCTCCGGGCGCTGCCTAGGCAGCTCAGGCGGCACCTAGGCTGAAACGCCCCACATTTAATAATAACACACAAATGAGCCGAGGCGTCCCCAAATTGGCATGGTTATTTGATTATAGAAAGTATAATTAATTTAGACGAGATTATTACAAGATAAATTATTCAAAATTACAGCGCAAGACTCATATTTTAAAAACATTCATACATTCGTCATAAATTACTTGCGTCCACCTCCTCGCCTTGCCTTGCCTGAACTCCATTTTAACCTGCAAAAGTTATAACTGTGGGGGGATGAGTGTTTGAAATACACTCATTGAGGAAAACATCAATGATTGCATTGTTAAATGACGTATGTAATCAATATATAACATTCAAATGTAGCTCACGATAACATGCACATCAGGGAGAGATACTGGCACTCACTGGTCACTCAGCGGCCCGTGTCAACCTCGACCCAATGACAAAGTGGCACATTGGGGAGAGACGCTGACACTCACTGGTCACTCAGCGGCCCGTGTCGACCTCGACCCAATGACAAAGTGGCACATTGGGGAGAGACGCTGGCACTCACTGGTCACTCAGCGGCCCGTGTCGACCTCGACCCAATGTACGGACCATTACTCGGCTTGCATACAGTACGGGTCATTACCCGACTTGCACATTGTACGGGCCATTACCCGGCTTGCATATTGTATGGGCCATTACCCGGCTTGCATACACACGGGCCATTACCCGGCTTGCATACAAAATTCACATTTATCACGTAATCATAGCATATATAATTCACATATCACATATTAACATAGCAATCATAACATGAAATATTTCACCCAGTGAAGAGTGGAGATTGCCCTCACATTAAAAGAAAGAGTTGTAACAGATGATGCAATGCAATACCCCTTTATTATCCTCAATCTTCGCTATCCTTGATAAGGTCAGTCCAAATAGTCTCAAGCTCCATCTCAAGTCCTACAAAAATATAACGTTCAATGCTAATCCGACGTCTACTTTATTAAGTTTAATATAATCCGTAGATCTCAATTTCCTACTTCCTAATATAATCATTTTAAAGTTCAATGTCAGAAGGGGTTGTATCTAATAATACTTTATATTAAATATAATATATTTTCAAGTAATGATACTTATATATAATCTCATATAATCTAAACATCATATCTAGTAAGTTCTAAATTAACCCCCAAATCACAAAGAAACAAGAAGTATACTATTCCAAGAATGATTTTAGTATAGTTATAAGCTAAGAATATAACCCCGTACACTAATGTGCACATCACAATATTAATCTTAAAATCCTTAGCTAAGTTAGATAAATAATAATAATAATAATAACAATTAATATAGGTAACAAACTCACACAAACACACGGTGGAAACACACCTAGTTATTCCACTCTACACAACATTACTCATATATACACAACACACACTATACACTCAAATTCACGCACCCACACTACAAATAAGAAGCAATTCATATTTACTAAAACACAGAACACCAGATGGACACACATCTTATATTATATCATAATCCCAAACTCAATACACATATACACAATATCAGAGCACTACAATTAATTAGAAACAGGGCGATAAAGGGAGGTATCTTACAGTTGGGATGTAGCGGTGAAAGTGGCAATTCAGGTTGAGGTTTTAGTGAGGCTGCGGCAGTTGTGGTAATGGAATTGATATAGGGTTTAATTAACTTAGGGTCGAATTATAGCAAGTGGGTCGGTAATAGAGTACGGGAGATGGTGTGCGGATGAGGCCATGGCGTAGTGGAAACAGAGATGACGGCGGTTGAGAGAGAGAGAGGATCAAGAATGATATTTCATCCTATCTATTTGTTTGTGAAATTAAGGTCATGAAACGTGGCTTATTCTTAGCCAGATTAGAGGGATATGGATGTAGACTAACAGAGACCCCTCGAGAGAGAAGGACACGAGAGATGCGGAATGGAATGTTATTTTAAATAAAATATTGTAACTTGTAAGTACATATAGGTGAGAAATAGATTAATTGGATTTCGAATATGCTATATAATTAGATAGGAAATGCTACTTTGTTCAATTTATTAGAAGTAATATTTAAAATTAGTAATAGTGAAAAGTGGAATTTTGGCTTGTTACATAGGCGACCAAAGTCGGCCTCTGTTTCCACCGCATAGGTGGTTTCTGCAACTTTTAAATAAAAAAAAAATATCAAACAGTTGGAGAAGAGAGAACTAGGCCGCCGTGCTGCCGTCGAGCCACCGCCGCACACCCGTCTCCTCCAGCCTGCAGGACGCATCCCGCCGCTCGCCGCAGCCCGTCGCCCACTCCTGAAGCGCGCACCGTCCGCCGCCTGTGTTCATCACTTCATCATCTTGCTCAGTCAGGGATTTGGGCGGCGATTTTGTGGAGGAGATTTGGGCGGCGATTTTCAGGATTTTGTGGAGGAGATTTGGGATTTCTTGAAAGTGGTGCTGCAATTGGGAATTTCTTGAATGTGGAGACTTCAATTTTCTTCCAGGAAGACAAACACGTGAATGTGGAGAGAGATTAGGGCTTCAATTTTTAATTTTTGGGCTTTGTTCTGATATAATTAGGCCCAATTATATGGGCCCAGGAAATAAAATAACACACTTGCTCTTTTTTGTCTAAATTAAAAAAAAAAAGGAAAATCCTAGGCGGCGCTTAGGCAGCGTCTAGGCGGCCATTAAACATCCGACTAGTGATTTTCGACTTCTGCACCCTTGATTGTACCCGAGGCCAAACTAATTGGGAGTTTGGTCCGATGTCTTGGGATATCAAATGAACCAGGCGAGCTCGTCATAGCGGTTTACGATCGAGCTCGCTATTGACCTAGTTAGCTGAGTTTGCTATACAGGAGTCAAGCTTATTTATAGTCAGGTTTGTCATAAGTGGGCTCTCTTGGGTTTAGCTAGTTAAAATGGACCTAGAACTCGTTAATCCTTCTAGTTGGGCCTGGGCCTGTGAGCCCAATTTAATATGCACACAAATAATGAATTTTTTTTCCACAAATAGTTTATTAGTATAGCATAATCATTATTTGTGGAATAAAATAAAAAAGTAAGTAGATTTATAGGGTAAGGGTGCTGACTCCTCCCACGTGCAATAATGCCTCTCTTTTCATTCACTTAACGCGGGAAAGAGTCCTACCTTGTTCCAATCCATGTGCGGATCCTTCGGGAATTTTTGGGATCATAACGAATCTTTGCTTTTGTTTATATTAGCTGAAATTTGGGTATCTTGAATGTGGATTTGTTCTCCATTGCACATGCTTAATTATGTCCTCTTCCACATTTTATATGTTTATAGTATGAGTGGGTGTCAAGTGCATCAAATATATTGTACATTTTATTAAAAACTTGCAAATAGGTCATTTAGAGTTTTATTCTTGAAAAAAATACAAAAAAACAAAAAAAAAAGATTTTAATTTAAATAACTCCTCGTGCACCCTTTCTGTACTGAATTCGCTTATGAGATTTGCATATCCTAATTATTCTTTTAAAATTTATTCACGAATTCACCACGTGGCGTATTCCGTGGGAATCAGAAGCGAATTGCACTCACACCCTACGAGTATACGATTCGTGCATCATAGCTTGTAACTTGTTGCGCTGAAACTTGCGACTTGTTAAATTGAAACATGCAACCTTTGTTCATAAAATATAATCGTACCTTTTAGTATGATAAATCGTAAGTGTCAATTCAATAAATTACAAAATTTTAAAATATATTATGTAGCACGGTTTACCTAGTGCATGCAAGATCTAGTCTTTTAGTATTGTTCGTGGTGAGTCTAGCTTATAGTTTTCATTATATAAAATGAATTTCAAATTTAATTTCCAAAAAAGAAAAAAAAAACAAATTCTAATTGACAAATGATACTGGTGGTCTGCAATAGGTTATAGGTGATTATAATCTCTGATTTTATGAAACATAAACAAATTTAAGATTTTTCAAATAAAAGATATTGTTCCTATTTGAATAATTAAATCATTAAGAATTCAACATTTAAAAATAGAGAGGGAGTGCCATATATAACAATTCAACGTCAACTTTTATAATTTTCGCGAACATTAATATACCATTTTTCTATTTTTTACAATTAAATAAATAATTTTCTGAATAATATATATTTTCACAGATACTATTGTTGTTAAACTGTCTACTAATCCATTAATTGGTTTATTTACATCATTGTTATACCCCAATTATAATCATATTACATTTTATTTTATTAAAAATTAATTAGTTTTAAAAGTAAAAAAAAAAATCATATGAATTAAAAATTGAGTTGGTCTCATATGAACCATGTCTATGCTATGAACTTGAATTATTCAACTCGTTTCACTAATTTTAACACATTTTTCTAACTCATTAAACTTGATCCATATCATACACTAGAGACAAAAACTTATGTGAACCCGAGTTCACCGTGAACTCAACTTTTTTAGTATCACTGTTATGTATAAAAACTTTCACTGTTATGCATAAAAACTATCATTGTTATGCACAAAAACAATCAATGTTTAGAAAATGATTCATATTTTGAAACAGTGAAAGTTTTTGTGCATAACAGTGATATTTTTTACCCATAAAAGTGATAAAGTTCATGTATATACCTGGTTCATAGGAGTGTTACTCTACACTGAATAGGTTCAAATGCTCTTAAATTAAAAACAAGGTTCATATCATGAATTAAATCTATACAAGTTTTAATTTGCATTAAATATTTGATCAAAAGACATTATGCATGTAAACGAAGTGGCACTTGCTAAATATAGAAGCAAGAAAGCGAGTATAAACATTGGCGTACTAGGTCATGCATGATAGTTTTTATTATGTTAATGTAGGGAGACTTTTGCTAATTATGATAATTATTAGACTGTTCTTTAGTGTGACAGAAGGTACATAGAACTTTTCACTAATGATTATTAGTGTCCATAACTACTCTTTAATTAATTAAAGAAATGGAATCAAGAATAAATGCCAGTAGGGGTGATATGGACTGGAAACCACTATTGTGGGATAGAGCATGTGATGGAGTACTCTGATTTGAAGACAAGGCAAAGAGGGGTGGGGGCTAAGAAACAGTGCACATGGGAAGGGGTGGACATATGATTCTAATATGTCCCACCTCATTTCCCCTACCCCTTCCACCTTACAAGTTAATATACACCTTAAATTGTGGGAGTGTTTGACAATGTTTGATCTTAAGTTATAATCGAGAGAGGCAAATTGAAGTCAAATAATAAAGTGTTAGAATGAAAAAAATAAAATTCCACAGTTTGAAAAACAAAATTGGTGGTAATCCAACCATATTGACTTGAGATTCCAAAATCTTGGTTTAATGGGAAAACTAAGTTATGGATGTTTGTTGGAATCACTTGGTATTCCGATAATTTCTTAGAGAGCATAATATCAAGTGTTGAAACACGTAAGATTATGGTAAAAATTAAGTCTTTGAATTTTAATGATTCCTAAAACCTCGAGGAGATTGAGTATGATGGGATACTCGAGAAATGAGAAAACTTGTATAAGTGATAAATGAGAGCCGTTTCAACTAACACTTATGAATCAAATGGTTATCCATGGCAAAAACCAGACAAAAACGTGATAATGAAAAGGCTTTGAGACTTTATTATGTCTACTATATTGTCTTGGTATATACTAAGGATAAATAGTTCAAGGCATCACGTCCACTAAAATGCCGATAATACTCAATAGTGTCTAACTACGAAAGGTTCAAAGCCACAAGCTACGTTTTCCGATGCAATAGAGTTTCTCGAGAAATAGATTGTGATTCTTCATGATTATAGATGTAATTTTCACTCATATGGTAGATTAAAAAAAAATTTGATTTGAGAACCAATAAATTAAGAAATTAATTGTAGTTTAATGGTACTTAATGAGATTGTGAGAGGTTCGTCTTTAACCAGTTAAACGAGGCATAAAGTTTAATTTATGAAAAATTGAAGGGGGGTATGATCAATTTTCTCTCAATTTATAATCTCAAGACTGAATTTCGGTGAGCGAGAAATTAAAACACGAAGTTAAGACGTCACACGACACTATATGGATTAAAGTGAAGATGACAAATGTGAAAAACTAACTAAAAGTTAATTATTCCACATTGAATGATTAGTGGCTTAAACTACTCCTTATTAATAAGAGTTAGTTATAGTAATTCAAATTATAATGGCTAAGAAGTAACCCTACGAGCCACATGTGCGCAAATGCGCACGTTGCCCGCCCTTTAGGTCGTGCCGAGCCACGACCGAGCCTGAAGTCAAGAAGACAAGAAGATCGAGTCATATGTCCTTAGCATTAAATATGACAAAACATGAATTTAGGTGTAAATGCAAACAAGAAGAATGTTAGACTTAAAGTCTCAAGTTTGATTCAGTTAAAGTTTGTTGACCTCAATGGAGACGACATTTTCGTTGCAATATCTCTGCACCCTGATAGCTGGACAAATGAGAAGTCGACAAAGTTGTATGGACACTGAGCCTGAAAGTGACTGCTTCTAAAAGTAAAAATCAGTCACAAAACAGTTTGCAAAAGGTGAAAGCTCACATTTAATGCACTTACCTACTACATGCTGAGGACTATCTGAAGACTTAAAAGAGTTGTTTTCACCTCATAAGAATTAAGTTTTCAAATGTTATCTCTCCAATGGATAGTGTTCAAAATTCTTTATAAATACAAAAGGCTTTGCACCCAAACAAGGTGGTAAATCAAAGAATTTCAAGAACTCAAGTTTATTTTAGCACTTATTAAAGCACTCGAAAGCACTAGATTTTTCAAGCGTTTCTACACTGGAAATAGTTCTTTTTGTATTGACTAAGCTTACATTGATATATTCTTAAAGCTTATAGAGATATCCTAGCATTTACACTTGATCTTATTGTAAATGACAAATCATTAATTGGAAAGAAAATCCAAACCAAAACCTTAGTTCTTAGTTGAGAGACAAATGTTCAAGGTTTGAGTGGGAGAAAACAACTAAGTTGAAGTGTTGTTTCAATTTGAAAGTTGTTTGTTTGTCTGAGCACTAGGACTCATAGGATTTCCAGGAAACAAATCACCTAAGAAATGTTGATATTGTAAAATACACCTTGGAACTATAAAATAAGAAAATCCAGTATTGAAGGAATCCTCCTATTATTCAATCAAGAAAAGAGGATGTAGGAGTTTGAAACTCTGAACCACTATAAATGATATGCATATATTACTTTTTGTACTTGCTTATGTTACTGCTTATCATTTGCATTGATTTCAAAAAAACATTCAAGTCTTTGTATTGAAACATTCAATGAGGCCAACTCACCTAAATCTGCATTAATTGAAGCACAACCTAAGTACTGCTTTATGCATTAAACACAACATGTTTTCGACACATTAAAACGAGTATAGACAAACATGACCTACAACTTCCACATACTAAAGCTAGCGTAGATAGCTACTTAACTGACTCTCAGTAAGTTGATTATCTATACCAAACTTTTCAAATCATGTGCACTCAAGGTTATTTGAGTCTTGATATTTATCCTTAACCCGACTTGTAGTTTTGTTCATGTTGTACCAGTTGCTTCATGTGTTGCTGCTTATGTACCTCTTGAAGTGAAAAACTTCTATAAAAGGGAAACTTGCTATTTTTTTAAAGTATTAGTTGTATTTTTTTCAATTTTTTTAGTTTTATTTTTCATTATTACTATAAACTATTATTGGTGCTCTTATAAACAATAAATAATTTTGTCCTTATATATTGTGAATTTCTTAAGACTTGTGTATGAATTTTTAAAATTCTAATAAACAAACAAATACCTATATGCAAATTGACTATATATTTGTAATGTGATGAAAAAGAAGTTAGAGGGCCAAAAAGTCACATCGGCACGTGGTGGGCTGATTCCCCGGTTATTAAACTACTGTTGATATATACAATTGGCTTTCCAGTGAAACAATTTGAATTGAGATCGATTCATTACCAGTTGTTGCTAGTTGTTCCTCCCATGTGACCAAATCATCTTCCCTCCAAAAACCTCTCTCCGAGTTAAATTCATTTTTGATCCCCACATAACACACAAGATTTCACGATTTTGATTTCAATATTCACCACTTTAGTCTTATAATTTTTTTTCATGTTGTTGTGGTCCTTCTGTAGAGTTGATCTTAGCAATTATGAAGTCTGAGTCGAATTTAAAATTTAGACCCTTATACGTAGTTCTTTCAATTATATGATTCAATACAAAATTTTAAATGATATGACATAAATGTTGTACAATACATAAAAAAGAAAAAAGGACTTTTAAGCTTAAATTAAAATGCTGAATCTTCAAAATAGTTATTTAAAAATAACCCGCGTAAAAATTCACAAAATTTTCAGACCCGAGTCGATCGACTCATTGGATTCACTGTAAGCACGGCCCTATCCTTCTGTTACGGAATTCGTTAAGTTCAATTGTACTTTTGGTCTAAAAACTTGTTATGTGAGACAAAAACTGCAACTGACTTTAACGGAAAACATAATGGTGGGACTAAAACCACATGAAAAAATAGTTTTAAAATCAAAATTGTAAGGTACCGTGTCCTATGGAATCAAAAATGAATTTTACCCTTGCGCCAACACAAAAAACAACCAAATCACTACGCGTACATAAGCCATATAAATATAGCTAATCTCATACCTAAGTATTCATTTTGCTCCGCACAAGAAAACCAAAATTTGCATCGTTTTACAAAAACAGTGTCCCATTATTTTAACGAAAAACAGTATTACCTATAAAATTGTGGTGTAGTGGGTGCATGGAGCAACTACCACCGAAGGCCCCAATCAGCATGGCCAACCCATGGCCGCCGTCATTCCCATTCTCCGCCGCCGCTCCCACCTCGTGGGTGGACGAATTCCTCGACTTCTCATCCACGCGGCGGAGCGCCCACCGCCGCACCGTCAGCGACCCAATTGCGTTCGTGGAAGAGGCGCATGATAGCGGCGGAGGCGGCATACGGTTCGAGAGGCTGGACGATGAGCAGCTAAGGAACATGTTCTCCGATGACGTCGTTGGCCTCGGATCCTCCTCCAATCCCTCCAGTCTCAACCCTTCCACGCCGTCCGATCATAACAGTGAAGATGACGACAAAATTGCGGAGATTCACCGCGTGATGCCGAAAAGTGAGCCCGGAGAGGTTGACAGTTCGATTACTCCGGCGGAAGCGGTTGAAAACGCTTCCGCCGATACTATTTTTGATCCTAAACGGATCAAAAGGTAAAGTTTGTTTCTCCAGATTATGATTTAATTAAATTTCATTACAAGACAATCGGTATTTAATGATAAAAATATTTTTGTTAATAACGGAAAATGATATTTAATGATGGGATCGTTAAAGGTTGATTTTTTTTGTACTATTTGCAAGACTAGTGCAGTCACATTTTTTGGTCCTATATGAATACAATTTAATCTTTAATTTTATCTGTAATTGGTCGTGACCTTTTGCGATTAAATGCTCAATATTTGTTTTTTTTTTTTTTTGAAAGAAAATGCTCAATATTTGTTAATTTCAGGACTAGTAATTATATTAATTAGAGGCACTCTCTTTTGATATCGCTTTATGTTATACGGTTAAATTGAATCAAATTAGTAAGCGTGTAAGATACTTTAATTTGAGATTTGTTGCTTCAGAATCAATCTGATATTATTAATTTCAGAATCTTGGCGAACCGGCAATCAGCTCAAAGATCAAGAGTAAGGAAGTTGCAGTACATTTCAGAGCTTGAAAGAAGCGTTTCAACATTGCAGGTAATTAATTTAAATTATTTAATAGCTAATTAAATTAATTGACAATTAATTTATGAGTAGTTTGTTGAATATTAATTATCCCCTATATATTACTAATAAAAAATTTATTTTGATGATGTGTCATCTTGTGGTTCATTTGGATGATGTGTCATTTTGAAGTTAATTTGGATAAATTATCACATTTATTGTATTGATGTGTCATTTTTCTATTGGTTTGTAGTTAATATGTGGTATCCATGTGACATTTTAATGGTATCCTTGCACATCTTATATCATATTTATGTTTAATTGCATTAAACTCACTAAACTATCAATGAAATTGTATCTAAACCACCTAACTATTTTTTTGTTGCACTAAATTATACAAACTATTATTTTATTACATTTAAACCACCGAACTATTTTTTCAAGCTAAATTTTCTCTTCATTTTATGCATGTGTACTACACGTGATTTTTAAAAAAGACGCTTTCATTAATTTTCATATATTAAGCACAATTTTTTTCTCCTCACCCATTCAACAACCGATTTGCAAAAAAAAAAAATCATCAATTTTTGTTTTTTGAAGTCTGAAGAAAGATTTAAAAAAATATATACTCAAATTTAAATTAAGGATTCGTGGATCAATTGCAGAATTGGTAGAATTTGACACAATAATTTTATTTCAATATTGTTTAAGTAAATATATAAATATACACCCTAAACAATGATTATTTCATGTTTAGTGAATTTATGCACATAATTATAGTTTTATTATTAAATATATTATATATTACGAATATTGAATTTTTAATTAAAGAACCGCGTAATACGAAGGCACTGAACTAGTATTAATATATTCGTGTGTTAATGAAATGCAAATTAAATTAGACGGAGGTATCAGCATTGTCACCCAGGGTTGCATTTCTAGACCATCACAGGCTTCTACTCAATGTGGACAATAGTACTCTTAAGCAACGGATTGCAGCATTGGCTCAAGACAACATTTTCAAAGATGGTAACCTTACTAATAAACTTCATTTTTACATTTAACTCTCAAATTCAAGCAATCTAGATCTTTTGTGTGTTAATAGTTACGTAAGAGTATTTTCTGCGAGTGTTAAAATTCAATTTTGTCCCACAATTTTGGACTTTTCCTCAAAAGATCTCAAAAAATTTGAATTTTCAGAATCACATAACTTGTACATTTGTTCGATTTTGGTCATGCATGTTTTCACTGCAAAGTAAGAAATGACGTTGTATATAGTCTCGTTAAAAATAAAGAACGAAGTCATATGATGCAAAAAATGTGAGATTATACGATGTTATTTATGAATAAAATCAGACCAATTGATATATGTTATTACCTAAATTAAAAAAAAATGTGACTTTTTGTGAAAAAGTTCTAATGGGATGGATAAATTGAATATTAATTCATTTATTTATAAATAAAATAATTATTTTTTTACATTACATAAGTTTACCAGAGTTTTCATTGGTTGATAGTCTCCCAAAACCAAGTTATACAATTAACCGATGAGTGGGTCTCATGTGAAAAAAATAATTATACGATTTATTGTAAATAAATTGTATTTTTTAGTATAAAAAATTATATAGTTTTAAAATGCATTATGAGTGCACGATGCACTTGAATTCATACATGACTTAGCCTTATTGAATATCTAATTTCAAGCCCATCAAGAAGCACTGAAGAAGGAGATTGAGAGACTGAGAAAAGTGTACCACGAACAGAACGTGATGAAAGTGGACGGCGGCGCACCACCGGAAGCGGCGGCGCCGTTCAGCAAGAGAAGGGAGGAGGAGGAGTAATTACATTACATATATTAAGGCTGACAAGTGACATGCATTCTAATTGGGTGTGTGCATGCCATCACATGGTGTGTCTCTATCTATCTTTATAATCTAATGTCGCTTGTCAGTGAGCACGTGGACAGTTGGATCAATGACATTAGATTTGTCCTAGACTTTTCTTTCTCAAATTAAGGGGAATTTTTTTAGTTTCTTGGATTCAATTCAAAAAGATTAATTATTATTTAATTAATTAAGTGTTAGATGTGGTGCAGCTGAATGTAACGTTTTTTGATTGGGTCCTCACCCTAAGGTGCAAAGTGGGCATACATATTACTCTAAGATAAATTTTGCACTTTAGTTCAAACTAGATATTAAATTGCAACGTCATTTTTGCACATTGTACCTTAGAATAATATGTGTGCCCACTTTGTACCTTAGAGTAATTTTCCCTTTTTTATCGTGGGTAATTGGGTTTTGTGGAGGGCAGCTATAAGTGACTTTCATTGATAAGGTATTATTGTTACTAGTTTTTTACGGGGTCTATTGTAATTTTATTTTTTTATGGTCAAAGAGGTTGAGCAAATTTGACAATATATTAATACAAATTACTTTACATTATAGTGACACCCACAAAATCAAACATAATTCACATGATTTTCTTCAAGAGACCGTGTATATTGTGTCTTAAAATCCTCTCAGATTATTTTACATTAGTACGTGGACATGAATTATTAGTACAACAAAACTAAATCTATTGTAAAATTTTCGTAAATGTAATTAACTCTGTTTTCTACTTGTATCTTACATTAACTTTTTAGTTGTGAAAATTATTTGATTCCAATCCTTACATTCCAATCCTTACAATTTGTAAATCATAAAACTTTCAATACAAACTAGAATATAATAATTTCATATATTTTAGTAGGTACACATCATTTGGATGGTCTTGAATGAAATATGATTGCACTATAATTACTTATGATATTTAAGAAGTGAAGTATTCTATTAAGATAATATAAATAAATTTATTTTTCATTTAATTATCTATCTACTTAATGAAACAAAATATAATTAATTAATTAATCAATACAATTCTTAGTCAATATTCAAAACGACGTGAACATGAAATGTCTAAACTAAATCTCTACTTCCATCCAAACCAAACAGGTGTTGTTTCTTCATCACCTTCCCCCCTATTTCATCAATGTAAAAAAAAAATTCTGCTGATATTTTGTAGATGATTATACTACAAATAAGATAATTCAACTACAAGAATTATCAAGTAAAATTAAGCAATACACTTGATTTTCCTCATCCAGATAAATTGCCTTCCATCTTGTCCATATTGAATATGTATATGACTTGGCTCCAAAATTTATATCATTCCCATTTTTCCGACAATCTCATTCACTTTATGAAGCCATTCTCAGTCAGGTATTTTATGAACATAAAACATGTAACCATAGTCCCAGCTCTAAATTAAACATGGCCGTCCTTTCAAGTGACATTTGCAATGCAATAATGTAACACACATGTCTCCTAATCAAATGGACTTTCCATATTTAATCATGCTTAAACCTTGTTATTTAGTACATCCCACTTTTGGATAAGACAAATGGAGGTAACCCAATATGGAGGAATAAAGAATGAAACATGGATGTCATGTGCGAAACAAACTATGTCCATAAGCAGATTCAATTAATCACAATCACTTGGTTCTCTTCATCGAATTCGGGCTCAATTCGCACCTGAAATCCATTTCAATTACCAGCATACGCATGCACGCTTACTAAAAAGAGTATTTTTTTACTATAAAGGGCGTGACTTTTTACTATAAAGGGTATTACTCATAAAAATTAAGGGTGTGATTTATATTATAGCAGAGAATATCGTAGTGAAACTGAATGGTGTAATTTATATTACTAAAGTGTGTGACTTATATATTAAAGAGTATGTCTGTAAAAAAAATTCAATTTCAAGGTGAAAAAAATTTCACACCATACCAACTCTAATAGAAAACATTAGCAAATATACGGCATGTAATCGAATAGATCTGTGAGATACCTCGATCGGTAAGGGTCAGAGTCAGACATAGAGAAGATGAAAGCACTACTATAACCGTCTATCCACTCTCTGTTCATGTGGCCATTTGATGATGGGGTGGCTTCGAAGATAAAGGCTAGAGAAAGCGAAGAGATTCAGAGACATGAATTTTTTGATAAAAGTAAATTAATACGTTTTCAGCGTTTTTTTACAAGGAAACATTTTTGGAGTTTTTTTTAGATTTGAATTAATGAGAAGAATTGTTTTAAATTTTACAAAAAACACTTTGATTCAAAATTTACTTCAAATTTTAGTGTTGAAATTTGAGAGTGGACACTTGTCATCAGGTTAGAGTTGTCACTTGTCTAAAGCGGGTGAAGTGCATTCTCCTTTTATTATATATATATATATATATATATATATATATATATATATATATATATATATATATATTTTTTTAAATACTCACAGATATTCTGGTTTTAATTAAAAATACAATATTCATAATATATAATATATTTAATAATAAATATATAATTATGTGCATAAATGCACTAAACATGAAATAATAATTGTTTAGGGTGTATATTAATATATTTACTTAAAAAGTTATTGAAATAAGATTATTGAGTCAAATTCTACCAATTCTGCAATTGATTCACGAATTTTTAATTTAAATTTGAGTATTTTTTTAAAATCTTTCTTCAGACATAATAAATTGAAAATTGAGGATCTTTTTTTTTTTTTTGCAAATCGGTTGTTGAATGGGTGAAGAGAAAATGATTGTGCTTAATATATGAAAATTAACAAAAACGTCTTTTTAAAAATCTCATGTAGTGCACATGTATAAAATAGAGAGAAAACCTGGCTTGAAAAATTAGTTCGGTGGTTTAAATGTAATAAAATAATAATTTATATAGTTTAGTGCAATAAAAAATAATTAGGTGGTTTAGATACAATTTCAGTGATAGTTTAATGGATTTGGTGTAATTAAACATAAATATGATGTAAAAGGTGCACGGTTCAACCCTTAATTGTTGCATTTTTTTAAAACCAAACTACACATTAAAATGTCACATGAATGTCAAATATTAACTACAAACCAATAGAAAAATGACACATCAATACAATAAATGTGATAATTCATCCAAATTAACTTCAAAATGACACATCATCCAAATGAACAACAAAATGACACATCATCAAAATAAACTCTATATTAGTAATATAGGTGATATATATATATATATATATATATATATAAGATTACCAACTCTCCGGACACGTTTATTTTATTGGATGTGTATAGCGTTGTTGTATATACTGTAGTTGGGATCTATAATTAGGAGTGAAAAAAATATTGAATATACCGGTATACTCCTTTTTCCGTATCGAAAAATATTGAATTTACCAAAAATTTTAGATATATCAAAATGTTATACTGTACTGAACATTTTGGTACGGTAACAGTATAAAAATTTCGGAAGTTTCGGTATTCGATATCCCGGTACATTGTGGATATACCGTACCATATTGTGATTCGCGAATTGTAATATTTTAGCATTAGCAACATGAATTGTACTCTCTCTGTCCTAGTATAACTTTACTATTTCTTTTTGTTATTTTGTTTAAGGAATAATAATAAAATAATAAAAATGAAGGGTAGTTTTTAGTATTGGGAGAGATGAAAAAAATATATGGAGTAATGAGTGGAGTAGTGAGTGACATTCTTTATAATATTGTGTGAAAAGTGAGGATAAAAATTATAGGTAGTAGAGTTACTTTTTCCATTAATAGAAAGATGAAACTTATTGTGGTACGGATAAAAAAATAAATGGAGAAACTTATAGTAGGACTGAATGAGTATTATTTTTAATAGTTGTTGTGTTGGATAGTTGGACTATTAAGACATATGTTGTTAAGATAAATTATTATTCATAAAATACAATTTTTTTTAATAAATAACCAAGGCATGAATGGTATGTCGAATTTTTGTTATGAAACAGTATACCGTTAATTTAGTATGATTCGGCATATACCAGAATTTTCGGTACGGTATGGTATACCGAAATTTTGGTACAATATAAGGTATGTGAATTTAGCATACCGAAATTTTGGTATACAGAATTTTGATATACCAAGATTTTCGGTACAGTACGGTATTAATTTTCAAATGACGTAAATTTTGATACAGTATATGGCATGTACGATACGGTACAATATGCCAGACCTATCTATAATCCGCGTAATGTAGTATCAATATTAATCTCACTTTTATTTGTTGAGGATTCTTGCTCTAAGATACAAGACCTTTTGAGTATAAAAATTGGGTCAAAATGTCTTAATTGTCTTTATGTAAGCAACAATGTGTAAAAATGGTGTGGGCATATGCAGTTTTAATATATGACACTTTTTTTGTTGTTCGCTGACATCAGTGTTGACAGTGTCTGAATTGTATTTCTCGAAGTACTTTTTCTCTTACCCCGAAATAAATTGCACATACATAGTAAATTTGTACGTACGTTGTAATTTTGCACATTCGAAATTTAAAATGTGCGCGCAGATTTTGATTTTTTAAAGATGTGATGCTTTGAGATGATTTAAGAGGAGAGAGAGAATGCATTGGGAGGAGAGAGAGGAGTTTATTGGGAAGAGTGAAGCTTCTACATAGTAATGAATAAAATAAAATAAAAAATAAAATTAAGGGTAATTTTGATATAAATTTTAGTGAAGAGTAATAACAAAAAGTGTTTATTCCTTAAAGTAATATTTGTGTCCATGCCTATTGTATTTTAAAATAATTTTTTGAGTAATAGTTGTTTCAATATTGTATCTTAGAGCAATTTTCTCTTAATTGTTTGGCAAATTCTTGTATGTAAAATTGCGCAGTTATAAGATCCGTGTAATTTGCAACCCATCGCAATCTATATCTATATCTATAGTACTTTAAAAAGAGACTTGAGTATGAAATCATTTTTTGACCCATTTTCCCAAATTATATTTTATATTGTTCAATTTTGCCCCTCTTCAATTAATTTACTAATTCTTTTATCAAGCAAGAAATCAATATATACAGAACACTGGGAAAGCAGGGGAGAGCGAACAGTCGCCGCCGTCAGCCTGTCTCCGCCGCTCTCCTCCATCCCTTTCAGGTAAACTGAATTTATTTTCGTTTATTGACATCTTCCGCTTTAGGGGTTACACAGATTTATTGGATTTAGGGTTATGATTGGTGATATTTATTTTTTTCCCTTTTCTGGTCATCACCGCCGCCAGCCCTGCTGCCGCCGTGTCGCCGCCGCTCCTCTCCATCCCTTTCAGGTAAATTAAATTTCTTTTTGTTTATTGGATTTAGGGCTCTGATTGGTGGTATTTAATTTTTTTTCCTTTTCCACCGTATTCAGCAGGCCATGCTAGCCTTGCTGCAGCCATCGCCGCCGCTCCTCTCCGTCCCCACGTTTTCATGCCAAGCTTTAATCCGCCTTCACGCCGCCGATTCGCCGCTCCACCACGACCGTCTTCCCACACCGCGTTTCCATGACAGGCTTTAATTAATACTCCATTTGAATTTCTCGGTTTGCAAGAATTTCCAATTTCCATACACATGAGAGTAGAAATCTTGTTTTTCCTTATTCGTCGATTGATTTCGTTTCTGGGTTCTTATCTTGTTTGCCTGAGGATGATTCAACTGATATTTTGATGGGATTATAGTTCTGGGTTTATGAATGGTGCTATTGAGTTTTTGAAATTCTAATTTAGTGTTGAATTTCAAGTTTGTGAGGGTTTTGTGATTGTAAGTTTCAATTCTGGTATATAGGTTGTGTTAATTGAATTGTAATGGTAATTTTTATTTTCTGGAGTATTTTATTTGTATGCATATAGAGCAGGATTTTATGCTTCTCATGTTTGTAGCTTGATTAAAGTGTCCATTGCATATGCTCTTAATTAATCAAAATTAAAATTCTCAGTTCTTTACTTGGATAGTTGCAGTAGATGAAAATGTCTCAGAAGTACTTACACCTAACATAAATCGATTGTTGGAATGAATGTAAGCTTAATGTGGAACTCAGTAGGATTTTATCAGGTTTCCTCCATCTTTCCTTTACATATTACCTAACATTAGAAGTACTTACACCTAACTCATGCTTTATTTCTATATACTTCCTATCAGATTGCAAAGCTGAGCATGATCCCAGTGTCGTGGTTTCTTGAAGGTGAATTTCATCATCTTTTTTTCTCATTAACCATTACAATTACACCATGTTCATTTTCATTGTCATTCCCATTGAAGAAATTTGAACCAAACGGCCCCTTAGTTGTATTTTACAGAGTGGTTTCTATATTTAGGTTGCTTGTAGAGTGTAGACATATTTCAAAATGGGGTTTTCAGTTGCTAAAGTTTTCCACTACATACTGTTTTTAGCTTTACATAAGTGGCTGTGAATCGTTGAGCGATTATCCATGTAATCCTCAAGAGAGTTGTGAATAAGCATGATCTGAGGAAAATATTATAGTATTGGGATATGAAAATATTATAGTTCATGTGCCAATTGAATTCGATTCAGAATTTGGTTGTCTCAGCATCTCCATTCGTTTCCTCAAATACCCCTCCCCTGATCTGAGCGGTTTGATTCCTCCGGATTTGAATTGCCTATTATTTCAACATTATTATTTTTTATTGATTCTGTTCCAATCAATCTTTAGATTTCAGCATCTCCATCTGTTTCCTCACATACCCCTCCCCGATCTGAACGGTTTGATTCCTCTGGATTTGAAT
Source organism: Stenogyne calaminthoides (assembly GCA_037126765.1). NCBI lineage: Eukaryota > Viridiplantae > Streptophyta > Magnoliopsida > Lamiales > Lamiaceae > Stenogyne > Stenogyne calaminthoides. The sequence continues at coordinate 15,649,385 of JBBCBC010000004.1, forward strand.
AATTGAATTGTCTATTATTTCAACATTATTTTTTCTTGATTCTGTTCCAATCAATCTTTAGATTTCCACTGTATGCTTGCTTGCGAGCATTCATTTTTCTTTTTCCCCTGATTTTTTTATATTTTTTCATTGAATAATTTGTTGTTGCAGCTGCGTAATGATCTTTTTGAGGAGCTATTTGGACTTTATGCTGATTTACAACCAAGATCTTTGCAATTTTTACGTTTGTCAGTTTTTTTACCTTTTTATTGTGCTGCATTGTTATGTTAACGTTGGTGGCCTTTGCACATGATGCTCGATGCGTTTAAGTTACTGGGCTTTCTGTGAATGAGACCATGGTATTAATGAATGTTGTTTCCACTTGAAAATTGTATTGTAAAATTGCCCCTTCGGCTGCCAAGTAATTTTTGCTGATTAATTATTGGAATGATCTTTTTAGAATTGCCTTAGGCACATATCCTCAAAAACGTTGTATTAAATCTGTATGTAATAACAAGTTTTGCTTGGAGCGAAGAGATTAGAGAATTAATGAGATGAACCAGATTTGTGACACGATTTAGAATTAATGCAAAATGAAGTCTATGCCACTATTTAGAGTTTTCTTGAACAATTTGAAAATGGTCACCAGTGCTAATTCTTGGTAATTAATTCAGGAATGTAGGTTCTGCTGCATCCAAACGAAGATCATGGTTAGGCCCAAATGATCACTATATTCAAGAATTACCATGCCCAAATAGCAGGGAAAGAGGTTATATTGGGAGGAGTCTATCGATGAACGACCATGGGAGAAAGCCCCTCAGTGTAAGTATCTATTGTTAGTGTCCGGTTTGATGGTCCCTCTGCCCCTAATCATTATCTATTGATTGTACATATATTACATTTATGAACTCATTACGTCGATCAAATTTATATATATGAAATAAGTTGTCTTTTCTTTAAGTTTCAAAGGGATTACACACATAAGTATTTTTTTTAAAGCTTATACCTTCCAGCATACCTACACTGTTTAGAAAAAACCATACTTGATTAGACTTCAATTTATTCAACCCTAGAAGTTTTTTATGATGTGTATTGTAATTTTTAGGTGGTTATGATTCTATAATGTATTTTTCTGATTCTGTTCCAATCAATCTTCAGATTTTTCTTAGATGTGTAGCAAAAATGTTTGTTTTCATGATTCAATTTTTAAAAATCTATTTGGTGTTAGACGGTTTTTAAGACCCAATTTCAATGGGTCTGCTTCTTGATTGCGCGCAAAGAACAATATTAAAGTATTATTTTTCTGCTCTATGGTCATTTTATTCTCCTTTGACCTTATTGAATGCAACTTTAGCATTCTGATAATTGGAATTCCTTACTACAATTCACATGAAGCCTGACTTTTATCTCATGTAGGAAGCAATTCATCTGGCAGAAAAAGCAAGAGAATTTAAGAAAATTGTTGATACACTTCACTAAGAAGAAAAGAGCGGCAATTAGGGAAGAAAGTGGTGCAAACATGAGAAAGTTGTTGAAAAAGGTTTATCATCTACGTTGCCTTAACTCTTTATGCATTGACTTAGATCTTAGTATTTGCCTCTCAACAATATTTGGCTTTGTCTGATTTTGTGCCTATTGTTGTTCAACCTGTTCTTTTGCCATTTCTTTCGATTTTATTTTAGAAACAAGTGCCTCTCTTGATTTGTTTGTTTACTACACTAGAATCTTCCCAAACAAGTGTTATGGCCTTACTATGGAGGAGTTGCTTCTTATGGAAGAAATGCTTAGTTCCTGGAGAGCAGTGCCATATATATAACTATCTTTTCAAATTTATTTGTACTTGCATAATTGCATTGACATTAGGATAAGATATATATGATGTTATTTATAACACTTGGGTTTTTATCTGATATGGAAAATGATTCTTTTGCTAATAAGACAACTATTAGAATTTATTTTCATTGTTTTAATAATTCAAACTCAAGGTTGCAAACAATATGTAATAGTTTTCCACTAGGATGATATATTTGGATAGGTTAATTGATTGGTTTATGAGGCAATATAATAGAATGACACATATTAATCTGTGATTTCTCTAATTTCGTCTGATTGCTATTAGAATTGTTAGAAATTTGAATTATATATGTTCTAATAAACTGAATTTAATTTGTTCAGGCTTGGTGATGTAATGTGCATTGGTGTAATGGCTGGTGCTTACAAAGAAAATAAGAATAAACACGAGAATGCGAAGTGCAGTCTGACAATAAAAAAAAAAAAAAAAGATGGTGATAATGATAAATAAAGAAAAGAACCAAGTTATGACTTTATGTGAGATTAGTTTTTGTTTCTCCAGTGTTATAAGGTTAGGCCTTTAACAAATTAAAAAGTAGAGTTTTCTGCAATGGAGTTTGAGATGGCTTTGCTTTGTTTTTGTTTTTTTGTTTTTTTTTTTTTTTTTTTGTATTTTTCTTTTTTATTTATGAATAATGTGTGTTATAATTATGTCCTTTTTTATTTATTTTTTCCGTTTGATTTGAAATGTGCAGTGATGGCGTGTGCCAAGTTGTGAATATTGTCAAGTCATGACTTTGCACTGTTAGTCTCGACAAGGTATTTTTTGCTTCAGACAAACTTGAAGTAGGTTTAGATATGTTTCTTGACATATATAGACATTTACAACATGTATTTCAATATGAATTTTAAATATAATCTGGATATTTTTTATTTGTTCTATTTTTATTTTGGTGAGTTGGTTAATAAAAATTATTGAATTTGAAGATGCTCTCTCTCTTATATAACCAATATAATGACTTATGTCATTTAAAAATGGACCTTAAGTACTTTATCATTTAGTTAAAAGGGAACTTGACCAAAAAACATCTCAAGCACTGTATCATTTAATTCAAGGGGGGAACATGAAAAATGGACCTCAATCACTTTATCATTTATTTCAAAGAGGAACTTGACCAAAAACATCTATTTTGGTCGGACAAACTAAAACCAACAGACTCTTCTCATGTAGTTTTGAATTGTTGACAATCCTTGTGAAAGCGAGAAATTGGGATGATGGTGAGCGATATGAAAAGACCAAAGGAATAAGTGAGCTGTTATTTAGTATCTTTGCAACGATCTTTTATTTTATAGTATCCTATTCAAGAGTCCAAAGTTCAAGAAGTATTTGTAGAGTTTCACCAACTTAGATTTTTTTTTAAGGGCAAAGATTGATGAATAAGACTGGTATGTTCTTTTAATTTGAGTACTGTAATTATTTTACCATAAATTATATTAATTTTTTTTTTTTTTTGAAATGTACAGATGTTATAGGAATGATAATTAAAGTGACACCTACTTATGTTCTCAACTTAAGAAACTAGACAAAAATTGCAAAGAAACGTCAAGTCACTTTTCTGGACTACATGTAAAACCCATAGAATTTCTAACAAAGTATAAAGGACAATTCTTGTGTTTCAAAGATGAAATGTCTTCCTTACACTACATTTCTTTAAAAAAAAATATAGACATCCAACTTACTATAAAATTTGTCCACTATTATGCATGTTTTCACAGAACCAACATGCAATATAATACAACAAACACACTAATGCTCATATAAAAAGCTTAAGTATAACGTGTAATGCATATAGTCACATTAAAACTTGATGATATACACACTAAAGATTAAATAAACAAATTACGTGCAACGTGCGAAACACGTGGTAAACACCTAGTATATATAAACGTGTAAAAGCTTGTAAAACACTGAAACGTTAAATATATATCTCGCCCGCTCCCACCCCCAACCCTACACTCTCTTCGCCCTGAAGCCAAAATCTATAACAAATCAAGTGGCGGCGGCGGCGGCGGCGTTCCACAATATACAAAGTGCCGCAATTTGTCTATTTTGAAATGTATCGGAGAAGGGGAAAAAGACTGAAGGAAAGTAATAATTTAGTTTTATTCTCTGTTATTGAATAGAATCATAATTGCTTGCTTTGATGTTGTTTCTATTTTCTTTGCCTTTTTTTTTTTTTTTTGGTGAAGAAAGAGTTTGTTGATTTTCGACTACCGGATCTATGTTGATTTTGGTGAATAAGATTAAAAAAGTATACACTATTGTTTCATCATTTGTGGTCTCGATGAGAAAACAAACATGTATTTTATAGCCAAGTTTTTTCGAAATTTTATGCTTCTAAGAATTGAGATTGGAGTTCGATAGTTATATTATGAAAAAGAGGTCCTGCAACCGAGTATTATGATTATGGCATCTAGAATTAAGGTACTATCGAATTTTGACTTCGTGTAGTAACAAATTTTGTTTATATTAATATTACAATTTTGTTCTTCTAGCATCATTACGTATATCAATATTATGTGAAAAGAAAAAGGAAAATAATACTAATAAATTTGACTTTTGTTCATATAGTAATACGTTTTGGGCATATTCATATCACACTTCTATTGATGTAGTAATATAAGAAGATTTGTGGAAGATAAAGGAAAAGCAACATAAAAGAAAAAAAAATCAATTTTTGTTCTTGTAGTAACACATTTTGTGTCTATCAATATGACACTATTTTCATGTAATAATATAAAAATAACAAAAACAAGAACAATAAAATTGACTTGTTAAAATAAATAAATAAAAGCAACATAAAAAGACCAGCAAAATTGATTTTTGTTATGTAGTTACACATTTTTTTTCCATCTATATCATACTTTGTTCATGTAGTAACACAAAAAAATTATGAAAAAAATAAAAGAAAACAAGTAGCAACATAATTGACTTTTTTTATGTCATAAGAAATAACACATTTTGTGTCTAAAAGTATCTCATTTTTATTTATGCAGTAACACAAAAGAAATTATTGAAAAAAAAAACCAGCATATATAATAAAAAAATTACTTTTGTTTATGGAGTAACACATTTAGTGTCTATGAATATCACTTTTTATTTATGCAATAACACCAAAAAAAAAAGATCATGGAAAATGACAGCATAATAAAAAAGGAAAACAACACAAAATTGAATTTATTCATGTAGTAACTTAACGCATTTAGTGTATATGAATATTACATTTTTTTAGTAACACAAAAAAGAACATATGGTAGCAATAATGTAATAAATTTGCAAAAAAAAAAAAAAAAAAAAAAAAAAAAGAAGAGACTTAATAATAAGTAAATTTCAAGATTGCAAGTTACTAATATACATAAATTGATTGCATATACGTAGATAAATTTGCATTTTCGAATAACTTTGACTATATATGCAATCTCGTTTGTGATTTGCATAATTTGTTTTTTATACATATTAGTAATTTTTCAAAAAAAATATTGGACAAGAAAGTAGGGGGATAATATATATATATAAAAAATATAAAGGCAAAACAAATAAAAGAAGAGAGAAATAAATAAAATGGGAAGCAACCAAAATATTGTGGTTGATAGGACTAGAACCTGCAACCTTCAGGTCTAACAAGTTGAATCAAGCCACTAGGGATATAACAATCATTTTGTTGAAGATTCCCTATATAAAACTATTACCCTATATAATCCAAATTCGGTAACGACCCGCGAAACCTAATGATTGAACTTACCCTATATAAAAGTATTAGCCTACATGATGTCCAAAATCCCCTATCCCCTATCATCTATATATATGAAGAAATCGCCAAATTTGGAAACTATTGAATTTTTTTACAAAAAAAATTATTGCTAAATCGGGAGATATATCTATGAAAAAAAAAATTAACAAATAATAATGGATTGAGAAAAAATCTTTATAATCTTTGTAATAATTCCAAATATTGAATTGAGCAAAAATCTTTCGAATATCTTTAGAAATTTGGAATATCTTTCTTTCCTAATACATCAAATAAAATTAAGATCAAATATGTATATCCCAAATAAAATCATGATTGGTAAATGTATTATGTTGTCTCCTTCATTTACTGGATGTCCACGGTACATGATGCAGAAGAATTATCAAGATGTTATGGTTATTTGTTGTTGGGATGATTATCTACAGTTGTTTAAAATATTTACGTGAAATTCAAAATGGGCAAAAATTATTCGTTATATGTCGCATAGAGGTCAAAATCCCGAAGATCGGCCTGATATTGCGTGTCACATCTTTAAAGTTAAATTGGATGCACTGATTCGTGACATTTGCCAAAATAAAATATTTGGAATGTTAGGGAGGGTACACTTTTTTTTATCTAATGTTTTATTTATAATTATATTCTATTATAATAATTATTTATATCATAAATTAAATGTAGAATTTTGTAATAAATTTTATATATTATTTTGCAGTTTTGTATATTGTGAAGTTTCTAAAACGTGGGCTGCCTCATGCACATATCTTGATTTTTCTTAAAAATCGTAATGATGCTCCTTAAGGTGATGATATTGATCGCATAATTTCAATTGAATTACCAGATGAGGTCAATGATAAACAATACTTTGAAGCTATCCACCACAATTATACACTTATACCATAAAACTATCACATCAGTACTTTTCTTACACCAACTCATTTTCTCTCTTACTTTTTTTTAACAATTCATTATCTCACCTACTTTTATTACACTTTTCTTTCATATAATCATTATCACACTAACTAACAATAATAAAATAATACATCATCATAATTAAAAAATATTGATTTGACATAAAACCCCATCCACCCCTACCACATCCAACATAAAACAAACACATATTACTATTCACAGGAATCGTCTCATCCAACTTTATTCCCCATCCGGATTTGCCCCATCCACCTCAAGTCGAAAACTAAGCATGAATGATTACATGGATCGGTTAAATCAAAAGAAGTCTCACACGTATCTCAATTCTGATAGTGTTTGCAAGTCTAATTCCAATTTTGATTCTCTAGCTGATGTTCATAGCTCTAAGTTCCTTAACACTTTGAAATTTTCCGGTGTGCCCGACCATGAACTTAATCTCAAAGTTGGAATACATGTTATGTTGTTGAGAAATATAGACCATTCAAGGGGATTATGTAACAACCAAATTATTTTATTTTTATTTTTTTTAATTAAATTTATTATTTAGTAATATTTACCATTTCATATAAGATTTTTTTTATAATTTATTTTTCTATATGTGTAGGTTGGTGATCACTAGGTTGAGTGACAGAGTAATCGAAGTTAAAGTTCTTATTGGTAGTAGTGCTGGTGAACTAGAATTGATACCTAGATTATCACTGACTCATTCTGATCCTAGGTTACCTTTCAAGTTTACACGCAGACAATTTCCGTTGATTGTTTCGTATGACTATGCCTATAAATAAAAGTCAAGGACAATATTTTTTCCATGTTGGAGAATTTCTTAAGAAGCTGATGTTTAACTATGGCCAACTTTATATCACAGTTTTTAGGGATACCAGTCGACGTGGTTTGAGGATTATGTTGTGTAATAATAATAGCTTTGAACATAATACAACAAAGAATGTTGTATTTCAAAAATGTTTCGAAATGTTTAGATTTTTGGGATTATATTATGATTTTTTTTATTTGTTTATCTACATTGTTTTTATTTGAAAGGGTGAATGTTATTTTTTAAAAAAATGGTTGTTATTGTTTTATTTTTATTTTATTTTAAATATAATTACTGCTATATGCATGTTTATTAATTTATGTTTGATATATTGTATCTATTTTGTTTATATTAAGAGTTAGAGAATGAGAATCACTTATGCATAATAACTACCGTTTTTAAAACCAAATTGTCAAGTGGTAAACGGAAGCTCTAATTATTGGATCTTTTGTAGTTGAAATTTCAGGAACCGAATAATTATTAAAATTCATTTTAACTAATATATATATATATATTAGTAAAAAAAATATAAAATTTCATGATTAATTTACCAATTAATATGTACAAGATTATTTATAATCTATAATTTGAAGTAATATTAAAAATAAAAATAAAAAATTAATAAAATATAGCAACATTAATGACTTCCGTGCAACACACGAGTTGGTAAAAAACTAGTTATACTAATAGGGAGTTTGTCTAGATAATGTGTCAATCTCACATTAATTTGGCATATGTATCATTTTAAGAATTATTTAAGTACACATGTCCTTCAATTAAAACCTATGATTAGAAATAATTATGTATGCAATAAAATATAAAATTGACGACATTGTACAAATATTACTCTACTTATATCAATAAGCAAATATAAAATAATAAATAGCTCTACTTATAAGTATATGTTATTTAAAAGCAAAATAATAATAAAAAAGATAATATGGATGTCTAAAGTGGTAACTGAGCCCAAAAACAACATTGTAATATAAGAGCAAAATAATAATAAAAATGATAAAATGGATGTAACAATCGAACCGCAAAACAATAACAATGCCCTATGTTTAACGTACCAATGGGCCACTTAGCCCATTATTATATAAACTGACATACAATATATATAAGGACGCACGAAATCCAGGCAATACATTTGCTCTCCCTTGCCAGAACGTGCGTCCGCCCCTTTGAAAAATAAAATAAATTAAAAAGTGCAGATTTAGTTATGGAGTGGGTTTCAACAAGATAAATTTTGATTGACGCGATAATAGTACAAGACTCTAGAGGATGATCAAGGACAACAATGTAAATAATCAAATAAAATTATTATAGTATTTTTTTTTACACAGTAATTAGAAAAAAATAATTTTATTAATAATCCTTTATTTTATTCATCAGTAAAAAAATTGATTTTGATTCATATGTAGATATAATCAGAGTTGATTCAGTCAATATTGTTGATTGAGTTTCTTACATCTACACCTGCCTCTTTTAGTTCGAAAAATAAAAATAAAAATAAAAATCTACACCTATATTAGGGTGTTAATTTCAGTAAACTGTATTATATGAAGTATAACTATAAGTTTGGTGTTATTCAGGACTACTTCTATTAAATCCCAAACACGAAATTGCTTATTGATCAATCGGAATCACCACTACTTTAAAATTAACTCAATTAATTCCCAATTTTAGAATATAAATATAATAATATAATTTATTTCAATTTTAGAATATAAAATTATAATAATATAATTTATTTACGATCCCGCGTGTTACGCAAGTTTTCCACTAGTAGATTATATTATGCATGCAATATTTCACACTAGACCCACTTTAATTGTTTTATGAAAGGTATGCAATAATGTGTTTCGTAAACATATTAGGAATGTGTATATTGTTGATATATTATTAAAGTGAATCTCATATGCATCCAGATGCACAGTATATTCATAATGCATTTTAAAATTATACTCCCTCCGTCCCAAAGAAACGTGCACGTTTACTGTTTTCACGTGTTTTTGCGAGCGGGTTTTTTATTAGTATATGAAATGATAAAATAATTTTTAAAGATGCATGCAATAGATGAGAGGTAGATCTATAATACCCCTCTTTAAAAATCACTTTATCATTTGAAATACTAATAAACAATTCACTCACAAAAACTAGATAATAAAGTAGGTGTCCACGCTTTTATGGGACGGAAGTAGTACAACTTATTATATTAAAAAATATAATTTATTTACATTCAACGACACATCTATGCATGCAAGAATTTGCCATATTATTATGCCACCAAATTTTTATCAACATTTACAACATTATTTGTCTTATAATAAAGTCCCCTTTAAAACATGTTTATGAGAGTAGTGTCGATTCCATTGCAGAATCAACGGGATTTAAATCGATTTGGTTCCATAACTTTGGACCTTTATTGAAATGATCCCGTATATATCTCATGTTTCAATTTAGTCCCGTATGTTTTCAATTTGTGCCAATTTAGTCCCAAGACGCCGAAGACCGGTCAAACTACACTAAAACGGCGTCGTTTTAGGGGCGTGTATCACACGCGCCCCTATTTTCTGGCCGAAAATGCTGACTTGCATCGATTTGGACACGTGGCACGACACATGTGTATTTTACCTATTAAAAAAAATGAAAAACGAAAAAAATAATTACACATCATTTATTACAAATAAAAATAAATCAAATTTAAATTAAATAAATATATATATATATTAAAATATCAGAATACAATACAATAAAACAAAAAAAATGAATATAGGAAGTTTCCAGGAAACTTCCCCACCCCAAAATTAAAATTAAATCAATACACCCCCAATCAGAAGCAAAAAATCGAGAATCCATCACACTAACACCCCCAAATTGAAGAACCCTAATCCATCAGAAGCAAAAAATCGAGAACTCTAACACCCCCAAATTGAAGAACCCTAATCCTCCACCAAATCTCCCTAATCGAATTCGCGACCCAAATCGATGAATTCTCGAGTTACACAAATTCTCCACCAAATCGATGCACCCTAATCGAAATCGCGACCCACCCAGATCATGAAGATGACTGATTCGTGTGGAAGCCAAAGTCCGGTCCATTGCCACTGCAATAGGGATGCCATTGTCGTCACAAGTTGGAAGGAAATGAACGTCGGACGTCGATTTTTCGGCTGCCAAAAGTATCCCGTAAATATCTCAAACCCAACAATTATCTATTCTTGTGGTCGATTATTGAGCTCGATATTATCTCAGATTATTGTGCTTGAATGTGGTCGAATTGTTGACGATTGTGGTCGGTTTTAGGAGAATATGTTGTTTTGTGCTTCAGTAATTTTGGAATTAATCATTTTGTTGATTATTTGTGAATCTTCTATTGTGTAATCTACTAATATGTGGACTAATATGTTGAGGATTGTAATGTGTTGAATCTGCTATTAGTTAATTTGATATTGTTGACTAATATGTGGTTAATTTATACTGCAATTTAGAGGCCAAGGTATTGCAAATTTTTCCAATGGATTGACACCCCCACTGTGTGAGAGAGCTAGAGAAATTATTCCTGGACTGTTGAGGAAGATGAATTATCAGAGAGATGAGCTAGAAAATGCTCAAAAGATTATTGAAAAGCTTGAGGAAATGGTTACTGTTTTGGAACGTGTGATTGGGAGATTGCAGAAAGAAAACGAAGGTCTGAAGGTTGACAAAAAAAGTGGAGGGTTGAACATTGTGAAGTTGTGGCTAAAGATGCTAGTTGTGTTATGTCTCTGTTTTGCATTGGCAAAGGTTGGGTGCTTTCTGTTTGGTGAAGGTGTGCAGAAGAACGATGGAACCATGATGTTGGAGTGAGTGAAGGTGGTATGAGTAGTTATAATCCCTAGTGTAGTACTCATAATGTATGGGAGTAATTATAATCCCTAGTACTTATTCTCTAGATTTTGTGTAGATTTTAGTATCATACTTTATGCAAGTGTATGGGTATTTTTTGTATCAGATGTTAGTATCAAATTTGACCAAAATTAATCCAAAAATGTTGTTGTATCCAGATGTTAGTATCGAATTGTAGTTATATTTTGCTTGCAAAAATAGTATCAAAACAGTATGTAAACAGGACATTTTCTGCAAAAAAACAGTGTCAAAACAGGGCATTTTCTGCAAAAACAGGGCATTTTCTGCAAAAACAGTATCAAAACAAGGCATTTTCTGCAAAAGATTGGTACCAAATCAAGACAAATTATACCTGAATTTGATGAAACACATAACAAGACAAAAATCAAGACAAATTATAAGAACTCAATGCATTAACTTTCATAATGATTTCATTGATCAAGACTGCACATATGTGCCAAAATAACATTGTGCTCTGTTTCAACATACCAAAATAGGATAGTAAGGATGATGAGCTGAATACATTGTGCTCACAAAAAAGATGGACATAAGCATAAAAAACTAAAGCAGAGTCTGATGATGAGCTAAATATGACATTGTGCTCACAAAAACGCAAAAAGTTCCATCACAAGCTTGATCAATTGAAATCACAAAAAGCCCAAAAAGTAAACCATCAAAAGAAAGCTAAACTTTCTTCTTTCCTTTCTTGCCACTCTTGTCATTACTACTCCCCTGACTAGACAAATCCATAAACTTCTTCCCACCTTCATCCACAATTATCTTCTTCAAAGTAGATGAACTCAAAGTCTGCAAGCATCTATTGGTAAAATGGGAATCTGAATAGGGTGGAGGTACGCGAAATTGAACCCTTGGATGCAGTGGTGAAGGTTGATTGGGTGAAGGCCCTTGCATTCCCATTTGCCCCATCTGTCCAACTTGTCCCATTTGCAATTGTTCATGGGGTGTAGGCCCTTGCAAAGTAGGAGGTTTGGAAGGTGCATACCATTTCACAGTTGTTATCCGGCTCTCTAGAAATGCTGCAAGGGCAGCCTCATCCTCAGCATTTCTGGACTCATGTACACCACTCTCACTAAACTTTGGAGGTGCAACCTATAAGTAATAAAATTTCATTAGTGCCAATTTATTTATTCATGTATGGTACCCGTAATTAATATGAGGCTTGCCTGAATGGTGTCATTCTGATCATCAATAATTGTTGATGCACTCTCACTATTTTGTGTATTTTGTCCAATTCCATGCTCCTAAAATTTAACAAACTACTCAGTAACTTAAAGTTGAACAGGTCTTTCTTAAATTTTTTAGGAATCATAATTATAAGTCAAAATCTAACCTTGTTCTTGTTCTGTCCAGCCCTTTTCTTTGAACTTGGTACATCTGGTGCAAGTATATGTACCTTTCTCTTTGCTGCCATGCTTCTTCTGAAAGAAGCAAGCTCAGCTTTGGATGGCTGAGTTGTGGATGAAGGTGTTGATGGCCCACTTCCTGTTACCCACTCTCTTCCTTCTTGCTGACCTTGAGGTGTGGTTGAAGGTGTTGATGATTGTCCACCCTGCTGCCCAATAAACAAAATGTAACTCAATTAAATGCACACACAATTAAGACTAAATCACTAGACAAAATAATTGAAAAATACCTGTTGATGTTTTGAACAACTTCTTTTATTATGTCCCTTTTGACCACACTTCTTGCAGGTGACCGTCTTCTTTTGTCTTTTCAACTTCTAGGCCTTTTTTGTGTTTGATTTCCTTCTCACCTTCTTCCTTTCTTCTTTTTTCTTTTTGTCTGCCTTTCCTTGATCTGGTCCCAAAGTTGGGTGGCAATGGTGGAATGTACAGAGAGTTTCCCCACAGTTTATCATAGCTTATCCCAAAGATTGGATACTTGTATGCCTCATTGTACTTCTCCACAGTGTAGTAATTATGAACAAAGTCTTCAGGTTCAAGATTTTCACCAAGTATTGCACATATGGCATGTGTGCAAGGAATCCCACTTAGCTGTCATGCATTGCAAGTACATGTCCACTTCTCCAAGTCTCCATCGTGTCTTTCCCCCCCATATATGTCTCACTTGGTAATGAATATTAATGCTCTTAATGCAAATACAATCATCCACATTTGCTCCATTCCTGTCCAATATCACATTAATTCTAGGACACACTCTTCTTTTCCATTTCTTAGTCCTGTCTCTATTTTTTTGAAGCCTCTACACTAAATGCTCCCTAATCCATTCAAGCATTGTTATTATGGCGTTGTTTCTAGCAGGCAGGATATTGGAGTTGAAAGACTCACAAACATTGTTCAACAACATGTCACACTTGCTTTTGTCATCCTTTGCCTTGGACCACTCGGTTGGAGGATTGTTGTGAAACCATTCCCAAGCTCCCTCACTTAACTCCCCGAGCTCATTCATACTCTCTCTCAACTCACCTTGTGTAGTCTACAAACAAATTTTCCACATTTTATCCTTGAATGATTGCCCCTAAACCCTAAGATTTTTCAAATTGTTATGCATATGCCTAACACAAAATCTATGATCCGCACCAGGAAAAGTCATCCTAAAGGCCCTAATTAATCCCTTCATTTATCGCATACATGAAGGTGAACTTGTTCTGCTTCAATTGACAGGGTCTCTCTTAAGAATGGTTAGAAACCATTCCCAAATCTCACCATACAACATAAGCCACGGGGAACAAAGTTGTTGTTCCCATCAACACCCACAAAGATCGATTTACCCCCATGTTTCCCCTTTAACCAACACCCATCTACCCCTAAAATTGGTCTGCAGCCTTCCAGAAAACCCTTCTTTAAGGCATTCCAACAAATATACATTCTGCTAAACCTAGTAACCCCATTATCAACTTATGTGGCAAGGATAATAGTAGAACCAGGGTTAGTTTTCCTAAGCTCTTCAGTGTATGACCATAAGTTAGAGTATTGAGCATCACTGTCACCCTCTATCTTTTGCACAACCTTTATCTTGACCTTATACACCTGGCTTCTACTTACATTACACCTGATATCATGAGAGGCATCAAGCAAAAACCCGGACATGGACCTTGCCTTATCGTAATAGAACCTCTCAGATAAACTTCTCACTTTCGACCATGTAGAAGTCACATTCTTCACCGTTTGAGTAGGGGCACACTTATGCTTATCAACCATTGTTCTGATTTTATAGGATTGCTCATCTGTCATCTTCAAGCAATGAATGTGCCACTAACATTTGGGAGAAACACATTTGGCATAAATTTTTCTACTATTATTCTTGGTGAATCGGATGTTTCTTCTAGCAATGATAACATGAGATTGGACTGCAAACTTGAACTCCTTTTTTTGTTCCATAGACTTGTCCTATCACAAATGTAGGGTTGAAAGAGGTTTCTGGGTTATACATGGGGTAACTCTCTTCCCCATTATCCTCATCAGATACTCTAGTCTCATCAAAGTCACAATGATTATCCACATCATCTTCTTCACCATCACCGAGTCAAATGAGTCGACCCACGATTCATCGGGTTCACCGGATCGCCCACCATATATGCTTCATGGATTGGTTCACTAGACTCACCTCCCATAGAAATAGGAACAAATTTGGTGTTATTAATCAGATTGGATGGATCAAGTGCTTCCACATTCTCCTCAACATGTTTGTCCACATGTTTCTCATATAATCTATCATCATCACTAAGATATTCATTCCCTATCACAAAATTAGGATCCTCAAATGACTCATAACCCAGATGATCTTCACTACAATCAGAATCTATTTCACCATTGCTTTCTACTTCTATATGCTCAACATATATGTGCAAATCGCCTCAGAGGTCGATACCTATATGCCCAACTTGTAATATCACCATCATCAATTATCAACTTAAAATTATTGTCATTCAGCCTCAAATAGAACCTTCTACCCCCTTACCAGAAACATTAGCCATCTTACAGTATTCACCTAACTCACTCATATTCAGACTATCAGCCTCAACCCAATCAAACACAAGAGACTCACCCCCAACATACTCATGGAAGGGCACATTATTGAGGTTTCCAGCCTTGAATTCGCCCCCAAAATATAAGGTCAAAGTGAGGTATTTGGTGTTTGGGCCTGAAAAATTACAAAAAGCAAAACACAATAAGATTTTTTTAACAATAAACATAAAGTATGACTAATACGTCCAAAAAAGTATACTATATTGCAAAATATGGACCACTATTGTTTCTCATCTCAAGACAATAACTATCTGCTTTTCACATCTCAAAACAGGGGCCACACGTATTAAATATACCCCACCAACAACAAAATATGTTCTCTTTACTCATCTCAAAACAGGGACACAAGCATTAAAATACAAACCCAAGCATCCTAAAATCGTAAACACACCCACCAACTAAGCTACCACAAGCATTAAAATACACATACCCAAAGTTATAATTTCCAAACAAAAACCCGACACAAATAAACACAAACCCCACCCACCCACTAAATATGCTCTTTTAAACCCTAATTTTTTACTTAATCTAAAACTAAACTTACCATAATCTGGGTGTGGCTACTTCATCGCCCTTTTTATGACGCATACACCACCATGGTCGCTAGGCGTCCCTAGGTGTAGGGTTTGATTTTGGAACGGCCGAAAGTGTGGAGGATTAGGGTTCTTCAATTTGGGGGTGTTAGAGTGTGATGGGGTTCTTCGATTTTTTGCTTCTGAATCATTTGATGATTAGGGTAGTTTAATTTTAATTTTAGGGGTGGGTGGGTCGCGATTTGGTTGTTTTGTTTATTATTTTATTTTTTTTTTATTTTTTTTTATTTTTTTTTATTGTATTATGATATTATATATTTATTTAATTTAAATTTGATTTATTTTTATTTGTAATAAATGATGTGTAATTATTTTTTTCGTTTTTTCATTTTTTTAATAGGTAAAATACACATGTGTCGTGCCACGTGTCAAAATCGATGCAAGTCAGCATTTCCGGCCAGAAATTAGGGGCGCGTGTGATACACGCCCCTAAAACGACGCCGTTTTAGTGTAGTTTGACCGGTCTTCGGCGTCTTGGGACTAAATTGACACAAATTAAAAACATACGGGACTAAATTGAAACATGAGATATATATTTTAACCATTTCAATAAAGGTCCAAAGTTATGGGACCAAATCAATTTAAATCCCCAGAATCAACACTAAATTAGTACTTGTACTTCTTCCTGCATTAGAAAAATGAATATTTTATATTGTTCTTTATTAATGTATTAATTTAATTTTAACTTTTATTATGTTATAAAAAATAATAGACATAATATATTTGTAACTAATTTTAAATAAATGAATTTCCACTTTAAATTTAAAAATTGATCATATATATGAATGTAAAATTAAATGAAATTCTAAAAGAAAATAAGATTCAATTCATCATAATATTACTTCAGAAATTTAAGTTAATAATGATAGTTATTAAGAGTGTTAAAGCAGTCATGGTGTCGTACTGACTGTCAACAGTCAGTTAATTTAATTCATTAAATTTAAAATTCAAAGGCATAAATTTAATGACTTGTTACCTGTTGCATTAAGCATAGTACAACATCGCACTAACTATCGATTTGTGTTGTATTGTCGAACTGTTATAATAAATTATATTATTTAAAAATTATATTTATACAAATATATCCTTATATTATTCAACTCGTCCTTTTCTTTTAAAGAAAATAAATTATAATTGCAGTTGACTGATCCACGTGATTAGGAGGATTAGGAGGAGCGATTTCCAGTTTTCATATATATATGCCAACTCTTTGATTGATAAAATTATAAAAATCAATTTAAATTGAGATGAAAACCGTCTACTTGATTGAAAGAGTTCGTCGGAATCCATTTTTTTTTTTTTTGACGAAGTCACGAAGACCAGGGGTGAGGTTCTATTTTTTCATCGTACCCTTTTTTTTATTAGGATGAATTAGTAGTAAAATATTTTTTGTAATTTTGATTTGATATATGTTTGAAAATGTTTTGATTTGAAAACTAGATAAAAGGATAATTTTGTCACTATATAGTTATATTTTTATACTAGTATGTTTTAGAAAGAGGGTAAGATAGTAAATAGCAATTATAATTTTAAAATTCATTTAAAAAAATTAAATTCATGCAACAGGTAGCAGGTCAGTACGATAAATTACGATGACACGTGACGAGATTTTAAGCCCTGATTATTATTGATAGTCAGTACGACTGCTATAAGAAACACCCTATTAGTAATTATTTGAGTTAGAATATTATTTTCACGAGTGATCAATTAATGCATCGATGTACAAAATGATTACCTGCATCTCTAATAAATCGTTAAGAAAAAATTAATTTTCCTTGACACACTCATTTATTGTAGACTCTTCAATTTTAATATATTAATTAATAAGGATGAAAATAGGTTTGACTATCAAATAGAGGTCTAATTTTTTTTCTATCGGTAAAAGAAAATATTATAATCACAAGGCGAGGTGCCAAAAAAATACAAAGAATGAGAAGAGTACAATAAATCATCTGTTCCTTTCTGAAGTTAAAAAAATGAGAGATGGGAGTGAGTGGAGAGTTGTTAGCCGGGGTCGAAGGGTAGATCGCCGTAAACCTTTTTCCGAGAGTTTTCCAGTGAGGCAGTTTAGATTTCTCAGCCATAGGTTCGACCTTAACCCTAGCAATACCCATAGGATAACTGGTGATGCGGCTTTTAGATGGGGTACCACTCCCAAAAGAACTGATACGACAACTAGAAGTCAGGGTGGTAGCTATCGTGTGAGGGCGGATGAGGACTCTCAGTCCTTCCTATTTAGGAACTTCCCTGAAGATTGTGCCTTAGAGTTACTCAAACAGAATGTAGGTCCCGAACGGGTTTTAGTGAGGGCAGAAGTCTAGAGGGGAGGGGTGAATAGACTTCTGAAAACTTTTGCGTAAGATCAGGTGTGATAAGCAAGTTTCCTGATCGTTTCCACCTTTGCCCAGTCATCGTAAGGAAAATGTGTCCTTTGCTGAAGTTGTGCATGGTCAGAACAATGTGAGGGGAACTGAGGACACGCCAAAAGTGGATCTAGAATTTCAAACGACGTATATCGATAGAGAATGGTTGAAATAGTGCTATACGAGGTCACTAAAAAGGAAATTCTCGTGGTACGAACATGGCGACGAGATGGATAATGAATGTGGTAACAAGCTGAAACTTAGATCTCTTGGAGGGAATCTAATACTCATTCAGAATATGACAGAAACACCGGTCAAGGTTGTGATCGAGGGATTTAATGAGTGGTCGGCATATTGGTTTGATTGGCTGCGTCTGTGGAGAAATATAGACGTGAATCAATACCGTACGATTTGGACAAAATGGACGGGTGTCCCTGTGCATGCTTGGTCCGTGAAATTTTTTGCTCTGGCAAGCTCTAAAGTGGGGTTGTTCAACAAGCTGGATGAGGGCACGATGAAAAAAGAGAATCTTAATGTCACAAGGGTACTAATCTCCACCTCGTTCAACAGTAATATCGATCGAGTACTATCCGTGAGTATTGACGGCATCGTTTTCTCCATCAGAATCATGGAGGAATCCTTGTGTCCGTGTGAGTATAAATTGAAAAAGGGTGAAATGTCTAATGCAGAGACCGATGAATCATGGCCGGATGAAAATCCTAAATCTGATGGTCCGGCGGAGGCCTAGATACGAGATGACGGCGACTGTTTGGATTTTTTGATGTGTCCCACAGAGGAAACCCAATCGACTCGACATATGGAAAGAGTAACCGACAAGCAATAAATGTGGGAGACATCAATCATGGATCTTACGGCAACACCAATACCCCCGAGATTTTGGGCATGCAAATAATGAAGATGGCGGTGCATGGGGAATCGGTGATAGCGTGCGACACAATAGGCCCAGGTATCAGTCCCAAGCAGATTACAGGGATGGATAGGGTCCAAATTATTTCTGATGACAGCCAAGTTAGAGACCAATTGTGCTAGGGCCAGGCCCAAGAGAAGTGCCAGGAGAATAATATTCTGAAACAGATAGAGATGGACCCAACTAACCCAACCTCATACCCAGCCGAAAATTACCAGGTCGTTGCCCACCAAACCCCTATTATAAATCCAAATATCCCAATAAGCCCAATAGCAAATTCAGAACCCCAAACCCTTTATACATAACCAAACCCACAAGCCCAAACTCTCGATCCTACATTGACCCCAACCAATCTTGAACCTTCCCCAAATCAACCTCCTTTGCAACATACTAATTGTCAATCAACAAACCCTCCACCCCCACCCCCCTCGTCGCCAGCCTATGCTAACCCAGAAATCCCAGAACACAGACCACCCAAATCTCCTTTGAAAACAAAACCGAAACTCCCTTTCTCCCTTTCACGGTTGAGTTTTCCCCAAGGATCTTTTCCATCATGGACCGAAGTCCCCTCAAGTTACAACGATCTTTTCTATCGAAAGTAACCAAATAATTCAATATAACATGTAGGTCCCGAACGGATTTTAGTGAGGCAGAAGTCTAGAGGGGGGGTGAATAGACTTCTGAAACTTTTCGTGAGATCAGGTGTGGTTTGCAAGTTTTCTGATCAGAGTGCGAGTGACTCAGTATGGACTGATATCCAACATACTGATCGCTTGAGAGTAGATCAGTTCGGTGTCTATCAGCTTAACTGATTGTGCGGAAGATAAGATTAACCCGTGTGAAAAACCAGTTTACCAAAACAGATTCTAAGTTCTCTGAAACATATCAGATGACAAAGTGTCAAACTGACCAGATCAACTGTTTGATGCTGAACTGATCTATACTTAGGTTCATGCAAGTTTGAATATCAAGTGTGTGTATGAGTGTAAAATAGATAAAGCACACAAGATTTATAGTGGTTCGGACAACTTGTCCTACGTCCACTCTTCCTTATCAGCAGGGGCACCAACTAAACCAACTGGACTTAAATTAATGTGTTAGTCTAACACAATACAACAGATGTTTCAAGAGTTCTCACTCAATTGATCCCAGAAATCAAGACTAGAAACCCTAGCTTGAGATCTTGCTAAACAAACTTAACCTAACACTTGGTTTGGGTATAAGATTTGAATGGTTTTCAACTGGAAATCTATCCTAGTATTTGTGTAGTCTAAAGTTAAAGGATGAGATTTCTTGCTAAGAAACTATGGGATGAACACTTAGAATATTTGCTTGATTTCGTGGTGTTCTTCGTGCGGAAATAACTTGTGTTTGAGCTTTGAATTATTTTCGTAACCTTACTCTGAAGGTTTGATCTCATATTTATAGACCTTGAAATCAAAGAGTCGTTGGAGAACAATTTGAATTTCAGGCTATTTTTGGTAGGTTTGCAGGGTGGATTTTGATATGCTCAGAGGCGGTATGGCTAATTGTGTGCTATTTGTCCTTTATAGCCGTTTGAATCTGAAACACCATAGCCTGCAATGTCAGTTCCGTACATGCGTGTCTCGCTCTCATTGGTTATCAAGTACACTTATTCGGCGCTTGATTCACCAACTTAGGTTGACATTCTTCTTGTCTGATAACCTTGTACGCTCTAAGTAAACACTTGCGTGTTACCTGATTGGACTGACCTGATCAGTTACAACTGATCTGTCTACTTGGTTGAGTCTTCTGATGTAAGTTGTCTTAACTCAACTTACGACTCATCTAGTGTTCTTCTATTCATAGGTCTTCATTAGTTAGTCTGATCTTCAAGTCTTTCGAGTCTTCTTCTTGATGTCTCGCCTGTCTTCTTGACATGTCTGATCTTCTTGACTTGTCTGATCTTCTGATCTTCTTATACTTGGTCTAATCTTCTGATCTTCTTATGCATATTGAGTTCCCCCTTAATATGTGACCTATCTATTACATCAGTTGTCTATACATCTCAGCTGGTCATCCTATTACGATATCTACTTCATCAGTCAGCTAACAGATCCGACTGGTTCTATTACATCTGTTTTGAAACTTCCATCAAAACTATAAATTTCTCAACATAACATTCCACATAAATCATGTAGCAAGCAACAATTAAATTCACATGAATATTCAAAAATAACAAAGCAAGTAAAAATCTCACCTCAAGTCTTGATTAACCTCGTAAGCACGTAAATTGATTTAAGGCGTAAAATTCTCGTCACCTAAAACATAATTAAATAATAACGTCTTAGAATTATTATAGTTTATAAGTAGTTTATATATAGTATATAAACTTAATTATATGTTACTGGACTATCTTTGAAAATTTATAAAATCATTACTTTGATTCTAGAACCTGACTTCGACCATTAAGATAAAAACATGGGTCGCACGACAAAATAATACTTTAAAAAAAATTCATGGCTATTCTTTAAAAAATTTGGGTTTAAAGAAAATAGCAATATAAGCGTTTTGCATGGAGTTTAGTAATTGACACGGAAAACAGAAACCTTTTAGCCAAAAGCAACATACCTAATGCACTGATCCCTTTTTGAAAACTAAAAGTATCAATACGTATATCTTGAAATAATTGTTAGAAGCAAAATATTTTGCATGCCTTATGCATTAAATCCCAGACTCTGAAACAATGATTCATTACGATTTAAAAAAAAAAACTACGTGAATAAAATACAATAGATTCACAAAATTAATAAAAAGAAAGAAGAGGTACCGATTCAGTATGGAACAGATGAAAGATTTTCAGTGATTGATGACGACAAGAGAGACAGAGTGCTACTCCAAAAGTTTTTATCGCTAGACTGCTACGAGAGAAAGGTTTTTCTTTTCTAGAGATTTGGATGAAGAGATAATTTTTTTTTTTTGTGATTGAAATATCTAGAAACGCCGGTGAATTAAAAGGAGTGGAAGAGTGAAATCAGTTGAGATAATCATGGAATTCTGAATTGGTTTCTCACGTTGTTTTACGTGAGTTTTAAATTTTAAAAGTTTGAAGATAGTGGTCAAAACAAATATAGAGATTTTCAAGAGAGACTAAGACTTATCCACATCAATATATATCTTATAGTTTATAATCATATAAAGTAAAATACTTTAAGGATAATAACTTATAAATCAAATATAAGGATCTAGTCAACTATTAATTAACTCATCTGTTTTTTTTTTTTTTTGTGCATGCATATAACATCTTATAAATACATTTAACATATAAATTTATTTATTAATTAACTCTTTTATTAACAATATTAATTCAAACATTTTATAACTTATATCTTTCTTTTTAATCACTTATGGTGATTGAAAATCGTGGGTGTTACATCCTACCCCCCTTAAAGAAAATTTCGTCCTCGAAATTTAAAACGTGCCATGGGCAAATAATTCTGAATACTTAGCACGTATTTCATCTTCATGCTCCCAAGTCGCCTCATTCTCACTATGACGATTCCACTGAACCTTGATCATTGCAATATCTTTGTTTCTTAATCTGTGAACTTTTCTCTCCAAAATAGCCAACGACTTCTCTTCATAAGTCAAACTCCGATTTATTTCCAATGTCGAAAAATCGATGATATGCTCCGGATCATGAACATACTTCCTCATCATGGAAACGTGCAACACATTATGCACGACAACAAATTTCGGAGGTAAAACCAGTCGATAGGCTAAGTCACCAACTCTCTCGAGTATCTCAAATGGTCCCATGTACCTTGGCCTTAATTTTCCTCTCTTTCCAAAACGTATGACTCCCTTTGTAGGGGAAACTTTCAAAAAACGCATTCTCTCCCTTGTCGAACTGTAAGTCCTTCCTCTGCCTGTCTGCATAAGATTTCCGCCTATCTTGAGCCACTTTGATCTTCTCCCTTACATTCTCCACCACTTCAATTGTTTCCTTCAACATCTCGGGTCCTAGTAACTTTCTTTCTCCAACCTCATCCCAATACAATGGTGAGCGACACTTTCTCCCGTATAACGCCTCATAAGGAGCCATTCCAATAGTCGACGGAAAACTATTATTATAAGCAAACTCAACCAAAGGTAAATAGTATTCCCAACTATTGTTCAACTCAAGTACGCACGCTCTCAACATATCCTCCAAATTCTGAATCATTCTCTCTGATTGCCCATCAGATTGCAGATGATAAGATGTAGTGAAGTTCAACTTAGTCCCCATAGCTATCTATAAGCTCTTTCAAAATCCCGATGTAAACCGTGTATCTCTATCGGACACAATCGAAACTGGTACTCCGTGTAACCTCACTATCTCCCAGATATAGGTCTTTGCATACTGTTCCATCTTAAAAGTAGTCTTCACTGGAAGAAAATGTGCAGATTTGGTTAAACGATCCACAATAACCCAAACTGCATTGTTCCCTTTAACCGTTCTTGGCAGTCCCGTAACAAAATCCATCCTTATGTGTTCCACTTCCACTCCGGGATGTTAAGTGGTTTTAGTAATCCATAGGGACGTTGATGTTCCGCTTTTTCCTGCTGATAAATTAAACACCTTTCCACAAACGTAGCAATGTCCTTCTTCATTCCACTCCACCAGAATATTCTTCGTAAGTCATGGTACATCTTTGTACTACCCGGATGAGCAGCATAAGATGTATTATGTGCTTCCTCAAATATTATCTTCTTAATCTCAACATCTCCGGGCACACAAATTCATCCTACAAAGCTCCATCATCAGCCACTACAAAACTTTTATCTACCCCTTTGAGAGTACGCTCCTTCGCCTTGCGCAAAAATTCATCATTGAACTGCTCTTTCTTAATCATGTCACTCAACCTTGGTTAGACCACCAGGTTCGCTAAAACTGTAACACTTCTTGGTGCCGACACCATCTCGATCTTCATTTCAGCAAACTCCTTTGTCAACTTGTCTTACTCGGTCAACATACTCAACTTACCTCTGGTCTTCCGACTAAGTGCATCGACTACCACATTAGCTTTACCTGGATGGTAATGTATGGTACAATCGCAATCCTTCACTAGCTCCAACCATTGTCTTTGCCTCATGTTCAACTCTTTTTGTGTGAAAATGTACTTTAGACTTTTGTAGTCCGAGTAGATCTCACGCCTCCCTCCGTCCAAATAGTGTCTCCATATCTTCAGCGCATGAACAACAATAGCTAACTCCAAATCGTGAGTTGGATAATTAAGTTCATGAGTCTTCAATTGCCTTGAGGCGTAGGCAATGACTTTTCCACCTTGCTACACAACCAAGTCCTTGTTTCGAAGCATCACTGTAAACCACAAATTCCTTTGTAGGATCTGGAATCGTCAAAACTGGGGCTGATGTAAGTCTCTGCTTTAACTCTTGGAAACTTTCCTCGTACTTTTCGCTCCATTCATACTTTTCTCCCTTCCTTGTCAAACGCGTCATTGGTGCAGCTAATCTTGAAAATCCTTCAATAAATCTTCGATAATAATCGGCCAATCCTAGAAAACTAAGAATCTCGTGTGCATTCGTAGGTCTGCACCAATCATTAACAACTTCCACTTTTGATGGATCAACTTAAATTCCTTTAGCCGTAATCACATGTCCGAGAAAGGCAACTTGCTTCAACCAAAACTCACACTTCTTGAACTTTGCGTACAAATGTTCCTCGTGTTGTGCTTCATCTCTCGAGTACACCAGAATGTCATCAATTAACACTATGATGAATCGATCTAAGAATGGATGGAAAACTAGATTCATCAAGTCCATAAACACTGCAGGAGCATTAGTCAATCCGAAAGGCATTACTACAAACTCGTAGTGGTCATAACGAGTTCTAAATGTCGTCTTCATAATATCACTTTCCTTGACCTTCAGTTGATGATATCCTAATCGAAGATCAATCTTGGAAAATATCCCAGCTCCTCTCAATTGGTTGAACAAGTCTTCAATTCTTGGCAACGGGTATTTGTTCTTAATCGTGAGTCGATTCAACTCTCGATAGTCAATGCACATCCTTAACGTCTCATCTTTGTACTTCACGAATAAAATAGGTGCTCCCCATGCTGAAACACTCGGTTGTATGAATCACATGTCCAACAGACCTTGTATCTGAACTTTCAGTTCTTGCAACTCTTTCGGTGCCATCCTATAAGGTGCTTTCGATATCGGTGCTGCTTCAGGTACTAGATCAATAGTAAACTCTACTTGTCTGGCAGGTGGGACTCCAGGCAAGTCCTCCAGGAAGACGTCCAGATATTATCGAGCGATTGATATGTCATCAACATTCACTTCTAATTTCTGGTCTCCCATCACGTTGACTAGATAACCCTGATCATTATTCTTCCTCAGCACCTTCGTCGCATTTATTGCACTTATCACTTGTGGCACGATCTTAGACTTTACCCCAAAGAAACAACTTATTCTTTGCTAGGTAGGTGCACAATCACTTCTCTCTCACGACACTTAATATCATCTCGATATTTACAAAGTTAATCCATCCCCAGAATAACATCAAAGTCTCTCATATCCATCACATATAAATTAACTTCTAAATCATGTTCGCTCACATCAACTTTCGCATTTTTAACCATCGTGCAAATACTTACTATTTTGTCAGACGAAATACTTATCATTAATGGTTCTTCTACCCTTATCCTCTTTTCCCCAGCTAATAAATGAAACTTTGCAGACATGAATGAATGTGTTGCTCCAGTATCTAAAAGAACAAGGGCATGAATATTTGACACTGTAAGAATACATGTCAGTACATGGTTGCTTATCAACTTCTCCTCGAGTCATAGCAAACATCCTAGCTTTGCCACCTAATCTGGGGTTTGATCTATTTCCACCTTTTGCATTATTCGTCTTTGTGCAATTATCAATTGTATGCCCCCCCTCCTTGCACCAGTAACATTTGTTCTTTCCCATTAAACACTCTCCACTATTGTTCTTACCACAATTCATACAAGCTGGTCGATCTGGTCGATTTGCATTCCATCTGAGTATTTCAGCTCCTGTAGCACGTCCTTGTTTAGTAAGGGTTGGGTTTATGCTCGATCCTGCTCCATTCCATTTCCTCTTCCCTGAATATTTCGTCAATTTTAGCTTTGGAGCATCCATAGCTATGCTATTTGCAATTTCTTCAGCACAAGCATACGTTTCCACCAGAGTTGTGATTCCCTGACCAACTACCACATTCCTAATCTCAGATCGAAGGCCCTGTCTGAATCTTTGTACCTTCTTGGCCTCAGTGTCGGCCAAATGCGGAGCAAAACGAGATAAATGACTGAACTCCCGCTTATATTCTTCCACCTTCATATCTCCCTGTTTCAAATTGAAAAACTTTGTCTCCATTCTCACTCTGTAGGATGGTGGACAATATTTTTCATTTATGACCCGCTTAAATCCTTCCCAGGTGAGTGTTGCTATCTCATTTGCTGGACGCATACCTTTATAAGAGTTCCACCATATTCGTGCATCCTCCTGTAGCACGAATGTAACACATGACACCTTTTGAACGTCCATACACATCAACAGTCCAAGTATTCAATCGTTCCCAACCATTCCTCTAGCACTGCCGGTTCATCTCGGCCATTAAAAGCAGGGGGCTTGAAGTTGTTGAATTGCTTCGCCACTTGAAGATGATTGACTGCTTTGACACGTGGTGGCATGTTCCTATAAGGATCTGACTATCTTAGTATTCAAAATTGTAAATGTCATCTACTCTTAACACATCTATCCATCTTATCTATCAATCACCATAGTTATTAGGAAATAAATTATTTAATCATCGTAAATCGTAGTTATTCATTTTTGTTTCATAAATCGTATTTAATTTAATCATCATAATTTTTAGTTAGTCAATCCATGTCATAAATCGTAATCATTTGATCATCTTTTCCATTACCAAATAGTAAATATTTTATCAAACTCAACCATTTCAAAATCGTGAATCATATATTATACAATCATCTTTTCCATGATCATTTAATAATATAACTTGTAAACTTTCATATCATACCTTGGAGTTGTAGCGGTGGGCGGTGGTGGATGCCGTAACTTATACTGAATAATGCATGATTTAAAATTCTTTTGTAAATAATTTTTTTTAAACAAATAATTTTTTAAAAGAAATAGTAAAACTCTAAAAGAAGATTTTTCCTTTTACAAGTCTACAAGAACGTAGACCTGCTCTGATACCACACTATCACATCCCAATTTTCTGAACGCTTTTAAAGGAATTTTAAATGGTAAATTATCCGAATTTTCAATAACAACTAATTAAAAATATTGTATTTTAAAATTTTCAAAATGTGCAGCAAAAACAATTAAATCCAAAAATATTTTCTAAGAATATAATTTAACCATTAGAAAATCTAATAAATTATCTCAGTGTTAAACATAGATCTTCAAAATAAAATAACATAATCCAATGCTACTGAAAATAATGTCAAAATTCAATCCTCAATATTCATGTGAAATAAGAGTTATGCAATGAGATAATTTGCTTAAATAAAATGATAAATAATGTCTCGAGGCAATCCACCTACCATCCACCGCAATCCATAATTACTCTGCAAAATAATATTAAGGATTGAGACGAACAAAACAACTAGCTCGGTGGGATTTCCTCACAATGTAATAATCAAATATAGCACATAAATAAAACCATTAACTCACATAACACGCATCATAATCATAATAACGAGTCATTGATCTTTTCCATCCTGAGTCATATTGGCCAATCTGTATACGGTAGAGTTGCCCCCAAAGATCTTTTCCATCCTGGACCGAAGTCCCCGCAAGTTACAACGATCTTTTCCATCGAAAGTAACCAAATAATTCAATATAACATTCCACGTAAATCATGTAGCAAGCAACAATTAAATTCACATGAATATTCGAAAATAACAAAGCAAGTAAAAATCCCACCTCAAGTCTTGATTAACCTCGTAAACACGTAAATTGATTTAAGGCGTAAAATTCTCATCACCTAAAATATAATTAAATAATAACGCCTTAGAATTATTATAGTTTATAAGTAGTGTAGGTCCCGAACGGGTTTTGTGAGGGCAGAAGTCTAGAGGGGAGGGGTGAATAGACTTCTGAAAACTTTTTGTGCAGATCAGGTGTGATGGCGATTAAGCAATCGAGTGCAAGTGAATCGATTTGGATGATATCTAACTTACTAATCGCTGAAGGCGGATCGATTCGGTATCTATCGGTTTAACTGACAGTCGGAAGCTAAGTTTTACCCGTGTGAAAAACCAGTTTTAATAAATCAGATTCCAAAGTCAGTCTTTCAACCAGTTGACTAAAGTGTCAAACTTGATCAGATCAGAAGCTTGGTGCTAGTTGATCTTAACTTAGAATATGTATGCAGCTTTAATAGTTGTGTGCGATTGTGTAAACAGTTAATCAAAGCAGGTAAAAGCACACAAGATTTATAGTGGTTCGGACAAACCAGTCCTACGTCCACTCTTCCCTATCACAAGGGGCACCAACTAAACCAACTGGACTTAGATTTTTGTGTTAGTCCAACACAGTACACCAACAAATATTTAAAGAGTTCTCACTCAACCGATCCCATAAATCAGAATTAGAAACCCTAGTCTGAAATCTTGCTAAACAACTTAACCTAACTTTGGGTTTGGGTAAGATTGTTTTTGGTTCCAACCTATCAGCTAGATGAAAAGATTTCTGTGCTAAGAACTTATGGGATGAACACTTAGAAAGATAATCTTCAAGTTCGTGTTCTTCGTGCGGAAATCTGATTATAGCTTGAGCTTCTTGATAGTTTTCGTGTCTTCACTCTGAAGTGTAATCCCATATTTATAGACCTCGAAATCAAAGAGCCGTTGGAGAGCAATTTGAATTTCAGGCTATATTTGGTAGACTTGCAGGATTGATGTGACGTGCTTCAGGAATGGCATGGCCAAAAGCGTGAATAGTGTCTTTTATAGCCGTTAGAGAAAGCAGCACCAAATCCCGTAATTGCCAGCTCCGATCATACGTGTCTTGTCCTTATTGGTTAACAGAAGCACTTTTCAGTGTTGTTCTACCAACTAAGGTTGACATTCTTCTTGTTCAGATCATCGACGTATGATTTGGTGAAACATCAGTTTTCACCTGGTGAGCTGACCTGATCAGGTAAAACTGATCAGTCTACCTAATAGAGTCTTCTGGTGCCAGTTGTCTTAGCTTCAACTAGCAGACTCGGCTGATGTAGGTCTTCTGGTCTGATCTTCTGGAAGTCATCTGATCCTCAAGTAATTTGAGCTTCATGACTTCAGCTGAGATATCTGACTTTATCAGATCGATCTGATCTTCTGTCCTTCTCTTGCCTTCTGTCCTGTCAGATATCAGCTGTTCTTCAGATCTTCAGAACGGACCTATACATATTGAGGTTCCTCCTCAATATGTGACCTATCTTCTAACATCAATTGTTCTATACAATAATTATCAACTGGTATTCTATAAACGGTAATAAAAACATCAGTCAGCTAACAGGTCTGACTGGTCCTATTACATGTGTTTTAGAACTTTCATCTAAACTTTAAATTTCCCAACAATTTCCCCCTTTTTGATGAAACCAAAACACTTTGAGAAACCAATCACAGTTGATAAATATAGAACAGTAAAGAGCACAAAATCAGAAGACAATGAGATTTTGTCTTAGGATCAGAAAAATAAACTTTTCTTTCATTAGATTTGTCGATTACATATTACATCAGAAAAGTTTGAATTTAAAAACAGCTGATCCTGAGAAGTCTTCCGATTCTTCACTCTTTAGGCTTGTATCCTTCTGGCATTTCTCTTTGATCTTGAGGGATGTTGAAAATCCGGTATAGTTTCCATTTGACATCATTGATCTGCTGAGGATCGATTATCGCGCTTTTTGCTCGGATGTCAAAATAGAACCTTTGAAATGCCAAATCATCAAATGAGCCATCCGCGCCTTCTTCGAGTAATCCAACAGATCATACTCTTGGCGAGATATTTTTACATTGATTATTTTGGCCTCATTTTCCAGATACTTTAGAAAATCTGGATATTTGTTTTCCAACCAGTTGAGGAATTCTGCATCAGGAGATTCTTCGTGTGGAACAAGATCTAGAACAAAAGCATCCAGAAGCCATTCATTTATGATCTTATTCCATTCCTCAAACCTATCAGCGTGTGCAGCAGTTTTTGGAATGATCTCATCAACTCTTGCTGGCAGCTGAGGTTCTGGTCCAGATTTTCCAACTTTTCCTTTCTTCGCCCTCGATCAGATTTCTTCTTGGATCTTACGCCTCTGCCAATTTTTTTTTTTCTTCTTTCTTCTTCACTTATTCGGGCTTCTTGAAAGAATCTGCTCTTTGGGCGGTTTCTCGGCCGGTTTCTTATCGGCCCGAATTTGGATAGTCATTGCTTCTTGTGACTTTCTTAGTTTGAGTGATCGGTACAAGTTGTGATGTCCCAAAGACCAAGCAGACTACCTTTCTTGCCTTTGACTTTTCCATCTTTTTTAGAAATTTCGTTAGCAAAAAAAGATCCGGATGGTCTAGTCTTTGTCCATAGGATTCAACCGTCTGCAATCGGGTCTTCATTGTTACGATAGTGTCACCGGTTTCTCACTCATCCTTCCCCTTTTTGGTTTGATCAAAAAGAAAAGGTGAGGTGGGAAGTCGAGATCCAAAGTCGACTTCATATCGCCTTGTTGAGATCTGCAATGAGATAAACCTTGAGCTTGAGCGGTTAGACTTTGAATCTTGAGATTAGCTTTCGGTCTTGACAGATTCCACTCAGTAGAAGAGAGAGGGTAAGAATTAGTTTGTCAAGTTTATCTTGATCAATTCTAGCTTTTCAAAGAGCATCGAAAAAAAACTTGTTGTTGATCAACTTTGAACTAGCTTGTCATCAACCCGACTTTTATAAGCTCAACGATCGGGTGGTCACAGTTTTGAGAGAATCGATCTTTGATTGCCTCAATCTGGGAAATAGCCAATTCCCGTTGATCCGTTATTTCTTTGAGGCCAATCTGCCTCTGATCAGTTATTGTGTTGCTAAGTTGATTAGCCAACACTCCCTCAACTTCTTCTTTCAGGAGATCTTTGAAACATGATCCGATCTCCGAAGTTGATCGGCCGTGATGTGAGTTGTAGGAATGTTTTTCGTCCACCGATCTCTTTCGGTTGTTTTGCGCCTCCGGTGGTTGGTCATGAACCTGCAAAGACAGTTCCACTATCATCCAGGCGGCTCCCCGTGTCCTTCATAGGAACATCTGCTTGAGAGCTTCTTCAAGAGGCTCGTTCACCTGTTTGATCAACCCCAACTTCTGTGGATCGAGCTTTGATTGATTCGGCGAGCTTATCACTCACCGGTGATCCTACTTGAGCGATTTCTTCATATCGAAATCAAAATCTGCGAATTCATCAAGCATCTCCCATCTGTTCTATAATCATCATAAAATTTGAGAAGCTCTTTAACCGGAGATCTTTCCAGGTGAGGATCTCCATAACTTCCTCTAATAACGGGATGGGCTACCATTTTCTGGATACATCTCATCAATATCTCGTTCAATTTGCATTCTCACCATTTTCCTTGATGGTCTTGGATGATCTGGACTCGGAATTATCTCTGCTCGTGATCAACCAGATTCCGATTGATGAGATGTAGAGGGTTCTGGTGGTGTCTGAGTAGGCGGAAGTTGGCTGAACCTGCAGAGGTTCTATTGTCGAAGCAATTACGTCCGGCTCTACAACATGTGATTTTTTTCGCGCGAACCGATGAACTCGGCCGGTTCAAGGGCAGTGGGAGAGAAGGAGAAACATGCTCGGTGAGCGGTAAGTCCGAGCGGTGAATCACCTTCGAGATTGAGGAGAAGGAGATCGTTAAATCTCTTGCTTTCCTCTCGAATGTTCGGGCGAAGCTCTCAACTTGAGAAGCCCGCCCGCTGTCGATTTTTTGGTGACTTCTTTGGCTCATCGTTGCTCGCACTCCTTCTTCATCTGACTCGTCTTCCAGAAACAGAGTCATGGAGGCCTGTTTTGCCTTCTTCGGCCTCTTCTCCTGAGCCTTCACCAGTTTTCTCTTTTTCTTTTGGGGAGCATCTGGTGTAGACGTGGCTACCTCCTTGGTTTTTCCTTTCTTCACCTTTGGAAGGGTGGGCCGCATATCATCATCAGGTGGCCCATATATGACTGAAGTGGTTGTGAGGAAGGCCTTGTAGGACTTCAGTCCATTCTGATCCCATTCGGCATTTGGCATTTTGTCTTTCAGAATAACTGCAACCTTGTTGAGATTGTTGATCCTCTTCTTCAGATAGACCTGCCTCCGTTCATTAACTCCAAATTTTTCATGTTCTTGGAGCAGAATGGCCTTCAGGAAGCCATGCCAATTGATATTCTTGGCTTCATCGATTATCGCAGCCATGCTGTACAATTTTACGGATGTTAGAGCATCTGGGCTGAATGAAATACCCATGATTGTTTTTGACAATATGTCAAACAACAGTCGGTATTTCCTTTTTAACATAGGTCTGACAAAACCTGCGGTCTGATGTTTGTCAGCCTCTCTGAAGAGTTCGTTTCTGATCAGCTCATCTTCATTCTCCCTGTAGTGAGCAGGTAAAATTCTTCCTTTTGGCAAGCTGAACAGACGAGATATGTCACCATTCGACAGTCTGATCTCCTCTCCGTTAACTGAAGAAATCAGTCCCTCTCCAGGATTGTCCGTATCCACCTTTAAATTCCTTAAGAATTCGAGTGCTTCATATTGCATCACTGGATTGCAGTGAGCAGCACATAATTTTTCAAGACCTCCTTTCTTCAGAATTTGTTCAACTTCCATGGATTCTGGATCACGCGTATTACCAAACTGTACAAATTTGTCATCGGCAATTTTTGTTGCCAGTTCCGCATAGTTGCACATAATCTTTCCCATTCCGTGAGTTGCCATCTACAACAAGATAGACTCAATTAAAATTGTGCATAATCATAAAGCTATCATGTATTGATTATCAGACCTATTCTCAGGCCTAGTAATCGATAAACACATACGGATATAAAGAAAAGATAAGGCATATCGCATGATAACATATATAGACATAATCTATGTGATCAATGGATTTTAGAAAAGAAATCATCAAATAACCAGAAATTACCAGATTCTATTTTTCGGAAAATGAGTTTGAATCGCAAGAAAACACTTTGAATCACAGAAAGGTAATTTTGAGTTTTCAGAGAATAAATCGCAAGTTTTTTTTTAGAATAAGAAAACTTTGGTAGGGTTTTGATGAACCTTATAAGGAGGAGGAGGGAAAAATGAGATTGGAAGATCAACCGTTTGAAAAGGTTAAAAATCCAAATTGAGCGGTTTTGATCGTGTGGTCAGGAAAAGCACGTACGATTGCCTTTTGGATTTAAAAGCACATTTTGTGGCAATTAATACAAGTATCCCACGTCCGCATTAAATATTTTGTAGGAAATACGTCACAAAAGTAATGTGTATAGTAAGGCAATATTATCAGATAAAATCAGATAAGTAAGCAGTAAACAAGGAAATAGAAAAGCGTATCTGGTTGACTGATATTGTAATCAGTCAATACCACACTTGTAGTTGATGATTCCACTTGTTGATCTTAGTTTTCTGCCTAATCCTTATAATTTCCCAACTGTCCTTTTCAACTGATCCGCTTCTCTTTGCGTCTGATTTTCCTTTTCTGATCCTCGTTGATCAGTTGAAGTTCCCCCTTCAACTGTTATTTCTGATTTCTTATTGACTGATATATCTGATTTGTTGAGGTATCAAGCTCAACTGATCTTCCTCATCTGATCAGTCTCTTATCTAATCATATTTCAGTTGACCTAATCTGATTCTACTCAGACAAAGCCAATTCTTGGGATAAGTGTTACCGCCAAAACTTAGTTCTTGAAGAATTGAATAGTAGTCTCGATTCCATAAGTCGGCACGATTTGACATGTGTAATAGTAGTCTGGATACTTCGTAATGTCAAATCACCATAAATTTATCCAATTATCAGTCGCGTGTTTCCTACACGCTGTCCTTGTGATGCAGATTTCTCTAAAAGGTTTTGAGAAATCAAATTTGCATTTGCCTTGCTTGGCCTCTATAAATTGGACCAATGATTTACACAACATAACCCATTCACCATACTTATCTTCTTTGTAAAATCATGCATTCTGGTGAACCCTTATTTCCTATTGAAACTTCCTAGAAAAACCTTTACCCTTTTTCAATGATTTGACTTCTCAAATCAACCCCAATGTGTCCTTTATTATTTTTTTTCATCGTCATCAAAGATTACACATACAATTGTTGCCAAGCTTCTCTACCACCGAGGCGGCGGATCTGCTATCGCAACTGAGAAGACACTTCTCCTAACCGTATGCACCTTGTGTATCTATCGAGATGACGGAATTAGCATCAACAGACTCAGTCTGATATAAAACATGAGTTTGATATACGGTCTTGATCAGACAACATCTGATCTTCATATATTAACTCAATTTTTGCATGTAACACATGTGCCCATATGATCTTTGTATCACTTTCTTGGCACTTGTGTCCCATTTAACAGCTGGAGAGCCCATTGATTTCAGGTCTAAGGGCTCCTGGCTTAGAAATCCTTTCAACGCCGCTCTCGCTCCTAACTCCGAAGCTCTGAGGGTGGCTTTAGGATTATTTCAAAGCCTTCACACACCTGTTAAGTGGGGGAAAATGGGAGCATCAGATCTTAAAATCTCTCTCTCTCCCCCCTTCTAGGGTTATGCTTAGGGTTTTCGGTTTAGGGTTTAGGGTTTATGTACTGACCTCCGGGTCCTTTTGTACTTGTAACTTGTAATGTAAATCTGACCTTCGGGTCTTTATCAATGAAAATTTCTATTATTCCATTGTTGTGTAAATTTCCTGTTTTCTTATGCGATGTAAGCTTTAATCTTGTGAATCCTTGCTTGTTGAATTATCAGCTTAATCGACTTACAAAGTGTGAAATAACCAAACTGATTTAATCAGATAATCCTTTAATCTGATCAGTTTCTTTAATCTGATAATCTGTAAATCTGATCGCCTTCTCATATCAGTTCCTTGACTGATCTTCTGATCAGTTGAGATACCAAACTCAACTGATTCCTCTTAACCTGGTTAGTCTCTTAACCAGCTGGTTCTGGAGATCAGTCCATCAAGCATTTTAGGTGCTTTTTCTCCAAGATCCAGAAGCCCTAGCTCATTGCATAATTCTCTGAATCTGATCTCAGCTAGTGGCATGGTTAGAATATCGACTTTTACAGATATCGATATGAATCTTTTCCATTATGATATTCTTCTTTTCAACATGATCTCTTATAAAATGGTGTCTGACATCCACATGCTTGCATCTTGTATGTAGAACAGGATTCTGAGTGATTGCAATAACACTATTACTGTCACAGAATATAGGTACATTCTTAGCTACAATGTTATAATCCTCACCGCCGACTAAGTCGAGCGTTTAGGAGCAATTGACTTCTGCAGACCATATATTCTCGCCTTCAAGAGTAGATGTCGCAATCGATGTCTGCTTTTTTGAAAACCACGAGATCGGTTTTACTTCCTAAAACCGACATGTTCCCGAGGTTGACTTCACAATCAATCTTGCAACCTCCATAATCGAAATCGAATACCCACTAAGCTCTAGATTATCATCGATGGGTAAAATAAACCAAGGTTTATCGTCCCCTTCAGATACTTAAGAATCCGCTTAGGCTTTAGGTGGCTTTGCATTGGATTTGCACGAAATCGCACATACACCTCTTGCAAAAAGTGATATCCGGGTCTTTGGCGGGGTCGGTATAGTAAAGATCCAATGAGAGCCCTAGATTCTTTTCGATTGGTTTTTCGACCATCCTCATCTGGATCCATCTTGAATCCAGTTAACATAGGAATTTCGCTTCCTTACGGTTTTGAACTCCAAACTTAGCCAAGAAACTCCAAGTGTACTTTGCACGGTAGATGAATATCCTTCAGTACTTTGTTTAACTTGTAGACCCGTAAAGTAACTCATCCTCGACCCATCATGGACATCTCGAATTTCTCTTGCATCGACTTTTTTGAATCTTTCACATAGACTCTTGTTGGGAGATCCAAGAAGATGATGTCGCCCACGAAATCTGAACCATCGTAATATCTTCTCCATCTTCTATTCTCAATAAGGTTCTATCCAATGTTCCTTTAGTGAACCCAATTGCCTATCAAGAATCGAGAGAGTATCATACCAAGCTCGAGGAGCTTGTTTCGAACCATAAAGAGCTTTTACTTAAGCGGTACACTTGGTTGCCCTTTTCAAAGCACGGAGGTTGTTCGACATAAACTTCCTCTGCTAGTACCCCGTTTAAGAATGCACTCTTTACGTCCATCCGATACCACAAGAACCCTCTCGGGAAGCATATGCGAAAAATGTAAATTATGGCTTTAAAGGCGGCGATCGGTGCAAAGGTCTCATCATAATCAATTCCTTCGACGATTGTGAATACCCCTTAGCAACAAGTCTTGCCTTTTTCCCGGTTATGACATTTTTTCTCATCTCTTTGTTCTTGAATACCCACTTTGTGCCAATTACGTCTTGATGAGTTGGTCCGTCCACCCGGTTCTCAAACTTGATTTCTCTCGAATTTCCAGCTCCTCCTGCATGGCTAGAATCCACTTAAGGTCTTGTAGAACTTCCTCTCTTGTTGTTGGTTCCTTCATAGAGAGATAACAACAATACATGGCACTTTCATCAATCTGATGTCTAGTTTTAACTCTATCAGATGGGTCTCCGATGATCAGATCAGTTGGATGACTGGTTATTCAGTCCTTCATACTTACGATTTATGTCGGTTTGGAGAACATCATCCATTTCTGATAAAGGTTCATTACTAGCGATTGGGAGTGGTGCAGAGTTATGATCCACTTGATAAGAACATGTCTCGGTGATGTTGGACTCATTATGTCTTTGATGTCATTGCTCGCGGGAACTTCAGTGTTCCCCCGAACCGAATGGTTCGATTGATCTTATCTCGGTTGATGCGAACTTCTTCATCATCGAGTTTTTTTCGTACCTTAGGATCGATTGACTGGTGAATCAGCTAGATCTGGAATGTATACTGTTACGAGTTCTGATCCTTTTTCCTTGATTGTTAGCTGATCCATTTTCTGAGCATCAGGTACTGGTTGATCAGGTACTTCTTGTTCTGAGGCAGATTTCTCTTGTTCAAAAGATGTTTCATCAAAGACTACATGGGGTGTTTCTTCCACAATTAGGGTTCGCCTATTGTAAACCCTGAAAGCCTTGCTAGATGAGGACTATCCTAAGAATATACCCTCATCTGACTTGGCCTCAAAAGTCTTCAACCCGACTCTTCCCATTGTTGTGTATGAAACACTTACACCCAAAAAATATGGAAGTAAGAAACACGAGGTTTTACGCCTTTCCCACGCTTCATAGGGTGTTTTGTAGTGAGCCTTAGTCGGAAGACATCCATTACGAGTATGGCATGCAAGATTGATAAACCGCCGAAAACGGCTTGGTATTGCATGTTAAGCTAACATCGTCGCGGCGAACTTCTTTGAGTGTTCTTTTTTCTCCCGCTCTGCTACTCCATTCTCATTGTGGCGTTCTTGCGGTGATGTCTCATCTCAGATACCAAACTTAGAGCAAAAATTAGTAATAAAAGAGTTCGAAATTCAGTACCTTTATCGATCCGATTTTTACTACAATCGACACCCTTTTCATTTTGTAATCTCTTTAGCGGCTTTCGGGTATCTTCGTTTGTCGCCTCATTCTTCTTATGTAAGAATATAACCCGTAAACTTGGAATAGTCATCCACGATTACGTAGTATATTTTCGTCCACGAGACCGACCGGTAATCGGTCCAAATAGATCCATATGAAGCCACTAATACACATTTGGGCTTGGACAATTAGTGAAAAATGATGACGGAGAGCGGTTAAAACCGCTCTCCAAGCATCACCGTCCAAGCTTGGACAATCGATAAAAACATTTGTCAAGAGAAGACTTGGACAAATTTTATAACCGCTGGTAAGTTTTATCTTGGACAAATGTTGATAACCATTGTCTAAGTCAATTTTTTTTAAATTAGTTTATTATTTTACATAGAGCAATGGTTTGAAAACCGCTCTCTAATATATATATTTTTTTTAAATTATTAATTTATATTTTAAAATTCCTATAATAAAACTATAAACCAAAACTTATATATATCGTCCAATACCATAAACCATAAACCAAAAAATCCTATAATAAAACCATAAACCAAAACTTATACCACATATATATACCAAAACATCAAATTGATTAATAAACATACACATCATGAAATAAATAAACATACAATCATAAACATATATACGTCCCAATACACCAAAAACATGAAATATATATCATCACAAATATATAAAAAAATTACATGCTACCAAAATTTCAAACAACGTTCAGGTTAATATCGTATGAATATAAGAATTGATTGTAAAAAGTACCCCCACGGCGTCAATCGTTTTTCCATTTCTCCAGTCTTTTGTTAGAGTAAGAATTGAGCTCACGTTCATAACAAAAATCGCAAACAAATCGAATCAATCAATATAGTATGAATTTTTATTCAATTAATAATAATTTAAATAAATCGATAAATTGACTTACATTGAGAGGAATGTTTGTTAGAGAAGCGCGGATTATGTTTTCAATATCTCGTTATCTCATTGCCTCGGAACCTGTTGATTAACAATTCACTTTATTTAATAAATCAAAAGAAACAACATTTAATATAGCAGAAGAAACAACATTCAATAAAGTCTTACATTTCTTTTTAGCATTTGTTTTTTCTTTTTTCGCTTTTTGGTTGACCTTTCTCGCTCATGACCATAAATGTTAACAAGATCCGGATTGCCATATTCATCATCATCTCTAACTATTCTCTGGTATGGGCGTGGATTTGCAGGATCATCGAAAGATGGTACAGAATGAGTGAAGTTTTGAAAAGGATCATCAATTATGTCAACATCTTCATCGACATGGTCGCTAATCTGAAACTATTGTTAAATTTGTTTGACCAGAACCACAATGGACCATTTCTTATTAACTGGGTCGGGACATAGAAAACTTGTTGAGCTTGGTATCGCCATTATGTAAGGTCATCTCGGTATCCCACATTCTTCAAATCAACGCGTCTTTACCCCGAACTTTCAACTTGGACCCCGTTAGGGATCCTCACCCAACTACACTCGAAGATTGGTTGATGGTGAACAACATAGTCGAGTTCCCAAATGTTGACAATCTGTCCCAAAGTAAGTAGTATTTGATTGATCCACCGCAGATTCTAAAGAATGGACCTCCACTATTTTGCATAGTACTTGTGGCATCATGATCTACGGTATAAAATGTGTATCCGTTGCTAAGATAACACTTGTATGAATACACATGTCTATCAGGCATTCTGGATAACCACTTAACTCTTTCATTCACTGATTCTGCTTCCCGTTATAACATATTTGCTACATAACCATTGAACCACCAACAAACGTGCGATTGTGCTCAACTTCAATCCATGATCTATCTCTGGTGGGATTTCTCTCGACAAAGTGATCGCATGTCTTGGTCAATAAAAGGAAGCACGCGTCTACCGTGTTTGTGAAGCACGCACAAGTGCATCCGCAGTTAGTTCCTCCATGCTAACACTTACAGGTTGACCACCCGGTAATGTCTTCACCATCCATCCTATTGGTGTACCGGGTAACCGAAGTCCAATTGCATCGACATTCGAATAAATTCTCGACCCGAAGACTTTCATTGCTTCTTCTACTAAATAGCATTCTGCAATGCATCCCTCCGGCCTGGACATATTAATCACATATCCTTTGAGCACTTTCATATATCTCTCTACACCATACATCCATCGCATACGAGCAGGACCACACATCCTTGTCTCGTGTACCAAATGAACTGTTAGGTGAACCATTATATCAAAAAATGATGGAGGGAAATACATCTCAAGCTCACAGAGAGTCCCCACAATCTGCCTCTGAAAACCAAGCAATTTTCTAGGATCTATGACCTTACTACTCATTGCCTTGAAGAACCAACATAACTTTGTTATGGTTATGCGCACATTTTCAGGCAAGATAGAACGTATTGCAATGGGCAAGAAAGTCTCCATGATGACATGATAGTCATGCGATTTCAGATTCATCAATCTCACGCCATCATCCGATACAAGTCTCTTGTATGTTGGAGGAATAACCTTATGGTATTTTCACATCCTTTAGCGGTGAAGTAACTCTTTTCTCTCATTCTTGGACAAGGTGTGTGCAGCAGGAGGTAAGAACGGTTGACCCTTTCTCTAGGCATAGGTTTTAATTTTGCTCTTATTCCCATATCAATCATATCCATTCTTGCATTGTAACCATCCTTGGACTTCTTATCAGCTAGGAGAGTGTTGAGCAAGCTGGCACAAACGTTCTTCTCAACGTGCATTAGATCAATGAAGTGTCTAACATACAACTCTTTCCAATAGGGCAATTGAAAGAAAATTGATTCCTTCTTCCAACCGCTAGTGGGGACACTCTTTGCGAAGATCTTTCCATACTGTGTGTCGATATTCTTCATCTCATTCAATACATCCGAATGCATCGGCCATTGTTCTGTACTTATGGGTTGGGTCCAACCACCTCCTATGTCCCATATAAACGGTCTTCCTACAATGTCTCAAGCGAATGTGATGTGTCTTCTTGGTACAACAAGGACATGCATCGGCCCCTTTCACACTATATCCAGATAGATTCCCGTGGCGGAAAGTCATTGATAGTTCCAAACCTTCAACTTGAAATTCTCCTTTCTACAAGCATCATACACATCGACACCCTCATCCCACATGAGCTTCAAGTCCTCTATCAAAGGAGCCAGATATACATCTATGTCGTTACCAGGTTGTTTGGGTCCTGATATCAACATAGACAACATCATGTAAGTGCGCTTCATGCACAACTCGTGTGAAAGATTATAAACTAACAGAATCACTCGCCATGTCTTTGGGTTGGTACTTTGGATACCGAATGGATTCATTCCGTCGATTGAGAGTACAAGACGCAAGTGTCGTGGCTCGGTTGCCAAATTGGATGCCGATATCGAATGTCTTCCATTTGGGGTGAATCGGCCGGTGTCTTAGCATTCCATCTTTGATCCTATCATCATGATGCCATCTTAAATTTCTAGCATCCACAACGCTGCTATACATTCTCCTGAATCTTGGTATTATTGGAAAGTACCACATCACCTTCGCGGGAGATTTATTTTTCTTATATCGCTTTAGTCCACACTTGGGACATTCCTCGAGGTCTGCATACTCCTTTCGAAATAAGATACAATCACCGGACAAGCATGAATTTTCTGATGTGTTAACCCGATGGACTTGAGCATTTGTTTAGCATCATATGCTCTCTTAGGCAAGATTTTCCATCGGGCAATAGACCACTAATCAAGCTTTCCGGCATACTTGTGAAGCACTCATCGGACAACCGGTGAGTTCTTTTAGGTTGAACAATATCAACACGGTGACGGTTTTGTTGCCTTCTTACACCCGGCCACATGGTAATCGGCGAAGAATCCCTTAACTTCTCTCGACATATAAGGGTGATCTCGCAGATCATCGCTATCCCCACTTGATGTATCAACGATCGGTACATCATCGAAAATATCCGCATCCATCAGATCTTCAAACCTAAAGTCGGGTTTCTAGGTTGCTTGAGCTACATCCATCTCCTCTCTCACCATGATATGTCCAAACGGTATATGTTTTATCAATACCGTGAATCATCAAGTGGTCAAACAGACTTTCTCGACCACTAACGGTTTTTCCATTCATACATTTCCAACACGGACATGGAATGTACCGAGGGCTCGATGCGGGTCTAATTGCATGATTACAAAATTCTTTCACCCCATTACTATACTCATCGATAATCGATGCCGCCGAACCCACTTTCGATCCATATAGAACTAGAGATGCCTATAGAAAAGACAATATGAAGTGTTTCTCAAGATAATGCATGTATCCTAATGTATTAAACCTAAAAGTATTACATTCCTAATGTATAAAACTTGCATATAGAATGTGGTAGTACCTAAGGTTTGTATATTGCATATGTATCTAAGGATTTGTTGCATCTCAAAACAATGTATATAACCTAATGTACCATCATTAATCATCTAAAGCAACACACTACTATCCATTCACCAAATCATCAAATTAATATAACAAAAATATATCCTAATGTATTAATCCTAATTTATGCTTAAATCCTCACACAAGCATATTATCAAACACCTTGAGTGCATCAATTGTTCATTTACAATTAATTGTTCATTTATCAAGCATATTATTTCGAATTAATTACAAGTACACTGTGAAAGTTATGCTATACGTCATCAGAAAAGTTATGCTATCAAACACCAAGTTATATATATGATATACGTTAATATATACTATGCTAGTAGTTTGTATCAAACACCAACCTCAACCTCAACTTCTACGTTAATACTATCAAACACCAAGTTATGAAATAAATTAGGGCTCTTACCGATGACGGGAGAGAATGAGAAAAACGATGGCGGAAAGGCAGCGGCTAGGGCTTCCTGTTCGATTTGGGGAAGAAGAGGAGGAAAAGCTAGGGCATGGTTCGCGATTTGGGGAATGGGAAGGAGGTAATGGGAAGACGACGGCGGCGACGGAATGGGAGGACGAAAGCGGCGGAGTTCGATTAGGGTAGAGGAAGGAGACGCTTAGCTTGATTTAATTTGGGGAAAAATTGAAGTACTCGTTCGCGATTTGGCTTAATAAAATTTGCGAAACACTTGGACGGTTTTGGAACCGTGGATTGTCCAAACTATTACAACAGACAATGGTTCCAAAATTTGTCTAACCTAAAATTGCACAAAAGTTATTGTCAAATCATTTGGCTAATAAACTTGACAAATGTTGAAAACCGCTGTCTATTCTTTTTTTTTTTTATTAGAACCGCTCTCCAAGCTCCGCTCTCCAAGCTATAAATTTGGAGAGTTTATTTTAAAAAATTTAATTTGTCAAAGTCTTGGTGTGCAAGCTCAAATGTGTAGTAGTGAGCAACAGAATACTCTTTTTGGATCTTGGGTCAGGATTCCCTTGAATGAAGCTTTGACTGTTTTCCTTCCTCGACATCTTTGCAAGACACATGTCCGATCCTTAGAAAAAAATACTTCATTCGAAGTCCTTCCACTAAAGACATCCTTGCTATCTTATTAAGAGTTTTAAAGTTCAGATGACTCATTCTTTTGTGCCAGAGCCAACTGCTACTTTTGTAACTCTTAATAATCAGGCATGCATTTCTTGGGCAACTGTTCCAATCTGCTGTGTAGATCGTCCCTTTCCTTGAACCAGTTAGCAAGATCTGTTGAGTTGCTCGATTTTTGATAGTGCATTGATCGATCGAGAACTCAACATTGAATCCGTTATCCTGAAATTGTGAAACCGATATCAGGTTATGCTTTAGACCTTCAACATACGAGACTCCAGTG
This sequence comes from Stenogyne calaminthoides, assembly GCA_037126765.1. Taxonomy (NCBI): domain Eukaryota; kingdom Viridiplantae; phylum Streptophyta; class Magnoliopsida; order Lamiales; family Lamiaceae; genus Stenogyne; species Stenogyne calaminthoides. The sequence continues at coordinate 15,693,089 of JBBCBC010000004.1, forward strand.
ACCTGTACATCATCATTCTCTAAGGTTCTGAATCCTTTGGTAAAACCAAAGTTATCATCACCGAAGAGTACACGCGAGCCTTTTTGTTCTATGTAAGAGCTGAGGAGATGTTTGCTTCCAGTCAGCATCCACTATCGATGTACCAGATAGTTGCTTGCACACCTCCTTTGTTGGCCAGACCCACGCGAACCTGCAGACCAAATCGGGCTTTAGGTACCCCTTTTGGATTGGGTCCCGAGGGTTAGGATTGGTTTTGGGGATCCATACAAGCGAGGAACTTCTATTGAGATCGGTTAGATCGAAGGCCCGATTTGTCTCCCCATACCTATCAACATAATCATCGTCTCTTTATATGCTTTTCGACGATTAGTATGATTATTAGTGTGAACCTTGGGTGACTTAGAAGTTGAGATTTGTCTTCTTTTCATCCAAAGTGGCTCGGTCTTGCAAAGACCCTTCTAGTTTTCGATTATAGGGGTAGGTACGATGCTACCATCAAAAGATTCATATCTTTTTTTAGCATAGGTGGTTTTTTGCGGTTTACCTATAAGCGTGCTTATTCGGCGGTGACCTTGATTGGGTCTCGAGATTAGACTTCTCTTTTTACGAGTTGTCTTTTTCGATACCTAATCTGTTGATCGAGTTGAGGTCTCTTGAAGAACCGGGTTCTTCTGTTGATTCCTACCGATGCTTTACCGATTAGGGTCCATTTTGTTCCTTTTCGATTAGGCACCCGCCTTACTTGCTCAAATGTGTCTTTTTTTCCTTACGGATACAAGTTTAGCTTTTAGTGTATCTTTGTTTAAACTTCGTTTGATTACACCTTTTTGAAGTGAATCAAACGGGGCTTTTGAGGATGTGGAAGGGTTCTCATACCCAAGTCCCTTCTTGTTAGTCGTTGTTCAAAATAGGTGTTCATATCTTGAATTTTATTTTAGCAGTTTTTAGATGATTTTGTGAAACCTTCTATTTTCTTGCACAAACTATTCTCGAAAGATTTTAGACTCTCATGTAGTCGGAATAGCTCATCAAATTTAGCTTGAAGGATTTTGAAGTCATCGAACTTTTTTTTTGTTGATTGCTAGTTGATCTTTGATCCGCTTCTCGATCGAGAGATTTAACTTTCGAAATGTTAAGTTCCTCGATTACCTTACGAAAGGTTTAAAGCAACGATTCGATTTCGATAGAGCTTTTATTGAGATCGTTCTCTTTAACAAAGTGATTATTTACGATCTTTAGCTTGTCATTCTCGAGCTTCCACTATAGCATAAGTGTCTATTGCATTGGAGAGATCATCAAGCAATTGCTCGAGTAGAGCTTTTGCGTCAATCTCTCCAAAGGTGTGCTAATAATAGCGGTGTGAAAGGGAACATGAATCCACTTGGCTTTGTGGCGAAAAGGTTTGGAGGTTACCTCCAGATTGGTCCTCGCTTGGCCATCGAGCAGATCTCGCCGCCATCGAAGAGAATATCGAATCTTCATTCTCATAGAAGTCAAACAAAAGAAAGTCATTTGCTTTGCTTATCGGGACGAAATCTTCTCTGAGATGAGTACCCTTTTTCAATTAATCCTCGGAGGGCGGATAGGAATCATCAATTCCATATGTGCGGCGACCATAACTTTTCTGTCCCTATAACGTTGCTCTCTTACATTCCGCTTTTCTTCCCTTTCTTTTGGCGTCAGTCACAGGCAATCTGCTTATTTGTAGTGACCTGGTTTCTCCACGGTTGAAACCTTAAAATCCTTGATCCACGGAACCTTTTCTTCCGGTGGAGTCACTCCGTCTGTAGGATCTATCGGTGACTTCCTTTACGATAATGTCTGAACTCATACATGTCGGATCTGTTATCTCTTCTCTCATCGGTCGGTTATCTCTTTTCTTTTCATCTTTGTGATCTCTTGATCATCGGATCCGGTTCTTTTTGGAGGAGATCCATTAGCTAATCTCCTATCTCTTCCTCGGCTATGTTGATAATCTTTATAGAATCTTGATACTTACCAAGTTGAATATTTGATTTTTCAAGTTTCTGGTAAGCGAGCGATCTGATACTTTGACTTATTATGTTTCCAACAGTTCGATGGCCTTCGATCTGCTTTGCTAGTTGCTTTAAATGCAATTGATTTGGGCGTTGAGGCTTCAAAGTAGGCATCTCGCCTTCATCTGCTTGTCCTCTTTTCGATTAAGTCGAACTTCGTGAGCTTTAAGGCTTAAGAACAAGCTACTCGGCTTCATCTTTGAAATGTCTTGGCAATCCTTGATTCTGGTGACTTTCATGTCCCATTCTTGGTGAGAGATCTTAAGATCTTGTAGTTGATATCTTTGTCCCGACATCTCTCTACCAAGTTCTCGTAGCTTATTCTTGACATAGTAATCCTTCCATCGAGCTCGTTGATTGATGGTCTCGTTGAAAGCGGCATCTTGATTTTTCGAACTTCACTAGTTCGGCTTGTAGTCATTTGTCTTTGATCGATCATTTCCTTCGCATATCTCATTAGAGTATCCCACATTGCTTTTCGCGGTTTGAGATATTTTATCTTCTCCTTGGTGACTTTATCCATCGTCTTCATGATTATATGCTGGCGATTGTATCTAGAGTATACAACTTTCTTTCCTCTCGTGATCCATCAAGGCCGGGCTTTTTCAAGACAAGACTTCCCGTGGCAAAATCTGGATCTCCTCCAACCTAGCGGGTTGTCGTGATATATGATGATGGGTCCTCTTTCAATGACTTCCATCATTACGCCACTTATCGAACCTAGATGGTTGCACATATAAATGGCCCAATCTGCATACTCATCAATTGAGAACTTCGAAGAAATCATGATACATACCGAGGTATTATCCATGCCGAGTGATTTGGAAAAAAGCGAATGAGTTTTAAAAAACGGTTTTTCAAGATCTTCTCAAATGACCACAAAGATTCTTCCTCAAGAATCGATGATACTCAAAGACAAAAGGTCCCGCAGAACCTCAACTCGATACCACTTGTAGGTCCCGAAACGGGTTTTTTGTGAGGGCGTAAGTCTAGAGGGGAGAGGGTGAATAGACTTCCAAAAACTTTTTCTGCAGATCGGTGTGATGGCGATTAACTTTGATCGAGTGCAAGTGAATCGATTTGATCGATATCTAACTTACTAATCGCTGAAGGCGATCGATTCGGTATCTATCGGTTTAACTGATTGTCTGGAAAGCTAAGTTTTACCCGTGTGAAAAACCGGTTTTAATAAATCGATTCCAAAGTCGGTCTTTTTCAACCAATTGACTAAAGTGCCAAACTTGATCGGATCGTAAAGCTTGGTGCTAGGCGATCTTAACTTAGAATATGTATCATGCGGCTTTAATAGTTGTGTGCGATTGTGAAAAGCAGTTAATCAAAGCAGGTAAAAGCACACAAGATTTATAGTGGTTCGGACAAACCAGTCCTACGTCCACTCTTCCCTATCACAAGGGGCACCAACTAAACCAACTGGACTTAGATTTTTGTGTTAGTCCAACACAGTACACCAATAGATATTTAAAGAGTTCTCACTCAACCGATCCCAGAAATCAGAACTAGAAACCCTAGTCTGAAATCTTGCTAAACAACTTAACCTAACTTTGGGTTTGGGTAAGATTGTTTTGGTTCCAACTTTGAAATCTTTTCTAGTTTTTAAGTAGCCTATCAGCTAGATGAAAAGATTTATGTGCTAAGAACTTATGGGATGAACACTTAGAAAGATAATCTTCAAGTTAAATGTTCTTCGTATGCGGAAATCGATTATAGCTTGAGCTTCTTGATAGTTTCCGTGTCTTCACTCAAGTGTAATCCCATATTTATAGACCTCGAAATCAAAAAGAGCCGTTGGAGAAGCAATTTGAATTTCGGGCTATATTTGGTAGACTTGCGGATTGATGTGGCGTGCTTGAGAACGGCATGGCGAAAAGCGTGAATAGTGTCTTTTATAGCCGTTAGAGAAAGCAGCACCAAATCCCGTAATTGCCGGCTCCGATCATATTTGTCTTGTCCTTATTGGTTAACAGAAGCACTTTTCAGTGTTGTTCTACCAACTAAGGTTGACATTCTTCTTGTTCAGATCATCGACGTATGATTTGGTGAAACATCGATTTTCACTGGTGGTGACTTTGATCGATCAAAAAGGAACTCGATCTACGATAAGTCTTCGGTGCCGTTGTCTTAGCTTCAACTAGCGGACTTACCGATGTAGGTCTTCCGATGCGATCTTCCGAAGTCATCTGATCTTCAAGTAATTTGAGCTTCATGACTTCAGCTGAGATATCTGACTTTATCAGATCGATCTGATCTTCTGCCCTTCTCTTGCCTTCTGGCCTGTCGGATATCAGCTGTTCTTCAGATCTTCAGAACGGACCTATACATATTGAGGTTCCCCCTCAATATGTGACCTATCTTCTAACATCAGTTGTTCTATACAATAATTATCAACTGGTATTCTATAAACGGTAATAAAAACATCAGTCAGCTAACGATCCTATTACATGTGTTTTAGAACTTTCATCAAAACTCTAAATTTCCCAACAAGTAGTTTTTATATAGTATACAAATTTAATTATATGTTACTGTACTATCTTTGAAAATTTATAAAATCATTACTTTGATTCTAGAACCTGACTTCGACCATTAAAGATAAAAACATGGGCATGATACTTAAACTTGAACCAGGCACGACAAAAATATACTTTAAAAACAATCATGGCTATTCTTTAAAAATTTTAGGTTTAAAGGAAATAGCAATATAAGCGTTTTACATGGAGTTTAGTTATTGACACGGAAAACTGAAACATTTTAGCCAAAAGCAACAGACTTAATGCACTGATCCCTTTTCGAAAACTAAAAGTATCAATACGTATATCTTGAAATAATTGTTAGAAGCAAAATAATTTGCATGCTCTATGCATTAAATCCCAGACTCTGAAACAATGATTCATTACGAATAAAAAAAAAATCTACGTGAATAAAATACAACAGATTGACAAAATTAATAAAAGAAAGAAGAGGTACAGATTCAGTATGGAACAGATGAAAGATTTTCAGTGATTGATGATGACAAGAGAGACAGGGTGTTACTCCAAAAAATTTTATCACTAAACTGCTACGAGAGAAAGTTTTTTCTTTTCTAGAGATTTGGATGAAGAGATAATTTTTTTTTTTTTTTTTTTTGATTGAAAAATCTGGAAACGACCGTGAATTAAAAAGGTGGAAGAGTGGAATCAGTTGAGATAATCGTGGAATTCTGAATTGGTTTCTCACGTTGTTTTACGTGAGTTTTAAATTTTAAAAGTTTGAAGATAGTGGTCAAAACAAATATAGAGATTTTCAAGGAAAGACTTGAGAGACTAAGACTTATCCACATCAATATATATCTTATAGTTTATAATCATATAAAATAAAATACTTTAAGGATAATAACTTATAAATCAAATATAAGGATCTAGTCAACTATTAATTAACTCATCTGTTGTTTTTTTTTTTGCGTGCATGCATATAACATCTTATAAATACATTAAACATATAAATTTAATTATTAATTAACTCTTTTATTAACAACATTAATTCAAACATTTTATAACTTATATCTTTCTTTTTAATAACTTATGGTGATTGAAAATCTTGGGTGTTACATTGTATGCTTCTACCAATCGTAGGACCTGCATTTTACGATCATCTTTTTGTAAAAATTATAAAGATTAACAAATATATGGCATAACATGTAGCGCCCCGAAAACTAGTGCCACTTACTTAAAGTGAGTAAAGCGGAAGACCACATTTATGAAAACACGAGCCATTTTTTTTAAAGTGTATATATTGTTGTATTAAAGTGTCTAATTTTGTATGTGTCTAGCTCGTGTCTTACCCACATTTCTAAGCTAACACTTACTTAAATAAGACAAATCCAAAATTAGGTTAACGTGAACATAAATATGTTATAACTAACTTAATATAATAAGAGTTCACTTAAGGCAGACATGCAATTTTAATATTAAAAAGGTCGGCACATTATCCTAGCACTTTGAAAAAGTTTTTTGATTACTTGACCTAACAATGTTTGCGCAATTATGAAATCAAACATTTAAAACAACATTTTAACATTTCAAAAGACCAACTAGTAGTTTGTAAAAGATACAACTACTTACCATAGAAAATCATACATAATTCAAAATCATAATTTAAGTCACACTAACACTTAATCTACTTCTTACATATGTTAAAAAAAAAAACTGAGTCGGTTTAACGGAGTCTCCCCAAACAGTCACACGTCCATCTCGTCTTCAACAGGACCTGAAAAAGTTAAAATAGCATCATGAGTTTTCCCCCGGAGAGTAGCCCAGAGGGATAACATTTAATATACTACTGCATTAAAGAAAGTCATTTGATGCGAACAAATGAGTACATGCCAATCAGTTTATCAGATCAGATTAGTACAGCATCAGGTCAGCATATCAGTTTATCTGCATCAGATTAGTACATCAGGTTAGTATATTAGGTTAGCATATCAGTTTAGCACATCTGATCTCAATCACGTCTGATCTCGATCATCTTCTTTGAACAAGAAAAAATCCTCTTCATATCTCGATCTCGATCACGTCGATCTCGTCGGTCTCATCACTCCTCTTACGATCTGCAACCTTCTTTTTACGATCTTACGGTCGGTTTCTTTACGATCGGCTTATGCGCTCTTCGATCACCATATCGGCTAAATGCATTCTTCGATCATCTAATCAGGTATGTTCTGGTTATCTGATCAGGTCATCTGGTCATCTGATCTTCTGATCAGCTGGCTTAGCTTTTCTTCTCTTCTGATTTTGCTCAGCTCATCAATTAACTTCGGAACTCATCTTACCCATCTGATCTCGTCGGTCTCATCTATGACCTCATTTGATAATCGATCTCGATCATCTTCGTCTGATTTCGTGAGTTCCCCCTCAATCTGTTCTCTCGTTCCCCCTCAACTTGTTATCTGTAAATCAGCTTCAAAAATACACGTTGATAATGTTTTGGCATAATTCATCAAAACTAAAATATCCCAACAAGTTGTGCTGCATTTTATGTTAACAACCAAGCAGAAAAGGAACGAGGAGTTCCTAGACTTGTTATCAATTACAAACCTCTTAATGAAGTTTTGGAATGGATCAGGTATCCAATTCCTAACAAAAGAGATCTTATCAATCGCCTTCACAAGGCTAGAATCTTCTCTAAATTTGACCTCAAATCTGGCTTTTGGCAGATACAAATCAAAGAAGAAGATAAATACAAAACTACATTCACAGTACCATTCGGACATTATGAATGGAACGTTATGCCTTTTGGGCTTAAGAATGCACCTTCTGAATTTCAAAATATCATGAATGACATATTCAATGCCTATTCTGATTTCTCTATTGTTTACATTGATGATGTTTTGATATTTTCTCAAAACATTGATCAACACTTCAAACATCTTAACACTTTTATTCAAATTGTTAAGAAAAATGGGTTAGCTATCTCGACTCCCAAAATTAAATTGTTTCAGACTAAGATTAGATTCTTAGGTCATGACATTGTCAAAGGGACTATTAAACCTATCACTAGGGCTATTGAGTTCGCTGACAAATTTCCTGACATTATCAAAGATAAAACCAAGCTTCAAAGATTTTTGGGATGTTTAAATTACATTGCAGATTTCTTTCCTAAGCTAAGAGTCATTTGTAAACTCTTGTTTCAAAGACTCAAGAAAGATCCACTCCCATAGACTGACAAACATACTGCTGTTGTCAGAAATATCAAAACACATGTTAAGTCATTACCATGCCTTGGTATCCCTAAACCTAATGCTTTTATGATTATTGAAACCGATGCATCCGATATCGGTTACGGGGGATATTTAAACAGGTAAATTCAACTATATCTGCTACATCTCCTAAAGAACAATTAGTAAGATTTCATTCTGGTGTTTGGCTCGGACCACAAAAGAATTATTCTACTATTAAAAAAGAGATACTTTCCATAGTGATATGTATTTCTAAATTCCAAGATGATATTTTTTAATAAGAAGTTCCTCCTTAGAATTGATTGCAAATCTGCTAAAGAGATACTTCAAAAGGATGTTAAAAATATTTTTTCAAAACAAATCCTTGCTAGATGGCAAGCTATTTTATCTAGCTTTGATTTTGATATTGAATATATCAAAGGTGAGAATAATTGCTTACCCGATTTTTTAACTAAGGAATTCTTACAAAAAACTGCAGGTCATGTATCGTCCTAGTCGACCTAGGATGCAGACACCAGATTACTACTCAAGTGAGGCTCCTTCCTCAAACCAATTCCAGGTATTGGGACAGTTCCCATCATCTTCATATTCAAAGGTTGCTCAGTTCCCAGCTCCTCCTGCTCCAATAAAAGAAGAAGTGCCATCTAAGGTAAAGAAAGGTGAATACTTCGTTAAACCTGATATTCATATTATTACTCCTACTAAATTTTCTGAGAAACAAAACTTGGAAACACTCAAGAATACTATGAATACTCATTTCCCTACTGGTATTCATTGGAATTATGAAGATGTTAAAAAGACTCAGAAATTCTATGAGTTTATTCTTGTAGACTCCAAATCTGTTGATATCATCCATTTAATGGATCCTAAGGATCCAAATCGCATTGCCTATTCAAAATGCATCATCAAGAAAGTTGTTAGCGCCTCTGAATGACCTACAATGACTTATGAAAAACTCTTCTCAAAATCTTTTTCACCCAAAGGATATACCTATTCAGATTACAAATTGCCTTGGTTTAGAGCCTTCTTGTTCAGGTCTTTTGACCATTCATGGTTCTTCTCTTTCGAAGACAAATTCACAAAATTACCATTCTCTATATGGTTCCTTGATTGGTGGACTGACTTCGGTCCACTAAATATCATTCTTCCTACCGAAGTTCAACAAGCCTTGTTGTTCTTTACTCAAAAGGCTCCCGGTGATCCATGTCGCAAAGAGATTAATTTCTTTGCTGAATTTCGTGTTCCTTGGATCCTATGTTGGAACTATTCATTCCAACAAATCAGGAACAAACCCTATCCAATCTCTATCATTAGAGAATTCAAAGTCAAGTGGTGGTCAAGTTTTTCTATCAAATACTGCACCCCTGGTGTTGTCCAGAAATTCCTTGCTCTGGAGAAAAGCCCACATGGGCTAAAGATAACAAAAACAAGATGAAGCTTGCTAAAGCTTCCACCAAGAAGAAACCCATTGAAGAATCCTCCAAAGGATCTACCAAAGCTGAAGGACTCTCTGATTATGAGATCAAAGTGTTCGAGTTATTAGAGAATGAGAAAGATCCTGAAACTATCAGTTCTTATCTCAAATACCTTCAACATAAAAAGAAGACCTCCTCGAGTCAAGATCAAGAACAATCTTCTTGTGAATCGAGTACTGAAGAGTATGGTTATGACCCTTATGGGGGACCATGTGGGCAAGACCCTTTTGACTTCTGACTACCTTTGGTCAAAAGCCAATTTACTCAATTACCTTCTAAAAAGATTTTAAAAAGAAATGCTGAAGAAAAAAGAAAATTGGCACTACAAAAAGATAAGCCAAAGAAAAATAATCAACAATTAATAGCCGAAGAAAAAAGAATATTGACACTACAAAAAGAGAAGCCAAAGAAAAATAAATATCGACAAGCCAAAGAAAAAAGGATATTGGCATTAAAAAGAAAGCCAAATTAAAAAATGAATTGGCAATAAAAAGAAAAAGAAATAAAAAGACTTTTTCAAAACTTATCTCTTATTTAAGAGATTTCAAAATTACTGATCCAGAAGCTTCTCGGTGAAGTGAGTGATCATTTCTTTATTCAAAAGATGCCTGACAAAGCATCAGGACACTAGCTGTCATCTTCTACTCAAGAGATGCCCGACAAAGCATCATGACACCAGCAGTCATCCACTATCCAGAAGATACCCGACAAAGTATCGTGACACCAGTTGTCATCCACTATCCAAAGATGATTGACAAAGACAGCTCATCTACCCAAATGAAATGCAAATTCAAATGAAGATTCAAATTCCGACTTTATTTCATCTATAAAAGGAAGATTGAAGACAGAAGGAAGGCATCGGTTTTTTGAGCTTAGAACTCTCTTTGGAAACCTTTCCTCTTAGCAAATCATCCTGTATTTTAATTTACATTTTAATTACGTTTATCTTGTAATTATAAGAAGTGAATCTACAAGATCCACAGTGTGTAAGTCTGTATCAAGTAAGCAAGTTTATTGCTTTCTTTATCTTATTAACTATCATATTGTTGTTTATACTATTGTTCATTTTCCGCTTTTCTTTTACTCTGTTTATCCTATTAATACTTGTTGTTCTCATAAATATCAAGATGTTTATGACCCTGGTTTCTAATGGGAGCTTCAGAAAATGATTTTCTAGACCTTATTTCATGGATATTAATTTTTGGATTTTGTATCCTAAATGAGTTGAATCTTAAAAGAACTCTGCCATCAGGTTCTTCTATTATTTCAGTGGGTTCATATTTTATCAGATTTCTTGGAATCTGTGGAGCATGAATTATGAATTCGTTAGGAATAGTTATTTCATTCCATTTAAGTCTTTTAGGTATGAAGTAACTCGAACTGTCTGCTTCAATTTGAAGTAAAACAGTTTCATCTTTAGAGGTAAGAGACAGAATGAACTTTGGGTTCATCTGAGATGTCATAACTCTAAAATAGAGTCTGTAAATAACCGCAAAGTTCCCCCTGTAGGTGAATGTCAAGAATCATGCTATCATTAATCAAAGGATCTTTAAGATCAACAGAGAAATTAGGAGCCCAATTGAAATATATAGGTCCATTACAGACATTAGTTTGAATCATAGCAAGAATAAAAGTCTTGTTCATATAGGTGTTGATGCACCAATTTATCTTGCTCTTAGAGATAATCGTCTCAAAAGAATAAATTATAATCATAGCAAGAATAAAAGGAAGTAGAGAAGATATCGTAGCCGCCACAATAAATTCATCATACATTTGGTAAAATTGTCAAGTTCTGAGGCTGACCAAGAATATGAGATTACAAAATAATAAAGAAACGATTATACCTTTTGAAGTAAAAGAATTTGCAGACTGGGTGGCAAAAATAGGTGATGGATTACTTGGAGGAAATAACGATGGTTATGCAGAAATCAAAATTCCATCAGATTTGTTGCTCAAAAGTAATGGAAATCTCATTGACACCATTGTTGATAACACTTATCCATCTATTGAAACTCTAAGTTCATATACTTTAATGTTGAAAGAAAGGGCTATATTAGCTTCCACACTCAATATTGTTAAATCAATCAATGAATATGTGGTGTCATTGCATAATGGAGAGTCAAAACAATATTTAAGTTCTGATGGTGCTTGCACATCCGATGATAGTGGAAACATGCTAGGCTCAATACATACACCAGAATTCTTGAATACCATTAAGTGTTCAGGGGTACCGAATCACGTATTAGAATTAAAGGTTGGAACACATGTAATGTTGTTAAGAAACATTGACCACTCTATGGGTTTATGCAATGGAACTCGATTAGTAGTAACAAAGTTAGGTACCCGTGTTTTAGAAGCAAAAATTCTCGGCGGGAATAATGCTAATCAAAAGGTATTAATACCAAGGATCACGTTAACTCCTTCAGATCCAAGGTTATCACTTAAATTCCAAAGAAGACAATATCTGATAATTGTATCCTACGCTATGATAATAAATAGACAATCATTATCACATGTGGTATTATTTTTGAAGAGGTTTGTATTCAGTCATGGACAATTGATGTTGATATATCTAGAGTTACGAGTCGTCAAGGTCTAAAAATATTGTTATGCGATTCACAAGATGAAAATCATCATACAACAATAAATGTAGTGTATAAAGAAGTATTTCAAAATTTGTAATAATTTAAATTTTGTGGGAAATCATGACCTATTTTATTACAATTCTATTTGGTAAAATTTTTACATCTTTTACATTACATTCAATCAACATCAAATGTTACATTACAGTTACATTAAATAAAAGTTATTATACGTTTTGTCTTATAATTTTTGGTACAAAAAGAAAATATTATCCTATACATTTAATTTTTATTTATATATATATATATATATATATATATATATAATTTTTTGAGGTAGTCATTCCATATATTTCAAAATTATAAATATGGTCATATAAATATTACATTTACTTCCAACTTATACACTAAATATATTCACATTTTAATAGAAGTTTCAAAATAAATATTTTACCACATTATAACAAAATTAAATATCACCGTGCAACGTATGGGTATTATACTAGTTTAATTAAGAGTAAAAAGTTATGCATACAAACACCAACTCATCGAGAGTTCGATAATTTGATCAATCAAATTTAAATATTGCACAGATTTATTGTAGGTGCTCAAAGTAAAATCAGCCTACTCTATTTTGATGAATGACTTGAATCGGGTTAATCCTTCAATCGATAGATTGTTCAAAATTAAGAGTAAGATGGTCCTGCTCAAAGTTTCTGCTTTCGCTTGGAGGCTTGCCCAACATAGGATTCCCACCTTGTTGAACCGTCATGAGAAGAACACAATCAATCCTAATTTCTCTCTGGTATGTATCCTTTGTGGTGATAAAATGAAGACTCGAAACACCTTTTCTTTGAATGTCCGACAGTAGTGGCGATTTGGAAGGACGGTTTACCAATAGTTCGGTCTCTCTAGATTGGCATCAGGGCTTGTTGTTTGATCAGTAAGTCAATTATTGCGAGTTAGCTAACGCATAATGAAGAAACATTTAGGCTCTTATCTGGCATTGTACGGTTTGGTATATCATGTTTAAAGGTGCTAAGTTGGATAGAGAAGAGTACGTTTCTTGAATCTATTTATGTTCTTCTTTTTGGGTCAAAGCAAAATATGGTATTAGAAAAGGTTATTCAATTAACGAGTGGTTAAGGGAACCGACTCTTTGTCTGAGATAAGTTGTTTGTAATAGGTCGGTCTCTGATCTTTTACTCTCAGTATGTAACTTTGTTCTGTATTTGTTGGGGCACTACTTGTGCTCTCTGAGCTAATTAATACTCCCTTCGTCTCTTATCATTTTGCACAACTTAAAATGGAAAAGAATCTCACAATTGTCACCCTCCATCCCCTTTGAAAAGTCAACAAAACACTAAAAAAATATTTTTTCTTAATTTGTGTGCCCACATGGGGTTGCAAAATGGTGAGGGACGGAGGGGGTATTATTTTGCTTGTTTTCAAAATTATAGGTATCGAAAGTCTTAATAAATAGAAGAAATTAAGTGTAATTTATTTATTTTATTTTTTATCGTAAAAAAAATTCATTCACTTAGAGTACAAGAGGTACTTCAACCTTTACAAATACGTAAAATACCTCTTAAAATTTACACAATCCTCTCAGAGAAGCACCTTTCAAAGACTACAACAAGCCCTTTGATCTAACAAGCAATCCAAAATGGAAGAATTATTCACAATCATCTTCCTAACAACACACCAAGACCATAATCAAGCTTTTACCTCGTCCTGATACCTTTCTCAAATCCGGGACATAACCATTAAAAATGAGTTCATTTCTAACCTTCCAAATATGTCATACTATTTAGACTTCTTTCCATTTCCAAAAATGTCATAATGTTGAAGAAAGTGTATAATCAGGTTTCTATGAATATGAAATGACCATTGAAATGTTCACCCATTTTATAGCAATTAGTCCATAACTCCTTAACAAACTTACAGTGGAAAAAAAGATGAGAAACTGACTCTTGTTCCTCTCCACAAACTGTACTCAAGATACATCTTTTAAATAAGCTATCTCTAGTCATCATCCTTTGTTTGAGCACCTTCCACACAATTGCTTGACATCTTCTTAAAGCAAGATTCTTCCAAAGCTTCTTGAATGCTTTCTTTTCCTGCAATCTATCCTCACTTACAAACGCCGACTCCAAGTACTTATCGTATGCATTTCGGAAGCAATAGACACCATTATTAGCATATACCCATCGTCATTCGTCTTCCACGTCTACAAGTGTAAATTAAAATTTCTCTCACACACAAAAATTTATGTTGAATTGGAGCACATAATTTAAACAAATATTTTACATACTCCATATTAATAATTCATATTTGAACATATAAATGTCATATTAGTAATTTAAATTGACAAAATCCTTCAACAAGAACACATAATTCAAAACAATCAAGTACAAAGAAGACTATTCCATAAATCTAGATCTTCAACCAATTGATAAGATGGAAGACATAATTAAAATTAAATATGTAGAATAAAACGATGTCACCTTAAAAGGTCATCAAGAATCCAAGAACAGGAAATTAAAATATAACTATCTAGATCTAATCTAATTAAAGATGCACAAATGTAAAGACTTAGAAAAAAGAAGTATTCTAAGGTATCGAGGGTATTGGAGACTAAGAGGTATAAATAGGTAATGTAGGAAACCTTCATGGGTCGGACCCTTAATCTCCTCCAAAGATGTGATTTTTTTTAATAAAACCGATCTTCCACTTTACTCGAGTGACCTCACATGCCCGGTCGAGTGGGACCCTTTAGGCCTTTACTATGTTTGCTTCATTTTTCGTCTTGTTCGAGTGTAGGTTCATACTTTCAGCAGTGGCTCTCAAACGGGACCGTTTTGGATGTGTTCCATAAACTTTTGAATTATGTTCGCTCGTGCTTAGTTCGCACGTCTTAGTTTGATTCATCTCTTCTTTCTCACTTAGTACTGCACACTTCATTAAACTTATACAATCTCCAGATTAAGTGCAAAATAACAAGTACAAAAATCGTAATAATATATGCATGGATTTAACATATTCATTAACCTTATTTCAAATCAATAACGACTTTCATCACACTTTAAAACTTTGAAGAATTGTTTAAACACTTATATCCTCTAGTAATCTCCACTAATAAATAATAATAGGTCAAGTAACACTCAAAATAATGGATATTAGTGCTTATTATAATGTCGGCAGTCAAAGAATTAAGACTTTAATTTGGCCAATGACTCAGTGAAAAGCAAAGGTGGTCCAAGATCATTTTTGACAGCACCACTCTTTACATTATGTGAAAGTGTCTCAAGGACTAATTGAATTTTTACCATTTTCCCATTAGGGTTAGGTGCAAAAGATAATGCTGACATAAACCAAGGGTAATAGTTGTAGATATATATTTTTTTTTTTAAATAAATGTCAAAGCTCACAGTTCGTGTCATATCTCTAAATATGATTATGATCTAGGTGTTAGCGCAGGTAATAGGAATTGAATCTATGAGTATCAGATGGCATACTAATCCTAAATTTTATAACCAATATATGAAAACAAATAAATAGACCTTAAATAGTCTCATAACTTTTCACATTTTTTAAAATAGTTCAAAAGAAGTTTGATGTACGAAATTGATCCCATTTTTTTGTAAATTGTACCATTTTCGTCCTAAATTCGCCGGAATTGATGAAATGACATCGTTTTTGGTCATGCATTTTGTTAGAATAATATTATAGATGGACATTTATTAGAAAAGCCTACTCACTTGTATACTATGTTTTAAAAACCCGGTCCGACCGGCCGGTCGAACCGGTCGGACCGGTGAACCGCCCTGAACCGGTCCAATAGAGGTATAAAAACCGCTATTGGACCGTTACCCCGAAAACCGGAAAAACCGGTTGAAAACCGGTCAAAACCGGAAACCGGTCAACCGTTAAACCGGCGGTTTTGACCGGTTTTCATTAAAATAATTTTTTATTTTTTTTTACCGTGGGATGGGGATCCAGATGGAGAGTTGGAGCCCGTGGGCGGCCGGTGGTGGGCGAGGGTGGTGGGAGTCGGAGTGGGCGTGGATGGCGTGGGAGCGGTGGGGACCGTGGCGGCGGAGAGGTCGTGGATGGCGGGGGGGGGATCGGGGAGGGGAGTCGATGGCGGAGGAGCCATCACCAAGGGCGGAGGCCGAGACAATGGGTGGAGACGTCGTGTTTCTTTGGAGGGAGGAGGAGTAGGCGACCCCGGGATGGGGATGGGGATGAGGAAGAAGGATGGCTGGATGGGGAAGGTGCCGATTGAAGAAACAAAAAAAAGAAGGGAGAGAGAGAGAGATAAGATAAGGTTTTTTAACCGGTCACTTTTTCTTTTTTTTTTCAGCCCAGCCCATTTATCAATATTTCATTATTTTGGGTCTTTGCTTTTTATTTTTCATTTATAAAATACAATTAATATGTATTTTTTTTAAAAAGAATTTAAGTGTACTTCAAATTTTAAAATGTTATTTTAGAAGATTTTTAAAAAATTAAATTTAATGAATTCAAGTGTAATTATAATATCATCTCCTCTGTCAAAAAATAAAAATAAAAATTATAATATCATCTCAATACTATATATTTTAGTATTGATCTCTGAAATTTTAAATATCAAGTAATTAATACTACTTTCATTCTAAATTTATTTATCCATTTGTTTTTAGCACGAGTTTTAATGTGAAAATTATATATTAATATTTAGAGTGGTAAAGTTATTTTTGGTTGGAAATATTGTAATTTTTTTTGCTTTATTATTAAAGTAAATTACTTTTTGTGGGTAAAAGTAATTAAATGAGATGTAAAAGTAAATTACTTTTTGTGGGTAAAAGTAATGAAATGTGATGTAATTTTGAATTTTTTAAAAAATTATGCATATTATATATATATAATATTTATTATGACGTCATACCGGCTCAATCCGGCTCAATCCGGCTCAATCCGGTCCGACCGGTCCGACCCCGGTCCAACCTTTTTTTGGGGTCGTCCGGCTCAACTTCCGGTTCCAGTTTTTAAAACATAGCTTGTATATATATATGCACTCTTGACCTAATTCAATATACAGAAAATTCTCCCACATTATGTCTTTTGAATATAGCATAACATGGTATCAAGAGCATGGTTCAGATTCTGAAAATTAGGGCAACATTTCGAAAATTAGGGCTTTAATTTCAGAAATTAGGGTATGAGAAAATTAGGGTTTGGGCACATATTTGGGGTTTTACCATTTTCGCTCAGATCCGGGCGACACCACCCACGGTGCGCTGTCTCCCGGCGACCCTTCGCCGGAAGTCCGGCGGCCGGCGGCCGCGCGTGGGGCCCACACGCGCTGGCGAAGCATTTTTCGCAGTTGTTCTTCCAGACGGCGCGTGGCGGCGCTTTTCTGGCCGGAATTTCCTCCGGCGACTTCCGTTGAGCTCGTCTCGTCGAGCTCTTTCTGTTGGTGTACCTGTTTGGGTCAACATTCGAGTGGTACAGATTCTCTCTCATTTTTTTTGGAATTTCAATTGTTTTTCTTCTTGGTGGATGATTCATTATGAGTGAAGAGCAAAAATCTATTGATGTTATGCCCGTGATGGCGAAAATCACGGAGCATAAACTCATTCCTACAAATTACTTTGATTGGCGTCAAACCATTGAGTTGTATTTGTTGAGTGTGTCTATGGACGGTCATTTGACCGATGATCCACCCATTGAAGCCACAAAACTCCCTTGGCAACGAGAGGATGCTCGTTTCTTTTTACAGATACACAATTGCATCAGTAGTGAGGTGATTGGGATGGTTACTCATTGTAGGACTGTTAAGGCACTTATGTCGTATTTTGAGTTCTTATATTCGGGGAAAGGGAATATTTCCCGAATGTATGATGTGTGTCAGGCATTTTACAGACCAGACAAAGGAGATAGGTCGATAACGGATTACTTCATGGAGTTCAAGAAAACTTATGAAGAGCTTAATGTGTTGCTTCCGTTTAGCCCCGATGTCACTGTTCAGCATGCTCAACGAGAGAAGATGGTTGTGATGAGTTTCTTAGCTGGTCTTCCATCTGAATTTGAGACGGCTAAGTCATAAATTCTATCTGATTCGCAGATTTCATCGTTGGAAGAGGCTTATAGCAGAATTCTTCGCACTGAACGCACAAGCTCCACCATAGCTTCTCCACCTAGCAGTGTCCTTTTCAGTCGTGCTCCTGCTTCCGAGTCCGGGAGGCCACAGTCCAAGAATGGTGGGAAGAGGGGTAATCACGGGCATTCATCAACAGATGTGGAGTGTTATTACTGTCATGGACCTGGGCATACCAAACGAGATTGTCCAAAATTGCGTAACAAGAGGCCTCCATCATCTGCTCATGTAGCTAATAGTGGTGGCAATTCTGGCCACTCTGGTGAATCCATCACCATCTCCGCTAATGAGTATGCAAAGTTGTTGAAGTTGCAAGAAATGAATCTGTCACAAGCTAGTTCGGCCACTGTCATTGCTGAGTCAGGTAAACCTAATGCATGTCTTGTTTCCTCATCTTCCAAGTAGGTCATTGATTAAAACCCACGGATCACATGACGAATAATCCAAATTTATTTTCTACCTTCACCTCACATAATACTTCTTTTCCCGTTACTTTAGCTGATGGTTCAAAATCCCACGTCATTGGATCGGGAACTGTTAATCCAACATCTTCCCTACCCTTGTCATCTGTTCTTAGTCTTCCTCAACTCTCGTTTAATTTGGTTTCTGTGAGTAAACTTACTTGCAATCTTAATTGTTGTGTCTCATTCTTTCCTAATTATTGTTTGTTTCAGGATCTTACGACGAAGAGACTTATTGGTAAGGGACATGAATCGGGCGGCCTCTACATCCTTGATACTCAGCAGCCTAAATCTGTAGCGTGCACTGGGACTGTCACTCCTATGGATGCACATCGTCGCTTGGGTCACCCTTCACTTCCTTTGCTGAAGATATTGTGTCCGCAGTTTTCTAAGTTGTCATCTCTAGATTGTGAGTCTTGTCATTTTGCTAAGCATCACCATGTTAGTTTGAGTCCTCGAGTCAATAATCGAGCTAGTGCTCCTTTTGAGTTAGTACACTCTGATGTTTGGGGTCCTTGTCCTGTTACATCGAAACCTGAATTTTGTTATTTTGTAACCTTTGTTGATGATTATTCTCGAATGACATGGTTATATCTAATGAAAAATCGTTCTGAGTTATTTACCCACTTTCTACCTTTTGTGCTGAGATTAAGACTCAATTTGGTGTGTCTGTGAAAATCTTGCGAAGTGATAATGCTAAGGAATATCTTTCTGAAGCATTTCGTTATTATATGCTGCACAATGGCATTCTTCATCAAACATCCTGTGTTGACACACCGTCTCAAAATGGTGTGGCTGAGAGAAAGAATAGACATCTTCTTGAAACTGCTCGAGCTTTGTTATTTGCCATGCAAGTTCCTAAACCCTTTTGGGCGGATGCTGTCTCTACCGCGTGCTTTCTCATTAATCGCATGCCATCTTCTGTCCTTCGTGGTGAGTCACCTTTTCATGTCCTATTTCCATCTCAGTCTCGGTTTCCTATTGAGCCCAAGATATTTGGTTGCACTTGTTTTGTTCGGGATGTTCGGCCTCAGGTCACAAAACTGGATCCGAAATCTTTGAGGTGCATTTTCTTGGGCTATTCTCGGGTTCAAAAAGGATATCGATGTTTTTATCCTAGTCTCAACAGGTACCTTGTATCTGCTGATGATGCGTTTTCTGAACATACACCTTTCTCTCATTCCACTCCTCCTCCCACTGAGGGGGAGGATACAGAGTTTCTGATATATACAGTCCCTATCCCAGTTGTTCCTCCATCTGATTCCACTAGGCCTCCTATCCTACAGACATACACTCGTCGTCCACGACCTCCTGTTCCTGCTACTGATTTGGATCCTGATACGCCGGTTTCATGTCCTGAAGCGCCAATATCTTCGTCGACAGATCCTTCTTCGAGTGATGATCTTCCCATTGCTCTTCGAAAAGGTAAACGTTCTTGCACTTATCCCATTTCTTCTTTTGTTTCATATGATCACCTATCCCCTTCCTCTCGAGCTTTTGTTTCTTCTCTCGAAACTGTTCCTAACAATGTTCAAGAAGCTTTGGCCCATCCTGGTTGGCGTAATGCCATGATTGAGGAAATGAATGCATTAGATGCTACCGGCACTTGGACTTTGGTGGATCTTCCTGTAGGTAAACGACCTATTGGCTGCAAATGGGTGTTTACTGTCAAAGTTAATTTTGATGGCTCTGTGGCTCGGTTGAAAGCTCGCCTTGTTGCCAAAGGCTACGCTCAAACTTATGGTGTTGACTATTCTGACACCTTTTCTCCTGTTGCCAAACTTACCTCGATAAGGCTCTTGGTTTCAATGGCAGCTACTAATCGTTGGCCTTTGCACTAGTTGGACATCAAGAATGCCTTTCTCCATGGTGACCTGGTTAACACTATTTATATGGAGCAACCACCTGGCTTTGTTGCTTAGGGAGAGACTCATAAGGTATGTTATCTTCATAAATCTTTGTATGGTTTGAAACAGAGCCCTCGTGCATGGTTTGGTACTTTTACTCGTGATGTTGAG
This sequence comes from Stenogyne calaminthoides, assembly GCA_037126765.1. NCBI lineage: Eukaryota > Viridiplantae > Streptophyta > Magnoliopsida > Lamiales > Lamiaceae > Stenogyne > Stenogyne calaminthoides. The sequence goes on from JBBCBC010000004.1 coordinate 15,713,531, forward strand.
ATGTTTGGTATGAAGCAAAGTAAATCTGATGATTCTGTTTTTCACATGCGTTCTGAGGGTGGTATTATTTTGATGGTTGTGTATGTGGATGATATTGTGATCACTGGGAGTGATGTTAAAGGGATTGCATCTTTGAAAGCTTTCCTTCCTACTCAGTTTACTACCAAGGATTTGGGGACACTTAAGTATTTTCTTGGTGTTGAAGTGAGCAAGAGTAAGAAGGGAATTTTCCTGTCTCAAAGAAAGTATGTGCTCGATTTACTTTCTGAAACAGGAAAATTGGGAGCTAAACCATGTAGCTCTCCAATGGTTCCAAATTTGCAGCTTACAAAAGAGGGTGTGTTATTTGATGATTCTGAAAGATACAGAAGGTTGGTTAGAAGGCTGAATTATCTTAGGGTTACACGTCCAGATATTGCTTACCCCGTAAGTGTAGTGAGTCAATATATGTCATCACCAACTATTGATCACTGGAAGGCGGTAGAGCAAATCTTATGTTATTTGAAAGGAGCCCTGGACGTGGAATTGTGTATAGTGACCATGGTCACAAGAAGGTTGAATGTTTTTCCGATGCTGATTGGGCAGGGTCAAAGGAAGATCGACGGTCTACTTCAGGATACTGTGTTTTCTTTGGTGGAAATTTGATTTCTTGGCAAAGTAAGAAACAGAAAGTAGTCTCACGTTCGAGTGCAGAGTCTGAATATAGAGCTATGGCCAAAGTTGTGTGCGAGATAGTATGGGTATACGAGTTTCTAAATGAAGTGGGTTTGAAGATCTCAATACCAGCCAAATTGTGGTGTGATAATCAAGTTGTGCTTCATATTGCCTCTAATCCGGTCTTTCACGAACGGACTAAACACATTGAGATTGATTGTCACTTTGTTCATGAGAAGATTCAACATGGCCTAATTTCGACAGGTTATATGAGGACTGAAGACCAATTAGGAGACATTTTCACTAAGGCTCTTAATGGAGTTAGGGTTGACTATCTTTGTAACAAGCTAGACATGATTAACATCTATGCTCCAGCTTGAGGGGGAGTGTTAGAATAATATTATAGATGGGTCTTTATAGATGGGTCTTTATTAGAAAAGCCTACTCACTTGTATATATATATGTACTCTTGACCTAATTCAATATATAGAAAATTCTCCCACATTATGTCTTTTGAATATAGCATAACACATTTCAGCCGAAAATCTCCAAATTGAATGCTCACATGACCAAAAACGACGTCGTTTCGTCAATTCTGACAAATTTGGAACAAAAATGGTACAATTCGCGTAAAATTAGGATCAATTTCGTACATAACTTTTTTGGGACCATTTAAGAAAAGGAGAAAAGTTATGGGACTATTTTGGGTTCTATCCCAATATGCATATATGTCCGAGTTTGAACACAATTTTTTCCATCCCTAGCTTTCAATGTTTCTGAAGTTTCAAAAAACATGACAAGTTGAACTGTGGTTTAGGAATGACAAAAAAGATATATATACAAAGCTTCATATGAGCTGTGCAGACATTCTGTCCTTTAGAGTCTTAAGAACAACTTTACAGGCCAATTTTATAGCCATTTTTCGATCAGCAGCCGTTCGTGTTTCTTGGAGCACGACACCACGTCCACCAACTTCAACCGTAACAGAAGCCACCCCGTTGTTGAAAGACGCATGCTTCTTAAAATCAAATTGCATCTTTTGACACAATTGATGCAGTTCTCGTTTTGGGTGGAGCCTTAACGTGGCGGGTAGTGACCAACGGCTCAAGTAGAGGCTTCATGCTTCGGAAAACCTTCTCCTTGTCACCCCCCGAGTCTATAAAAATCGCCCCCGCTATAGACTCTATCACGTCCCCAAGTACCTACATCCACCACAAAACCAATAAATAAAGACAAGCACTTGGGTGGCCAGGTGCACAACTAATACTGTTCAATAAAAACAACTAATACTGACCAACAAATAACAACTAATATTATTTAAAAATGAACTTGAGTTGTGCGTAGAAGTATTTGCCATAAATAAAAGATGCACCTCTCAAAAGCATTAAATCAAACAGGAAAATATCAAAGAGCATTCATTAAAGACAACCTTTGGAAGAGTGATCTCAGATTCCCAACCAAAAGTTTGGTCCAACTGCATTTTGTCAGAGTTGGCAACAATTTGATTTATATGTCTCTGGAGGTCCGACGAAAGATGAAGGACGTGCTTGTGCAGGCCTGCCTTAATTGCAGATTTGGCGTAGCAATCATTGTTAACAGATGCTGATCTTAGATCAGTGAGAAGTCCAGGAGTTAGGCCATGGTGTGTTAGATAGAGGTGCACCGTCACCAGATAATCTAGAATTGCATCCCCAAGAAACTCCAGACGCTGAAACAGTCGACAAAAATCTCATTATACATTCAAACACAATCATTTTGAATTATATTTCTTACATTGGATTAAACGAAAATGCAGTCATGATCATGCAAAACCTAAGTGAAAATATTATGTCAATCCGAGCAAAATAGATTAGTTCAACATTTTTTAACATTCAAAACAGGTTATGCATTGTCAACTCATGCACAATCACTTCTGGTTGGATCTTTATTATGGGTTATGTTCTTTCTCTATGTTAAGTCATCTCAGTTACTTCAGTTGGTTTTAATTATATTTATTTCCAACGTAAGATAATTGAGTAAAAAAGTTTTTTGGTTGCATAACTTGTCTATTGTACTAGTTTTGTCCCAAAGAGTTGACATATTTTTTTTTAGTTCAAAAATCAATTTTGATCCTACAATCGTTGGAAAATTCCAAACAACGTCGTTTTGGGGCACGTGTCTGTCTCATAACTTGTTTACTGTCCAATTTTTGTCCCAAATTCATGTGTCACGTGAGCCAAAAGGATGCCATTCAGAATTTTCCGGTGATTTTAGGAGCAAAATAGGGCAATTATTCGATTTTTTTGGAACTAAATAAAAAAAATTAACTTTGTTGGGACTAAAATTGGACGGTAGACAAGTTATGGGACCAAAAAAAATTATAAATCTAAATAATTCATATAAAAAATCATCTTAAGATTTTTGTGAGACTAGAAAACTCTATCTTCCATCAACAAAATCCTCTCTCAAATTTTGTTAAAGCAAAATCCTGATACAATTTGGTTGATAATGCAAGCAGCACAATTTGGCAATTACATGTAATTATGGAAATAAGATGCAGTGAGTAAAGTATAATGTTGCCACCCAAAATAAGAAGTGAAACTTGTTCTGATAATGTGTAAAACAGGATCAGGTCATTTTAAGAATCCAGACATAAACAATTGAATTAAAACAGAACTAAAGCGCATACCTGATAGCATCCTGGAATTTCAGGCCGCATATAAGAACCATGTGTTAATGCTTCAACCAATAGAGAAGCATCACGAAATGAGTAATTAAGAAGCGACTCCAAATATCTGACATTGACATACTTCTCTGGGCTCTCAACTAATGTCCTCGTATAAGGTACATTGACGAAATCAACCTCGATGCCAAGCCATGCCATAAAGGACAAGGCTGCCATATCACCTGCTGCGCTGAGGAAGGCACCAATTAAGGCTTCAACTACGTCCGCTACAGTCTTACTTTTGATCTTCCGGGTCCCACCAATGTAGACTTTCTTATACGAAGGCAGCTGCTCTTCTAATACTTGATAACCAGAATTTGTGCCAGGTATAATCCATGTCTTGAGATCAAATGGTTCGTTTTGAATGAATCCCTGGAAAATAGAATTGGTTCATTTAAGAAATAATCCTTCCAATTTTATAATGCCATAATGCATCTAAAGGTTCCTAGTCTTTTTTGTTTTAAAAAGTCCCTGAAATATCAATTTCTATTTCGAAAATCCCCAAAGAATTGAAATGTGATTGTTAAACTGATTTTTTGTTAATACTGTATTGACTTGCAAATCAATAGAAGAAGATTTGATGGATGGAATATTAAAAAAGAACCCCGTGAAATCATATTTCAATCTTTTTAAAATCGAAAATACTTTAAGGACCTTTCGAAATAAATGTGAATAATTTAGGAATTTTTAGATGCATTATGGAGAGGAACGAATGCTATCAAATCTTTTATTACCGGAATTTTGCGGTCACATCCGAGCTTGCACAGTGCAACATTGCACGTTATTTTCTCTCTCTTAAGACTTAGAAGTCCTTCATGACGATTTTGATATGTCTTGAAGAGCTGTTGACTAACAGCACATTTCAGAAAAGAGTCTCCAAGAGTCTCCAAAGATTCCAAATGGATTTTCTCCTGACATTTTTTTGTTGTTATTGCCTCCAAAACCTAATGAATTGTAAACACACAAAATATAGTCAGATAAGATGAGTGCTTAAATTTTAACACAATTTAAGATTACTCATGTAAGAATTACAAAAGATCAAAGGCAAAATTGAAAGCAGAAAATACTATAGAAAACTAACAGGCATATGATAGGTCCCTTTAAAGCGGAACCAATCTAAGCACATTAATAATACTTCAGGAAAAGAACCGAAGAACTAGGGGTCATTCTATAATAAATCTCCAACTTTCGGTTGTACTGATATCTCACTTTGGGACAAGTGTTACTCTGCCTAACAAGCAAAATCAAAGAAAACCTATTGAATCTATCATAATTCGAAAGCTTAGCCAACTTAATTATCTCGTATAATCAGAAAAAAAAAAAACTCAGGATGGAAGTAGAACGATACCTTGATTGTTGGAATAACAACAGTTTGCGAGGAGTGGCCCAAGGGTACGCATTTTAAGTTGGCAGCTATAAGAAGCGATTCAATGCGATGCATAACCGATGGAAGAAATGAGAAAGAATATATCATGGAAATAGATATAGGTGACATCATGATCGAGCAAATCTCAGGTGGCAATTCACATGAGTGATTACTTTGTTCTGCATCAACAGAAAGGAGAAACAGTTAGCAAAAGAAGACGCATTCTATCAAATTGAGAATGACTATAAAATTATAAATTTGCATATAGAATGAGAGATCTTGACCAAACACCTCAATCAAGTTTAAATTGTGAAAAGATTTACCGATAATTAATAAATATTACCAATAATATAAAGAAATAACAAATAAAAAAACTGTTACAAATCATAATTATTAGAGTAAACCTTTTGCCTTTGGAAGTCTACATCTCTGAAGGTAGTTTTGTGCCGTAAAGACGTGTTTCCCATAAAGAAGAGTTTGCCCTTCAAATTGAAAGGTAATCCCATGCCTGCAAGATGTATATTATCAATTGCATTAAGCTTTCTTTACATACAATACTTGTTACATAAAAATTAAAATACTAACCTCTGTTGATAATATTTTTTGTAAGTGATGGATTTTCCATCTCTGGTGGCAAAATATGTGTTACCATTAATACCCTCCAAAGTGCCGTTTGTGCAATACAAGTAGCCATTATGAGGCGTACATACTAATGCATTTTCTAACATACAACAACACACCAACCCATCCTTGGTGTGCACACGATGTTCATAACCTCTGCTTGAACCACAGCCATTATGTTCATCCCAGGATGTATTTTTTGGGTATAGAACGGCAGAAATACATTTCCAATCAATTGATATTTTATCATGTGAGCATATCGTTGGAAGGAAAAGATAATTAAAACCATTTCTCCCAGAATGTTCATCATTTTCGTGAAGCTTACGTTTAAGAAGATACCGAAAAAGAGTACTTTGGAACTTCTGACAAAGCGCAACCTGAAAGAAAAGTTTTACAAAACGATTTATTTGCAAGAAAAAATATTCCTCAGCCATAATATGATATGAGTTAAAAAGATATGCATACCTGGTCGGGATTCAGTGTAACATATCCAACGTCTTTTACTCTCACAATTACCTTACCCCTATCACCATCTAAATCAATATTCAAGTATTCCAAGTCATTATCGAGCCTTCCACGAATAGCAAGTAGTATACTTTGAGGCTTCACATCATACTGAAAGTCCTGCTTTAGATCAATTAAGTAGCAATCATAGCGTGTTTCAGCCTCGTTGACACATGAGCCCACCAATTCGCACGGGAAATATCTTGGTTGTACATCTATGTATGGTTCAAATCCTGCACATTAGGTCTCCATTATTAAAGGACATATAAGTTGTCTTAAACCTTCTGTTAAAATATTTTACTGTACAACTGATTCGCAACTATCACTTTATAGAATAACTATTAATACTTTTGAATGGAACAACTAATACTGATAAATTAATACGTTCTAGTGAAAAAACTAGAACTGTTTTAAACTGGTTTACTGACTTTTCCTATTCTTCAAGGATGTGAAAATACCGTTTTCTTGATCTTCAGCTTCTTCCTCAACCATATCTGGGAGAAGGTTGTCTGTGAGGGCACCAACTTCATGGAGTTTCTTGCAAGCTTCAAGGCATGCAAGTTTCTTTAAGGATTTGGTCTTGCCCCGGGCAGTAACCATTTGAATCGGGCAACTACTGGGAAGGTGAAGCGTACAACTTCCTGCCTCTTTATCGATCGTGCAGCGAGGATAAGGTTTGAAGTACCTAGAAGTTAAGAAAAATGAAATTTAAAATAAGTTGTATGTTTCCATTATTTTTCTCATTTTACTTAAATAAACCATTATGCTTTAAAACAATGTTAAGAGATGAAAAAGTATGAAGAACAAACCTGTCAGAAGGCAGCCTCGAACAATAGAAGTGAAGCAATGCCACACAAGAACTTAAAGTAACGATTGCTCCCGTCTTGTCAACTTTATACCATGGTTCGCCAAACATTTCATCATCTAATGGCTTACATGGAAGTTCAGCATGCTCTAAACACTCCTTACGCATCATTAATCCACTTCTCAAATAGCTCTTCACACGCTCAATGGCAGAATCATCGCCACTATAATATGGAGAAAAATATATGATTATAAATTATAACCTTTAAGCACTGTGTGACTTCAGGCAATGTTTGTTTTGGGTTTTGAAACTGGTTTTAGGAAATGCAAATCTAAATACGGTTCTACTTCGGGATTCTGAAACTGACTTTGAAAAACCACCATTAATACACTTATTAACCTACTATCACACTCTAATACAAACAATTTTAAATGATAACTCACATCATCCAATCATTATAATCACACCCAACAACAATATGATAATACAACAATATGTCAATATAAAGTTAAATCTCACCCTATTTAAAATCCCAAAACAAACACGCACCTTTTCAAAATTCCCTAGATTTCAAAAAACAGATTTTCAAAAAACCACTGTAAACCCCAAAAAGAAAATAATTGCCTTGGAGTTTGAAAAGCAGTAGGCTGACCTTTTCACCATTAGAACAAAATCAGAGTTCTGCATGCGGGCACGACCACGGGACTGAATAAAACTACATATGGTGGAAGAGGGGTCAAATCTAATAACAAGATTGCAGCTTTGAACATCTAAACCCTCTTCAAGCATGGAGGTCGCGATGATGATGTTGACCTGAAAGGATACGATATCCAAGAATGACATCATTATTTCAAGATAAGAAAACAAAAATATTGGAATGACAAATCAGAAACAGAAGTATTCACACCATTCCCTTGCGGAATCCCTCAACAATTTCATTTTGTTCTTTCCGACTTTGAGATTGAAGCCTAGAATTATTCCCCGCCGTGTATTCTGTTCTCCAGCCGGTGGATTCTGGAAGCAATTCATTCAACAGAATGCGAATAACAACAGCTGTGATAATCCTCTCAACAAATACTATGCATCTTAGGTTCTTCAATTCTCTGTACAAGAAAGAGCAAAAGGGGCAGTAAGATTCTCTAAGGTTAACACAGCATATTGGAATTTGAATGATTATATCACCAAATCTTGGTAAAATGAGGATGAAAAACAATTAGATAATGAGACACATCTAAAAGGCTCACACACTTAACAAAAATTTTGAAACTGGAGTTGTACATAACTTCACAGAACACAGTTAATGAAGTAAATAAAATAAATAATATGAGAGTTCATCCTTCTTTCTTCCTTGTGAATTTCTGAACCGAGAAGAAAATCTATGAAATGTTTTTCCATGAAAATCCTAACCATATGCCAATACTTCCAACAATAGAAAAGCATAATTTCTAGAATGGCAAATTGATTTTTTCTCAAAATACCAACGCAAGTTCCAAAAAAATCCATTCTCTTGGCTGAAATTTTAATTCAAACTATTATAGGAAGAGCATTGAGTGCTTTAATATTTAATGAACTTCATGTGTGTACAACAATTAGGATACCTGTACTCAAGAAGAGTCTCAACAAGACATGTGATTTTTGATGTAAGATATCCAGCTTCTAAGTCTGCTATTAAATCATTCCGAATTGACCATTCCGGACCTACAAGAAATCCGAGAAAATAATCACAAAAAAAATTTAAAAAAAAAGTTTAAAATCTAGGACTAAAATAGAACAATGACTCCAATTAATTATACAGTGACATACCAGGTGGAATGTGTGCAGAGAAGGACTTTACTGCATCGATACTGAAAGCTTTAACAACATTTTCACCAATCCCATCCAAATTACCCCATATAACGACGTTATCATTTTCACGAGAGTAAACTTCTGCTGCCTATTCATAATGTAGAAATTAATTTTAGTCCCAAGTATAAATGAAAATTTATGTATGTGAATTGTATCAATATACCTTCATAGCTAACCAAACCCCCAGCTCAGATAAACAAAACTTGAAGGTTGACAAAAGCTTCTTTAACTTGTCCTTCGCAGAATTTTTAAGAGATTCTGAAATATTTGATCTGCTGAGAGATAGTTCATGCTGATGAAAAAGACACATGTAGTTAGTACCATATCATCAGGATACAAAATTAAAGGAAAATGGTAGCTTTGATCAATATTAAAACGCAGAGCACATTACTTCACAAAAAACTTATACTTCAGAACAAGAATTTTGGCATCCATTATCTATAAGATACACATACCTTTTCTGCCATTTGCTGCAAATCAAATGCAAGGATATTGAATGTCTCGCGAGGTATATACTTGTGGTCGTATATCTTCAACTTTGGAGTTGAAAATGTAATGTACTCAGTTAATAGAGAATCCGAATTACATGTGAAGACCTTCATTCATGAGAAATACAACACATTAAGTGAGGATTTCGTATCAAAATAACCATTAGAACCTTAAATATGCAAAATAGATCTCAAACACATTAGTATTTCGGCAAAGGTGTACACAATTTCTGTTCGAGACTTCCCATTAAATTTCATAGCTTGAGAAGTGACAAAGAGCAGGATTTCCAACTCTTTCTTTCTGGGGAAAAATATATATACTAACTGCGAAATAATGAAAGTAACCTTATATTTTTACATAGTGTTTTGACATCATTACATGAATACATGATGTCTATGTTGATGAATTTAGTACAATTATTTATATAAAAGTTTATCATAAAACCTTTGAATGCATAATACTCTCAAGTTTACTGATCCGTTTCCAATAATCTTTAGCTGAGGTAGAAGCTGAAAAAAATGAAAGGAAAGTCATACAATGTCAATAATACAAAAACGAAGAAAGTGGACAAGTTACAGCATATAAAAATACTATTCCTAGTTGTTTTATTGCTCTAACCTTTGGATTTTATCGGAGAAGCGGTCATCCCAAATACTCTAGGAAGATGTAGACTGTTATTTGCTAGTTCACGATGATAGAACTCCTGCAAGTTTATGATATTGAAACTCATGATTTGAATATAAATCATTTTAGATATTCTAAAGAAAGGTCAGGACTCAATCCGAGGCCAACATAGAAAATTTAATGTGCTGAATATATAAATCATGTAATTAATGTACCCTCATTATGCACGCATATTGGTGTTTGCCTCTCGCATTATGGCATTCATCAAATATTAAAACTTTTATCTGATCAAGGCTTATAAATCTGTGCCTCAGAGCATCAAGCAAGATTTGTGGTGTCATAACCAACACCTGGAAAATTAAATATATTGTTAGACCAGTAGGGAGCATAAACCATGCAGCAAAAATTAGTATTTCTAAAAATCCTAGTGTAGAACACAAAATCTATGCTACAATTTCAGAACTATCTAACTTCATAGATTCAGTTAATATTAAATATACTTGGTTCAGTAAAAGAACTATAGTTTCTTAGGCAGGATAGATTATTGGTGCATGCTCTATTTCTGGGAAAAGATTGGGAAATGTACTTCGTCAGACCTCAAAATTTCTTTCTCATTTGTTTTTCCTATACTAGCATCTTAAAAAGTAAATTTGCAGCACACTATTCAGTTTAAGGCTTGAAACTATTGGAAGAATTTATAAATCTAATATCCAAGTACTGGAAACAATACAAGAACTTAATTGAAAATTATAATGTCATAATATATACTTGACTCAGTTAGGACCACTGTAAGAAATTAGTATTAAGTAAACCACTATCTTCTGGCAATTACAATAAAGAATGATTACAAATCCTTCAACATATTTGCAACTAAGAAGTATGTACCGCGATAAGTTTATCACTCAAATCCATAAAAATAAATATACCAACATGAAAAAAATGTGTGAGACATTGATGTACTTAACACAAAAGACAGTTTCAACAAATAAAAATAAAATGAGTTGTGAAACCTCATGTTCATCTGTTTCACGCTTCCATGTTGCAGCATCCCAAAAGTCGACAAGCATATCACCATAATACTGGCCCACTTTTAAGTCAGTGTGTGTCTTCACAGCTTCACTTTGCTGAAAATCATTAAAATAACTGACCTCAAGATCAACATAACAACATACTGAAAATAATATATATGTAAAAACATTCATTCTTTAGGAAAGAAAATAAAAATTCTATACAGAAGGGTGACAATAAAAAGAAGAGAAGGGTTAGAACAAGTTAAGCAACAAAATCTAAGGTACACTTAGGGGGTGTTTGCAAAACATTGTGTTTTGAGGAAGTGAGTTAATTTAATGACTGTGAGAAAAAATTGCTTAATAATGAAAGTGATTAGTATTTATAAATTTGTATAAAGTAGATATTGAGTGTTTGATAAAAGATTTGAATTTATTAAATTATTAGTAAGAAGCTAAGATTAGGTATTATCATAGCCATCTCGGCTTTCAGATTAAGGATTCTAGATGATTGATTTAAGTAGAATCATTGAATTTGGAAACATTCAAAATTACTTTCACATGTAGTTCTAAGTGATTATAATCAATTATAATTTTTCAAAATCACCCCCTAAAGAATTAAACATTAATTTGCACATCCAAATTAAAACTAAATTATAAGCTACCAAAAATTCACATACCTGAGTGACCAAAACCACAGTAGGGACCAAAAAAACAGCAATGTGGCGTGATGGTTTTCTAAAAAGATAAGCATAACTTCGTAGAAGCATGATTGCAATCAGAGTCTTCCCCATTCCAGTTTCAAAGTAAACAATGGTATTCTGTTTCAACGCCATCAACAGTGCGTCCACTTGATAACTACAATTGAAAAAGAAAAAAAAACAAGTGAACAAGTAAAGTATACTAGCATTTGAAAGTCTAATTTGGGTATCTTTAACTATTCTCTAAGAATTAAATTATAAACCAGTTTTCCCAGCAAGGCAAAGTAAAATCCCTCACAATTGCTCGAATACACCACATGCTTCATATATATGTACAGAATTTAATAATTTATGCATGTATGCAAAAGGAAATTATTAAGAAATTAAGAACCAAATTATATGCTTCTTTTTTTTGGTATCTTTGCACCATGATCTTAAATTCAGAATGCAGCTGGATAAATCAATTACTCTCTGGCAAATGAAAGAGTATCAGGATCAGGAACAGGTTGCTGGTTTCCTGCATTTACAGTCATCTTGTTAATCTCCAACGAAATCTCCTTTCCTGCGCCTTCCATACAACAAGGGTGAATGTTAATTATTTCCTCAAAGAATGATAATCAATTTATTCAGGTGATCACTCATATAAGAAAACACATAAGAATGTAGGACAGCGGCGCAGGATGGCAAACAAAAAACACAAATAATTAATGAACTCGTGCTAGACCTACACCTACTCAAATTGACCAAACTGCCCTGATTTCGTGTCTCGATATGGTCATGGTTGGCAATGCATGTAGCACGTGGCACACGACACTATAAATGCTCATCAATCTACAGAAACAATAACTTTCTTGCCCACTTTTACTACACTTTTTTACCTCTTCTACTGTATTTACTACTCATATGGCCATGTTTGAACTCTGCAAGCAAGACGTGGCTAAAGACACACTATAAATGTTCATCAATCAGCAGAAATAGTACATTTTTCCCACTTTTAAAACACTTCTTTTTACCTCTTCTACTGATTTTACTACTCGTTTTGACATTAATTTCCCTCTTCGACTCCAATCTAACTTGAACGAAGGGTATAAGCTACGAGCAGAATAGCAAACATTACGATCGTGCTGCAGGTCATATTTAGGTGAAGTAAAGGATTAATATCAACCCTACCAATCAACATTGAGATCCCAATTCGACCATGAATATTCAACCAAAGCAACATGCAATTAGCAATCATCACTGAAAACATATTTTTCCTTCTAGCAATGACTAAAGTTCGTGCTGAAGGACGAGACAGAAACAGTTCTAAGGAGGGCTAGTGTAAAAACAGATTATTAAAATCAAGAAAATATGAAAATTTTCAAATTACATTATTTTTGGAAAACAAGAAACACTAGAAGTACAAGAATAGCATCTTCTTCTCTGGCACCAAGTTAACAACAATCAATAAACATTAGCAAAATAAAATCATATCTAACCATAAAATTGAACAGAGAACCAAGACATAATACCAACAAGTACAACCATCCCAACCAATACACACTAAAAACCCATCTGAATTCGAAGATGACCAACTTTGGGGTTAGAAGCACATTTTTTAAAAAAGTTTGTGTGACCCAATTTTTTCAACAAAAAAAAAGTGATTCTTGGGGACAAAATAGGTTTCAAAACACCCCCAATGTTTTCAGAATCGCTTTTTTATAAAAGCACTTCTATTTTACAAAAGTTTGATAAACATGTAGTTTTCAAAAAAGTGCTTCTACACTATTTTGATGAGATTGCAAACATGATCTTAACTTTTGAAGAAAAGAGTGATTTTGCAAAAACACCCTACAAAACACTTGTTACATTATCAGCCAAAGAAAGTAACTATGGCAAAGATTGAATGATTTTATTTCATACCTTGAAAGTTGAGAGTGATCACCGAAGAAAATGTCGCTGCCACCGCCCCCGCCACCGCCCCGCCGCCGCCACCGCGAGAGAGCTTCACTCTTCTTCTCAGTGATCGCTAAAGTTGAGTATACCACCAAGTCTTGCAGGCGAAGGAATTGTGCAGAATTGTGCACAAACAATTTAGAGGAAAAAGACACAAGAAAGTTTAACGTTATTTACTTGACATTGGTTATAAAGCACTTTTCAAGATTTCAACTTTAAAAATAAGTGATTTCTGCCCCCTTATTTGCAAACACCTCCCCTGAGTAGGACGGACAGACGCGGTTTCAGGGGTGGGTTTGTGTAGGCAAAACCTTAAATAGTGAAAATTTCCATATTTGGTTATTTTGTCCGGTTTCAAAAGTTGGCAAGTGTGGAAAAGGTAACGCAGTGTATTTGGCAAGCATGAAAAAGGTAACACATATCGACCGTTTGGTTGTGCACAAATAGAAGTCTATTGGGCCCGATTTAATCTCATCTAATGGGCCCGATTTAATCTCATCTATACATACGTATAGGGTCCGTTTGCTTGCTCATGTCTTAATTGGTCAGACTAAAAGGCCCAGCATTAATTGGGCCTGAATGTTAATAATTTTGATGTATTAAATTGTTTGGTTTAGTATTTGAAGGTCTATTATAACACTTTATTATTTCATATTTGTTGTTTGGTTGGATCATATTATGTGATATTATAACATAAAAAGACCAAAATGTCGTTTTGAAATAGATCAAATTTTGATGATTCATCCACATCTGTGAAGCGATTTCAAGAGATATACTCCCACCTCAACAAATTACTTCCAAAGTTGCAAACCTAAATACACCATCGCCACCCCAAGATTCAAGTCTTGTAAAATAATTGATAGAAACATGGGTAATGTGAAGAGATAATGTTTGATAGATCGATTAGTGTTTTCGTAGATTTGATGCTCACGCGGTCCTACCAGATCGAGCTTCATCTGTAAAAAAAAAAGATGTAGATTAGTACACCATCGTCGCCGACAGACGAGAACCCTAAAATAATTGATAGAACTTTGGGATTTGGAAGAGAAATTGTTTGATGTTGCGCTTAGTGTATTCACAGAATTGAAGTTCACGCGGTACTATCAGATGGAGCGATTCCCTCCCAGGTTGCAATTTGTAAAAAAAAACGCAGATTAGTACACCATCGTACAGATATACAAGATATGTAAAATAATTGATAGAACAAAAGGATTTGGAAGAGAAATTGTTTGATGAATCAGACCTCCTTTCGCAGGATGAAGGAATACTCTAGAATGGAGCCGGAAATTTTTGCTAGGGCTCGGATTTTCACCACGCGTTAAGGATATATATAAGGGAGGGGCAAAAGAATCATTTCCGCTTAATTAGACACGCCTTAATCGCACTGATTATAGATCGGACCTCCTTCGCCTGATTCCCCATCTACCAGGCCCGCAAATCTGAACGCGGGCTGCTATTATTTTGCAGGCCGCCAACTTGTGAACCAAACAACTTAATCGTACAGATAGGCCCAATAATCGCTTCTAATATGATCCAATTTTACCAAGCAAACGCAGCCATAGAAAAAGAGAATGCCCCCAAGGGCATAGCCAAGTTGGTAAAGCTTGTGATGATGTGGGGAGAAATCCTCCGACAACGCAGGTTCGAACCCCGTGTGGGATAAATTCTCCATTGAAATATTATGGGGGTTTGTCCTGGGGATTTAATCATGTTGGCTCTCTCCCACAAGTGTCTGCCACTTGGGCACATCCTTCGATTTACAACCCACCCTACCGAGGGGCCAACCAACGCGAATTGGGGAGTTTCTCGTCTCTTCCTCAAAAAAAAAAAAAAAAAAAAGAGAATAGTTTAAAAAATATATATTTTTCTGTTCACCCAGTTTATTATTCTTCCCACTCTCTCACTCTTCACTTTTCACAAGTCATACGGCACGGGTGGGGGGAGTTTCTCATCTCTTCCTCACAAAAAAAAAAAGAAAAAGAGAATAGTTTAAAAAATATATATTTTTCTGTTCACCCAGTTTATTATTCTTCCCACTCTCTCACTCTTCACTTTTCACAAGTCATTCTCCGTTAAATAATTGCAACACGCCTAAATTTAATACGCAAGCCTAAATTTAATTATACATCTATAAATTTAGTGATCTTATTTAATTGCTTCGTATAAAATTAAACAAATAAATTCTAACTTTACAAAAGTAATATGATAAATTATTAAATTAGAAAAAATCTCAATATAAATTTTTTAAATCAACCTAATAACTTTAAAATAGTATTATTTGACTAATGTAATGGATACTTTATTATCTATTTCGTTAAATAAATTGATTTTTAAGAAGAATTTTGTTTAAATATATTTAAGAAAAATAGTTTTTTTTTTAATTAGACTTCACTTTTCTTTTTTTTTCAAATATTCAATTTACTTAATTATATATATATATATATTAATTTATTATATCATAAAATATCTTACTACAAGCTAACAACACTATTGATGTTGACAAACATTACATATAATTTTTTAAAGATGTAATATCTAATTCTAGTTTTAACGCATTAAACCTTATTTTATATATAATGAATTAACAATCTAATATTAGTATACATAAATAAAAAAAAATTATATATAGAATTATTATATTAAAAGAGAATTTTATGTGACATACGTGAGACAAACCTTCACTTGATATTTGAGTTATAGAAGTACTTTTTAAATTAAATTAAAGCTCTACAAATTCATAATTTATTACATAATATTGTTAATGAGACCGAGCACCGCTCGGGTGAAATATTAGTTCACTACAAAAATTGGGGTTTGTATTACAGGTTTTGGAGTTTTTTGCACTTTTGGTCCTACCAACCACGTCATGTTTTCAATTTAGTCCCACCTCTGTCAGACTAGTCCTGTAAGATTTATTTCGTCAATTTTGGTCCCACCGTTTAACTAAATTGACAATTTTGGTCCCAAAAATAGACGGTGCTTGATGGGAGTTTGTTAACCGCGAAATGGACACGGTTAAACTCATAATTAATCTGTCTTAACTAATTAATCTTCACTTAAACAAAATTTTTAAAAAAAAACAATTAAAACAAACACACCCTCCCCACACACAGTTTTCTAGAGAGAAAGAAAACCCCGCCGGTGCACCCAAAAACACAGGGCATCACCGCCACCCTACGCCACCCTCGCGGCCGGATATTCGTCGGGAAATGGAAACCCTTATCGGACCACTCATTCAGAACCCGCCGTCGCGGCGCCGCTCTCCTCCGCCGCCGCAATCGGTTGAGCCACACATTCCTCCGAAACTCCAGGTAAATCAACGCCCAAATTCTCCTTCGTCGATTTCGCGTTCGACATCGAATTCACCAATTCTTCGTTCTAAATTTCCTTCACCTTGTTCTTTTCCTTCTTCTCCGCAGAAATTCTGGCAATCTTCGGAGTTAAATCGACCAAATTTTATAAACTTTCTGAAGCTTGATTGCAGCCTTGTGTTTGGGGCTATTTGGATAAAGAAACGGGATTCAACCCATTAAAGTATTTGGTACAGAATATGGGCTAGGCATTTCTTCAAACACGTAGTCAGCATTTTCCCAAACTCTTGTTTTCTTGTTATAATCCCGTAATTGGATCGAATTTTGAGTGATCGATTCGAGATTGTATACCCCCATATTTTCTTGCACCAACCTTAAAAATGTCTTCTTGCACAGTTGCTCTATCAAGCTCCCTGTTTCCTCGCCATCGTCGTCTTCATCTTCTATTTGCTCTCCGAATTCTTCTTCTCTTCGGTTATTTCGGCTCCAGAAATTGAGAGGGCTAATCAAGGGTTTATCTACGGCGGCGGCAGCAGCGATTTGTCGCTGGTTTTGAAGAGGAAGAGGCCGCATCTGGAAAGACTCTGGCTTACCTTTTTGCCTCTTGTTCAGGTTTAATTTTGTGTTTTTGATGTGGAGTTTTGAAGGTTTACAATTGTTCACTGTGTTTTCTTGATACTGCTTGATCCCTGGGTATGAATTGCAGTGTACAGCTAGAGACTATTGTTTGAGTGTTTATAGATGTCATACTTCATTATTTGGCTTGACTTGGGTGCACTTGACATCTACACTTTAGTGATTAATGTAAATTGTCAAATGAGCTTTCACTTTTTCTATCAATTTGCTGAATTACCAGTTTCCTAAGGTGATGCTCCAAAATCAGATTTTATTTTAGTATTGAAAGAGCTTGTTTCCATGTTTCAACTGTGATGAGGTGCATTTTTGCTCTAACTGTGGTGACAATGTTGATATTGGAGTCCTTTAGTCTAGACAACAATATGAAGAGGTTCATGGGGTAGATGAACAAGTGTTTTCATTCTTGACTCTTGAAGATTTGAAGGAAATGGGGATTGTTAAAGTTGGAAGTAGGAGGAAAATGTTTTCTTCAATCCTAAAACTCAGAAAATGGTTGCTCTGAATTTGGGATGAAGATGGTTGTGCATATGCGTTTTGGGTATGTTTTGAATCCTTATCATACGTGGTGAGGTGCATTTTTGCTCTAACTGTGGTGACAATGTTGATATTGGAGTCCTTTTGTGGCTTGATAGAGTATTACAGAGATGGCAAAGTCTTGTGTAACCAATTTTACCGTAAACTTGTTTGCATTTTGTGTGCAATTTTGAACAATATTAGTTGTAATTTTGAACAGTATTAGCCTTTTCAATATAAGGTATTAGTTTGATAGTTTTAGTTGTTTTATTAAAAAGTATTAGTTGTTCTACTATAAAGTATTAGTTGTTCTACTATAAAGTATTAGTTTTAGTCTTTTCAAGAATTTTGAGTTTTTTGAACCTATGAGACCATATGTGCAAGTGGTTGAGGTAGGTTAAGCTGTTAATTTTGTGTTAATTAAGTTGCATAACTTATGGGACTAAAAATGCAAGTGGTTGAAAGGTGGTTAACCCTTAATTGCATATTAATTATGTCCAATAACTTATGGGACCAAAAGTACAAAAAACTCACAGGTTTTGTGTCGGCCAAATATTCTTTGTAGAAATTATGTGTCGCAAACTATGTTGGCGTCTATAGAAATTTGAATTTTCGGAAATTTTTAGGGTGCAATTCGACAAATATACGTTTGTTTATTTATATTAGTATTTCTCTCGTGGGATACACGACATAAATATTGATAAATTTTAAAGTTAATCAGATTATAATAGAAATTTAAATTAACTTTATCAAATTGTGTATATGTTATCTTTATTAATAGTGTTAATATATATATATATATACACTAGTACATAACCCCGTGAATTTCGCGGGATTGAAAAAGTGATTTGCAATATTATTTTAAATTTAATACTTTAAACATTTAATTAATTTAATTATAGAACATAATTTTTAATTTTTAATAATTAATAGATTTTTAATAAATTGGGGGTGAAACCCAAATTTGCAAAATACTTCTAAAACTTAGTATAACCAAAAACATAGTAGTGAGTAAGAATATTCCTGACATCATATATCTCATCATCTGAGTACAAATTGAAATATCCATAAAATAAGAAAGATTATATTATACACGCGGGAGTATAATCTGCAAAAAATAAATAAATTTATGAATATAAATAGGCGTGCATTTGCATATATAATATCAAGAGCGATATAAGATCTTCAAACAACATAAATGCGATGAAGCAATACATAAAAACATAAAAATGAATCAAACCTCAGTTATTGGAGTATTGAAGGACCATAATTTTGCAATAGCCCTTTAGTGACCTAGAAAATGTGTGAAAACTCCCAATTATTGTATCTATGGGAGACCTTGATATTACCCAACCTAGTATAGCAAAACCAAGTAATAACAACACAAATAAGAAATTAAATAAAAATTAACGAACATAAAAGTGCAATTAATATAAGAATTCCGAACCTCTTCACCCATCAAGTATATTTCATATAACTCAAAAGCCGATTTTTTAAATTTGCAAAAAGTTATACAAATTAAACAGTTTCAAATTCTTAAAATCATGTTACAATTCACATTCAGAACTAAATTACTTATCTTAATATATACTTCCTTTTCAAATCTGCAAAAAATTATACAAATTAAAAATAAATTAAATGGAAATTAAGGAACATAAAGCGCAATTAATATAAGAATTCCGAACCTCTTCACCCATCAAGAATACTCTATATAACTCAAAAGCCGATTTTTCAAATCTGCAAAAAATTGTAAAAATTAAACAATTTCAAATTCTTAAAATCATGTTACAATTCACATTCAGAACTAAATTACTTACCTCAATATTTCCTTTTCAAATCTGCAAAAGTTTATACAAATTAAAAAGATATTAAATGAAAATTAAGGAACATAAAGGTGCATTTAATATAAGAACTTCGAACATCTTCACACATAAAAAATACTCTATATAACTCAAAAGTCGAATTTTCAAATTTGCAAAAAATTATACAAATTAAATTGTTTCAAATTCTTAAAATCATGTTATAATTCACATTCAGAACTAAATTACTTATCTCAATACTTCATTTTCAAATATGCAAAAATTTATACAAATTAAACAGATTGATTAAGAAATTTTCACAATCGAATAAGAATATTTCATTGCAAATTAATAAAATTATATTAAAATTCACATTCAGAATTCAAATTACTTACTTCAATACTATATGCAATGTACAAAATAAATTCAAATTAACAAATTCATCAAATTATATTAAAAAATCTATATAATCGAAAGAAGAATATTTAATTGCAAATCAATCAAATCATCTTACAGTTCATATTCATAATTCAATTTACTTATATATTACTCCCTGCAATATATAAAACAAACAACAAAATTAAATTAAAAGAATTGTTATAGCGTGATAAAAATAAAAAATTTAATTTACGGGTGTAGAAAACTCTTGACGGGTATGAGGACCTTATATATATATATATATATATAACAAAAAAGACGTGAGGATCTTAAATATATAACAAAGGCATTAAACACTAAAACATAATAATGCACATACATCTCTAATAGTTGCCATTGATCTAAACACTAAGGGCATGATTGATATGACTGAATAAAATTACGGCTGAATGGAATGAATTAATGAATGGAATGATATAGGAATGATCATTCTTATGATTGGTATGACCTAGGAATGAAATATATGTATTGGTGAATTTATTTTAAAATAATAATTATTAATTATACTTTAACATTAATATTATTATTGATTATTATATATATTTTAAATATATTATTAATTTTAGATTTTTAATATATATTTTTTTAAATAATATTTTTTTATAATTACAAAAATAATATTATTATTTTGTTTATCATAATAATACATAATTTTAGTAAACATATTTATGTATATTAATATGTTTTTAATTATTGTTGAAAGTATGAGTTAATAATAACGTTATATATTTTTAATATTTTTTATTATTAATAATATATTATTAAATAATAATATTTTTATTAAAATATTATTAAGAATTCGCTTTAATTTATATTTTTTGAGATATAGTATTATTATTAAAAAAAATATATTATTTATATATTCTAATATTATTATATTTAATATGATTATTATTATTATTATTATTATTATTATTATTGGAGTTGGTAATTATTTTTATTTTTATTAAATAAATTTTTTAATAAAATAATATTATAATTAAATTATTATTGTTGTTTTGGGTAGAAGGTAATATTATAAAATGAATGATAATATTCTTTGTGGGAAAAAATTTTATGATAAAAACTAGTATGAGACGGTCTAATATGTGAGACGGGTCTCATACTTGACCCAATTAACCAAATATTATTTTGACTGCTTGACCCAAAAAATAAATTACCCAATATGCCCTCAAGGTCTCAACGCTCAGATCATCGCTCTCTTTCATTTTCCAGAATACCACTCACTCTCTCCTCTCTTATTGCGACTGACAGCGTCTCTCTCTAACCTTATTTCGTCGACGTTTCTTTGTCATCCGCCACACGATATTGCCTTATATCTCTTTTCCATTTGTGTTGTTTCTGAACGCCGCCGCCTCCGTCGCACGAACGACATCTCTTTACCTAGGTCAAATCCTTACTTTGTTTTTGTAATTTTCATTTTATTACTTAATTCCCTGTTTATATAGCAAGTTTGAATTGCAATTTGTTTATTCAGTGATTATACGGTAGAATGGGAGAAATATTTCCACTAGAAATTCAGAGTATAAATAATGCATGAACAAGTAAATAGTTATTTAGTATATCTCCCTTCCTATGCGAAGATATGTGCTATTTTGATGTCCATGTCTTTGTAAGTGTTGCTTGAAATAAGTGTTGTTGAATCGTAAATATGCTCTATTTCAATTCTTATGTAGGGTTATTTGGATGTACAGTAGTTAGAGACCATTCTTGTATTATCTTGTATCATTGCCTTTCTTAAAGAATGAGTATTTTATCATGTAAATGTGATATACTTTACTGAAGTCCAATTAATATGTTGTCTAGTTTTATTACTGTCTAATACTTAATTTATTGAATACATTTTTTATGTTCTTTATGTGGATTGACTTATCTTTAGATACATAGGAAATTAGTGATCCTTATCTTTGACATAGCTATAATTTCCTGCATAATCTTTGATCAATTTTTTATGATTTATAAATTCGTAACAGTTGAGTTCTTTTATGTTATTGAATATAAACTATCAGTGTACACAAACAAAATTTAATCAGAATTATGTCTATAATATCAAATTTTCTCAACTATATGTATGAACAGGTTTAATCCTGAGCAGCACAAGAGTTGTCTTAAAGAAACTGAAGAATATAAGAGAGTGCTTGGTTGAGCACTTTATAAGAGTATGAGGAATGTGAATGGAATGATAAAATATGTTTGGTATATGGCGTGAGGAATGAAATGGAACCCAACTTTTGAGGAATCAATCATTCCTGTACTAAATGGGATGTATGAGTTTGATTCCTCACATCTCTCAAACCCATACCCTTTCTCATTCCCTTAAATTCACCAAGCATCCCCTAAAACTTGCATGATGAGGTATCATGGAGGACAGAAAGCTGCAAAGGAAAAATAAGAATGAAGAGGAAGTTTGCTAAAGTAGATCACAAAAGGTATAACTATATTGATACTCCTAGACTTATGTGTGATACTCCTGAGCTAATTGGTGATACTCTTGATTGTAACATTGAAACTGTAAATTTAATTACAGCGAAGAAGAGAGAGAAAAAAGAATGAAGCAAGCGGTTTATAGAAGTAGACGTTGAAGATGATTTTGCACATAAAAAGAAAGAAGTAGAAGGAGGAGTAGGAGGAGGAGGAGACCAGATATTTGATACTCTAGAATTTGACAGATATCTAATAGTCTGATACTCTAATTTTAGCATTCAATAAGAAAACAACTAGTCAAATTAGTATTCATGTTGTGCGGGGTCTTGAAAGATGATTGCATTGTTTCTCAATAAAAATTTGGTGAATTTATCTATTGGATATAATGTTATATTTTTTATTCTTTTAACCAAACATTAATACTTTATATTTTCTACAAACATTTTACTTGGGTTTGATACCTCTGGTCAGAGTTTTGATACTCTTGAAGCGATTCTTGATACTTTACTAAAGATTCTTATACCCTTAATACTATGTACCTTGATAACGAATTTGATCATATGCCCGCAGGCGGGCACAAAATTATATGTCCACCGCTTATGTGGTGCGCCACATATGCAAGATCTCCACCATTATTTAATTAGTTTATTTAATTAATTTAATATTCTCATTTATATATATTTCATATTTTATCCAATTTCATTAATTATATTAAATTTCTTTTACCCATCCCGCACTCAACCAGACCCGAACCCAAACCCGGCCTGAGTGGTTCATGGTTCACCCGACCCGAATGGTTCATAGTTTAGGGTTCATAGTTTAGGTTTAGGTTTATATAATTAATTTTATTAATTATATTTAAAAAAAATTACCCGACCCGGACCCAAACCGACTCGAACCCGGCCCGAGTGGTTCATTCTTCACCCAGCCCAAATGGTTCATGGTTTAGGGTTCATAGTTTAGGGTTTAGATTTATATAATTAATGAGAAGATTTAATTAATTAAAGAAACTAATTAAATGATAGTGGGACTTTGCATATGTGGCGTGCCACTTAAGCAAGCATATGATCAAATCCGACCTTAATAATATATTTTGTATACTTTTAATCAAATGTTGACACTGAAACATAAATCTAATAAAGTTTTAATGTTTTCTTGTAAGAAATATGGATAGCTTAGATTGTACTTTTTTTTTTTTTTATAAACATAAGTAACTTTGATACTTTTCGAATTTGTTTTCAAAACCGGTTGAACCGGCTTGCTCAACCCAGTTCAACCTGACATCAAAAACATTAAAAATGCACTATATAACCGATTTCGAAGTTGAACTAATAAAGTTTATTAATTTATATTAAATATTTAAAATTTAAAACTTATATTCCTCTCACATTTTTTCCAATACTTTCGATGTGGGATAAATGTAAGAAAAAATTTATAAAATATGATATGAAAAGTTATAAAATATATATTTAAATTTTTTGTAGGAGTATACTTTTTTTTTTTTTAACTAAACATAAGTAAACATGCTTTGATACTTTCCCGACCAACATATTTGATCACCGGATTTGATTATTATGAAAACATTGCTTTTCGACCACATATTTGATACTTCTGAAGAGATTCTTTATACTCTTGATTAATAGATGTTTTGGACCATGGTAACTGGCAAGAGACCATTATAACTGAATGAAAGTGCATTTTATTGGATATAATATATTGAGTTATAAATTGAAAGTCAACTAATACTTACACTAAACAAAACACATCATTAGATAAATTTAATTGGCTCGAATACTTCTCACCAGATATTTAATACTCCTATTGTGATTCTTGATACTCTTAAAATTTTATACCATAATAAGAGTTTCTTGATATTCCTAATCAAATATTTGATACTTTAACCTTAATTGAAATATCGTGATATTGTTTATAGTATGAGATTCATTATGATATCACTGAAATAGTCGAACAATTTTTTATACTATGATAAACATAATAATTTTGATACTCCTGATAATAATTTTGATACTCCTGACGAGATATTTAATACTCCTGAACAAATACTTTTACAGTATGTAAAAACCCATCACTAAGACTTAATATTAAAAGTTCTCGTACCAAACATATTATTAGTTAATGACATGGAGAAAATCATATAATCCGCTTGACCATTGCCTATTTTCTTTCGCTTCTCCAAAATCCCTTCCTCAAATTAAGGAGTGAAAGAGAAACATTGTTCTTCTGCAGCTTCTTCTCAATCGAAGAGGATCTGAAATTGAATTTTGAGTGGCAAAATCCTCTATAATTCGGCAACTGCAGAGAACTCATTGGAATCCGCTGAAATTGAGTGGATTTTGATTTTAAAAAATAGACCAATTCACACCTCTAATTGAACGAATCGTCATTCTAGCAAAGCATTTGCATCTAGACTAATTCACATTTCCAATTGAATGAATCGACCAATTCACACCTCCAATTGAACGATAGCAAAGGTATATGGATATGTGTATAATCACATATACATAGAATTTAGTAGTGTGATTAGTTTGTTCAATAACATTAGGAGTTAAACATAGATTGCGGGCTAGTTTTTCGGGAAAATCACGCTAAAATCTCAACAAGAATGAGAATTCACACTATTTCCTTTGTTCCTCCTACTTCTGCTTTGAATATATCATTTTTAGCACTAGTCAGGTAATTAAGGGTAAATTGGGATTTTTACTAGGGTAGCATAAATGGGCGGCTAGTTTAGTATAATATGGGTTGAGGATAAGACCCGTCTCATACATGAGACCGTCTCACACTAGAGTGCCCCAAATTTCATTCCTCAAAATGTGGAATAGATAAACCCATGAGTATGTAAGGAATCACAATTCCTTTATTTTTGGGAATGATCATTCCTAAAGGAATTATGATTCCTTCCAAAAATACATATCAATCAATATATTTGGAATAGATTAAAGAATGATCATTTCATTCTCTATCTATTCCAACATATCAATCACACCCTAAAATAATAATGCATGTATATCTCTAATAGGTGCCGCTGATCAAAACAAACTTAAATTATTTACCTCAATACTTCATGTAATATATAAAATAAAATTAAATCAACAAATTTATCAAATTAAAAAAATTGATATTAACAGAAAAGAAAAAACCCTAGCAATATATAAAATAAAATCATTAATTTAATTATACAATTGTAATAAACATTCATAGCTACTTCTAAACTCAAATTACTTAACTCAATACTACATGCAATATACAAAACAAAATCATATTAATAAATTTGTCAAATTAGAAGAATTCCTATCAACATAAAAGAACATATTAATAAATTCTTCAAATTAGAAGAATTGTTATGAAAAAAAAAATCTCAAGTTGGGGCGTCAATATGGCGTGTGGAGACGTGAACCTAAAACACAAACTAAATATATAGGTATTATTTTGAAACATCGTAATAAAACTCTTGTTTTGAAACATCGTAATAACACTCAAACTTACAATATATTGGTGATTTGATTTAATTAGATAGTTTAAAATATAATAAGTATATCTTTATAAATATAAATATGATAAAATAAAAAAGATTTGATTTAATTAGATAGATTAAAAACTTAATTTAAATAAGTTTTAATGAGAGTGCACGATTTTAAAACGAAATAATCTGATTGATTTGGGCTTTACGTAAACTGACGTGGTTTCGCCACATAGGCTGAATCAGGTTTACCAATATATAATATATTAAGATTAAGATATATATATATATATAAGGTAAGAGGATGGATTTCAAAATAAAAAAGAAATAGTGCAGAAAAAACAAAGCCACATAAAGACAAAAAAAAGTTTGAATAGTAATTACTATTCATGAACGATCTTTTTCTCTACGATCGCAAAGAAATGACGAAATTTGATTTTGTCTGATATTGTAGCCACATTTTGCTGGAATGTGTTAAATCAAAGTCTTCTCTAAATCGCCATTAGTGAAGCTTGTTTCTTCAGAAGAATTAGAGTCTTCTTAAATCCTTTTAAGGAATGAGGATAATGTCTTCCTTCATCAATATCATTCATGTATCTCATTTTTTTCAGTACAGGAATACATATTTCAAGAATCTTAATTTTCTTCTTTAGAACTTTGAGATAATTTTTATCTCGGATTTCATTATTATTTTCATCAAAAATAACATGAAAAGGGACCTTCCAGATATTAGAAACTGACATTAGTTTGGAGCTATTTAGATATAATCTCCAATCTTCCATTAACACTTTCCTTCTTTAAGTTTCTCTTTAAGAGAATTTCTCAAAAGATCAAAACTTTCTTGAAGAGAAAAGTCTTGATAGTCTTCATTTGGGTCCTGAGCATCTTGTAATTCAGAACCGAAAATCATAGAGACATCTGATTTTGAATCAGAAAAATCAATATCATTGAATAAATCTTTCTTGATATGATCCATATAAAGATCCATAATTTTTTCCTTGGGAAATAAACCAACATATTTCTTAGAATATTCAGAAAATGAAGAAAGATTATTTGAAGTCTTTTCACCAGAAGACTTTTTATATTCTTCTATTTTGGATTTAATCCTATTGATATTTTCCTGCAAAGGTGACTCATGGGAGCCAAGAGTAATAACATTTAAGTTATTCCAAAATCTCGTAGTATGGATCCTCCATAAACTTGGTATATCATCTTCAGTATAACTGAATTCTGGTCTCCATTTCCAAACCCATGGGATTCCGGAATCAACAAAAAACATACAAATAGTTTTACTACTTGTATTATGAGTTTTTAATGAAGAAAAATTAATAGAATATTCTTCCAATAGAGATTTAATCTCTTCAGGCAAAATATCTGTCATAGTACCAAAATTTCCCCACCAGGAGAAAAGCCAATTAGGAATTTGATTCCTAATGATATTATCACAAATTTTTATCAGCCAAGTGTGAGAATGCTTAGCATTCTGATAAAATAAAGTTTTATAAAAACTTTGTAGATAATCCCAATAATTGTATTGGTAAATTGTTTTAGTGACTTCATTAGTCATGCTTCTCTCAGCAAAAGGAGAAGTACCCCATTCTTGGATGAAGATGATTTTTTTAATGATAAATTCAGAGTAATTTATCGCTTTACTCTTAGGAGGAAAATGTTGAATATCAAGCTAATGAGGATATTCTCATAAAATCCTCTCGTCTTATAAGTTTCCATATTCCAACTATTAGCTGGAAAATACTTATCCATAATAATCCATGAGGACTCTTTGAATTTTTCATCATCATCTTTGATGACAAGAATCAATTCTCTCTTAGGAGAATCAAAGAATTTATATTATTTCTGAGCGACTGAAGAACATGACTCCTCATCATCAGGTTTTGAAGGATTGCCCTGAACTTGAATATTCCTGCTCCGTTGTTTGAGGAATTCTTGAAATTCCTTATCAAAATTTTCTCATTTTGAAAAAGAACCAATACCAGAAATGTTCTGGTTGTAAAGGGATTTCTTCCCTTGTTGTAAAATAGGAGATCATCTGCCTCCCCTTCCTCTATAAGAGGAATAACTTCTTCCAGACTGGCTCATAACTGTCATGAAGAAATAAATTCACGAGTTAAAAAATCTGGGAGATGATTATCTTTCTCTTGCTTATAAACAATATCAAAATCAAAATAAGCAAGATGAGATTGCCATCGGATAAACATTTGTTTAGAAACATTATGTTCAAAATCTTTGAAGAGCATAAAAGTAGCAGCCCTGCAATCAGTTTTAATAGTAAATTTCTGATTATATAAATCATCCTGAAATTTAAGGACACATTTGACAATAGCAAGAATTTCTTTAGCTGTAGCAGAATAATTTTTCTTACTATTATTCCATTTACCGGAATAAAATTTAATGATATAATCCTTTTTATTATCAGGATTAATTTGTTTTAAAATACCTCCATACCCCAAATCTGAGGCATCAGTTTCAACAATTTTTTCCCAAGAGGGATTAGCTAGCATAAGACAGGGAATATTTTTAACCTTTTCTTTTATCCTGATAACAGCCTTAGTATGATCATAATTCCAAGGAGAATGATTCTTTTTAAGTCTATCATATAAGATAGAGGAATCTTCAGCAAGATTCTTAATATAAGAAGACACATAATTAAGGTTTCCTAAGAATCTCTGTAACTGAGTTTTATCAGTTATAACATCAGGGAATTTATTACCAAATTCAATACTTCTTTGAATTGGAATAATATTATCTTTATCAATAATATGACCAAGAAATTTTACTTTAGTCTGGAATAAAACCATTTTAAATTTTGAAATAACTAAACCATTTTTAATGACTAAGTTTTTAAACATATCAAGATGTTTAAAATGTATTTCAATATCTTTAGAAAATACAAGGATGTCATCAATATAGACAATAATAAAATCACTATAAGGATTAAAAATATCATTCATAATTTGTTGAAATTCTGAAGGAGCATTTTTAAGACCAAAAGGGATAACAGTCTATTCATAATGACCAAATGGAACATTAAAGGCAGTTTTATACCTATCAGGTTGATTAATCTGAATTTGCCAAAAACCTGATTTTAAATCAAATTTAGAGAAAATAAGAGCATTGACTAATCTGTCAAGAATATCTTTTTTATTAGGAATATGATGTCTAATCCATTTTAAAACCTTATTGAGAGGTTTATAATTAATAACCAATCGAGGAACTCCGTTTACGCTCGCGAGAAATGTTTATTAACATAGAAAGCAAAGATAAGACCAAGGAGATTTAGAAGGAGTTATAAACTTTTCCGTAATAAGGAAGATATTTCCTTTTTACATAACTCTAAGTATTCGAGTTCATTTGACAAGGTCTGAACTTAGTCGGAATTTTATTTTCTTTAAAAATCTTCTTCATAAGGAAGAGAAACTATATGTTTTTTTTTTCTCATCCCAAAAAAAGCATTGGGAAAATCATTACAAATTTCAATAGAAAATTTATTTATTAAAAATTTGATTTTATCCTGTAGTTTAGGATTATTTAATCTATCACTTATAGTAATAGAATTAAGCTCATCTTTAAGAATATTGATTTGACAATTTTTATTATTAATTTGATCTTGAATCAAATTAAGAACCTTATGAATAGGTTTAGTGATAAACTTGAAAGTAATAGGTTTACCATTATAAGTACCTGTAATACATTTTTCACCAATAAAGGTAAGAGGATATATTTTAAATAGAAAAGGAAGACCAATAATCATTTGACTAGTGATGTCTTCAGCAATAAGAAAGTCGTTAGAAATACAACAACCATCTACACAAACATAAGCATTTTTAAGCTTATAATTAATCTTTAAAGATCCTCCACCTGCATGAGAAAGTGAATGAGTAGTTTTTAAAAAAAAACTTAGTAGGAATTATTCCTAACTGTATGACACTTAAATCAACACCACTATCAATCATAGCAATAAAATCTTTCTTATAAGAATTATTTATAAGAAGAGAAATCTTAGTATCAATCATATTAATGGTAGATAAATGATTTTTCTCAATATTAACATTGTCATCAATTTCAAAGTATTGTGAAAGAGCTTTATAGTTAGTGTTGGTCCCGGTGTAAACGAGTCTTACACGTGTATGGGGGGGGAATACACGTGTTCAGTGTTTTTAAAACTTTTTTTCATCGAGGTCACTTTTGGGTCGATAATCCTCAAGATTAGGTTCGAGAAGCACAGATCGCTTCTGAGTCAAAGTCTCATCGAGACAAAGGATCCCGAAGTCGCTTTCGGATACCTCGGATAATCCCAACCGAGTCCCGAGTGTCAGAGATCCCGAGTTGCTTGGATCGATATAACTAACTTATCAACCCTCGGAAGAGTAAGTTCGGTTTGGTAACTATCTGTTCTAGCTACTCGGATGTCTTAAAATGGTTGGCCCTTTAGTTTATACTTTCGTTTTAAGCTTTCTTTGAAAAACCTTCAACGAATGGAATAGTGATTAGGTCGTGATTCGGTTATGCAACTTCAAAGGAATTGATTCCAACCGAATATCGATGAAAAGTATGCTTTCAAATTCAGTCAATGCAACATTTAAGCCTGAGATAAGAAAGCAATAAACAAAAAACAAAGAATTATAGTGGTTCGAGACTCAAGCTCAGACGTCCACTCTCTCTCGATCCTCGAGAAAATTCACTAATCACTTCGAGCTTTACGACTACCTCGCGTAGTTTACTTACTCAACTCGGCCTGAGCTTTACGACTACTCCACGTGGTTTACTTTACTCAACCCGACCTTGAGCTTTACGACTACCTCCGTAGTTTACTTACTCAAACACAAACAAGCTTTCAGACTACCCCTGTAGCTTACTAACTTCTCCTCTAGAGTTTTCTGACTACTCCGCGTAGTTTACTAACTCTTTACAACTCTTCTCACCAACAAACACACTCCAACTACCTTCACAAGGGTTTGGGGTTTCTCGGTTGGTTTCCAACTAGGATGAGATATCCTTTACAATGAAGCACAATGCAAAGGGTTAGGATATCTCGACTAAGCTTTGGATAATTCTTATCAAGCTAGGCTTAGTATAGTGAGCTCTCTTCAATATAAAAGCACTTGGGAAATTCTAAGTTTTTCGAGTGCTTTAACTTGCAGTAATAACTTACAATGTAGAGGGTCACCAGTATTTATAGGCATACACCAAGGTCACTTTTGAAAACTATCCGTTGGAGAGATAACTTCGTGAGTTTCCTCTTATGGTGTGTGGAACGGCTATATTTAGGGTTTGAAACTCCCTAACATGTTTTAGGCAAATAGCCTTTCATGTAAATTTCGGTCTTCACTTTTTGCGATCTGAACTTTTGTACTTCCGACATCTTTTTTCAATGACCGTCATCGCTTTGTCGATTAGATGATAGTGCATGTTGTCTTCCTCTTTTTGACTTTTGTCTCCGATTAAAGGTAGACACCTTCAACGGCTCTTTTGGTTTACAAACTACGAGTTGATATAACCTTAACAACACTTGACTTAGTTCCTTTTATGCGCATTTGAATGTCTTGGCAAATATCTATTTTCTAAGGACTCGCGATCTTCTCCGATGTTGCATCCTTCAAATAGATATATTGATGCCTCGGAACATTCGGGTTTATCTTTGAGCATTGATGCATTCTTGAGTCTTGATAATTCTTGTGCCTTGATATTCTTGATCTTGATCTTGATCTTGATCTTGTGTCTTGAGTCTTACGAGTCTTGAGGTCTTCGAGTCTTGAGTCTTCGAGTCTTCTGAATATCTTGGCCCGATATCTTTGAGTCTTCATCTTGAGTCTTGATTCCTCGATTTCATCTAGAGTTTTCGATATCTCGGTTTCTCCTTTGAGTCTTGATTCTCGATTTCTCCTTTGAGTCTCCGAAACTTCGGTTTCATCAACCTTCGCTTCGAAAACATATCGAGTTCTTCATAGTCTTCAGAACCTATCCTGATCTATATCTGCTGACTATACATTTTGCAGATAGCATCCTGAATACTCTAAAACTGAATCCTGACTCAACTATCAAGATCATTCTGAACATGTCATACTCAGGGGTTTTGGGATCTTAATCAAAATCATATATCTTTTATTAAATTCATTTCACAACAGTTAGTTTCACTATCCTCAATTTTTTCTTTACCTTTCTCAATAAAAGAAAGACGAACGAAAAGATATGTATTCTGTTTTTAAAGAATCTTCACATCAGTTTTGAGATTATTAATCTCATGAACTAAATCATTTATAGTCACTGGATTATTTTTTATATTTTTTTGGCGAAGAAGTCTTTCTAATTCACCCATATTATAATAATTACCATCAATCTTTTTAGAAAGACTAGTTTTATCATTGTCTTCATTCTTAGAAGAATCATGAAATTGTTCAATGATTTTATCTCTTAAACTAGAATCTTTTATATGTTTAAGAAATTCTAAAATATTATTATTAGTTAAGACACTAATATTCATATCTTGAAATTGACTCATGAGTTTATAAAACTCATTATCAATATTATTAGTATTATCAGTATTACTGATACAATTAAGACAAGGTTTTCCAAGTACACATTCATTGCACCTTTCTTTATCTGATTTAACAGAATTATCATCATCCGAAGAGGATTCAATAGAAGAACAATCATTATAAGACTTTTCTGATTCTGTATCAATATTAGGACTCATAACAATTTTAAAAAGAGTTTATTTTAACTCTTCATCAATATCAAGATTTTTAATCTTGTCTTTTTGCATAACACTGATTAGCATAATGACCAGGCCTATTACATTTTTTACAAATAATTGTATCATATCTTCTTTTTTTAAAAGATTTTCTTTTACTTTTTTCATTTTCATGATTTTTTTCTTTCTGTTTTGAAGAATTATGTTTTCTTCTTTTATAAGTAGATTTACTTTTATAATCTCTCTTATTATTTTTAGTCAAATTATTTTTATTTTTAGAATTAGGATTTTCTAATCCAAATTGATCACAAAATTGACCTAATTGTTTTCTTTCCATAAGATTATCCTTTTTAATTTGATTTTTTAATTTGAGTTCATTACAAAGATTTAATCATTCCTCAACACAAACACTAATGATTTGACCAAAAGTAAAAGACCCATAATGGATTGAATCAGAATCCTTTCTAAGAGTTTTCTTAACTCTTTCAGCAAATAGATTAGGAAGACCATCTACAAATTTATTCTTCCAAATATCCTGATTACAATCAGGAATCTCATAAATACGAGACAAAAAAATATCTTTGTACCATCTGAAATCAGTAAGAGTTTTACACTTTATATTTAAAAGAAGAGTTCTGGTATTTTCATATTTATTGGTATATTGACCAGTAAAATGATAAAAAATAGTAAGAATCAAAGAGTAAAACCGCATTGGTTTTAGTCTCACCATTTTTAATTTTAATAGAATTAAAAATTTCCATTCTATTTTGGGGAGTCAAATAATTATCCCACCAACCTTTAAGTTGACCAATAAAACCAGTAGTAATAGCTTGTGCAGTACTAATATCACTATTACCACAAGTTTGACAAGCAGAACTATACATAAGCATGCGATGACATTGAGTGAAAATATGATTATCACTTCCACCATCAATATTTCATTCATAAATACCTTTTTTCGAATAAAAATTATTGAAAAAGTTTTTCTGTTCTTCATTAAGAACATCCATAGGAGTGGGTCTCTTATAATAATAAGTTGACATGGTAGGTCTATCAGCCCATTTCATTTTATTAATACTATCAATATTACTAGGACTACCAATATTATTGGGTTGAATAACATGATTATCATCTAAGTCATCATCTAACGCTGAAATATTCAGATTACTAAATTTATCATTAATAATCTTTTCAAGATCAGAAATAGAGGCTTCAGATTTAAAATCTTTTATCTCAATAGGAGATTGAATAGATGAAAATTTGTTTTTAATAATAACATTATTATTTTTATTATCATAATCTTCAGATTTATTCTGAAAATTAATTTTAGAGATTATTTTATCAACTTTATCATGTAAAGAAATAATTGCTTCTCCGAGGATAGAAAGATAAAGATTACAAAAATTATTTTACTCAATCATTTGATTGACATGTTTAACAGTAATTTGTAAAACATCATTTTCTATGATTCTGGAGAATGAAAGAAAACTAAATATCTTCCCATTTTTCTCGATTTGAAAAGGAACATGAGGAGGGTAAACAGATTTTTGTATTCCTCCAGAAATTATTTTATAATCACGTTCAATTACTGAAATATAATCGATATAAAAGGTTTTAATAAACCAAGGAACATAATAAGTAATTTCATTATGTTTTTCACGAAATTTATAAAAATCACAACAAAGTAGTCTAAATCATCTTTTGAGAATGATTTAAAATACCAAATTCTAAACTTATCCCATTTAGGATTATTAAACTCATCATTAATATGAGCTCTAGTAGAAGAACCTTTAGAAAAATCTAAAAAGTTTGTAAAATCCATAAAATTATATTTTAAAGTTACAATCCGAAATTGTTTCGGGATCAAATCCATCTTTATGGATAATATTGTTTTCATTAATAATAATTTTCTCATTGTTATTATTAATTTTACAATAAGAATTTTCTCTGTAAGAGGAAGTAGAAGCTCTAGATTCAAAAGGTAATTCTACTTCATAATCCAGAGGAGATATAAGAGAATGATTAGACATTGATCTAGAATAAGAAGTCGAATGTCTTCTTTGATTATTTTGAAAACCAATATTAATTATACCATCATTACTTTGAGTAATATGTTTAAAATCACTATTTATAATAGAATTTTTAGGAACAGATTGTTCTATTATCCAATTTTCAGGAAAAATAATTTCTTCCCACTTAATGGATCTTCTGGTAGTAATATTTGATTTACCAAAATTAGTTTCTATAAGAATAGTTTCATTATTATCTTTCTCAATTCTTTTACACATAGGATTGAGTGTAAATAAAGGCTTATAATAAATACGATAAACAGATACACATAACCTCTCGTGACGGTATGTAATTATAACCATGAGTTTTAACATTTAATGTTAAAGCTTCAAGAATATTACTATCGATAAAGATAGAGATAAATTAGGATATCGTCAAAAATAGATAAAGTCCTAAAGCCAAACTAGACTCTATTATTCCCATTAAGGATTGTGTCCAATTAAGATTTCTACCATCCCTAAGAGAAGTTAAAAGCTTTTTTCGGTAAACCATTTAAAATAAGCGATCTAAAAGTGACCTGAACACAACCAATATGTAAGAACTTATGAGTTCTTTTGTAAGGTAAAATATCATTTTTACTAAGCAATTTAATAATCATCTCTTCTTCATGAAGAGGTATAGAGGATTCAGTAGTTTTAACAATTTGTTTAAAACCTATTTTTTCAAAAGCTCATAATTTATAAACCATTTTAGGTTCAATTTTAGGAATAGTCCATTTATTCAATAAATCAAGATTTTCGTGAATATCATATTCTCGAGTCATACTTGTTTTAACAAAGATCCTTTAATTGGAACATATTCATTAGAATCAAGATGTATTGAATCATGAAACCATATAATTTATATATATCCTACTTCTCATGGCTCTGATACCATATTAACATAAGGATCGTGCAAAGATCTATATCAGTGCAAAGATTTATATCAATAGTATCATGTGGATCTTTTACAAACACGGATAGGAAATTACTGAGAAATTTCATAGTTCATGAGTTAACCTGAAAAAAGTTTTTACACCCAAAAACGCTGCGCCTATTCATTCATCGGCAAAAAATGGCAAAAAAAAATTGTTAACTTGAATATATATATATATATATATATATATATATATATATATATATATATATATATATATATATATATATATATATATGATTTTATGAGATGGTATATATGCGAGTATCTCATAATTATTAAAGTAATTGTATTTCTAATTATAAACTGAAACCATTCAATATTAAATTATGAATCATAATTTCATAAAATAAAAAATATATTTTCTAAAATTAATTTTTTTTTTCTTATATAAAATGAGCAGAAAACTTTATATTTTGATGAAAGTGAGTATTATTGTGTTCTTCCTTGTTCTGTAATACAGAAATCTGAACATGATATATATACTTACTATTTAACGGCTTGTTCCTATGGACTCGTTTTTGGGTCCGGTTATCCACGCCCCTAACATTGGTAGATACGCCACTATTCTTATATTTCATGTATAAAAGTCCTATTTTCCCTTTATTAACTTAACCCGCTCAAAATCTTGAGTCTTAATTTAAATGATTACTGCAGGCCAAAATAACTGGATCTAATCCTGTCAAAAAAAAAAAAAAGGATCTAAGATAATCAGATTCTAATTTAATTAAAAAAAAATTGGCACATCTGTGTTCTGAAATTGAACTTGGGAGAGAGCAGTCAAATCTGATTTTGTTTTCAAGTTTCCAATTTATGAATATGCCTCGAATTTGAGAAAAAACGATGCAAAATGGATTATGCTTGAGAAACATGGTTTTTGCTGCGAACCGTTTTGAAGGTTGGCGCGACCGCCGGAGAGGAGAAACTGGAATGCGCTATGCGAAAGGGAGGACGATGGTTTATATTTTTAATTAGAAAACAAACTGCAAGATTCCAAGTCTAAAGTAAAAATAAATAACTATATAAGAGTTTAATTAAATCAATTACCTGAAAATACATGTTGAAAGCGTTTTTCAGATACATAACTGAGAATAAGTATAAACAAATGTCATACTTATCAACTTAGCTACTTCCTCCCAAAATCAATCGCCTAAACTAATTTCATTTAAAAATGTAAGACTCCAAATTAAATACAATGCAGAAGACCCGTAAAGCAACTTGCCCCCATAATCGAACACATAAGATGATCCAAATAAATTGAAATTAATTAAGGAAAACCTGTCTTTCTTCATCCGTAGGTTTCGCCAACCCAATATCAAGACCTTTATACACCTGCCACATATAATCCAATAACCATGAATTAGGTTGTAAAAACAAAATTAAACCAGAAACTCATACAATTTAAATAAATTTACAGGGGCGAGAGAAAAATCTGGACGAAGTTAGCGCTGATTACCTCTGTTAAGTCGTTTGGCGAGTTTCAATTCCTTTCTTCGAGACCCACCACCAAGCCCCAATTGCCACATAGGTTCTGCATTTAGAAAATCAGTCCACACATCAATTTGCATCATAAAATTTCATGCTCAATTCAGTTAATTTAACTCAGATTCAAGTGAAATTCTCACCTTTAAGCTCGTTTCGCCACCCGGCGCCAACCACTCCGCAGCCGGATCCACTTGCACTGCCTCCATTGTCTGGGTCCCATTATACCTCTGTATCGATTAGAGACCACAATATAGTACATTGTTAAACTCAATACCAGAGTACCATAAAAATTGTGTTCTGCATCCGCCATTTTTTTTATTTTTTTACTAATTCTAGTGATTGATTAAACCCATCAAATTAAACTATGAATTGAAAGTAATAGAAATTTAATTGGAATCGAAGAAATTACCAGAAAATTTTGTTCCAATTCTTCGGGAATCAGACTGCCACCCAAACAAACAAAATTTATATAAAGAACAGCACATCCATCAGCATCCAGCAAGAACAGGTCCAACAGACACAATTTCGCCAAACAGTTTAATGAAATCAAACTTGAATTGATGCAGCTAAGAGTACTTGTTCAAAACCAATAACAAAAATTCCTAGACATAAACAGAGCAACACACAATTCAGTGCATTTTAGTTGAAACAGATCAACATTCAAACACCAAGAAATTAACAAGTCTCAGAACCCCTGTGGTCCCACAGGCTAAAAACCACAATAATGCAAAAAAGATCAAAACTTGGATCAAGAATCTCTAACCATACCAGGAATAATCTGGAAAAGGGATTGAGGAGGAGCAGAGCCACAAATGCAGGGAGGACAAGAAGATGAAATTCCTTTCAATTTCAATCCTTTCTTGAATTTAAAATACAAAACCTGCCCAGAAACACAGAGCGCAGAAACGACGGCAAAAATGACCAAGCAACATCACTTCCTATAATCTATCTGCTATTCAAGTAAAAACGATCAAATAACGAGCATTGACATACTTGCAATTCAATGGTCTGATGGACATGAGATATGTATAAAAATAATAAGCTAGTAATTTCAAATAGTACGAACCTTCATCCAAAGTTTTCTCACTCAAATTCCTCCAAAAGACAGGATCATCAGGGGCAATGAACTCACTGTAATCACCATAATAAAATCCCATCAACCATGGGTTGGGGCATTCAGTTTACCCGTGTCATAGTCTCCATAGGCATTTTCAAGTCAGTCATATTGTTGGCCTCCAGTGCAAATCGAGAAATTTTGAAACTATCTTGATTTCTCTCAAAATCATTATCTGCTTCAATGGTCATTTCTCCCTCTCATTTTCTTTCATAAATCTGACCAAATTGAGATCGCTGCTCGCGAGCCACTTTGCTTCATGAGTCATCCTCACCCCGGGTGGGAACTATCAAGTATAGCCTCATAACCCGGTTGATGTTTAATTTTGGCCCTCAACCCCTTTGACCAAATTTTATACCCAATAAAATAATGAAAAAATAAAATAAAATAAAATATATTTGCCCTTCTTTGTAGACGAAGAAAACCCTTCTCTCACTTCTTCAAATTGTTTTTCTTCCTTTCAACAAAAAAACTCGCGTTCCCTTCTCCAGTTTCTTTCAAAATTTCTTCAAATCTCCTTCCCCAAATTGTCCAATAAGAAAACCTCTCTCACCAAATATCTGTCCATTTCCCTTCAAAACAAAAATCTAGGCAGAAGAAGAAAAGGAGGAAGGAGGAGTTGCGCGCTGCAACTCTGTCATCTTCTTTGAGAAAAATAAGTGTTTCAAAATGGGCGTCTTCTTCTACTGCAAATGAGAAGGAATACTGCTAATTCTCGGTGATCTTCAAATAATTTAGCCTTAGGGTTATTTGCTGGTAAATTGGAATGTCTTTTAAGGTGTGAATTGAACTGTCTTTTATAGGTATGAATTGGACAGCATATTAAAGAGTTGAAGTGTGTCATATTTTTGTTGATTTTAATGTAATTTTTTGGGTTTGAGATTTTGGTGCATTTAACAGGACTCTAATACAAGTTTTCTACTGTCATCAGAAAAATTTGTTGTGTATTCAGCTTTGTATGTTAAATAGTTAGTCCAGTTAGTTAGAGCTCGTGGGTTGAATTTTATCTTATTATTAGAACTTAGAATTAGAACAAAATTATCAAAAAGTAATACTAAGTCTTGTGCTTAGATTTCTATGGAGCAAAATTCAGAGACTTAAGTGATGCTGCAGTGGCCAGTAGATAAAATTACAATAATAAAAATTAAAAGTGTGTCTTGCACCTCAGTGAAACATAGGTTGTGTGCCTTACATAAGAGACGCGGAACCCTTTTAGTCTATTGTTCTTTTTCAATTTTGTATAGTTTTTCAATTAATTGCATGCATTTTTTATGATGAAGGCCAACAAATTGATGGCTGGTGGTATCGCAAAAGGACTGAAGATGCTCCAAATTGTTTCTGAAGATATATCCCACGAAGAATTCACTGAAGAACAAGAAAACGAAGAAGAAGATGTAAATACTCACTCTAAGTCTGATGTGGGTGGTTGATTTTAGTTCTTGTATGTAAAAATCCTTTAATCCAGACGCAATCTTGTTGTGTGGTCCTTCACCACCCTGTTCTTGGGAGTTACTGCATTTTGTTTAGAATTGATTGTTTAAAAAACTGTCTTGTTTGAAACTTCAATCATATATAAATTATACAAATTTGATTATGTCCGCAGGTGGGCACAAGCTTATATGTCCACCGCTTATGTGGCGCGCCACATATGCAAGGTCTCCACCATCATTTAATTAGTTTATTTAATTAATTAAATTTTCTCATTTATATATATTCCGTACTTTACCCAATTTCATTAATTATATTAAAAAAAAATTACCCGACCTGGACTCAACCCGACCTGAACCCGAACCTGACCCGAGTGGTTCATGGTTCACCCTGTCCGAATGGTTCATGGTTTAGGGTTTAGGTTTATATAATTTAAAAAAATTACGCGACTCGGACCCAATCCGACCCGAACCCGAACCCGGCCCGAGTGGTTCATGGTTCACCCGGCCCGAATGGTTCATGGTTTAGGGCTCATAGTTTAGGGTTCATGTTTATATAATTAATGAGAAGATTGAATTAATTAAAGAAATTAATTAAATGATGGTTGGACCTTGCATATGTGGCGTGCCACATAAGCGGTGAGCATATAAGTTTGTACCCACCTACGGGCATATGATCAAATCCGATAAATTATAATATTGTTTACTTAAACAACTTACAATAAACATAAGCAATGTAAACAACTAGGGGTGTAAACAAGCCAAGTCGAGTCGAGTAGTGCTGAACTCGAACTCGACTCGATTAAAATACTCGAAACTCGACTCGAACTCGGTCGAGCCTAAAGTTTTAAACTCGAGCTCGACTCGAGAAGAAACTCGATGTACTCAAACTCAACTCGACCTCGACTCGATTACCTATATAATTTTATAAAATTAAATATAAATATATTATTAAAATATAAATATATATATTTAGTAAAATTAATGGCAGAAACTCGATATACTCGAACTCAACTCGAGCTCGAGCTCGACTCGATTACCTATATAATTTTATAAAATTAAATATAAGATATATTATTAAAATATAAATAAATAAATATATATATAATAAAATTAATGGCATAATAGTAATTATTGTGCAAGCTTGATTAGGCTCGCGAGCCTCTCGAGCTGAGTATTTACGAACTCGAACTCGAACTCGATAGCAACTCGAGTAGCTCGAACTCGACTCGATTATGATCGAGGCAATTTTGATCTTTTTACAAGTCGAGCACGAGTAGCTCGCGAGCCGACTCAACTCACTTAAACCCCTATAAACAACCTATACTAATAAATAATTTAAACAACTTAGTATTGAATATATGACTTTTATGTAATAACTTATTTGAAATAAAATTGATATAGATAACCTATATTTAATAGTAATCAACGAGGTTGTTTAAAATTAGGTTCTTTAAACAACTCTTTATTGTTAAAGACTTCAGGGTTGTTTATACTTAGCTATTGTTCTCACGAGGTATGAATTACATATTTTTTTAGTGATAAAACTTCGTTTCTAGCTTTCAAGTCTTAAAGTGATATAGATAACTTGTATTTAATAATAAACAACGAGGTTGTTTAAAATTGGTTGTTTAAATAAGTTTTTGGTTGTTTAAGATTTCAGTGATGTATATACTTTATTATTTTTCTCACGAAAGTTCACACAGAGTATGCATTACATACTTTTGAGTGATACAAGTTTAATTTTAGCTCTTATAGATAACCTATATTTAATAGTAATCAATGAGGTTGTTTAAAATCGAGTTGTTTAAACAATTATTTGTTGTTTAAGACTTCAGTGTTGTTTATACTTTGTTATTGTTCTCACGAAAGGTCAAACAGAGTATGAATTATATATTTTTGAGTGATAAAACTTCGATTTTAGCTTTTAAGTCTCAAAATAATATAGATAATTATATTTAATAATAAACAACGAGGTTGTTTAAAATTGTGTTGTGTTAAACAACTCTTGGTTATTTAAAACTTCAATGTTGCATATATTTTGTTATTGTTCACGTGAAAGGTCAAATGGAGTATGAATTACATACTTTTGAGTGATAAAACTTCAAATTTTAGCTCTTAAGTCTTCAAAATTATATATACAACTTAAATTTAATAATAAACAACAAGGTTGTTTAAACAACTCTTGATTGTTTAAAACTTCAGTATTGCACATATTTTGCCATTATTCACATGAAAGGTTAAATGGAGTATGAATTACATAATGTTGAGTGATAAAACTTCACTTTTAGCTTTCAAGTCTTCAAAATGATATAGATAACTTATATTTAATAATAAACAACGAGGTTGTTTAAAATTCAATTTTTTAAACAACTCTTGGTTGTTTAAGACTTCAATGTTGTGTATACTTCGTTATTGTTCTCACGAAAGGTAAAACATAGTATAAATTGCATACTTTTGAGTGATAAAACTTCATTTTTAGCTTTCAATTCTTCAAAATGCCATAGATAACTTATATTTAATAATAAACAACGAGGTTGTTTTTTAAACAACTCTTGGTTGTTAAGACTTCAGTATTATATATATTTCGTTATTATTCTCATAAAAGGTCAAATGAAGTATAAATTACATTCTGTTCAGTGATAAAACTTCATTTTTAGCTTTTAAGTTTTCAAAATGATATAGATAACTTATATTTAATAATAAACAACGGGGTTGTTTAAAATTGGGTTGTTTAAGATTTCAATG
The DNA here is from genome assembly GCA_037126765.1 of Stenogyne calaminthoides. Classification (NCBI taxonomy): domain Eukaryota; kingdom Viridiplantae; phylum Streptophyta; class Magnoliopsida; order Lamiales; family Lamiaceae; genus Stenogyne; species Stenogyne calaminthoides. The sequence goes on from JBBCBC010000004.1 coordinate 15,755,856, forward strand.
TTGTGTATACTTCATTATTATTCTCATGAAAGGTCAAACAGAGTATGAATTACATACTTTTGAGTGATGGAACTTCATTTCTAGCTTTTTATTGTTAACCAGTAGAGTTGTTTAAACAAATAGGTTGTTTAAAATTTCAATCTTTTTAAAAAGACAATGTTGTTCACACAAAAGTTTAAACGAAATATGAATTACTTCTTTTAAGTGAAAAAACTTTAATTTTGACGTTTACATCTTAAAAATAATATGAATAACTTATTTTTAGCGATAAAAAATAGGATTTTTTAAAATCGTATTGTTTAAACGACCTGATTGTTTAAAAATCCAATCTTGTTTAAAACATAATATTGTTCAAACAAAAGTTCAAATGTGGTTTGAATTACTTCATTTTAATTGAATTTTTTTTTAATTTTGTTGTTTAAGTCTTAAAACCGTATGAATGACTTATTTTTAATGTTAAATAGTAGAGTTGTATAGAATTGAGTTGTTTAAACAACTGGGTCGTTTGAAACTTCAATCATGCTTAAAAAAACAATGTTATTCACACAAAGGAGTATAAACTAACTTCTTTTTATGTGATAAAACTCTAGTTATGACGATTAAGTCTTACGGATAGTATAGATAATTATTTTTTAATGATAAATAATAGAATTGTTAAATTGAATTGATTAAACAACTAAGTTGTTAAAACTTAAACGTTGTTTATGAGATGAAAATTATTCATATAAAAGCTCAAAAGGTGTATGAGTTAGTTCCTTTTAAGTGAGAAACTATCAATTTTGTCTTTCAAGTCTTTAAAATAGAATGGTTAACTTATTTTTAGTGATAGTTAACAAGGTTGTTTAAAATCGGTTCATTTAAACAATTGAGTTGTTGTGGTCTTCAGTATTGTTTATGAGATTAAGGTTGTTCAAACAAAATATCAAACATGAACTAGTTCTTTTTAAGTGAGGAAATATCAATTTTGACTTTTAAGTATTCAAAATATAATAAATAAGTTAATCTTAATGAAAAACAACGGGGTTGTTAAAAATCGGGTTGTTTAAACAATCAAATTGTTTAAGTTTTCGATATTATCTATGAAATTAAGATTGTCCATACAAAAGTTTAAATGAAGTTCGCATTAGTTCTTTTTAAGTGGGAAAACATTAGTTTTGAATTTTAAGTCTTCAAAATAGAATAAATAACTTATTTTTAAAAGATTCACGATAAGCTTGTTTTAAATCAAGTTGTTTAAACAACTGAGTTGTGTATGTTGTTTAAACAATCTGATTGTTTAATTCTTCATATATCATATTCGAAGATATTGAAAGTCCTTCTACATTGACACCACGATCACCCTAGCTCATTTTCTATATTTATTGACCATTTTCTATATGATAGTTAATTTAAACAACTTAAACAACGTACACTAATAAATAATTTAAACAACTTGATGTAAACAACCTTCACTAATAAACAATTTAAACAACTTAAACATCCTACACTAATAAACAACTTAAACAATATACTTAAACAACTTAAACAACATGCTTAAACAACTTAATAACATAAGTGTTGGTCCCGAAAAAACACGATTTAAAACTCGTAAAATCTCAATGGGAGGTGACTTTAAAATTTTTGCGAATGTGCTATGTAGATTTGCTAAAGTATGTATGACAGTTAATATGAAATCAAATAAGAACACATGTATTTTTATAGTTGTTCGGAGTCCAACTCCTACATCCACTCTTCCCTTCATGGGGCACTTCCTTAACCAACAGATATTTATGGAGCTCTCACTCAACGGGACTTATCTCCCTTACAGGATCGCCTATAGATGTTTAATGAGTTCTCACTCTCTCGGGACTTATCTCCCTTACGGGATCGCCTATAGATATTTAATGAGTTATCACTCTCTCGGGACTTATCTCCCTCACGGGATCGTCTACCCTCCCTTACGGGATTGCTTCTTAACTACCTCATTTAACCACTAATTCTCTCTTGGGTTTGGTGTTATTTCCAACTAGGTGAGATTTTCCCTTACATTGTTTTAGCCTTTAAGCTAAGGTTGGGAAAATCTCTCTAAGCTTATGATATGGCATTTATGCTTAGATATAATGAAGAACACTTTTGGGTAAATTTGGATATTTAATGCTCTGTGTTCTTGAATGGAGATGCTTGAATATTTGGCTTTAATCTTCACTTTACAACATCCTCCATTATCTTCTTTTGAAGATAGTGCAATGTATTTATAGTGTGGATTTGAATATTATCGTTGGAGAGTAAATTCAAATCCATACTAATAGTCTTCCAGCTTTTCTTTGTCCTTTTGCACTGTTGCTTGCAACTTTATGTCACATCCATATATGTGTTGTCATCTTCTCATTGGCCAGCTTTTTGTGTGCCTAACGGATCGATTTGACTCACGGGATTACAGTCGCTTGATTCTGATCGCGTGTCGTCGGATCGGCCCACCACCGAATCAGTCGACCTTACATCTGGAATGCATCTGCGGGGCATCACTGGGTGCATCAACAACTTCATCTGGACTTTACTGCATCGATGTCGAGCGGCTCTGAACATCGTGTTCGGTACATCGAGCGACAAGACATCGAGCGATACAATATCGGTCGGTTGCATCGAGGCGGCCGACGCCGAGGCGACACATCATCGCCGGGTCGGTGCATCGGGCGACATACGACATCGGCGGCTGCGTTTTTTTGATTTACTCTTACGATTTAGAATTTCTTCTCTTTGATTTTCGATTTCTTCTCGGCGCGATTTTTTTTTTGATCTTGATTTTGGTTTTACGATCTCGGTTTTTCGATTTGATTTTTACGATCTCGGTTTTTCGATTTCGGTTTTAAAGATCTCGATTTTTACGATTTTCGATTTTTACGATCTTAGTTTTCTGATTTTAGTTTTCTGATTTCAGTTTTGACCAGCCTCGTCTTCTCTTGATGAGTTCTCCCTCAACTTGTTACCTGTAAGAATAAAACTAAGTCTAGAAACGCAAGTTTTCTATACAACTTAGCTTATCCTATTACAAGGTGTTTGACATAATAATCAAAACTAAAATTATCCCAACAATAAGCAATGTAAATAACCTAAACTAATAAATAACTTAAACATCCTACACTAATAAACAACTTAAACAACATACACAATGTACAACTTAAACAACGTAAACAACTTAAACAACTTGAACATCTTACACTAATAAACAACTTAAATAATATACACAATGAACAACGTAAACAACTTAAACAACCTAAACAATTAAAATATAAAACATATTTTTAAAATCATTTAATGAAAAGAAGGTCATTTTTTATATATTTGTATAAGTAAGGCCATTTTTAATAAGTTGCACTTTGACTAGGCCATTTATGAAAATCCCCCCTCACCCGGTTCCTCCGGAACTCCATGGAGAATTGAAAATGGACGGATGTTTCTTTACCTAAAACTGAAGAAATTGAGTAGCCATTTAATTTCAGGAATTTAATGGAAGGAGTTTAGAAGATTTGAAAAATACTAATAACAATAAATAGAATGAAAAAAATAAATTAAAGAAGATGGACGGATGGTTTTTTTTTTTTTTTTTTACCTAAAATCGAAACTGATGAAGTTGAATAGGCAGTTATAATTTTAGGAATTTATTTATGGAATTGAAGTAGTTTAAAAGATTTAATTAAATATTCTAATAATAATAATAGAACGTAAAAAGTTTACTTAATAAGTGGACTTAATTACCTAAGATAAAAAATGGGAGGGGTAAATTCGTCCAAAAATATTTCTCATAGGTTAGCCACTTTTTAATATAGTATAGTATGAATATTTTAAATGCAATATTTTTATATTTTTTCATGTAATACTGTTTTGCTTTTGTCTGTAGTACTGCTCTAGTTTTGTACTACCTTCGTCACAACTCTTTGTTCACATTTACTATTTTCTCGTATTTTAGCGAGCGAGTTGTTTATTAATATTTAAAATGATAAAGTAATTTTAAGGAGACATATAATAGAGGAGATGTAGATATATCATATCCCTCCTTAAAAGTCACTTTATCATTTCAAATATTAATAAACAACTCACTCGCTAAACACGAGAAAAAAATAGGTGTGAACAAAGAGTTGAGACGGAGGTAGTATTTAATAATCTTCAAAGTTCACTTTTTTCTTATGTTTTAAATGGACAATTGTTATATTTTTTCATGTAATATTATTATATTTTACTTGTAATAATACTCAATTTTTTATTTGAAATCAAAGTAGAAGCCATTTATGATTGTTGATTATGAATTCTAATGGAATTATCAAAGAATGTAACTATAATTTTATACATTTAATTTAAGTCATACTATGTTCCTTATAATGTAATAATGTGTGATTTTAGGTGTGACACTTGAAAGAGAAGGTGACACCAATAGAATGACAAAAAGTTTTATTGTAGTTATTGTGTTTTATTAAATGATATGGTTCAATGTAATGCACTTATTCATTTATGGTTCCATATATTAGTGCAACAAGTTTTGTTGTAGTTATTGTGTTTTATTAAATGATATGATTTAATGTAATGCATTTGTTCATGAATTTGGGGTAGAAAATTGTTATAGTAGTGCAACAGGTTTTGATGTAGTTGTATGTATTTTTTGTAAATTATATAATGCATTCTGAAGTTGCAATTTGACATATGTTATGTCTCAGACATAAATTCTGATATTTTTTAGGTACCTAATCCTTTTATTTGATCTTGCGTGCATAATTTGTAGGCAATTTGGACTTCATTTCTCAAAGTTTTTCCTGGCAACAATTATAGGCAAATCAATAGTCAAACTCACATACAGGTACGCGTCAAACCTAAATCATCGGTTGGGGGATCTGGAAAACTTCTAAATAATATCATATTCAAATTAAGATCCTATAATCAATTCGGAAGAAGCTTTTGATTTAATCTGTATCAGGACGTGGCTATGGCTTAAAGCAAGAAATATTATCCCAATGTTGTACTGCTGTCAAAGTTTGCTTTTGAACCCTTTGGTTTGCTTAGAAAATAGAATGGTTAGTTGTAATGTTTGTGAATTTTGGTCAGTGACTCATTGTAATGTTCTGGCTTTGAGGAGTACTTTTTGTACTCTTTAATATTAATAAACTTTTGATTGATCCAAAAAAAATAAAAAATCATCGGGCTCTTAGATACAAAGATGAGAATTTGTTGTAGATTTTCTTTTGACTATAATACTATATAGGTAAACAAATAATATTGTTATGTGTAAGGTGTAATACTGTTATGCGTAGTATGTCATATTGAGATGATTGATTCAATAATAAATTTGTTGTAGCAGTTGGATTATATTGGGGTGGGGCGGGGCGGGGCGGGGCGGGGCGCTATGTTGAGATAAGCACAAGCACAAATACAACTGATCTTTCAAAATTTATTTTTTGTACCGAAAAATATAAAAAATTTGATTAACGTTTGTGGCAGTTCGTCACGCACATGTTGAGCTTTAAGCGTCTCATTTTTGGTTGGTTTGTTGGTCTATTGTCCGTTGGGATAGTGTGGGCTTATGCAGATCATTTGTTGGTAGATGATGCATACCGTTTTACACCCTTCCTCAACCACTGCAACCGTCGCCTCATTTTCTTATGTTTTGGATGTAAAATTGTTATGTTTTTTCATGTAATACTATATATTTTGCTTGTAATGTTGATTTTTTTTTTTGCAATTAATGTCCTTTAGAGTCATCACTTTTCTTATATTTTGAATGTATTACTGTTATGTTTTTGCATTTAATATTGTTATGTTTTTTCATGTAATACTATTATGCTTTTGCATTTTTGAACTTAATACTATATAGTAAAACAAGTAATATTATTTACATAAAGGTTAATTCTAAATAAATACACGGCTTTTTGGCTAAATATCAATTTAATCACGACCTTCAAGATTATTGTATTAAAGCTAAACCTTTGATATTGTTGCAAATCGATACACGTTTTTTTCCTCACGTCGTGAAGAGGTGACGTGGCTCACCGGAACAAGTGTATACTTGTCAGTTAGGATGATACATATTTAATAATATTTTTTAATTATTCCACATCATATTACACATCCTCTATCATTAACACTTTTGAAATAAATTAAAATAAAAAATAATAATAAAAGAAATTAAAATCTAAAAAAACAATTAAAATATAATTAAATAAATAAAAATCAAACAATTCATCTTCATCTTCGCCTTTGCACCGCCGCATCTTCACCAAAAAGTCGATTGATTTTGCAAAACCCAAAACCCTCATAATCGCAAAACTACAGACTCCACCCCAAATTTGAGTTATGTGAATCCCCAAAATTGGATTTTGCACCAAAATCACATAATCCCCAAAGCAAATACCTATCCCCAAAATCGCATACGCGAATTTGGTTCAAATTTGCAAGAAAAAAATTTTTTACTTCAAATTTGCATAACTACACATCAAATAAACAACAATTAAAATAAAATCAATCTCAAATTGCAAATAAAATTTCTATCCATTTCATAAACAATTCATAAATTTAGTTTAAGTAGAGGTTGAGGGAGTGTCAATAGACAATAAGTGGACTGAATGGGGAAGAAAAATTGAGGGATTACATTTAATTTTGTTTAATTTTGATAAATGAGAACATATTTAATTTTGAAACATTTACGGCGAGAATTAGTTTTTAAGGTTTGAAATTTAGATTTAAATATTTTATTTTGCTTTTTTAGATTTAATTTATTTTATTTTTATTTTATTTTTAATTCACCTTTTTAATATTTTTTATATTTATGATTTAGACATTTCATCCTACGTGTAGTTTGACATAACAAAAACAATAATTTTAGCGAGCCACATTATCTCTTCACGACAGGTGGAAAAAAATGTATTAATTTGCAACAACATCAAAGGTTGGGCTTTTATACAATAATTTTGAAGGTTATGATTAAATTGATATTTGGTCTAAAGGTCGTGTATTTATTTAAAATTAACGCTTTACATGACAAGAAAAAATTGTTGATCTAAATACCATGAAATTAAATTAAATTAGATGAGGAATTTTTTTAATTATTATATGTAAAAGAAATTCCAAAAAATAGTAAAAGATGAGGTAGTCTCATATACATCCCGGTGCACCTGTTTAGAATCACGCACTTCCTCTACTCGAATCTTGTTCAAGGATTCATATCCTATATAACTGGATTTTTTTTTTTCATTATTTCTGCTAATCCGTCTACATCTTTTCCCTCACGCCTCTCTGCCTCTTCTCCCTCTCCTCTTGTCTCTTTGTTCGTTCTCACCAAGGTGGAGGAGCAGGTCTGCAAGTGATGATGCCTACGAATGTAATTGATTCATCTACGCTCTCATTGAAGAAATCGGAGGTAAGCATGTTATAGGTAGTTTGATGCAGTTTCCTTTTTTGAATCCTGATAGTTACACTTATCCAAGTGTATTGAAGGCTTGTAGTGGATTAAGGAGAGTAGATTATGGGGAAAAGATTCATACCCATTTGATAAAAATTGGATTTTTGTCGGATGTTTTTATTGTGAGATCTTTGATGGGTGTGTGCGAAAAGTGGTGTGTTTGTGGTTCTGCGGTGAATGTATTTGACGAAATGCCTGAAAGAGATTTGTCCGATTGACTGAATTGCCTCAAAGACGACGACTGGAGACTCAATTTTGGTGAATTGTGGTGAAGAAGGGAACGCGATAGCCATTATTGTTATAAGTTGCATATTTTGTTTATAAGAAGTTGCACTTTTCAGTTATAGTAAGTTGTATATTTTTGTTACAGGTAGTTGTACGTTTCAATTATAAGTAGTCGCACGTTTTTGTTAAATGTAGTTGCACGATTCTGTTTTAAGTAGTTGCACGTTTTCAATGATAGGTAGTTGCACGTTTCAATTATAAGTAGTCGCACTTTTTGTTATAGGTAGTTGCACGTTTCAATTATAAGTAATCGTACGTTTTTGTTATAGGTAGTTGCACGATTATGTTTTAAGTAGTTGCACGTTCCAGTGATAATTACACGTTTTTGATATAGGTTTAGCACGTTTATGTTAAAAGTAGTTACATGTTTTTGTTATAAATAGTAGCACGTTTATGTTATAAATAGTTACACATTTTGGTTATAGATAGTTGCTCGTTAAAGTTATAAATAATTTTAACTGTTCAGCGTTGTAGCCATCGACTGTTCGAGCCCAATTGCGCTCGGCGAGGCACTACTTTTAAAGAGTCCCGTCCTCACTTGATCTCCGCACCATTAGAGTTGGAAAGAATTTCGCACAAACCCTCTGAATGGCCAAGTTTGCCACATACGAAACAAAACACCTGCAAACGATCATATGCAAAATCGACCATTGTTAAAGATGATCCAGTGTTCAATCTCTTTCGTATCTTCAGAGGTTCATTAACATCAACTTCAACCCCGATCCACATAATCGGAAACCACAGCGCTGATCTGTTATAGTCATCATATTCTAGAAATCGCCCAATGAAATTCCCGAGTGATATGCAGATTTTTTCTTTGAAAAAGCCCACGGGAATTTTCGAGATTTGAATCCAAAAAGACAGTTTGTTTAAGGGAACCTGGTGAGGAATTTCGCCCTTCTGCAAATGGTGAAGTAGCAAAGGATGAATTCTGAAGGACCAAGGACCATTCACCATAATACGCTGGAGATCGAGCAAATGAAAGAATTGAAATAAGTATCTCCCTCCCCCTATATCACGAATTTGAACTCCACGCTTTGGCTTCCATAAATTTGACATCCTGTTTTTCATAATGTTAGGATTAATTACTTGTTCAGTGAGGAATCGACCAACCAAACACAACTCCGATCCAAAAACCTCATCTTCGTCGCCTTCAACAACCAACTCATCATCCTCTTCCTAGGAGATATTAAGATTTTCGAACATCCGATCCATGATAATACACACACAAAAGACATAAAATATCAAAGGGCACACTCTCAACCAAGGAGAAAAAACAAACTCTCGACAGGGAAAAACAAAACAGAAGCCGAAATAAATAGAGAAAGCCTAACCGAAACCTTAATAACAGAGACGGACAGGCGCCCAAGACATCACTAATCCGATAATTTGTCTGAAATGCGTTGACATTCCTATCAGAAACCGTTACCTGGTGTCGGAGAGGGGTAGGCGCCCAAGGTACCACTTTACCGTTCATTTGCCCGGAAAACGTCAATGTTCCTGCCAAAATTTTAGAGAGAGAATTTGTTTGTTTAAGTAATCATATCCAATTTTCCTTTAGGGACTTTAGAGTATGTATGATTTATAATTTAGTGAGATTTAGTGAATTCACAGTCCTCATAAATTGTAATTGTGTTATTGGTGTGTGTCTTTTTTGAAATTTAAATAAGTCAAAATTAAATTATATAAATTTTAATATTGTGTTATTATATTATTTTTGTCTGTAATGGTAACAATTGAATGTTTGAGTGATGGTTATTGTGATTTATTAAAAATTGTGAAAGTGAAAAAAATACAATTTTTTATTGATAAAAAAATCTGAAAAATGTGAAAACCATAAATTAAAAAGTGAGAATAAAAAAAATCATATATGAATTAATGAGTCATTGGAAAGGGCACAGTTGAGCAGAAAAAAATATATTCAAAGTTTATATAAATTTATATGAGTAGATGTATTGTGTTTTTAAAAATCACATTTTAAGATGGCTAATCGGAATACTGTTGTTGGGATAATTTTAGTTTTGATTATTATGTCAAAACTCCTTGTAATAGGACAAGTTAAGTTGTATAGAAAGCTTGTGTTTCTAGACTTAGTTTTATTCTTACAGGTAACAAGTTGAGGAGGAACTCATCAAGAGAAGACGAGGTTGATCAGAACGAAACGAGACTGATGAGTTCCATGTAAACTGATGAGCTGAACAAGAAGAAGCATGTTGATTTGTGAAGAAGAAATGCTATGCAGAAATAAGAAATCAAAGAGAAGAAATCGAAATCGGGAGAAGATCGAAAAATCGTAAGAGGAAATCAAAAACCGATGATGTCCGTCTTTATTCGCAAATTGACCTAATGTTGACGCTTAAGTCTTCTTTGCATGATGAAACCGACTGATGTTGTGCCGCCCGATATAACCGCCCGATGTTATGTTGTTCGATGTCGTTCGCTTGATGCAATTTAACCCGATGTTAGCCGTCTCGATGTCGTAGTCCATATGCAGTGTTGATGTAGTCCGATGCAAAGATCGACTGAAGGTCGATTGTCATTCCGATCCGATCAAAGCACCATAAATCTTTGACCAGAAATTAGGTGACTAGAAATCATGCGACGAAATCGTGCAAAATTGAAATGAGAAGAGTGAATAAAGAACAAAGCGAAATAAAATCAAATCCGTTAGACACACAAAAACCTGGTCAATGAGAAGATGACAACACATATATGGATGTGACATAAAGTTGCAAGCAACAATGCAAAAGGACAAAGAAAAAAGGAAGACTGTTAGTATGAATTTGAATTTACTCTCCAACGGTGTTATTCAAATCCACACTATAAATACATTGCACTATCTTCAAAAGAAGATAATGGAGGATGCTGCAAAGTGATGATTAAAGTCAAATATTCAAGCATTTCCATTCAATAACACAAACATTAAATATCTAAATCTACCCAAGAGTGTTCTTCATTATATCTAAGCATAAATGTCATATCCTAAGCTTAGAGAGATTTTCTCAACCTTAGCTTAAAGGCTAAAACAATGTAAGGGAAAATCTCACCTAATTGGAAATAACACCAAACCCAAACCCTTTCTTGAGAGAGAATTAGTGGTTAAGTGAGGTAGTTAGTAAGCAATCCCGTAAGGGAGGGTAGGCGATCCCGTGGGGGAGATAAGTCCCGAGAGAGTGAGAACTCATTAAACATCTATAGGCGATCCCGTAAGGGAGATAAGTCCCGAGAGAGTGAGAACTCATTAAACATCTATAGGCGATCCCGTGAGGGAGATAAGTCTCGTTGAGTGAGAGCTCCATAAATATCTGTTGGTTAAGGAAGTGCCTCATGAAGGGAAGAGTGGATGTAGGAGTTGGACTCCGAACCACTATAAAAATATGTGTGTTCTTATTTGATTTCATATTAACTGTCATACATACTTTATCAAATCTGCATAACTCATTCGCAAAAAAAAAAATAAGTCACCTTCCATTGAGATTTTACGAGTTTTAAATCGGGTTTATTTGGGACCAACAACTACTATGATCACCGGAGGAACGTCAACGTCATCCAAGCATATGATCAATTATAGTGATGCTTTGGGCGCCTACAGTTGGGGATCTAGGGTTTCCTTTATCGTGATTGAGATCTAAGGTTTTTGCTTTGGGCTTTTGGTGGCTATTTATTGCAGCGTTGATTTTTTATTCTCTCCTAGTCGAGAGCCTTTGTTTGTTATCCTGATTGAGAATTTTTAGGTTTTTCATGGAAACTGTGTTTGGCAACATGTCCCTGTTAGAAGAGGAGGCAGAAGAATTGATATTTAAACCGGAGGAGGATGAAGATCCGCAGAATGTTAACTTATGCATCGTGGGTCATTTCTTGACTGACCAGACTATAAACTTTAACCTGATGCGGGCACGAATAGTCAGTATTTTGAAACCTAAGGAAGGCGTCTTTGTGAAAACCATTGGATCGGATCGCTACTTATTCCAATTTTTTCATATGCTTGACGTGAAAAGGGTACTTGATGGTGAACCCTGGTCATTTGGGAGTCATATGTTGGTACTGCATCAACTCAAGGTTGGAGACTTGCCACTGCGTGTGCCTCTCAACCAAATCCCATTCTGGTTTTGGATATTGGATGTTCCGGCTGGTTATTTCAAGGAGAGTATGGGGAAACTCCTCGGAAATCACATAAGCCATTTTCTGGAGTACGACGTCACCAACTCGTCCTCACCCTGGCTGGAGTATATGCGGATTCGTGTGGAGCTTGATGTCGAGCGACCCCTCAAAAGGAAGAAATCGGTGAAACTCCGGGATGGCACCTCTAAAACGGTATTGTTCACTTATGAGAAACTCTATATTTTCTGCTTCATTTGTGGAAAATTGGGCCATACAGAGAGTTTTTGTTATCATTTGTTTCATGGAACGACGAGGAGATTACACGAATGGGATTTGTCGCTGAATGCGGTTGATAACCGAAACTCGTTGAGTTTCGGTGATCGGTGGTTGTGTATGGAAGATGGGGGGTCCTACTCGTGGGTTAACGGGTGGAGGAAATCAAGGCGGGATTTCCGCGAATTCAAATCAGGGAGTTAATGGCGAGAATCATGGAGGACTGAGAAGGGAAACTAGTAACTCCCGAGATAAAGGGATCTGATTTTGGTATCCAAGCCAAACTTGTGTGAAGACCAGGTCCATGGGGATCAACCTAAAGGAAATTCCAATCTTAGCCTTCCTGAGGCAAAAAAAACGAAGGACCATGGAGAAGGGGTCTGTATCACGTCAGGCCATTGGGCGAGGGCGAAGACGACATGGAAGATGACATTGACAACACCTCGGATCATTTTTTATCGACGGGCTCCGGCTTCCGAACCCGCCGGGAGCCATGATTATCTTAAGCTAGAATCTCTGTTTTAAAAATCGGGTCCGACCGCCCAGTCGGACCGGTGAGCCGCCGCCAGCGGTCCAATGGAGGTGTATAGAACCGCTATTGAACATCCCCTCAAAACCGGAAAAACCGGTGAAAACTGAGAACCGATGAACTGCCGATTTTCACCAGTTTTCAATAAAAAAACAAAAAAAAATTGACTAAAAATTAAAAAAAAAGGGCTAGTTTCAGAAAGCCCTAATCAGCAATTCAAGAAAAGATTTCCCCTCTTGATATTGAACATCAAAACAAAATTCAAAGAAAACACGTCATAATTTCAAACATCATCACAACAACTTTGTACTACATTGACAGTCATCATCCCATTCTTGATTATTATGTATACATACATACATACAGATAGAGATAAAGAGAGATAAAAGGGCTTACGCGTGAGCAAAAGCTTGAAGAAAGAAGACATCTTGAGAGATGCAACGAAGAAACGAATCGGGTTCCAAACAACCCGACCCTAAAGACACCATAAAAGGGCTATAAAGAGCTAAACCCTTTTCATTCTTCAATTTGTTCCACAGCTTTTTCGCTATCCCCCTTCTGAAGAAGAAGAACCCATATTTTTTCTCCCTCAAAATCCACGATTCCACCCCTAAATATTCAATTCTTTAAAATAAAAATCAATTCTTTATGAAAAAAATTGAGCCGCTGGCGACGCAGTAGTCTGTTCAGTATTCAGAAGATTCAGAACTGATTTTGTGAGAGAAAGTATTGCAGGCTCGTGTAGCTGAGAATTTAGAAACACTGCATTTGTATCCCACTTACTTAAGGTGATGTGACTTGATAATAGGGTGTGTTATTTTAGCATTAAAGACTGGTCAAATTTTGGAGGTGGGTGGGTTTATTAATAGTATGAGAGTGATTTTGGGATTGAATTTTGAGTTTATATTTTGAATTTTTAAAAAATTATGCATAATATATATATATATATATAAATATTTATTATGATATCACATCGGCTCAATTCGATTCAACCCCGGTCCAATCTTTTTTTGGGGTCGTCCGGCTCAACTTTCGGTTCCGGTTTTTAAAACATAGGCTGGAATTGCAGGGGATTGGGCAACCCTGCAACAGTTCCTGCCCTGGAAGATCTTGTTAGGGTTCATAAGCCTAGATATTATTTTCTTATTTGAAACTATGTCATCGTCTTTTAGGGTTGAGGCACTTCGTGTGCATTTGCATTTTCAAGCTTGCTTCAATATTGATAGTGTGGGTAGGAGTGGTGGTATTTGTGTTATGTGGCGTGTCTCTACTCTTTGTAATGTTGTGAGTTATTCCAACAATTCCAACAACCACATTGATTTATTTATAAATGTTGATGTTGCACGGATCTTGTTCCATATGTTGGACAACATTCTGCACAACATCATAAATTTGTCATTTCTCCTAACACTGACTCCGTTTTAACAGATGTGTATTTTTTTATGTTTCCTACATTGCAGGTTGAAGACAAATTCGGTTACTATCAGACGGTTGCACCGTGGTGGAGTGAGAATAGAAAGATCATAGGTGGTTATACCAAAATCATGGAGATAGTGGAGGAGATGTTCAAGGTTATTCAAGCCTAGTGGATAGGACAATGCAGTTGATCTTCAAGTCTATAAATACCCTGCATTGGTCGACATTCAAGTTTGAGGAAAAGTGAAATACCATTTGCTCTACTCCAAACTTTAGAGAGTAGCATCCGAGACACAACCAAGTGATTGTATCTTGTAGGAGTGTGAGGGTCAATGTTATTCTATTTGTACTGGTCGATGGAATACAATCTCTCGCATCAGTATTGATTTTATCTTATTAGATCAAGTTTTAGGTTGAATAAGATCACTAGTTACTTGATTGAATAGATTGCTTTCGGTGTGTGGTTTTTCACTACACCTTTTAGGATCTTGTAAGAGGTTCTTGTGTATCTCACTACTTGTTATAGTGATGTTTTTAACCATGAGGTTCGTATAGTCTGAATTAAGACTATACAAAATTTTGAAATCCTTTGCACTGCATTTTTAATACTTCTGCTGTCATATGTTGTTTTACATGTTGCACAACATTTTCAACAACACTCTGAAAATACATGCACACATACTTTCAATAAATAATTCCGACAATGGTTGGCGAGTTACCGGTTACTATGGTTTTCCCAACCGCTCTTTTTGCTCTCATTCTTGGGCCCTCCTCAGGTCCCTAGCTGCTATGAATAATTTACCATGGTTATGCATTGGTGATTTCAATGATATTTTGAATCCGAAAGATAAAAGAGGTAGTGTGGATCACCCGAACTGGCTCTTCACAGGATTTAGAGACGCCATATCTGACTGCAACCTGACGGATTTACCGTTAATGGGTTATCAATACACATGGGTTCGTGGGAAAGGTACTCCCCATGCTGTTGAAGAGAGGTTTGATCGAGCCATGTACAATCCAGGTTGGGGTCAACATTTTTCGGAGGCTCGTCTTATGAATCTTGTTGCTCCCACATTGGACCATAACCCTATTTTACTGGATTCATCACCAGTTGTTAGGGTTCCTTGGTTCCGACCTTTTAGATTCGAGAACAAATGGTTTGAACAACCGGATTTACACACTGTTGTGCAGAAATGTTGGTTGGGTTTTGGTGATTTTCTTATCTTGAGCAAATTGGAAGCTACAGCCGAAACTCTTCAATTATGGGGTAAACACATTTCCACTGCATTTAGGAGAAACAAGGAGGATTTAGAGAAAACCATTGCCAACCTTTTCGAGAAATGTGATGTTGAGTCAGCGGTGAAGCTTTCCGAGGCTCGGGCCGATCTTACGAAGTTGTTGTTGTTGGTGGAGGCCCACTGGAGACAGCTTGCCAAGGTTTTTTTGGCTCAAAGACGGTGATTTTAATACGAGTTTCTTTCAACCATCCGCGTCTGCAAGAAATAAAGCAAATAAGATACATCTTTTGAAAGATGAAACAGGAACTTGGGCTAGTACACAAGCAGAGATAGTTGGAGTTGTTGAAAATTATTTTAGTGGCCTTTTTACAGGTGATGTCCATAACGAAACATCTCGGGCCATTTTCTCATCTGTCTCGCCTTTAGTTAAGGAAGGTGAATGTTGCTTTAACAGAACCGTTCTCCAAGGATGAGTTCATGACTACTATTTTTCAGATGCATCCCGACAAGGCGTCAGGACCGAATGGTTTCAATCCCGGCTTTTATCATAAGTTTTGGGGTGTTGTTGGTTGTTGGTGATGAAGTTGTCGAGGAGTGCATGAAATGGTTAGATGAGTCAGTTTTCCCATCAAATCTTTGCAAAACCAATGTGGTGCTTATCCCTAAATGTGAGCAACCATCTACAATGAAGGACCTTCGTCCGATATCCTTGTGTAATGTTGTATACAAGATCCTGGCAAAGGTTTTATGCAACAGATTGAAAAGCACACTTCCTAAGCTTGTTGATGAAGCGCAATCCGCTTTTGTTGCTAACCGTGCTATCCAAGATAATATTTTATTGGCTTTTGAGACCATTCACATGATGAAGAACAAACGACGTGGTCGTATGGGAGATGTAGCGTTGAAGATAGATATCAGCAAAGCATATGATAGAGTGGATTGGGGTTTCCTCGAATATATGTTTCATCGGTTAGGCTTTTGCGAGAAGTGGGTTAGATGGATTATGTTGTGTGTTCGCTCGGTCTCCTATAACTTCGTGGTGAACGATAGTTTGGTCGGCCCGATTATGCCCATACGGGGTCTCCTTAGGGCGATCCTCTCTCGCCATATCTGTTCATCTTATGTGCGGATGGGGCTTTCTTTTCTCTTGAAACGTGTTAATCGCCAGGGTCTTTTACACGGTAGTAGGGGGTGTCATGCAGCTCCCTCTATATCTCACCTTATGTTTGATGATGACTATTTGTTGTTTTGTCGAGCTAACACACAGCAATGCACGGTCTTGAAAGATATTATTGCAATATGAGCAGTCGGGTCAGGCTATTAACTTTGATAAATCTGGTATTTTCTTCAGTCAAAATTTGGGGGTGAAACTCGGGAGGCGATTTCGACTATCCTAGGAGTTACAAGGCCTCTGAACACGGGGCAATACTTGGGATTGCCTTCTTTAATTGGACGGAACAAGAAGGTTATTTTTTGGTATATTAGGGACAAATTATGGGACAGGTTGAAAGGGTGGAGAAACAAAAAGTCTCTGATAGGCCCGGTGGGAAAACCCATTTTGCGCGTGCGGAAGTAAACATGACATGCGATGCATATAAAAACAGGGGTGAAGGAATGGTGATTCCAGATTTTTCGCTTTTTAAGCTCATGTGTTGTGTTTTGCTTATAATCGAATGCGTACGACAATATAAGAACGTAAAGCAGTAAAGAACACAACAATGTATAGTGGTTCGGAGACTCAAACTCCTACATCCACTCTCTCTGTTCCTAGGGAAATTCCTTCAAACACTTCCTAAGGCTTTCTGACTACCTCTGTAGTTTACTAACCTTTCTACTTTGAGCTTTATGACTACCTCTCAGTAGTTTACTAACTCAAACCGGACTTATCACACTCGGACTTATCACCCTCTCGATCGCCTAGATGTTTAACGAGTTCACACTCCAACGGGACTTATCACCCTCACTGGGGATTGCCAAACAACTACCTCACTTCACCACTAGTTATCTCTTTACGAGAATGGGGTTTTGGGTTTGGTGTTGTCTCCAACCATGGTGAGATTTTCCCTTACATTTGTTTAGTCTCAATGCTAAGGTTGGGAAAATCTCTCTAAGCTAGATACATCGTGGGTTGCTTAGATTGGGTTCTAGAACACTCTTTGAATATATTTGTATATCTACAGACTTGTGTTCTAGGGTGGGAATGCTTGACTATAAGGCTCTTGGCTCTGTAGCATCTTGTGCATATTCTCCACAATTAATTTGATGGAAGATCTTGTATTTATAGTGTGGATTTGAATGTTACCGGTTGGAGAAATAACATTCAAATCCATACTATTCTTTTGTAAGTTCTATGCACTTTTCCAGTCAAGTTGTCTTTCCTCTCATTGGTCCACGTCAGCTTTGAAATTCCAACGGCTATATTCCCCAGTTTCTTTGCCTTGGAACATTCAGTTTTTATCTTGAGTATTCGATGATTCTTGAAGTCTTGATAATTCTCGTGCCTTCGAGATTCTCTGAGTCTCAGTGTCTTCAGAGACATACTAAGTCTCCATCTTGAATCTTGATTTCTCGGTTTCTCATTTGAGTCTTGATTTCTCGATTTCTCCTTTGAGTTTGATTTTCATCTTTGAAACTTCGGTTCTTCGAAAACTTACTCGAGTCTTCAGAATCTAACCTGATCTATATCTGCCGACTATACACGGTGCAGATAACATCCTGAACACTCTAAAACTGAATCCTGACTCATCTATCAAGATTATCCTGAACATGTCATACTCAGGGGTTTTGGGATCTAATCAAAATCTTCTTTATTAAATTCATCTCCCAACAGTCTCCAAAGCTGGAAAAGAGGTCCTAATAAAGTCAATGCGCAGGCTATTCCGGCATTTTGCATGGCGTCCTTTCTCTTGCCACCTTTTTGGCTGATGAGCTTCAGAAGATGCTCAATTCGTTTTGGTGGGGAAACAGAGCAGATCCGAGGAAGGGAGTTAAGTGGACCAGTTGGGATAATATAAGTGTCCACAAAAGTAAAGGCGGAATAGGTTTTAGGAACTTTCATCTCTTCAATCTTGCTATGCTCGGGAAGATCGGTTGGAAAATCTTTTCTAACCCAGATGCTCTCATTTCACGGGTGCTCAAAGCTAAATACTTTCCACGAGGGAATTTTCTGAATGCCACTATGGGGCAAAGTCCAAGTTATACTTGGAGAGGCATCTGTTCGGCCCAAGATTTAGTTAAGAGAGGAGTTCAGTGGAGGATTCACTACAAAAAAGAAGGGGTTAAACGACGGTTTTAACGACGGCTAAAACTATCGCTACATAGAGTAGCGATGGTTTTTCAACCGTCGGAAAACCGAGGGTCACTATCATTTAACAACGGTTATTTCCAATCCGTCGGTAACTAGCGACGGCTTACTACCGTCGCAATATAGCGAGGGTTTTGGCGATGGGTATCTGGGTCCGGATCCGGGTCAGAATAATCATCGCTACACTATCAACAATGTAGCGACGGTGTAACGATGACAACATTCGTCTTTAGTAAATATGACATAGACCATCGCTATTAGCGATAGTTAACTTCCGTCGCTATTAGAGATCGCGAATGGTCATCGCTATATCCGTCGATATATCGTGAATTTTCGGAAAAAAAATGGCTCACGGTGGTTTAAACCCGGGCTCGGGGGGCATCCGAGTGGGCATCAAACCACCAAAGCCACGGACCATCTCGAACCCAATCACCATGCATCTCATATATAATGTTGGTCCCGGTGCAAACGAGTCTTACACGTGTATGGGGGGGAATACACGTGTTCAGTGTTTTTAAAACTTTTGTTTTACTGAAGTCAGCTTGGGTCAGATAATCCTGAAGATTAGGTCCTGAGAAGCACAAATCACTCTGAGTCAAAGTCTACTGAGACAGTGATCCTGAGCTGCTTTCAGAAACCTCAGATAATCCCAACTGAGTCCTGAGTTTTCAGAGATCCTGAGTTGCTTGGATCAGATAACTAACTTACTGAACCCTCAGAAAAGTAAGTTCAGTTTGGTAACTATCTGTTCTAGCTACTCAGATGTGCGGAATGATTGGCCCTTTAGTTTATACTCGTTTTAAGCTTAGCTGAAAACCTTCCTTTAATGGAATAGTGATTAGGCTGTGATTCAATTATATGCAACTTCCAGTGGATTGATTCCAACTGAAATCTCAGTGAAAATATGCTTTCTGATTTAAATCAATGCAACAGTTAAGCACAGATAAGGAAAGCAATAAACAACACAGTAATTATAGTGGTTCAGAGACTCAAGCTCCTATGTCCACTCTCTCTGATCCTTAGAGAAATTCACTAATCACTTCCTGAGCTTTCTGACTACCTCGCGTAGTTTACTTACTCAACTCGGCCCTGAGCTTTCTGACTACTCCACGTAGTTTACTTACTCAACCCGACCTTGAGCTTTCTGACTACCTCCGTAGTTTACTTACTCAAGCACAAACAAGCTTTCAGACTACCTCTGTAGCTCACTAACTTCTCCTCTAGAGCTTTCTGACTACTCCGCGTAGTTTACTAACTCTTTACAACTCTTCTCACCAACAAACACACTCCAACTACCTTCTCAAGGGTTTGGGGTTTCTCGGTTGGCTTCCAACTAGGATGAGATATCCTTTACAATGAAGTACAATGCAAAGGCTAGGATATCTCGACTAAGCTTCGGATATGTCTTATCAAGCTAGGCTTAGTTTAGTGAGCTCTCTTCAATATAAAAGCACTTGGGAAATTCTAAGTTTTTCGTGTGCTTTAACTTTGTGATAATAAGTTTGAGCTCTTGAGTTGCTTACAAATTTCCCGTAACCTTACAATGTAGAGGGTCACAAGTATTTATAGGCATACACCAAGGTCACTCTTGAAAAACTATCCGTTGGAGAGATAGCTTCGTGAGTTTCCTCTTATGGTGTGTGAGGAACGACTATATTTAGGGTTTGAAACTCCCTCTAACGTTTTTTAGGCAATAGTCTTTCATGTAGCCGGTCTTCACTTTTTTGCGATCCGAACTTTTGTACCGACATCTTTTTTGGCGACCTTTCCTTTGTCGATTAAGATGGTACGATGTTGTCTTCCTCTTTTTGACTTTTGTCTCCGGTTAAAGTAGACACCTTCAACGGCTCTTTTGGTTACAAACTACGAGTTGATATAACCTTAACAACACTCGACTTAGTTCCTTTTATGCGCATTTGAATGTCTTGACAAATATCTATTTTTCTAAGGAATCGTGATTTTCTCCGATGTTGCATCCTTCCAGATAGATATGTTCGATTGCCTCGGAACATTCGAGGTTTATCTTGAGCATTCAAGATTACATTCTTCGAGTCTTGATAATTCTTTGCCCTTGATATTCTTGATCTTGATTCTTGATCTTACGTCTTACATGTTCTTGAGTCTTACGAGTCTTGAGGGTCTTCGAGTCTTGAGTCTTACGAGTCTTCGAGTCTTCCAGGATATCTTGATTGATATCTCTTGAATCTTCATCTTTGAGTCTTGATTCCTCGATTTCATCTTGAGTCTTGATATCTCGATTTCTCGAGTCTTGATATCTCGGTTTCTGCCGAGTCTTGATTCTCGATTTCATCGAGTCTCTTGATTCTCGATTTCTTCGAGCCTTGAAAACTTTAGTTTCATCTTTTGGCTTCGGTTTCTTGAAACATCTTGAGTTCTTCAGAATCTTCAGATCCTAACCTGATCTATATCTGCTGACTATACATTTTGCAATATCATCCTGAATACTCTAAAACTGAATCCTGACTCAACTATCAAGATTATCCTGAACATGTCATACTCAGGGGTTTTGGGATCTAATCAAAATCATATATCTTTATTAAATTCATCTCCCAACAATTTCCCCCTTTTTGATGATGCCAAAACCTATCTTGTTACAACCATATAACCTAAACTCAGGTTTCAGTTTATCCTATTACAAGATTGGTTTCTGAACAGAGAATCTCCCAACAATTTTTTAGAGTCTCCTCAACAATTAATCATTCAACAATTTCTTAAGTAATGAATCTCTCAAAGGATTCATCACCAAATACTTATAAACAATTTCCCTCAAACAATCAGTTCAGAGACAATCATACAGGCATATCAAAAGTAAAAGACATGTAAACAAGATAATGAGATATTATCTTTTGAGCACAAATGATAAATTTTCATTGATGATGAGTAGACTGTTACAGGTTACAATGAAATTTATCAGAACAAAAATAAAAGACAAAAAGATAGAAAAATTACAAGTGTCTTCAGGTAAGTCTTCAGTCTTCAGTCTTCAGATTTGGCTCTTCACTCTTCTGCTCTTCAGTTTGCATCTTCTTCAATTTCATCAGCGGGCACTTCCAGGTTGAACATTCCGAAATACCTCTTCTTCAGAGCATTTCTTTCCTTGATGATATCCGGACTGTTCCCTGTCAGACCTAACTGTCCAGCATATTGAGCAATTTCTTGAGTGATGGATTTTTCATTCACCAGGCCATTTTCAAGTCTTGGAGGAGGGTAGGTATATGGACCGGGGGCTACTATCTGCACCTTTCCTTCATCCGCAAGGTTTATCCAGCTTTGGAGATATTTAGGATAGAAGGTTAGGAAATATTCAATAAATGCTTCATTTGGATCCGAGTTTTCCCTTTCCATTCCCTCGAAAGCACTTCATAGTAGAACCAGAAGGTTCTCTTGACCTCTTTCCAACTATCATTGAATTGGATGGGCATCCACTTGTCAATGTGTGGCCATTTTAGTGCTTGTGAAGTCCCTCTCCGTTTGCTCGCAAACTTTTTATATCCACTCCTTCGCTTCTGCTCTTCATCTATTTTCTTCCTGATCACAGGCACGCCTGAGACCGAAGCAGCAGCTTTCTTAGCTTGTTCTATCTGGAGTGTTTTCAGAGCATTCCTGGTGTTGAAGACTTTCTTCTAAGGTTGACCTGCAGACTCTTATAATTCTCCAATCAGCTTTCTTTGCACTGGCTTAGAAGCCTTAGCACGCTTGCTTTCAGGTTCAACAATACCCAAGGCTTTCCTCTTCATAGGCAATTCAGCAGCAGCCTGGCTTGTTCCAACCTTAGCTCTAGCACTCAGTTTCTCTCTTGCAACATCAAGCATGGTTTCCTCAGAAACCTGAGTGTAGATCGGCTTCTCCACCTTACTGAACTTCATCTTGTCAGTAGCTTCGACTTCCTTCAAGGCTTTGGATAGGCTATACATTTTAGCTTCCTTTTGCGCCTTTTTCTCCAAAGTACGTGCCAATAACTTCCTGAGGTCTTCATCTGGTCTTTCCCCCTTCTTGGCACCGTAATTTGGAAGAAGTCTGGAGAGTGCTGTGTCCATGTGATATTGCTCTTTGCTTACACTACCTCCCGAGGTGGATTTCATCTTCCAAATTTCCCCGAGAACTCTTTAGCCATATAGAACTCTTCAGAAAGATGGGCAAACTGGCCAGAGAGAGCATCTTTAAACATCTCTGTCATCTTGGTCATGAGCATTGAGCTCATTTCCTCAACAACAGATTTGATCAGCACTTCGTTCTTCTCTGCCAATTTCACCTCTAGAAACTTCGATGTTCTCCCGGTGCTTACGTTTAAGTTCAAAGACTCATTTCGGCCTTGAATCCTCCAACTTCTCATTCAAATTTGTCTTCCATAGAGGTCATCTTTGAGGTCAGAGTGTCTTGGAGTTGCACCAGTTCTGAAGATGAACTCAGATTCTCCATCTTCTGAGTTTGGCTGGCCAATGTCTCTTCCATCTGATCGATTTTGTTCATCATTGGCTCAACCTTCTCAAGCTTCTCCAGAATGGGAGTGAGGTCGATCTCAGGAACATTCTGCACCTTCTGTGCTGATTGATCATCCTGAGGTTCAGACACAACCTGAGGGTCGGTCTGCTTTGAGCATCGACTTCATCCCGAGCTCGATCTCCAATCGAGCCTCGGTCTATTCATCGAACAATTGAGTTAAAGATAGAAACTTGATAACTTTGGCATAATTGTTAATAGTGCCAAAAGGTACACGAAGAGTCTTCTTAACCGATCGAGGTTGAATGATTTTAGGTTGATCGGCCTGAAAGAAGTTTCCTTCTCCATCTGAGACTGATCCTCAGCATCTCCCTGTTGGTCCCCATCTTGAAATTTGTCTCTGCTGCTAGGGGCACCAACTTCAGTAGCTCTCCTCTCAGCTATCTTCTTCTGAACCAGCTCATCAAAATCGGAAATTTTCATCCTGAGCTTTGTCTTCCTAAAACCTGAGAACTCAGTCAGGAAGGTTGTCTCCTCATTCCACCAGTCTTCCCCTCTAAATGCAGCAATGTTAAGCATCTCCGGAAGAGTCTGATTGAGGATGAAAACCGTCGTCCTTAATCTGAAGAAGATATCTTGCAGATCAGGGTATGAAATTGCGCTTCGGGAGTAGCGGTCAAGGATGAACCGTTCCCCTTGCTCCTCCACTTTCGGTTTCTTGACCGCCCTTCTTCCATCTCGGGCTATCTGGTTCAGTCGAAGCATCAGCTTAAGGATCAAGAAGTAGATCACTTAGGAGCTCATCCAAAATAAGCTGCTCCTGAGTCTCAAAGAAGATCCTCCCGAATGTTGTGTAATCGGTCCTCGGTTTGCATCCGAGTGGGTTACGGGGCTGGTAGCCGCACGTCCTCGAGATTGACTCGAAGTTGGCTCTTCGTCTGAGCCAAAGACATCTTTGATAGGAATCTCGAGGCTGAGTTCCTTTAAAAAATTCCTGAGAAATTTTATCTGAGTTGAGCGATGTCTCAAGCACCTCAGAGAAGACCTGCTCCTCAGTTTGTTCCTATGCCTTAGAGATAACCTGAGCCAAGACTTGTAATGGAGAATTCTGAGCAGTTTGGCTCTCAGGTTGAATCTCTTCAGAATCACTGTCGTCTTCATCGGTGAGAACCACCATTCTTCTGCGCTTGGGGGCGAGGGTTTTCTGCTTCTTCATCTTCTCACCCTGCTCCATCTTGTCCTCCAACAAAACCTTCCCCCTGGTTTGTTGGGTTTCTTTTTCAACAGCAGCACTTGGTGATTCTGCTTTCTTTTCTTTCTTCCCTCTGATGGCTTGCTTCTTCAAAGCAATGGGCTTGAAGAGCACCTTGTATTTAGGGAATGGGGTCGAATTGGCGAAGATGTCCTCCTCCTCTCTGCACATCTCCAAAATAAATGCTATTTTGGTGGCATGGTGGATCTTGCCTTTGATCGAGATAGCCTCGTCCTTCTCTCTTTTTATGACCTTGGCTTGTTCACTTACTGTCTGAATCAAGAATCTGAGCCAGTTGAAGTCGATGGTGGGTGAAGCCTCGATCGCCGCCATTAATCGGAGCTTCGGGGTAATAATCTGCTCAAAACTCCCCGAATGACTCATAATGCATTTGCTCACAATATCTAACAAAACTCTATATTGTGGCTTCAAATGCCTCTTATGCAGTGTAGCCTCAAATTTTACAGGATTCTCAGCAATCCTATCTAAATACTCCTGCTCTCTACCCAACATATACACAGCAGGATCCTCTCCTCTATCACAAAGCTCAAAAACATCGTTTAAATTTTTCAGAATAATATACAATTCCCTTTCAAAATTGATGTATTTAGACGAATGCTCTAAATGTGATACAGTAATCTCAAAATGCATACCATCCTCTTAATCTATCTTCATATTATAGATGAACTCGATTACCTCTTTCGCGTATTCTTGGTCCGGTCGGCTTGCAACTAGATGAGTGAGCTTGGCCAAACGGATCATATGGAGAGCCTCCTCTTCTGGTTTGGAGTTGGTTGTGCTATCGAGCGAGACAACAAACTCGTACCAAGGTTTATTGGTTTCGGCTAATTTGTCGAAAACGGTAGGAGCCATTTGAGATTAAAGATTTGAAGATTTAGGGTTTGGATTTTCTGGGCAAAGGGAATTTTCTTGCAGAGGATTTTGAAAACGAAGGGTTTGATAAAATTTGGCTTTGAATGGCTTCTTGGGAAATATATAGTTTGGAGATCATGGGAATTCGCGTTGGTTAGGTGAAAAGCAACGGTTGAGATTAATCTCCGATTAATCGGGTATGCAAACAGTCGATCTTCCGAAAAGTAAGCCGCCAAAATATCCTCATTGGTCATTAATGTAACAGAGCATTAAATGGTTGTTAACCTTCTTCGGAATTTCAAACGATCCCGCCCAAAAACATTCCTTAGGTGTTTTGTATTTATTGCAAATGATTCTTGAAAAACTTCACTTAAGCAATAAATGAGTTGCATGAGTCATTACTTCTTCAGACTAATTTCTCTCTATCAGTCTTACTGAGTACTAACTTTGATAAAATGTCGATATAATCTTGAAAATTGAATGGGTTCAAGATACTCTTGAAAGTCTTGACCTTGAAGAATCTGAGTTTCCCGAGACTCGATTCAAGATTTCCATTTTATCCTCGAGTTTCTCAAGAGAATTACGAAAAAACTTCATGCATCCAAAACCTTCAATTTTTCAGATTTTTACTCTATACACCGATCTAACATCCCTAATTCAATCATAAAGTTCACGAAATCTTGATTCACCAAAGGTTTAGTCAAGATATCGGCTCTTATCTTATCGATGAATTTTCTCCATCTTTATGTCCTTTTTCTAGACATGATCTCTCGATGAAGTGATGTCCGATATCCACATGCTTGCATCCGGTGTGCAATCCAAATAGCAATGGCACTATTATTGTCACAAAATATTGGTACTTCATTGGCTACAACTTTATAATCCCTTAATTGTTGTCCGAGCGAAAGAATCGAGCACAAATATAGACCATGTGTAATGACACTATTTTCTTCAAAACCAAGATATCGACTTATTTCCCAGAAATTGACAAGTTCTGTAGTGGACTTCACATCAATTACGCAACCTCCATAATCGACATCGAGTAACCAAAGAATTCAAGGTTATCATCACCGATACCATAATCCTCTATTCATTTGTGCCCTTAAGATACTTGATATCTTTTTGGCGACCTCCATGTGACTAGCCTTAGGATTAGCTTGGTATCTTGCACATATCCCAACAACAAATGTTATATCCTACTTACTTCGTGAGATAGAGCAATGATCCAATGATTCCTCTATAATCGGTAACCAAGATTGATCGGGATCTATCTTGTAGTTAGTATTCATAGAATCCTAATCGCATTGCAGTTCCCATATTTGGCGTCGGATCTACTTCTGGTGTACTTTGCACGGTTGATGAAGATTCCTTCCTTTGATTGTTTCACTTGAAGACCTAGAAAGAAATTCATCTCCCCATCATTGACATCTCAAACTTGCCTTTCATCGAGGTTTGAAAACTTTTCACACACGGTGATGGTTTGGAGATCCAAAAAATGATATCATCAACATATATCTGAACCGATAAGATATCTTCCCCATCTTCTATCCTGAATGAGTTCTATCAAGATTCCTTTGACAAAACCATGGTCTTTTGGCGAGAAAAGTATCATCATACCATGCTCGGGTGTTTGCTTAAGACCATACAAAGCTTTTCCGAGCATTATTCTGCTTTGAAACCAGGAGGTTGTTCCCACATAAACCTCTTCTTTAAGCACACCGTTCGACTTTTCACATCCATTTGATAGACAAATGTTATATCAAGAAACAATCTGATGGTTTCTAGTCTTGCAACCGTGAAAGGTTTCATCATAATCCAAGCCTTCTTCTTGGGAATAACCTTGTCAACTAGCCTAATCATCTCTTTTATTCTTGAATACCCACTTGGTTCCAATGACATTGTGCCTTTTCAGTCTATCTACTAGCTCCCATATTCATTCCTTGAGAATTGATTGTAGTTCATCTTGCATAGCAAGAATCCAATGAGAATCTTGTAGAGCTTCACCAATCTCGTAACGCATTTAGTGCAATCTCACCATGGAACCTTCTTGTTTTAACACCTTGTTAGATCACCCACAATCTGACTTGTAGGATGACTATCTAACCATTTCCTTCTTGATGTTCCCCCTTCAATGATCCTCAACATTTGAAATGTTAGGTTCGAATTCATAAACTCGAGGAACAACGAAAGAAAGGAAGAGAATCATCTTCCTCGGGAAATTCTCAACATTGTCGAGAGACATTTGTTCCCCATTGGTTGATAGATTCACATCTTCATTGGCATCACATACCCCTAAGGACTGTTTAGTCACTTGGTCACCTTTGGTGTGTTGGCTTTCACGAATCTCATCCCGCCATTCCATCCTGAACATCTTTATCTCTTGTCTTCACTTACAATCATAGATAGTGGAAAACTTTTCTTTTTCACAAATGGATGATTTGTCATTCTTTTTCGAGGTTTGGTGAGATCCAAAAATGATATCATCAACATATTCTGTTTCTTCCGAACACAAGAAGATTCATCAAAAACAACATGAGGTCCCCCTACATCTTTTACTATCCCTAAAATATTCCTTCTATCAAATGTTTTCAAAGATCTTTACCATTATTGTGTATGAAAACCATGGTCAACAAGAAAAAAGAAAGAAACAAGAGGCTTCCTTTCATTCCAAAGCTCATACCATTGCCTTGACTCTTGAGTGGATGGATCCATTGCTTAAGACCAAAACCTTTAGGAATATCAATCATTGTCCTTTTCTTTCGAGTCTTGTTCCTTCTTTCGGTAACACCATTTTGTTGATTCCTTGCGGTTGTTTCACGAAAATTCCATTTCTTTTACAATGATATGATATGATTTATAAATTCATAAACCTCTTCTTTAAGCACACCTTTTCAAATTTATCTCGACTTTTCACATCCATTTGATCATCAACTACTACCAATGTGTATTTCTTCAGTGCTTCTCGTGTTATAGGACCAAAAGATCCATATGCGAAAGTATTCTTTCGGTAGAAACATCTACTTTGTTTTTAAATGATGCTCTAACTTGTTTTCCTTTTCACGCATCATCAAATATGTTCCTTCTTGAACACTTCATTAGAAACCCTCTTACAAGAGCTAATCTTGCAAGCTTATTCAGGGGTTTTGAAATTGGTGATTCATTCTTTTATGCCATAACCAACCAGTCTTTTAGCCTTGTATTTTAGGAGTTGAACTCCAATGTTTTTGTTTTCATCTCTTTTGTATCATCTTTCAATAACATAAGTTCTTAGAGAACTCAACATTAAAACCCTTATCATGAAATTGACTTATTGAAAGCAAATTATGCTTCAATCGTCTATCACCATGGATATGAATCGATACTTTCAAAGTTCCATATCCTTGACACCCTTGGAGTTATCTCCAAAAGTGATGGGGGAATAGTCAATGAGTATCTTCTTGAATCTCGTCATATGTCTTGAACATCCAATTGTCAAGATACCATACATCGGGGGCCTTTTTCATCTCGATCATCACTGGTCTTTATGTGATTTTTAAT
The DNA here is from genome assembly GCA_037126765.1 of Stenogyne calaminthoides. NCBI lineage: Eukaryota > Viridiplantae > Streptophyta > Magnoliopsida > Lamiales > Lamiaceae > Stenogyne > Stenogyne calaminthoides. Next base: position 15,784,548 of record JBBCBC010000004.1, read on the forward strand.
CACCGGTGCCCTTGTTTTCCTCCCGAAAAAGCAGATCAATTTTAGGTACTCAATTTGTGTAGGGTCCTACAAGGTTAGATGTACCTTTCGACAACTCTAATCACTTTAGGTCTAATTTGTCTTCCATAAACATCAACATACACATTTACTACTCACCTTAGCGGTTTTACGTGTATGTGTGTCTTAGCTTTAGCATGAACATGGGCTTTTTGAATTTTCTTTGGTTTGGTTCACCTTCATTTCATTTGCTTTGGCTTCAATCGTGACGGTCTAAATATTTGTTGACTCGGGTTCGGATAACCTTTACCCTTAGGCAAGTGGGGTTTAGGTTATGCATCTTGAAATCTGGTCTTCGAATCCTTCGGTCTCTTCAAGAATGTCTGCTTTGAGTGTTTCTCATCCGAGGATTCCTCGATGGTTCGATTGAGAGCCTTTCGAGTTTTGCATTCTTAGCTTTGAGGTTTTGAAGTACTTGATTTCCAACTAACTTCGGTTTTCTAGCCTTCAATCATTCGGTTTCTGAGACCATAGGTCCTTTTCCTTGTCTACAACCTTGGGCATTACTTTTTGAAGTGTAGGTGTCACCGTTTTTACAAAGATTGTCTTCTTGCTACTTGAATGGTTGATGACCTTTTAGTTTATGTATCCCAATCCAGTTTTAAGGCGGATCTCGTAAAAATTTCCTTTACTTTAGATCGCAGATTCAATAATGGAATTTCATGCTTCTCGAGAATTTAGTTCGATTGAATCTCTTGATGGATTTCTCTATTTTTCGATTATACTGCAACTTCTCTTTCTCGGATTGATTCCAAAGTGATTTCCGAAATTTTAGATTTTCAACTTCCGAAAATATTCATTTAGCTTTCTTGAAAACAAAGATTAAAAGAATCCAAAATTTTGTTTGCAACTTGACAACTCTTGTGCTAGTGTAGGAGCAACAACAGAGAGAAAGAAGAGTTTACCTCCTCAATGGCCATCAGACAAATGTCATCACTTTCACTGTCTGAGAATATCTCATCTGAAGAGCTAGATCCCTCCTCGGAATGTTCTTCTTCGCAGCCAACCATGGCCTTTTTTTGCTAGAGAACTTCTTGTCTCTTTTAGCTTGCCTTTCTCTTCTCTCCTTAGCACTCGGATCTCGACAATCATCTTTGAAGTGACCTTTCTTTTTGGCAATTGTAGCATCTGTTGGCATCATCATCCTGATCACTTTCTTCTTTGGACTTGGAGTCCTTCCTTTTGGATGAAGATCCCTCAGCTTTCAGGTCATTTCTCTTCTCAGTTAGTTTGTCCTCAGGTTTCTTCTGGTACCTGTGATTCCTATAATAGCTTTTGTATTTTCCATATCGATTATTAAGTCTTTCAAACCTCCTTGCCATCGCTAAGCTAGCTTATCCTCAAGCTCATCCCGATTCTTAGCAAGGGAGTTCTCGAACTCTCTAGTTTTACGAGTTTATCTTTGGCCTTAAAAGCCACATTCTTACTAGATGATGAATCAACTTTCTTTGTCGACCTTTTTAGATTTCTTATCAATTACAAACTCATAGGCCTTCACTCGAAAAGACTTGTTGATAGGGCATTGAATTAATGTTTTTGGTGTTTTCAATCACCCTTTGCATGTATATCCCATTTCTTAGAAAGACCTCTAAGAATTTTCAATGCAATTTCTCTTTGTGGATATTTCTTTCCAAGTGCATTTAGATCATTCATAATCTAGTGAATCACCCAATTTGTCAAAGATTCACCTTCTTCCAAAAACTATCAAACTTTCCAATTGCAAGGGTTTGTTTTCCTTGATATGATATGTGCATTGGCACATTCCAAATTTCTTTAGGATGAGATATCATTCCCATCACACCATCATCAATTGTCTTTGTATAAAGTGTCTTTAGGATATAGTCTAGATTGACTAATTTTCTCTCCTCGAGTGGGTTGGTCATCGACTTAGGAAATTCTCTAGGATCGTTTCTCTCATTTTACATTCTTTCACCATCAATGGTCCTTCAGAGACCACTCTCCACATAATGTTCATGTTTGGAATACAGAGAGCTCTTCTTCTCCATAAATCATAGTTCTCCACCGGAACATGGGAATTTTAAGACATTTTTATCGAGTCTTTTAAGAATTTAAGATCAGTTGATAATCACAAGTATTTTTAGCAAATAAAACTTTGGTCAACAAAGCGGTTTCAAGTTGAACCATTACCACTTGTTGGTCCCACCTTACGTGTATGGGGGGAATACACGTGTTCACAAGTTAAAACTTTTCTTTTTCGAGGTCATATAATCCTCAAGATTAGGTCCCGAGAAGCATAAATCACTTGAAAAGTCTCTTCCTGGCGACTTCGAAACCTCGAGATAATCCCAACGAGTCCTGAGTTTTTAGAGATCTTATGTTGCTTTGATCGGATAACTAACTTATAACCCTCGAATAATAAGTTCGGTTTGGTAACTATCCTAACACGTTTTGGTTGGCCCTTTAGTTTATACTTTCGTTTTAAGCATAAATAAAACCTTCCCTTTAATGGAATAGTGATTAGGTGTGATTCAATTATATGCAACTTCCGAACTTTGATTCCAACCGAATCCGGTGAAAATATGCTTTTCAAATCAATTTTTAAGGAAAGCAATAAACAACCACAGCAATTATAGTGGCTCGATACTCAAGCTCCCTCGTCTTCTCTCGATCCTCGATGTAATCACTTCGAGGCTTTACGACTACCTCGCGTGGTTTACTTACTCAACTTTTTTTGACTTTTACGACTTTTACTTACTCTCAACCCGACCTCATTACCTCGTAGTTTACTTACTCAAGCACAAACAAGCTTTCAGACTACCTCTGCGAGCTTACTAACTTCTCCTCTGACTTTTGGACTCTTTAGTTTACTAACTCTTTACACTTCTCACCAACAAACACACTCCAACTACCTTCTTTGGGGTTTGGGATTTCTCGGTTGGCTTCAACTTGGATGAGATATCCTTTACAATGAAGTACAATGCAAAGGCTAGGATATCTCGACTAAGCTTTGGATATGTCTTATCAAGCTAGGCTTAGTTTAGTGAAATATAAAAGCACTTGGGAAATTCTAAGTTTTTCTTTAACTTTTGATAATAAGTTTGAGCTCTTGAGTTGATTACAAATTTCCGTAACCTTACAATGTAGAGGTCACAAGTATTTATAGGCATACACCAAGGTCACTCTTGAAAAACTATCCGTTGGAGATATGTTTCCTTTATGGTGTGTGAGGGAACATATTTAGGGTTTGAAACTCCTAACACGTTTTTAGGCAAAGCCTTTCATGTAGCCGGTCTTCACTTTTTGCGATCTGGAACTTTTTGTATTACATCTTTTTTCTTGTCCTTTGTCGATTCGGTATGAATGCGATCTTTGTCTTCCTCTTTTTGACTTTTGTCTCCGGTTAAAGGTAGACACCTTCAAGCGGCTCTTTTGGTTCTGAACTACGAGTTGATATAACCTTAACAACACTCGACTTAGTTCTTTTATGCGCATTTGAATGTCTTGGCAAATATCTATTTTTCTAAGGAATCGCGATTTTCTCCGATGTTGCATCCTTCGGATAGATATGTTCGATTACCTCGGAACATTCGGTTTATCTTGAGCATTGATTACATTCTTGAGTCTTGATATTCTTTTTGCCTTGATATTCTTGATCTTCGATCTTACATCTTACGTGTTCTTGAGTCTTATCTTACGAGTCTTGAGTCTTGAGTCTTCCACGGATATCTTGGTGATATCTTGAATCTTCATCTTTGAGTCTTGATTCCTCGATTTCATCTTGAGTCTTGATATCTCGATTTCTGCTCGAGTCTTGATTCTCGATTTCCACATCTGAGTCTTGATTCTCGGTTTTCATCGAGTCTTGATTCTCAGTTTCTTACTGAGCCTTCAGAAACTTTAGTTTCATCTTTTGAAACTTCGGTTTCTTGAAACATATCTTGAGTTCTTGAAATCTTCAGATCCTAACCTGATCTATATCTGCTGACTATACATTTTGTAGATATCATCCTGAATACTCTAAAACTGAATCCTGACTCAACTATCAAGATTATCCTAAACATGTCATACTCAGGGGTTTTGGGATCTAATCAAAATCATATATCTTTATTAAATTCATCTCCCAACATATAAGCCACCAAGCCTCCCAATTAAATGAGGCAAATTTTCGCTCCCAAGGGGGACCGAACATAGGACCTAGGGGCTCCTGAGCGGGGATTAATCTGCTCGGGCACTTGCTTTCTTGCGTTTAGTTAATGAAATTAATTCTATATGTCCTAAAAAATCATTTTTTTTACAATTCTTTTTAAAATTCTTTATTTCGATTATCTTATTTATTAATTCAATCACATTTTTATATAATAATTTTTTTTATATAAATTAAAATTATATTATATTATATTAAAAAATTGTATTTTTTTAAGTCATTTTTTTAAAAAAAAGTGTACTACCTTTCTTTTAATCATATAATACTTTTCTATCTAAACAAGTTATACTTTTCTATTTAATCAAGTAATACTTTTCTATTTAAACAAGTAATACTTTTCCATCTAAACAAGTTATACTTTACTTTTAAACAAGTAATACTTTTTTATTTAAATAAGTAGGATTTTTCTACGGTCAGGAACGACTTCGCCCTTCCTGACGTTAAACGTCCAATAAAAGGTTGCCACATCATTTAACTTCGCCATTGGCGATACTGTTTCGCCATAAGACTAAATAATTATTTTTTTTAATAAAAATGATAAAATTACAGAAATATCCTAATAACATTTTTTAAATAAAAAATACAATGTTCATAAAATTAAAATATTCAATCCACGATCCCAACTCTCGCCAATCTTCGTTCGGGTTGGGTCCAGTTCAAGTTCCTGGATCGTATCCGTCCCCGGGTCCGAGTTCAGGTTCGGTCCCGAGTCAGGTCGGTCTCGATCCGGGGTTAGTCGGGGTTCCGGGTTCGGGTCTAGTGGTTAGAATCGGGAGGTCCGGTCCGAATCCGGGTCTCGAGGTCCCAGAAGGTCTGGGTCCCAGAAGGGTCAAGGTCCGTGGTCCAGGTCGGTCCGTCTGGTCCGGTCTGGGTCCGATCCGGGTTCGGGTCTGTTCAGGTCCGGTGCGGTCCGGGCCAGGATTTGGTTTTGGGTTTGGGTTCGGGTCAGAATGGGTCGGGGTCTGAGTCCGGAATAATTTTGTCATTTTATAAATATTAATTTAATTTATTAGTAGGTCTAAGCAGTGTGATTGTTGTATGCACATCGCAAACGCACTAGTGCAAAGTGCAATCATTTAAAATTAAAATTATACGTTGGATCAACGATCCAACGGTAATCAAATGATTTTCTGACGTTAGGAAGGGCGAAACCGTTCCTGACCGTAGAAGATCCCAAATAACTAATATTTTTCGATTTAAACAAGTAATATTTTTCTATCTAAACAAATTATACTTTTCTATTTAAACAAATAATACTTTTCTATTTAAACAAGTAATAACAAGTAATATTTTTCTATCTAAACAAGTAATACTTTTCTAAGTCATTCTACGATCAGGAAAGGGTTCGCCCTACCTAACGTCACGAAGTCCTCTGATTACAATTAGATCGTTGGTCCAACGCATGAGATTTATTTTAAAGGATTGTACTTTGCACTAGGACGTTCGCACTGTGTTTAATACAATCGTTATGCATCGCCATACTAATAAATTATATAAAAAATATAAAATGACAAAATTAACCTTTTAATTCTAAAAACATAAATATTTAATTACAGTATAATATTTCATATACCTTATTAACATTTTGTTTTAAGATCAAAATATTCATAAACAAAATATTTCACGGACGCAACTCACCGCCGCGGACGGCAACATCGCCGCTATAGAACCAACAGAGACGATATCAGGGACAGTAAAAAGTGTCTCTCCAAGACAAAGCGGCGTCATAGGCGTAATTCGCCCTCTTCCTCCCAAGCTACAACACAATCTCTTCCCAAGATTACAGGTCTCGCATAAAATATTTTATGCAAAATTTTTAAGATCATATCTGTTTTATGGATCTTGGATTTGTGTTTCTTTGTTTGGTTTTTTCGACTTCAAATTGTATTCCTGCTAGATTTGGTGTGCTTATCTAAGAATAATATATATATATATATATATATATTGTGTGTGTGTGTGTTGAGTGTATATATCTGTATAATTGTATTGTTGGGCTGTGATTCAGAATTTTCTTGTTTAGGATGTTAGAAACTAAGTGTTCGGATCAGACCAAATATATCTGAGATTCTGTATTACATGAACCTTGGTTTTCTAATTTGGGCGAGCTATACAATTCTTAATTGTTAAAAAATGTATTAGAATTTTTAAAACAATTAAATCTCTTAGGCAAGGTTGAGTAAGTCCCAGTTTTATGTTTTTGACATGGTAGATAAAGGCAACAAAAAGAGGATCCTACTTTCTTTTATGTGTTTTGGAAGTACTTGGAAGAATGTGTGTTGCAAAGATGTTCTGTCGCAAATGTGATTTATTAGTAGGAAAATGTAATAGGGGTACTCTAAGGTACAAAATTCATGGAAAGATTACTCTAAGGTGCATTGTGCAAAAATAAGTTTGCATTTTAGTATCTAGTTTGAACTAAAGCGCAAACTTGTTTTTGCACAATGTACCTTAGAGTAATCTTCTCATGAATTGTGTACCTTAAAATAATTTTCTCAATGTAATGTAATACTCCCTCCGTCCCTAGGTAATTTTTTTTTTTATTATGAGTGTTTTAATTAAGGAATAATAATAAAATAATAAAAATAAAGGGTAGTTTTGGGTATTGGAATAGAGGAAAAAGGTATGTGGAGTAATGAGTGGAATAATGAGTGACATTTTTTGTAATATTGTGTGAAAAGTAAGACTAAAAATTATGGATAATAGAATTACTATTTTCATTTATGAAAGAGGAAACTTATCGTGGGACGAATAAAAAATAAAAGTGAAAAAGTTATAATGGGACGAAGGGAGCACTAAATTACGGGATGCACGTTTCATACTTTTTTATTCTAGAGAAGAATGGGAATAGGAAAAGTATGAATCCAAATGTACTTTATTTTAACTTTAAAAGCATTGTTTTTATTGTGAGTTAATGAGAGTAAGAGTTGGAGACGAATTCAAACATACTGGTATTTTTAAACTAAAGAAAACTTTGAGCATTAAAAGGTCTACTTCCAAGTGTTTAGTAACTAGTTACAGTAATAGTTACTTGATTATTAATTCAACCCATTTTGTTTTTAAATATTTACATATGAGAAATATATGCTGCAAGTGTCATTTGAAAAATTAACAGAAAAATCATAATTCGCACGAGGAAAACTGAATTAAGAAACAAGCTTCAAGTAGTTTAAGATAATATTTCAGCCTACAAGGATTCAAAATGAAGGCATTTAAGATGAATGGTTTACAGATTCGCCTAAATGCAAAAAAAAACAAATTAATCTGAGATGAAGGTTTTTAAGATGAAAATTATTGATTCCAACTCCATATCAATCTAAACACCAACAACATTGAATTTAGTGTGGTATATTAAAATCATTCACTCCAAATACAAGAGTACACCTATTTGCAACAGAAAATATTTTTATGTAGCAGTAAATAAGAGTATGTCTATTTACACACAAGTATGCTATAACAGTAAACAACAAACTACAACTGTGAAACTACATAAGAAGTTTCAAATTATCACCATTCACCTCAAAGATTCAAAAAGCTAACTGTTTGAACCACTATCACCCCCAGACAAAAGAAAATGCATGTATTTCATCTCCTAACTTCATCAAAGATATAACCTAGTTCCTCTCAATCTTTGCAGTTTAATCAAACTTTCGGTTCCTTTGAGGCAATTTATCAAACAGTTTGAAAACAATACCCAGAATCCAGATCATCACACAATTACAACACTTAAATTAATTAAGATACAAACTGAGAAATCAATATCAATAGCCATTTATTATGTGTTTTCAACTACTGAAACAAGAAAAAGAAAAACCACTTACAATCCATACATGAAAAACAGTCATTGTTCTCATAAAAAAAAAAAAACAAGCAGAACAAAATCCTTCATTTCTTTAGCAAGTGAGATTTGTATTTTTGTTTGATATTGCGTAGACTCTCTTTCTTTGTTTCGAGTATTTTGTTTATATGTTCATAAGTAGGGTTTTTTATTTGATTAGAAGAAGAATCATAAAATAAAAAATGTTCATGAGATGGGGTCACGAGGAAAAAAAAAGGAATGTTTTTAAGTAGAAGAAATATTTAATTATTTTAGTTTATTGATTAATAATTATATTAAAGGTTAAGTTCATACATTTGTATTTTTATTTAAAATTACTTAAAGGATAATTTGGTAATTTCATATTTTTTAATTTTTTTTTTAATAATTTCGCCTTGTGCAAACATAGATCGCTAATGGCGAAGTTGAATGATGTGTCAATATTCTATTGGGTGTCCGACGTTAGGAAGGGCGAAACTGTTCATGACCGTAGAAAATTCCTACTTGTCTATTTAAACAAGTAATATTTTTCTTTAAACAAGTAATATTTTTCTATCTAAACAAGTTATACTTTTCTATTTAAACAAGTAATATTTTTCTATTTAAACAAGTAATATTTTTCTTTAAACAAGTAATATTTTTCTATCTAAACAAGTTATATTTTTCTATTTAAACAAGTAATATTTTTCTTTAAACAAGTAATATTTTTCTATCTAAACAAGTAATACTTTTCTATCTAAACAAGTTATACTTTTCTATCTAAACAAGTAATATTTTTCTATCTAAACAAGTCATATTTTTCTATTTAAACAAGTAATACTTTTCTATTTAACAAGTAATATTTTTCCATCTAAACAAGTTATACTTTACTTTTAAACAAGTAATACTTTTCTTTAAACGAGTAATACTTTTCTATCTAAACAAGTAATACTTTTCTTTAAACAAGTAATATTTTTCTATCTAAACAAGTTATAATTTTCTATTTAAACAAGTAATACTTTTCTATTGAAACAAGTAATACTTTTCTATTTTAACAAGTAATATTTTTCCATCTAAACAAGTTATACTTTACTTTTAAACAAGTAATATTTTTCCATCTAAACAAGTTTTACTTTTAAACAAGTAATACTTTTTCTTTAAACAAGTAATATTTTTCTATTTAAACAAGTAATATTTTTTCCATCTAAACAAATAATACTTTTCCATCTAAACAAGTTATACTTTACGTTTAAACAAGTTATACTTTTTTTTTAAACAAGTAATACTTTTAAGTGCAAACAAGTAATACTAGATAGTAAAATAAAAATATAAACGATACAAACAGTATATATACATAAAAGTAAATTGTTCACAATAAAAAAATAAAAAAATTGAGTCTCATGATCATGAATAAAAAAAAAATAGAGTTTCATGAAATCACCACCCCCGGGTAAAAATCATCATGAATGTCATCAACACCATCATCCCCTAGATTAGTAGTAAAATTATCAAACAAATAAGAAGTATCAAAAAGATTATTATCACCGCCACCGCCACCGTCAGCTCCAACCCCGGCCCCGCTACCGCTGCCACCACCACCATGGCCAATCACCAGGCCACCGCCTCCGCCGCTACCGCTACCACCGCCTAGGTCAAGGTCGTCCTTGTCGTCGGAAAGGTTGTCGAGGAAATAACCGGGCTGGACACCCATTCGACTAGCCAGTCGGGACACAAGACGCCGCCATTTCCGTGCATTTTCTTCTCTGATCTCGGCCATGACCCCCTCCCTAATCTCCTTAGTCGTCTGCTAAGGCGGCAGCTGCGGAGCTGAAGTTACAGAGGTCTAAGACGAGTAGAGTTGTATCTCTGTGATCATGGCGGTAGACAACCTACCGTATCCGAGTACCCGTTGTCTGGTGAAGCCGACCTCCTCCATATAGATCTGATTCAAATTAGCTGGAGGTGGTGGATTTGAACCTGACGGTTCACCCGTCTGGGCCTGGGTGGCAGCTTCGACCCTTTCTCGCACTATTTTTTATAAAAATTAAATATTATTAATTTCAGGTGTAATAATTACGAAATACGACATTAATTATATTACTTACGTGTACTTGGGTCGTGCGGCTGTAGGTGGAGGTCTTTGTCACCTCATTGTAGGGGTGGCCGAGTGCCAACGTCTCAAGGAGGTCTAGAGAGCTTCCGAGTCGTAGTTCCTGTTAACAAATAAAAATATTAATATTAATTATGAACTTATTGTATAATTAAATAATTTATATTACTTACTTCCGACATGCGGTGCTCTAGAATCGACCGGGATCCAGCCTTGTGCACAGCGACGCCCCCATTCCTTCCTTGCTGGCTCAAGCGATTTTCGCGATTCTTCCGGCACATCTTCTTGTATCTCGGATCACTCCAAACCGCCACAATCGATGCCCAGACGCTGGGGTCCATCTCCTGGGTTCATATCTAGGCCTTCATCCTTCCACCCGGCATGCCACCTATAAAGCAAGTCCTTGTAGAAATCGGTCAGTGTCAGATCCTCTCTCCACTTCGTCTGTTTATGCATTTCATTAACACAAAATTTATTTTATATATATATATATATAATTAAAATAAGTAATCAATTATTGTACATACCCTAAACTCGTCGAAGTAGAGTTGGCGTTGTTTTTCAAACACGCCTCTCCAACTGTGGGCCCCCATAGCAATTCCAACTCGCAAGATGGAGTTGTTGGCTAAACCGGAAGCCTCGTGATTGAGTATGATGTTGAAACATTAAAAAAATCATAAGTATAATTAAATAATTAACTGTATAACTAAACAAATTAGTAAGTAAAAGTTATAACTTACCTTCCTGATCTTAGATCGATTGCCAATCGAGCAGTGGGGGTTGAGCCACGATGAACAGAGGTCGAACCTAAGCTCAACTCTATTGGAGATGACCCTGTCGGGGGCGGGTTCTGTGAGCTGGACCCGTCGTGGGTAGGGGTGAAAACAGATCGGATACGGACGGATAGTGCTTATACCGTATTCTAAACCATATTTTTTTCTCGAATTCGGAGTCGGATACGGAAAAGCCGGATTCGAATACGAATTCGAAATATTTGGTATACGGATAAGGGACGGATATCGGACGAATCTAGGCCGGATTTGAATAATTATAATCGGATAATATATTTCAAACAAAAATTATTAAAATGTGATTGAAACACATAAATAAACTACCTATGCAATATTTTATAGAAATTCTAATGCAAATTATAAAAATTATATCTACTGCTAATAATATGAAACTAAAAGTTATATCCTTCGTAACCATCACCACTCTAGCACAAAATATTAAGTATTAAAATTACATAAAATTACATAAGTATTAAGTATTAATATTATATTATTATATATCAAGGATGCAGAAGTCGAAAGTCGCTGGACGGTCGAATTCTAACCGCCTAGCGCCCTTAGGCCGCCTGAGCGATCAGATTTTTTTTTTATATTTTAGTTTTTAATATTTATAGCATATGATGAAAAGAATTCAGACACTTTTGCCTGAAAATTCAATGACAACAGCCTTTTTGCCTCGCTAAATGTGCCTCGCTATATGTGCGTCGCCATAAAACCCGTGAAGCCTAGTTACCACTTACTACTTTCTCTCTTGTCTCGTCAATAGTTATAGCCTATATTTATAGTCACAAGCAACACACACCCCGAAACAAACATTACACATACAAATATGATATATAATATTATACTACATCCGTTCGGGAACACTTTACACAATTATTGTTACGTTCGTGTTTTAGCGATCGAGTTTTTTATTACTATTTGAAATGATAAAATAATTTTAAAAAATGTGTATGATAGAGGAGGGTAAAAACTATCATACCCCACCTTAAAAGTCACTTTATTATTTCAAATACTAATAAATAACTCACACGCAAAAACATGAGTAAAAAGTAAATATGTTAAGTCTTCTGAAACGGAGGGAGTATATAACACTAGTTACACTAAGAAACAAACATACCACATATTTATATATATATGGACACCTAGACCGATTTACACTACATATATATATATATAGACACCCACAAAACAAACTCTAAATTCTAATACACATATATATTCATGGCGGCCGACGACGGCAAGCACCAGCGGCTAGGGCGGGTAGCGACATCTAGCGGCAGCAGCGCAGGGGCAGCAGCGAGGGTTGGTAGCGACGGCGAGCGGCAGCGGCTTTGAATCTAAAATTTGAATGTTGCAGTTCGACAGCTCGACAGTGACCGGAATCCTACCTTGTTATATATATATATATATTAATATAAAATATAAAATAAAATATATTAAAAATCTGGATATCCGAATTTATTATCCGGATAATATCTGATAAAATATGGAAAAACTCGAATACGGTCGGATATTATGTATTCCGAATCCAATTCTGAATCCAAAGTCAACTATCCGTATCTGAATCTGTATCTGCCGGATACCAATTTTTTATACCGAATTCGATACCGACCGAATACGACTTCGGATCGGTCGGAAAATATCCGATCCGTTTTCACCCCTAGTCATGGGCGGGTGAATGCAGGTTCACCTGAGGTCTAAGGATCCTCTTCCTCCTGGTGCTCTGAGGAACACCATCGTCGCCTCGACCACCACCATTGCCGCTGCCGCGACCACTGTCACTCTCACGTCCACCAATACTCATCTGCATTACATAAAACAAATTCATAACATTTTTTGCCTAACAATTTAATTAACCAACAAATTTTGACAGACTCTCGACTGTATTATATAAAACTCATCTTCTAGTCAATATAATTGGAATTTAGCGATGGATATTTAATATCCGTAGCTAGTAGCGACGGATATGAACCATCGCTATATTCAAAAGACCATCGCTAAACTCAGTCTAGGCGGTGGTCCAAGTGCCGAGATGCTTCGTGCCCTGGGTCCGACTTTAGCGACGGTTAAAACTGTCACTAAATGACTCGATTTGAATATTCAATCGCTAATAGTAGCGGCTATCAAAACTGTCGCTAAATACAGTGACTTTGACCGTCTGACTGAATCCGTCGCCAAAACTGTCACTACTAGCGACAGTTTGTCAAGCCGTCGCTAAAATCTATCGTTAAAACCCGCATTTTTTGTAGTGATTGGGGGAGGTTATGGTATTCGTGTCTGGGATGATCTGTGGGTGAACGATGATGCGTCTTTTTTTATTAACTCTCCATCCATTGAGGGTTTGGAGAATTTATGGGTGAGTGAGTTGTTCTATCATGGCTCTAGGACCTGGAACGTGTATTTATTGCACGAGTTGTTCCATCAGGACGATGTATCCCGCGTGCTGAAGACTCTGGCTTGTCCTACGGTTATTGAGGATAAGGCAATTTGGCATTATAGCAAAGATGGTCGATATTTAGTCAAGACGGCGTATATGATTACATCACAATTACCTGTGGAGGATGGTTTGGTTGAGGACCCGGTATGGCAGAAATTATGGTCCTTGCATGTCCCTCCGATGATGAAGAATTGGATGTGGAGAGCGTGCAAAGACTATTTGCCAACCAAAGCCAGGTTACGAGATAAAGGGATACACATTGATATGGAATGTGATGGTTGTTCAAATGGTTTTGAATCCTCTTGGCATATATTCATGCAATGTAATTTTGCATTGGAATGTTGGAATATTGGGGGGTTTTGGCCTGCCTTGGAGTCCCTTGCAACGGAGGTGGAGGGTTGCACAGAGCTTTTCCGGCGTATGTTGATGTCCCTTGACAACATACGAGCGAAAGATTTCTTGATGATCGGTTGGGGAATATGGAAAGAGAGAAACATTGTGTGTTGGGAGGGTAAACGAACTACTCCCATCCGAGCTATTTTTGAGTCGAAGGAATTGCTATACGAGTGGCTAGTAGATAGGAAACCAAAGCCATCCGCTTCTAATTGTGCAAGACGATGTGGCTCATGGCATCAACCGCCGTCGGGGGCGGTCAAACTCAACATTGATGGAGCTCAATTTGCAGATACGAGAGAAATAGGGATCGGTCTTATCATCAGGGACGACATGGGTGCTTTCATAATATGTAACACGGTTTGAGTGTCGGGAACTTTTTCGGCGGCTGAAGCAAGATCTTAGGCTTGTTTGAAGGATTGAAATGGTTGCAGGGTCTTCAAATGCAGAATGTAGTGATCGAGATGGACTCACTTGACGTTGTTACTGCAATTTGAAATAATAGGGAGGATTTCACATCCTTTGGCAGTTTCGTTCGTGATTGTGCAGACTTATTAAACTCTCTTACGGGTTATTCGTTATTCCATGTTTTGCGTTCTGTGAATATGGCGGCACATGTTCTTTCTAGGAACTCGATATCTTTTCTGAGTTTCCATAGTTGGGTCGAGCCTCCGTTGATTGTGGATAGCCTTCTCGATTCTTATTGTTCGTCTTGCGCGGTTAATAATATGAGCTAAACATTATTGCGCTAAAAAAATCACATTTTAAGATCCTAAAGTAGAACGGTAGTTAAGGGTTAGCTTAGATGTGATTTTGATTTTCCATTTTCAATTTTCATGGATTTTCTTGTTTTGGGTGAATAGTGTTAGGAATTAAACAAGCAATTATAGGAGAAAATAATGGAACAACGAATTAAGGAACAAACAATTTGGTTACCCAGTTGGTCAGGAATGACTACGTCTGGGGGCACTACCAAGCCAGGAGATTCACTATTTCGTGTGTTATTTTCGTACAAGAGGCAAATACAATGAGTCAAAAATATTTAAATGAGACTTGGGCCAAAAAACCCTTATTCGCGCACTGGGCTTCCGGAACCGCTCGACTAGGGGCTTTGGTCGAGCGGTTCTGCTCGATCACATCCTTAGCTCGAGCACCCCGATGGCGCTGGGAAGATGGATCACTCGATCGAGCATAGGTGCTCGACCACTGGCTTGGTCGAGCGCCTACCTCGGTCTGCCTCCCGGTCTCCACAACCCAACAATCTCCCACCTGGAGACCGACTCCAACTGTAACTTGTCTCCCCCGTTCCAACAGTTTCTCTCACTGGTAGTAGTGCCGGGCCTTATGCTCAGTTTCCAAGGCCAGTTGAAGTCATGCATAACTTCAACTTCTCTAAGGTCACAACCTTAGTCAACATGTCAGCAGGATTCTCACTTCCCCGGATCTTCATCAGCTGTAAGATCTTGTTCTCAATAAGGTAACGAATATAATGATACCTCAACTCGATGTGCTTCGTCCTCGAGTGAAAGGCAAAATTCTTCGCCAAGTGAATAACACTCTGACTGTCACTATACAGAATATTATCATTTTGCTCCTTCCCCAACTCACATGACAGATTCTGCAACGAAACCATTTCTTTACTAGCCTCAGTGACTGCAACGTACTCTGCTTCTGCAGTGGACTGAGCTACGATCTTTTGCAACTTAGAAGCCCAAGATACTGTTGTACCACCAAAAGTAAACACATACCCTGTAGTACTCCTCCTTTTGTCGAGATCATTTGATGTCAAGTCTGCATCAACATATCCTGTCAACCCAACACTTTTGCCCTCAAAGCACAAAGCTTGTTCAGTAGTACCTCTCAAGTACCTTAGGATCCATTTTACCGCCTCCCAATGTTGCTTACCCGGATTGCCCATAAACCGGCTAACAACTCCCACCGCCTGTGCAATATCTTGTCTTGTACACACCATAGCATACATCAAACTTCTAATTGCTGAAGCATACCGAGTGTTTTGCATGTAGGTCCGCTCCTCTTCGCTACTAGGTGAGTCCTTGTTGGATAGCTTGAACTGACTTCCCAACGGGACCCGAACTGGCTTTGCATCTTCCATACTAAATCTCTCCAAGACTTTCTTAATGTATTAAGCCTGTGAAAGATACAACTTTCCTGCCACCTTATTACGATCGATTCGCATTCTTAAGATTTGCTTGGCCTCTCCAAGGTCCTTCATAGCAAACCTTTCAGACAATTTTTCCTTCAACTTGCTCACCTCCCGAGCACTAGAGCCTGCTATCAACATGCCATCAACATATAATAGCAAAATGATATAACCATCACCATACCTCTTGAAGTAACAACAATGGTCAGCCTCACACCTATTGATCTCAATCTCTTGCATGAACCCATCAAACTTCTTGTACCACTGTAATGGAGCTTGTTTCAGACCATACAAGCTCTTCTTCAATTTTCAAACTAGCTCATTGTTCCCCTTAGACAAGTATCCCCCTGGTTGCTTCATGTAGATGTCCTCATCTAAATCACCATGAAGAAAGGCAGTTTTCACGTCCATTTGTTCTAACACCAAATTTTCTGCAGCCACCAGACTCAGAACTAATCGAATGGTAGTTAGCTTCACCACTGGAGTAAAAACATCGGTATAGTCAATACCATGTTTCTGCTGAAACCCCTTTACAACCAATCTTGTCTTGTAGCGCTTGCTTCCATCAATCTCCTCTTTTATTCTGTAAACCCACTTGTTATGCAGTGTCTTTTTGCCCTTAGGAAGCTCAACAAGTTCCCAAGTTCCGTTTGTCATCAATGAATTCATCTCATCATCCATTGCAAGTTTCCACTTGTCAACCTGTTCACTACGTGTTACCTCTGCATAACATTCAGGTTCACCACCATCAGTTAACAATAAATAATGAAGGGAGGGTGAATACCTATCAGGAGATCTTCAATCTCTCGTGGATCTCCGCAGCGGAATTGTTGGTGGTGGTGTACTTGGTTCTTCCTCAACAATCACCTGATCATCTAGAACCCCTTTGCTCCCACGCGAGTTTGAAATGTCTAACTCCACAAACTGAGACTCAGAACCACCTTCTTTGGATATCCCCAACATGTCTTTGTACATCACATGTTCATTAAATATGACATCTTGACTACGAATTACCTTTCGGTTTTCCTCATCCCAAAATCGATAGCCAAATTCATCACCGTCATATCCAACAAATGTACACTTAACAAATTTAACATCTAATATACTTCTATTCATAGCATCAACATGAACATATGCAACACACCCAAATACTCGAAGAAAAGACAGATTTACATCCTTTCTCGACCAGGCCTCCTCTGGTATGCCATTTTCCAAAGGAGTTGAGGGTTCTCTGTTTATCAAGTAAGTTCTTTGTTTATCGCTCTCCAAAAACATCTTTGGCAGCCCACACTTCAATCTCATGCTTCTAGCACGTTCACATAGGGTCCTGTTCATACGTTCTGCCACACCATACTGTTGTGGGGTTCCTCTCACGGTTTTCTCCATCCGAATTACATTCGCCTCACAGAATTCCTTGAACTCACGGAGCTCGTACTCTCCACCATTATCAGATCTCAAACACTTAACCTTGAGACTGCTTTCAGTTTTCTGGTCTTCCACTTCAAAAGCATTAAAGGCATCGACTTATTTTTCAAGAAATAAACCCATACCTTCCTCAGAGAGTCGCAATGAAAGTCATGTAATATGATGCTCCACCAAGGGATGTCACTTGTCTTTGGACCCCACAAATCACTTGTGAACTAACTCCGACCGCTTCTTCAAAGCCTTGCCTCCCTTCGAAAAACGCACCATTTTCTGTTTTCTGAATACACAGTCCTCACACAAACCAATGTCAACTGTCTTGAGGTCTGACAGTTTACCCTCCGAGCACATAACTTTCATCCCCTTTTCACTCATGTGGCCAAGACGACAATGCCACAAATCTGCATTCCCTTTTCCACTTACAAGAGCAATGATGTCCCGGGTGTTGCCTGTCATATACAACGTTCCCTCTTTCTTTCCTCGAGCCACTACCATGACACCTTTGAGATATTTTCCACGAGTTACACCCAAAAGTCACCTTGTAGCCCTCATCATCAAGCTGGCCAACTGAGATCAAATTCCTCTTCAATCCAGGAATATGTCTCACATCCTTCAACTGTAACACAATCCCATTTGGTGTCTTAATCTGAACATTCCCCTTCCCTTTGATTTCCAGAGGCTCATCATCAGCTAGATAAACCTTCCCAAAGTTCTCGGAAGTGTACTTCTCCATTACGTCAGCACTGCTGCACGAATGAAACAATGCTCCAGAATCTAACACCCACGACTCTAATGGACTGCTCAGAATCAATGCATCTGAGTCCTCATCAGTGGCAACGTTGGCTGAGTTGTCATTCTTCTTTGGTTCATTCCCTTGTGCCTTGCACTCCCTCTTGTAATGACCAAGTTCATGATATTTGTAACACTCAACCTTACTCTTATCCTTCTTGGGCTTATCTTTGCCCCTTGACTTCGATCTACCCCGATTTGGCTTCCTCTTGGATTCAGATCTGCCTCTATTTCCCGCACTTAAAGCAGATCCTGTGGCCACACCCAACTCTTTCCTACGAATTTCTTCGCTCATGACCAAATCTCTAACCTCATCAAATTTTAGTTTCACTTTACCCGCTGAAGCACTAACAGCCGTTACCGTCCCACTCCAACTTTCTGATAAAGAAGACAAAAAAATTAGGGCTTGAACTTCATCATCAAAATCAATCTCAACAGAGCTCAATTGGGCTATGATCATATTGAACTCGTTGAGATGGTTGGCTACCACAGTATTCTTCGCCATCCTCAGGTTGAATAACCTCCGCATCAGATGAACCTTGTTCGCTGCAGACAGTTTTTCATACATCTCAGTCAATATCTCCAGCATCTCCTTTGCGGTTTTTGCTTTCACAGTATGTAGGGCGACGTTCCTAGATAATGACAGACGAACCACACTCATCGCCTTCCTATCCAGCAACTTTCACTCATCGTCCTTCATATCTTCAGGCTGTTCACCCAACTGTTGATACAGATTTTTACCGTACAGGTAATCCTCGATCTGCAATTTCTAGAATCCAAAATTTGTTCCATCAAATTTCTCAACAGGTGATTTCCCTTCAGCCATCATAATTGCTCTCCACATAACCCTTTAACCAGATGCTCTTGATACCAGTTATTAGGAATTAAACAAGCAATTATAGGAGAAAATAATGGAACAACGAATTAAGGAACAAACAATTTGGTTACCCAGTTCGTCAGGAATGACTACGTCTGGGGGCACTACCAAGCCAGGAGATTCACTATTTTGTGTGTTATTTTCGTACAAGAGGCAAATACAATGAATCAAAAGTATTTAAATGAAACCTGGGCCAAAAAACCCTTATTCGCGCATTGGGCTTCCGGAACCGCTCGACCAGGGGCTTTGGTCGAGCGGTTCTGCTCGATCACATCCTTAGCTTGAGCGTCTCGATGGTGTGCTCGACCACTGGCTTGGTCGAGCGCCTCCCTGGGTCTGCCTCCCGGTCTCCACAACCCAACAAATAGTTGTGAAAAATAAAAGTGAATTTTTTATTTTGTTTTTTATCTTAAATAAATATATTATGAAATTGAATTTGTAGTTTTTTTTTAATTATTTTAAATATGTAATATTAATTTTTATTATGTCTCCACGTGATACTCCAACATATTTAGAATGTATACCATTTTAGATA
This sequence comes from Stenogyne calaminthoides, assembly GCA_037126765.1. Taxonomy (NCBI): domain Eukaryota; kingdom Viridiplantae; phylum Streptophyta; class Magnoliopsida; order Lamiales; family Lamiaceae; genus Stenogyne; species Stenogyne calaminthoides. The sequence goes on from JBBCBC010000004.1 coordinate 15,804,081, forward strand.
ATTTGCATAAATATTAAAAAAAAAGATAAAAACTCATATGAGACGGTCTCATGTATGAGACGGGTCAAATACTTGACCCATTAAGTATTAACTTGATTTGTTTAACCAAATACATGTTTGACTGCTTGGTCAATAAACTAAAATACCCAGAAAGTCCTCAACTCATTTTGACTGCTTCGTCTCTCTCCTTATTCCAGTCGCCATTTTTCTGTCCTCCGTCGCACGAACACGGCCGCCATAAGACCGATTCTTACTTGGACCGCCGCGTTTCTCTCTCTCTGTATTGCGATAGTTGCATCTTACTCTCCCCATTCCACCGCCACGTTTCTATGTTTGTTGCTCATTAACGTCACCGCACGAAGACCGTTGTTGTCTCCATAATTGTCCAATTCCATATTCTCCCAGTAAGGATCCATTTATACTCCACTTTTCAAGTTATATTACCATTTTCTCTAGAGTTTTTGCTTTTTATATGAGTGCGTGGGAAAAGATAAATATGAATTATAATGTTCTAATTAGGGCTAATATGATCTAGGGTTAACCATTTTTGCCATTGTGATATGCTGCATCTAATTCATTTGAAATAGAATGGTTGAAAATAAGGCTTTAAGTTTATATTAATTGAGGAACTACTCATCAAAACAACATAACTACTATATTAGACACATTTGAATAGAATTGTTGAATTGAAAATAAAACATTATGTTTATATCCTAATATACTAATTATCACGTTTAAATGAATTAGATGCAGTTTCCTAATGAAAGAATGCAACAATACATGGTCCTTTTCCTCTGAATGTGGCATGGAGTGATATATCTAATTATATTCCTTTTTTTCTTTATCAGTTCCCCTTTGAATATCATGAGGGCATGCATAAAGAATATATCATTTGGATTGATCAATGTATCATGCATGGGTGTTATTTGGGATATAGTCTCTGTATATTCAACTCAAATGAATAGATGATTACAATTACTTTTTTTAATTTAATATAGAAAAACTTAATATTTGAATTGTTGATTGTGGGGTGCTGTTATTATTTATGGTTAAGTTCCACTTGAATAGTTGATGGATAGGCTGATATGTAGTCTCAATGTGTTTTTTTTTTAATTTAGAAATATGTAATTGTCTGTGTGCTTTCGGTCCTATTTTGTTTGCGAAAGACATGTTTTTGTTGTTTCATTGTTGCATCACAGTTATCTCCAAACTGAGATGAGTTGTGTTCTACACTCTTGGACGTAAATCAACTTAGCAATTGTTTATTCAATGAAAGAGTAGTTGTTGTAAAGAGTGGTCGTCAACGTACTACTAAGCAATAAGAAATACATCTCAAACAAATAGTATAATACAAAGGACGTTATGAGGAGTTGTGAAGAACAAAAAAGCTGCAAAGGGAGAAAAGTGAAAAAAGGTAATTAATAAATAATTTTCACATTTTTCTCATTATACTCTTGATCATATATTTGGTACTCTTGATGTATAATTTGATACTTCCGATAACACCTTTTCTAGTTGAGGTGCAAGCAGACAGAGAGAGCAAAAGCAGAGCTTAAGAAGAAGAATACGGAGAAGAATTGTGTATCAATGTTAAAGAACTGATTGTGAACCATACGTTCATCATGATTGACTGGTTGTATACTTGTTACCAGATTTGATTGCATTAATGTGTAATGTACTTTAAAGTAATAACTGCAATATTATTCATTTATCATCACATGATTTCAGATTGTTGTTTTTGCATTCAAGGAGAAATTAGGGTCTTGGAATGATCACGTTCTTTCTGGATATAATTTTTCAGTGAGTTTGTCTATTGGATACAATATTATATTTTTGATACCTTTGGTAAATATATTGATACTCCAGACAAAGTATTAATACATTATGTTTTCTATAAATATTTTATTGATCATGAAGCATGCTCGATTTACTTGGTTCTAATACTCCTGATCAGAAATTTAATACTTCTGAAAAGATTTTTGATACTTTAAACTTAAATGTGATAATGTAATATAATAAAAGATTTTTTATGCTTTTACCTTAAAAATGATAATGTAATATATTTTTCTATGAAATATGATATCACCGAAATCGTTTAACACTTTTTTCATATTTTTTTATAAACATTAATTACTTTGATACTCTTGGCTAAATATTTGACACTCCTGACTAAATATTTGGTATTCGTGCATTTAATTTATAATAAAGTATTTCTTGACTTAGAGTTATTTTACTAGATATATAAAATAGTAAAATGTAATTCTTAAATGTTTTGAATCAATTTAATTGATAAAAGATTATTTTGATACTCGTGATCAAATATGTAATACTCTTACCAATATATTTGATACTCCTGAACATATATTTAGTGCTTTGATACTCTAATTTTTAGCATAAATTACTGCATTAATTTTTTTAGCGAATTCTAAGTGAATAAAATAGGTTGATGTGTATACTTATACCCAATTAATACGCATATTACAAAAAATAAACCATTAAAACAATTTATTTATAATGGTACTCCTAACGAGATATTTGATACTCCTCTTGAAATTTTTGATACTCTAATATTTATGTACCATAAATTAGATATTTTTATACTTTTGATACTCTAATAACGAGAGATTCAATAATAAAAATTAACCCAACTTTCTAATAGTTGCAATCTTGAAATTACACAATCATCAAACTGGAATACAATCCAAAACCTAACCTTATTCCAACTACCCAAATTAACAACAAAATTTCAATTGTATGAACATAATTAGGACCATTATCTTACCTCACACCTAAACTGTGGACTGTTTTGCTAAACACATACAATAAACAAACTATTTGTTCTAATAAGTACAACCAAAAAAAGGAATTAATCAATCAATCAACAAATTGGTCTTACATAATAATTGTTTCAATTCAAGGAACTTATTCATATTATGGAGACTCTGTGCGCTCCAAAAATGTTGAAAACAACATTGACTTTTAAATCTAATATAGTAGTTGATGAATAGTAATAAAGACAGGGTACGTAGTGGACGAAATATGATCTTTGATTTCTCGAGAAGAAAAAGGCGGTGAATGATGAGAGTAACAAGATCGTCTTCCACATAAACATATAAGAAACGAATTCAATAAGAAATAGAGGTCGTCTCTCCCGTCCATCATCGAAAATGAAATCGCAGAAACGAATTCAATCTGGAATTGAGATCGTCTCTCCCGTTCATCATCGGAAATGAAATTGCAGACATACTAGACCAGAGTTCTTCTCTCTTGTCGGTGCTATTTCTCGCATGTTGGATAATTAGGGGTATGTTGGGGATTTTCTCAATTGGATCACTTTAATGTAATATGGGTCAAAGTGTGAGACCCATCTCATGTATGAGACCGTCTCACACAAGAGTGCCTCTAAAAAAAATTATTAGCTTCCTATTATACCCATAATTAATTGATTTGCATACAATTATATTAAATCTACTTTTCAAATTTAAAATCAAAAATTCTAAAGCTGACATAAACCAAGAGAATATTTGTACAGATTAATTATTTTATATATACTTACCCCCTTAGTCCTTAGAAAGGTGGCAAAAATTTGTATGCAATATTGCATGTAAGTTATATGTGCAATTATAGATCAATTGAATTTTATTTTATTTTCTCGCGGGTCAGGCTTGCCGGGTCGAGTTAGGGCAGATTGTTGACGGGTTTAATGAGTTTTCTTCTTTTTTTCACGTTGCGCGCGAGGCCAGATTCCTTCTTCTTCCTTTTCTCTTCAAATTGATGGCGGATCTCACGGGCTTTCTTCTTTCTCCCCTCTTCAGCCGCTCCATACCGCTGCCACTTTCCTCTTCGTTGTTTGTAGGCAGAGAATATGTATGTCCTTCGTGCCCTAATTTCTTGTCCAATTTAATTTTCTTCAATCCACTCCGATCATTGGATGAAAGTGTGGATTCTGTGAGAAGAAGGAAGAATATGTGTGTGATGTTGGATTACCCCTCAACAAAAAAATGTGTGTTGAAATTCAGACCCTTCTGCACTCTATTCACACTGTTCTGGGATTTTTTTTTGCGTTTGTATTGGTTTTTGTTCATGTAGTAACACTCTTTTGCTCATAGGGTAACACTCTTTTGTTCATGTGGTAACACATCAAGTTGTTCTTTAAATCTGTAATTTTTGACTGAGGATTTTTTTTTGCGCTTGTTCTGGTTTTTGTTCATGTAGTAACACTCTTTTGTTCATAGGGTAACACTCTTTTGGTCATGTAGTTACACATCAAATTGTTCTTTAAATCTGTAATTTTGTACTCAGGATTTCTTTTCGCGCTTATATTGGTTTTGTTCATGTGGTAACACGTTTTTCTTCATAGGGTAACACTTTTTGTTGATGTAGTAACACATCTTTTTTAGTAATATGTAACACTGTACACATGCCGTCGTGATACTAAATGAATATTCATGTGTTACCATATGAACAACAATGTGTTACCATATGATAATGTATATTTTTTTTAAATGATAATATAATTTTTATTTCATGTAGTAACACATTTCGTTTCTATAAGTATCACAAATTTTTTTCATGTAGTAACACATAAAAAAAATATTTTAAAAATTATGTGGTCAAAAGGAATCGAACCTGTGACCACATACACTACATAAATTAACAACATGTCTGAACCACTAGGCTAGAACACATATTTGATAAAGATATCATTCTATAAATAAATATGCATCATTCCAAACTGAAGCCCACAACCCATGCCCGCCCTGCCCGCACCCGCACCCGACCCACCCGCGCTGACCCGCGAATTTTGGTCAATCTTTATCTTATTCATGTTGTATTTCACATAACACTAGTGTGCACTATTTCACAAGAGTGTTTCCTAGAAAGTTTGCCCCAACTTTTGGCACACATTAAAAAAATGTGTAATAAATAGAGTGTTGAGGGATAATGGTATAATTTTTTATGTGTAAAGTAAATGAATTAATTTAATTGAATGTATACGTAAGCCCTAAAAGTAATGATATTTGATATAAACGTCTCAAAAAGAAAAATGAAACTTTTCAAGTACAGAGGAAGTATATGATTATGATCTAGGTGTTAGTATAGGTAAATAGGAATTTTAAAAATAAAACTTTTAGTATCAGATGACATAATTCGAACTTGTGTGGGTCTCATATTCATTCAGATGCATCATGCACTCATAGTGCATTTTAGAACCATGCAATTTGTTATACTGAACGATGCAACTTGTGTATACTGAACCATGCAACTATTTTTTTATATTAATAGTTGCACGATTCATTGCAAACAAGTTGCATGATTCTAAAATGCACTATGAATGCACGGTACACCTGGATGCATACAAGACTTAGCTTTTAAACTTTATAACTGATATATATATATATATATATATGTTGGGAAATTTAGAGTTTTGATGAAAGTTCCAAAACACATGTAATAGGACCAGTCAGACCTGTTAGCTGACTGATGTTTTTAAATACCAGTTATAAAATGACCAGTTGATACTTATTGTATAGAAGAACTGATGTATAAGATAGGTCACATATTGAGGGGGAACTCAATATGTATAGGTCAAATCTAAAGACCAGCTGAGAACAAAAGACCAGCTGAAGTCAGAAGGCCAGAAGGCAAGGGAAAGACAGAAGATCAGACGATCTGATAAAGTCAGATGATCATAGTGAAATCATGAAGCTCAAATTCAGAAGACCTGAAGATCAGGTGACTACCAGAAGATCAGACCAGAAGACCTACATCAGTCGGGTCTACTAGTTGAGCTAAGACAACTGGCACCAGAAGACTCTATCGGTAGACCGATCGGTTATGTAATCGATCAAATCACCACACCGTGGTAACTGATGTTTCACCAAGTCATACGTTGTTGATCTGAACAAGAAGAATGTCAACTTTAGTTGGTAGAACAAACACTGAAAAGTGTTTTTGTTAACCAATAAGAACAAGACACGTAACAATACGGGATTTGGTGTTGCTTGGTCAAACGGCTATAAAAGACAACTATCCATGCTTTCGACCATGCGGGCCGCCGCCCTCGGTTACCAAATATCTACCAAAAAAATTCAAATTGCTCTCCAATGACTCTTTGATTTTGGGGTCTATAAATATGGGATTACTCTTCAGAGTAAATATGACGGAAATTATCAAGAAGCTCATACTATAGCCAAATTTTCGCACGAAGAACACAACCTTGAAGATTATTTTTTCTAAGTGTTCATCCCATAGTTCTTAGCACATAAATCTTATCCTCTAGCTGCTAGGCTACTTAAATACTAGGATAGATTTCAAAGTTGGAACAAACAACAAATCTTACTTTAGACTAGGGTTTCTAGTTCTGATTTATGGGATCGGTTGAGTGAGAGCTTTATAAATATATGTTGGTGTAATGTGTTGGACTAACACAATAATCTAAGTCCAGTTGGTTAAGTTGGTTAAGTTGGTGCCCCTTGTGATAGGGAAGAGTGGGCGTGGGGCCAAGTTATCCAACCACTATAAATCTTGTGTGCATTTACCTGATTGATTAACTGCTTCACACTATTGCACACAACTTAATTAAATTTAAATACATATTCTGAGTTAGGATCAGCGAGCACCAAGCTACTAATCTGATCGGATTGACTCCATAGTCATCTGATTGAAAAAACTTCGGAATCTGATTTGTTATAAACTGGTTTTTCACACGGGTATAAACTAGCTTCCGCACAATCAGTTAAACTGATAGATCTGCGAATCGATCGCCCTCGAGCGATCAAGAAGTTGGATATCAGTCCAAACTGATTCACTTGCACTCTGATCAGGCAAACTGCAATCACACCTGATCTGCACGAAAAAGTTTTCAGAAGTCTATTCACCCCTTCCCTCTAGACTTCGCCCTCACGAAAACCAGTTCTGGACATACAAGTGGTATCAGAGCAGTGGTTCAACGGACCACTGGCTTTGAATATCATCGGTTCTTGAGGAAGAACCTTTGTGGTCACTTGAACTGATCTTGAAAAACCTTTTTCAAATCTCATTTTTTTTCAAACTCACGATCGCGATGGATAATACTTCGGTATGTATCATGATTTGCCTAAATTTTCCATTGATGAGTATGCGGTAGATCGACGATATACATGAGCAACCATCTGTGATCAATAAGCAGCAGGATGATGGAAGTTCTTGAACGAGGACCCATCATCATCTACTATGACAACCCAGCTGTAGGAGGTGATCCAGACTTTCCAGTTGGAAGCCTTGTCAGAAAGAGTCCTGCCCTGATGGATGCTGAAGAGAGAAAGTTGTACACTCTGGATACGATAGCTAGACACATAATCATGAAGACCATGGACAAGATAACCAGAGAAAAATAAAGTATCTCAAGACAGCCAAACAAATGTGGGATAAGCTTGCTGAAATGTGTGTAGGAAATGATCTGATTAAAGATAGCAGACTGCAAGCTGAACTGGTGAAATTTGAAAAATGTAAGATGCTACCAAATGAAACCATCAATGAGCTCGATGGAAGAATCACCATGTCAGTCAACAAGTTACGGGAACTTGGACGAGAAATGTCAGATAAAGACATCAATTACAAGATCTTGAGATCTCTGACTAAGAAGTGGGATATGAAAGTCACTGTAATAAAGGATTTTCAAGATATTGCTAAGATGAAGCCAAGCAACCTGTTCCTGAGTCTTAAAGCCCATGAGTTCGATCTGATCGAAAGAGGGCTAGAAGAAGAAGACGAGTCGCCTGCTGAAGCCACACCTGCCACATCAAAATTTGTTACATTCAAAGCAGCCAGCAGCAACTCAAAGTCTACTGAACCTGTTGGAAATATTATAAGCCAAACTGAACAGATTGCTTTGCTAACCAGAAAACTTGAAAAATCTAACATCCAACTTGGTAAGTATCGCAGATTTTACAAGGATTATCAAAACAGCAGAAGAAGAGATAGGAGGCCAGTTGACAGATCTCCAGAAAGGACCAGATCTGATGATCGTAGAGAAGATCGCAGAGAAGATAAGAAAAGAGATGATTGGTCTGATGAAAGAAGAGACATCAGATCTGAGAGAAGAAACTCAGATTACAATCAGACAGGTAAGTCACCTGACAGAAGGAGTTCCGTGGATCGTGGAGCATGTTTCAACTGTGAGAAACCAGGTCATTACAGCGCAGATTGCCCGGACCTGACTCCAAAAGAAAGAGAAGACAAGCGGAACAGACGAGAATAAAGATATAGAGACAGAAAAGCCATGGTTGCTGATACATCTGAGATCGATGATTCTTATCTGCCTTCTGAGGATTCTGGCTACTCATCAGTAGAGGACTTTTGTCTGATAAGCAACGCTGATGATTTCTATCACTACGATGATCTGATGTTCTCATCTGATGAAGACATCTGTCTCATGGCTAAGGAGGAAGACCAGTCTGAGGTAACCTCTAAACCTTCTGTTCTTTCAGTTTCCACACCAGCTATGATTAGCACACATGCTGGAGAGATTGACTTGCAGCTCTATTCTGAGTAATTGCTTGATGATCTCTCTAACGCAATAGATACTTATACGATAGTGGAAGCCGAAAACGATAAGCTAAGGATTGAAAATACTCAGATTGTTAAGGAAAATGCTGTCAGTAAAGCAGCTGAACTAAAATCAGTTGAAGTTACTCAGAAGATAACTGAAGAACTGAAAGTTCTGAAAGATAATTCTTCTGATCAGGAGAAGAAGATTAAGGAACAGCTAGCTATCAATAAACAACAAGCTGATGATTTAAAAATCTTACAAGCTAAGTTTGATGAACTCTTCCGTCTACATGAGAGTCTGAAATTAACTGAGGATAGTTTACATAAGAAAATACAGGTTTTCACGAAATCTTCTAAAACCGTTCAGGATATGAACAACTATTTTCGTACGACAACTAATAAGAAGGGTATTGGGTATGAAAACCCTTCTACATCCTCAAAAGCTCCGTCTGATTCACTTCAAAAAGGTGTAATCAAACGAGTTTCTGATATAGATACACTAAAAGCAAAATATGTATCTGATAAGGGAAAGAGACCTGCTGAACAAGTAAGGCAAGTGCTCAATCAGAAAGGGAACAGAAATGGACCCCAACTGATTAAGCATCAGCCGAGGAATCAACAGAAGAACACAGTTCTTCTGAAGAGACCTCAACCTGATTAGCAGAATAGATATCAAAAAAGACAACCTGTCAAAGGGAAATATAATCTCAAACCTAATCAGGGTCAGCTGCCTAACAAGCAAGCTAAAGGTAAACTACTAAGACCATTTATGCCAAAAAGATATGAATCTTTTAATGGTAGCAGTCGTACCTACCCTTACAATCAGAAACCTAAGGCTGCTGCACCTGAGCCCCACTGGGTTAAAAGAAGACAAACAACAAAGAAAAATCCCAAGTCTTCTGATTCACTCAAGGCTCGCACAAATAATCATACTGATCAGAATGCATATGAAGAGATGTATGGTTATGTAGATGTTTATGGGAGATAAATCAGGCCTTCTGATCTATCTGATTACGATAGAAGTGCCCTGTTTGTATGGATCCCTAAAACCAACTATAACCCCTCAGGACCCAATCCTAAAGGGGTACCTAAAGCCTGATTTAATTGCAGGTTCGTGTGGGTTTGGCCAACAAAGGAGGTGTACAAGCAACTATCTGGTACATCGATAGTGGATGCTCAAGGAACATGACTGGAAGCAAACATCTCCTTAGCTCTTACACAGAACAAGAAGGCCCGCATGTACTCTTTGGTGATGATAACTTTGGTTTTACCAGATGATTCGGAACCTTAGAGAATGATGATGTACAGGTTACTGGAGTTTCGTATGTCGAAGGTTTAAAACATAACCTGTTATCAGTTTTACAATTCTGCGACAATGGATTCAGTGTTGAGTTCTCGACTGATCAGTGTACTATCAAGAATCGAGCTACTCAACAGATCTTGTTAACTGGTTCAAGGAAAGGTACGATTTATACATCAGATTGGAACAGTTGTCCAAGAAATGCATGCCTGATTGTTAAGAGTTCAAAAGGTAGCAGTTGGCTCTGGCACAAGAGAATGGGTCATCTGAACTTTAAAACTCTTAACAAGATAGCAAGGATGTCTTTGGTTGAGGGTCTTCCGAATGAGGTATTCTCTAAGGATCAGACATGTGTCGCATGTCAGAAGGGAAAATAGGTTAAAGCCTCATTCAAAGGAATCCCTGGACCAGCATCCAGCAGAGTATTGCAACTGCTCCATATGGACTTATTTGGACCAATTACACCAGTCAGTCTCAGCGGACGCAAATATACTCTGGTAAACGTGGATGATTATTCCAAGTTTACCTGGGTTGTATTCTTGTATAAGAAGAATGAGACAACAACAAAGATACTCGAAATTGCTTTCAAGAAATTACGAATGAGAAGGGTGTCGATTATAGTGAAAATCGAGGATCGGATAAAGGTACTGAAATTTACAATTCTTTTATTACTGATTTTTGTACTAAGTTTGGTATACAACATGAGACATCAGCTGCAAGAACGCCACAACAGAATGGTGTAGCAGAACGGAGAAACAGAACACTCAAAGAAGCTGCTCGCACTATGTTAGCTGAACATGCAACACCAAGTCGTCTATGGGCAGAAGCCATCAATACTGCATGCCACACTCAGAACAGATGCTCTCTGACTAAGGCTCACTACAAAACACCCTATGAACTGTGGAAGGGTAGAAAACCTTGTGTTTCTTACTTCCATGTCTTTGGGTGCAAGTGTTTCATACACAACAATGGGAAGAGTCAGTTGAAGACTTTTGAGGCCAAGTCAGATGAGGGTATATTCTTAGGATATTCCTCATCCAGCAAGGCTTTCAGGGTTTACAACAGGCGAACCCTAGTTGTGGAAGAAATACTTCATGTGGTCTTTGATGAGACATCTTCTAAACAAGAGAAATCTGCCTCAGAACAAGCAATACCAGATCAACCGGTACCTGATGCACAGAAAATAGATCAGCTAAGTATCAAGGAAAAAGGATCAGAACATGTAACAGTGTATATTCCAGAACTTGATCTTGTTGATTCACCAGGTCAATCAGACCCTAAGGTACGTACAACTGTCAATGAAGAAGCTAGTACATGCAATTTGAGATAAAGATCAATCGAACCATCTGGTTCAGGGGGAACACCTGAAGTTCCTACGGACAGACATCAGCACATGATGAGTCCAACATCAGCTGAGGCTTGTCCATGTCAAGTGGATCATAATTCTGCACCACTCCCAATCACTAGTAATGAACTACTATCAGAAGAGGATGATGTTCTCCAAACTGATGCAAATCAGAAAAGAATGACCTGGGTAACCAGTCACCCAACTGATCTGATCATCGGAGACCCATCTGATAGAGTTAAAACTAGACATCAGATTGGTGAAAGTGCTATGTATTGTTGTTATCTGTCTTTGAAGGAACCAACTGAAGTAGAAGAAGTTCTACAAGATGCAAACTGGATTCTAGCCATGCAAGAGGAACTGGAACAGTTTGAGATGAATCGTGTTTGGAAATCAGGATGACGTACCAACCCATCAAGATGTGATTGGCACAAAGTGGGTATTCAAGAACAAGAGAGATGAGAATAATGTCATAACCAGAAATAAGGTAAGACTTGTTGCTAAGGGGTATTCACAATCAGAAGGAATTGATTATGATGAGACCTTTGCACCAGTCGCTCGTCTGGAAGCCATTCGGCTGTTTCTGGCATATGCTACCCACAGAGGGTTTATTGTGTATCAGATGGATGTTAAGAGTGCATTCTTAAATGGGGTACTAGCTGAGGAAGTTTATGTTGAATAACCTCCAGGCTTTGAAAAAAAAAGACCGTGTGTACCATTTAAGAAAAAGCTCTTTATGGTTTCAAAAAAGCTCCTCGAGCTTGGTATGATACACTCTCTCGCTTCTTGATAGGCGATTGGTTTCACTAAAGGAATAGTGGACAGAACCTTATTCAGAATAGAAGATGGAGAAGATATTCTGATGGTTCAGATTTATGTGGACGACGTCATCTTTGGATCTCCCAACAAGTGTTTATGTGATAAATTCAGCAAGCTGATGCAAGGGAAGTTTGAGATGTCGAGGATGGGTCGGATGAATTACTTTTCTCGGGTCTACAAGTTAAGCAAAGTACGTAAGGGATATTCATCTCCGCCAAAGAAAGCACACTAGGAGTTTGTTGGCTAAGTTTGGAGTTCAAAAACGTAAGGAAGCCGAAATTCCTATGATGATCGGATTCAAGATGGATCCAGATGAGAATGGTCGAAAAACTAATCAAAAAGAATATAGGGCTCATTGGATCTTTACTATACCGATGCCAACAGACCCGGATATCACTTTTTGCAAAGAGGTGTATGTGCGGTTCGGGCAAATCCAATGCAAAGCCACCGGAAGCAGTAAAGCGGTTCTTAAGTATCTGAAGGGACAAGAAACCTTGGTTTATTTTACCCATCGATGATAATCTAGATCTTAGTGGGTATTCGATTACGATTATGGAGGGTGCCAGAATTGACAGGAGTCAACCTTCAGTACATGTCCGTTTTTTTGTAGTAAAATTGATCTCGTGGTTTTCAAAGAAGCGGACATCGGTTGTGACATCTACTATCAAGCGAATATATATGGTTGCGAGTTGTTGCTCCCCAATCGACTCGGCTAGTCGCTCGAATGAGGATTATAACATTGTAGCTAAGAATGTACCTATATTCTGTGATGTAATAATAATCTTATTGCAATCACTCGAAATCTGTTCTACATACAAGATGCAAGCATGTGGATGTCAGACACCATTTTATAAGAGATCATGTTGAAAAGAAGAATATCATAATGGAAAAGATCCATACTGATAAAAACGAAAAAGTCGATATTTTAACCAAGCCACTAGCCGAGATCGATTCGAGAATTATGCAATGAGCTAGGGCTTCGGATCTTGGAGAAAATGCACGAAATGTTTGGTGGATCGATCTCGAAACCGACATTAAGAGACTAACCAGTTAAGAGGAATCGGTTGAGTTAGGTATCTCAACCCGATCGGAAGATCAATCAAGGAACCGATATGAGAAGGCTTTATCGATTAAAGGAACCGATCATTAAAGAATTATCAGATTAAAGGAATCGATCGGTTTGGTTGTTTCATACTTTGTAAGTCGATTAAGCTAATGTTCAACAAGCAAGTTACATAAGATTAAAGCTTCAATCACATAAGGAAACAGAAAATACACAACAATGAAATAATAGAACTTTTCATTAATAAAGACCCGGAGGTCGAATTTACATTACAAGTTACAAGTACAAAAGGACCCGGAGGTCAGTACATAAACCCTAAACCATAAACCATAAGCCTAACCCTAGAAAGGGGGGGAGAGAGGCTTTAAATATTTTAGAGCCTGATGCTCCCATTTTCCCCCAACCCTAAAAGGGGTGTGAGAGGCTTTGAAATAATCCTAAAGCCACCCTCGAGCTTGGAGGAGGAGGCGAGAGCGGCATTGAAGGATTTCTAAGCCAGGAGCCCCTAGTCCTAAAATCAATGGGCTTTCCAGCTGTTAAATGGGACACAAGTGCCAAAGATGTGGTGCAAAGACCACATGGCCACAAGTGTCACATGCAAATATTGAGTTTGATATACTATGATCAGTTGTTGTCTGATCAAGATCGAATACCAAACTCATGTTTTGTATCAGAATGAGTCTGTTGATGTTAATCCTGTCATCTCGATAGGCACACAAGGTGCACACGGTTAGGAGAAGTGTCTTCTCATTTGCGATAGCAGATCAGCCGCCTCGGTGTTAGAGAAGTTTGGCAATAATTGTATGTGTAATCTTGAAGACGCATTTAAAGCGAAGAATAAAGGGACACACAGGGTTGATTTGAGAAGCTGAAATCATTTGAAAAGGGTTAAAGGTTTTTGCCGGAAGTTTCACCGGAAATAAGGGTTCACCGGAATACATGGTTTACAACACTTAAAGAAGATAAGTATGGTGAATGGGTTATGTTGTGTAAATCATTGGTCCAAATTATAGAGGCCAAGCAGGGGTGCAAATGTAAATTTGATTTCTCAAAGCCTTTTAGAGAAATTGCACTTAAGAAGCGACAAATACGTAGAAACACGCGACTGATGATTGGATAAGCTTACGGCGATTGATATCCCAAAGTATCCAGACTATTATTACGAATGTCAAATCGTGCCGACTTAGGGAATCGGGACGACTATTCAATTTTCCAAGACTAAGTTTTGGCGGTAACACTTATCCCAAGAATTGACTTGGTCTGAGTAGAATCAGATTAAGTCGAACTGAAATCTGATTAGTTAAGAGATTGATCAGATGAGGAAGATCAGTTGAGTATGATACCTCAACAAATTAGATAAATCAGTCAATAAGTAATCAGAGATAACAGTTGAAGGGGGAACTTCAACTGATCAGGAAGGATCAGAAAAAGGGATTATCAGACTCAAAGTGGAACGGATCAGTTAAACGGGACAGTTGGGAAATTATAAGGATTAGGCAGAAAACTAAGATCAACAAGTGGTACAAACAGACTTCAAGTGGTATTGACTGATTACAATATCAGTCAACCAGATACGCATTTCTGTTTCTTTGTTTACTGCTTACATCTCTAAAATTATCTGATAATATTTGCCTTTACTGTACACATACTTTTGTGACGCATACCCTGCAAAGTATTTAATGTGGACGTAGGATATATGTATTAAATGACACTAAATGTGTTTTTAAATCCAAAAGGCAATCGCGCTTGCATATCCTGACCACACGATCAAAACCGCTCAATCTGGATCGTTTATCCTTTTCAAACGTTTGATCTTCTAGTCTCGATTTTCCCTCTTTCCTTTTATAAGCTTCATCAAAACCCTACAAGAATACTTTTCTCAAAATTCTTGCGATTTATTCTCTGCAAACTCACAATTACCTTTCTGCGCTTCAAAGTGTTTCTTGTGATTCAACCTATTTCAAAATCGAAAAGCAGAATCTGATGGCTACTCACGGATTAGGCAAAATTATGTGTAACTATGCGGATTTGGCAACCAAAATTGTTGAAGACAAATTTGTAAGGTTTGGTGTTACACGGGATCCAGAATCAATGGAGGTGGAACAAATTCTGAGAAGGTGCGATCTCGAAAAATACTGTGCTGCTCACTGCAATCCAGTAATGCAATATGAGGCACTAGAATTCTTGAGGAATTTGAAGGTGGACACGGAAAATCCTGGGGACGAACTGATTTCTTCAATAAATGGAGAGGATATCAGACTTACAAATGCTAATATAACTCGACTGTTCAACTTGCCCAAAGGAAAAATCTCTCCTGCTCACTACAGGGAGAATGAAGACGAACTGATCAAAAATGAACTCTTCAGAGAGGCTAATAAACACCAGACTGTATTGTCAGGCCTATGTTGAAAAGGAAATACCGTCTGTTGTTTGAGATTCTGTCAAAAACAATTATGGCTATCTCTTTCAGCCCAGATGGATTAACTGATGTCAAAATATATAGTATGGCCTCTATTATCGATGGAGCCAAAAATATTAATTGGCATGGTTTTCTGAAGGCTATTCTGCTCCAAGAACATAACAAATTTAGAGTTAGTGAACAGAGACAAGTCTATCTGAAGAAGAGAATCAGCAATCTCAACAAGGTTGCAGTCATTCTGAAGGACAAGATGCCCAATGCTGAATGGGATCAGAACGGACTGAAGTCCTACAAGGCCTTTCTCTCAACCACAACTGCCATCTATGGGCCGACAGATGATGATATGCGGCCCACTCCCCCTAAGGTTAAGAAAGGGAAGAACAAGGAGGCAGCTACGTCTGCAACTGATGCTCCTCAAAAGAAGAAGAGAAAACTGGTAAAGGCTCAGGAGAAGAGGCCAAAGAAAGTAAAATAGACCACCATGACTCTTTTTATGGAAGACGAGTCAGATGACGAAGGAGCGCCAGATCAGCCTGATGCGCCACAGAGATCAACTGAAAAATCAGACAGGCAGGCTTCCCAAGTTGAGAGCTCGCCAGAGCAATCAGAGGGCGGAGCAAGGGATGAAAGATCTCCATCACCCCGATCTCCATCACCAAAATCTCGCGCTAATTCACCACTCAGACTTCTAGCTACTGAGCATATCTCTCCCACCGCCGCTAACACGAAAAGTTCACCTGTTCACGAACCTAGTAAGATCACCGCCGCAGAAACCGGATGCACGAGCCGACTGGCAGAACCCCCCCAGATTCAAATTAACATCCGACTACTCGGGACGCCACCGTAACCCTCTACATCTCATCAACTCAACTCCGGGTCGATCCGAACAGTTGATTCCTCGAGTCCAGATCATCCAAGACCATCACCGGAAAATGGTCGAATGAGAATTGAACGTGAAATTGATGAGTTGTACCAAAGCTGAAGCCCATCCCCGTTATTCGGGAAGAAGTAATGGAGATCCTCACCGGAAAGATCTCCGCTTTGAAGAACTTCTCGATTTCATGATCATTATTGAACGGATGGAGGTGCTTGATGCATTCGCAGATTTTGATTTCGACATGAAGAAATCGCTTTCAGTAGGATCACCAGATGAACGATAATCTAACGAAGCGATCAAAGCTCTAATCCACGTAAAGTTTGGGAATAATTGAACAAGTTGATCCGAGGTCAATTTTCGCATTGCGAAACTCCTAAGGAAGATGATCCTAAAGTAAGATGATCCTATGAAGGATGTGGGAGTTCTTGATGATAGTGGAACCGGTGCTTTGCAGCTTCATGACCCGACCACTAGAGGCGCAAAACAATCGAAATGATCGGTGATGCAAAATATTCACCGCAACACACATCACCACCGATCAACTTAAGGAGATCGATCTTGTTTTGAAGATCTTCCGAAAGAAGAAGTTGAGGGAGTTGGCTAATGAACTTAGAAACACAATAGCCGATCGAGGCGAGATTGGCCTCAAAGAAATAACGGATCAATCGGAATTGGCTATTTCCCAGTTAAAGCAATCAAAGATCGATTCTCTCAAACTGTGACCAACCTGACTTCTGAATTTAAAATGACAGTTGACGACAAGCTAGTCCAGGTTGATCAACAACAAGTTTCTCTTCTGATGGTCACTGAAAAGCTTGAAATGACTGAAGAAAAACTTGATAAACTCATTCTTACCCTCTCTCATCGCCAAGAATCTGTCAAGATTGAGCTGATCTCAAAGATTCAAAATCTATCTACTCAAGCTCAAGGTTTATCTGTTGAAGATCTTAACAAGGCCATATCAGTCAGCTTTGGATCTCTGACTTCCCACCTCAATGCTCTTTTTTGATCAAACCAAAAAGGGGAAGGACCAGTTGAGAAACCAAATTGACTTCATCAGAACAACAGAAGAACTGATTCGCACCCAATTGAATCCTATGGCGGAGACTAGACCATCCGGATCTGTTTTGCTAATGAAGTTTACGGGAAGATGGAGAAGTCAAAGGCAAGAAAGTTAGTTCTGGGTCTTTGGGACATCAAAACACATACCAACCACTCGGACTAAAACGGAACCACGAAAACACAATGGCAGCAGACATGCACCGATAAGGAACTGGCTGAGAAACTGACTAAGGAGCAGATTGCTGAAGAAGCTCGTATTAGTGAAGAAGAAAGAAGGGCAGAAAATTGGCATAGGCAGAAGACCTGAAAAAGAAATACAGATCTAGGGCGAAGAAAGGCAGAGCCGGAAAATCTGAGCGAAACTTCGATTGCAAGCAAAGAGTTGATGAAATCATTCCAAAACCGCCGCTTTCATGCCGATAGGTTCGAGGAATGGAATAACATCAGAAGTGAATGGCTTCTGGATGCATTTGTTCTGGACCTAGTGCCACAAGAAGAATCACCAGATGCGGAATTTCTCAACTGGTTGGAGAACAAGCACCCAGAGTTTCTGAAATATCTGGAAAATGAGGCCAGAATAATCAATGTGAGAATATCTCGTCAAGAGTATGACGTGATGGACTACTCGAAGAAGGCAGATGGCTCATTTGACAGACTGGCATTTCAAAGGTTCTATTTTGACATCCTGAACAAAGCTAGCATAACTGATCCTCAGCAGATCAATGATGTCAAATGGAAGTTATACCGGATATTCAACGTTCCTCAGGATCAACGAGAAATGCCAGAGGGATATAAGCCAAGAGATTAAAGATCGGGAAAGGCATTTTAGGATCACCGAATTTAAACTCAAACTTTTCGATGTGACACATGTCGATAAATCTGGCTGAATGAAAAGTTTATTCTTTTTTTCGATCCTAAGACAAAATCTCATTGTCTTTTCGATTATGTGTTCTTTCTTGTTTTATATTTATCAAACGCGTGTTGGTTTCTCAAGTGTTTTGGTTTCATCAAAAAGGAAATTGTTGGGAAATTTAGAGTTTTGATAAAAGTTCCAAAACACATGTAATAGGACCCGATCGGACATTAGGTAGTGATGTTTTTAAATACCGGTTATAAGATGACCAGTTGATACTTATTGTATAGAACAACTGATGTATAAGATAGGTCACATATTAAGGGGGAACTCAATATGTATAGGTCAGATCTAAAGACCAGCTGAGAACAAAAGACCAGCTGAAGTCAGAAGGCTAAAAGGCAAGGGAAAGACAGAAGATCAGACGATCTGATAAAGTCAGATGATCAGAGTGAAATCATGAAGCTCAAATTCAGAAGACACAAGATCGGTGACTACCAAAGATCGCACCCGGAAGACCTACATCGATCCGTCTACGCTAGTTGAGCTAAGACAATCGCACCGTAAGACTCTATCGTAGATCGATCAACTTGTAACTAATCGGTCGCCTCTCACCGTGTGGTAAATCGATGTTTCACCAAGTCATACGTTGTTGATCTGAACAAGAAGAATGTCAACTTTAGTTGGTAGGAAAAGTGCTTTTGTTAACCAATAAGAACAAGACATCGTATGAATCGGAGAGTCGATAATACGGATTTGGTGTTGCTTGGTCAAACGGCTATAAAAGACAACTATCCATGCTTTCGGCCATGCCGTCCCTGAAGCACGTCACATCAAATCCTACATATCTACCAAATATAGCCGAAAATTCAAATTGTTCTCCAACGGCTCTTTGATTTCGGGGTCTATAAATATGGGATTACTCTTCAGAGTAAATATGACGGAAATTATCAAGAAGCTCATACTATAGCCAAATTTCCGCACGAATAACACAACCTTGAAGATTAATTTTTCTAAGTGTTCATCCCATAGTTCTTAGCACAGAAATCTTATCCTCTAGCTGCTAGGCTACTTAAATACTAGGATAGATTTCAAAGTTTGAACAAACAACAAATCTTACCCAAAACCCAAAGTTAGGTTAAGTTTGTTTAGCAAGATCTCAGACTAGGGTTTCTAGTTCTGATTTCTGGGATCGGTTGAGTGAGAGCTCTATAAATATATGTTGGTGTAATGTGTTGGACTAACACAATAATTTAAGTCCAGTTGGTTAAGTTGGTGCCCCTTGTGATAGGGAAGAGTGGACGTATGACTGGTTGTCCGAACCACTATAAATCTTGTGTGCATTTACCTGATTGATTAACTGCTTCACACTATTGCACACAACTTAATTAAATCTGCATACATATTCTGAGTTAGGATCTGCGAGCACCAATCTACTGATCTGATCGGATTGACTCCATAGTCATCTGATTGAAAACAACTTCGGAATCTGATTTGTTATAAACTGGTTTTTCACACGGGTATAAACTAGCTTCCGCACAATTTGTTAAACTAATAGATACCGAACTGATCTGCCCTCAGGCGATCAGTAATTTGGATATCAGTCCAAACTGATTCACTTGCACTCTGATCAGGCAAACTGCAATCACACCTGATCTGCACGAAAAAGTTTTCAGAAGTCTATTCACCCCTCCCCTCTAGACTTCTGCCCTCATGAAAACCCGTTCGGGAACTACAATATATATATGCAATTGCAAACAAATGGACGAACCAAGAGAATAATGTTTAGACCTGATTTCTACTATTCATTTACAACATGCACATATGTTCGAGGATTAAGTTTTTTGTAGTCCAATAAATTTGACCCGGTTTGAATTTAGTCCTGCACGTATGAGAATCTTATATATCCCTTGTATGTTTTTTTTGTCCCGAAAACCAGTCAACCCGGTTACTATACACGTGGATATTATTTATATTTCTCATTTATTTTGGAGTCGACACGTGGATATTATTTACATTTCTCATTTAATTTTTTGTATCGGGCCGTGCAGGTGCTGATTATGGGTCTGGGTGCAGGTGCGGGTCAGGTTTTACGGGTCGGGTTGGGTCCAAATAATTGTTATATAATTTTTTTTATTTAAATAAGAACAGGTTGGGTTCAAATACGGGTCATATTCAATTTTTTTAAAAAAATTATTAAATAAGATTGGATCGGTTTTAACGAGTGAATAAAAATAAACAAAAAAAAAATTGATCTCTTGAACTGACAACAAGGGTTTATTTTCGAGTTCCTGAGGTTAATCACAATGTCAAGAATATCATCTTATTTTTCTCTAACACTATGTTGCCACATCTCCACCCTCTTATCAATTTCCAAATCTTGGTATTTCCTAACTCTCAATGGCATCACTAATAATCTTCTTATGTACATCCAGATCAAAAACCTCCAACCAATGATTTTATAACCGGACCGGACCAGCCGGTTCAACCGGTTTAACCGAACCGGTCCCGGAACCGGTCCGGAGACCCCCTAAAAATCGCTTTTGGGGTTGGACCGGTCAAAACCGGACCAAAACCGGTCAACCCGGTTTAACCGGTTCTAATTTAAAAAAAAAAAACTTTTTACTATATGTATCAAGGTCCATCTTCATCCCTTTTATAATACTTCCTCTCACATTTTTCTCCAACACTTTTCAATGTGGGATAAATGTATGAGGTGAGAAAAATTTAATAATACTTCCTCTCACATTTTTCTCCAACATTTTCAATGTGGGATAAATGTGTGAGGTGGGAAATTTTTATAATACTTCCTCAAACATTTTTTTTCCAACACTTTCGATATTGAATAAATGTATGAGGTGGGACAAATTTTATAATATTTCCTCTCACATTTTTCTCCAACACTTTCGATGTGGGATAAATGTATGAGGTGGGAAATTTTTTATAATACTTCTTCTCACATTTTTCTCCAACACTTTCGATGTGGGATAAATGTATGAGGTGTGAAAATTTTTATAATACTCCCTCTTACATTTTTCTCCAACACTTTCGATGTGGGATAAATGTATGAGATGAAACAAATTTTATAATACTTCCTCAAACATTTTTCTCCAACACTTTCAATGTGGGATCAATGTATGAGGGAGGCAAAATTTTATAGTACTTTCTCTCACATTTTTCTCCAACACTTTGAATGTGGGATAAATGTATGAGAGATGGGACAAATATATGAATCAAGGTCCATCCTTTTATATTATTTCCTCTCACATTTTTCTCTAATACTTTCGATGTGGGACAAAAATATAAGGTCCACCTTCCCCCTTTTATATTACTTTCTCTTATATTATTGTGTTATAATTTATGACTATGACTTTTGTTGTGTTTTCTTAAATATGAAAATTTATAATATATATGTTTAAATTTTTGTAGGTGTATACTTATTTTATTTTTTTAACTAAACATAAGAAATATTAACAAAAATTAGAAAGAAATCATTTTAACGGTTGAACCGGTCCGACCGGTTGAACCGCTGTCCGGTGGTCTGTCCGGTTCGATCACCGGTTCGGTTATGAAAACATTGAGTAATACTTTTTGAATGAATAAAATAATGTATTGATTTAATAGAAACATAAATTGTATCTAATTGAAATTTAATAAGACAACATTAAAGAAAATACTAAATATTAAATTACAAATTACATTGCGCAAGAAATTGTGTTATTGAACTTTCATATTTTATAATGATTCAAATATTGTTGAATCATTGTGCTTTAATTTTTTTATTAAATATATTATATTTTAATTGTGTTTAATTTTTAAATATTTAAATATAAATATCCAATTATAAATTTGATAATATATAAATTAGATCAAATAAAAAATAAATTGATTAAATTAAGAATATCCCTTTTGAGTTAAAATTTGAGTATTATGGTTGGGAGTGATTTTATTATTAGAGGCAAATTTGGTGAAGTAGAGGCAAATTTGCTTCTTTGTATTGGGACTGCTCTTACAGCGTCCGCGGCGATATTCTCGTCATTGAGGCGGCGGCGGTCGCCGACGAAATTCCCCTGTGATTTTTTTTTTCAAATTTTAGTTTATGGCGTCCGCGGCGATATTCTCGTCGATGAGGCGGCCGCAGACGTCGGAGGCGTTTCTGGCGCCGGTGGGTTTGAGCAACGGCGCCATTTTGGAGATTTTGCGTGCTATTTCTTCCGAGATGACGTCATCGTATACAGGGGATGATAAGAAATCACCCTTTTTCCAGGTAAAGAATTCAAAATTTTTAATTCGGAAAATTCAGGTGATTTCTCTACTCTTGGATGCTTTTCGCGAGGTGGAAATTTCAGAAACATCATCGACTTTTTTTTTATGCTTGAAGGAGTTGTACCTCCTGCTTTACAGGTCTAAAATTTTGATTGATTATGTTAGAGGGTCGAGTAGGTTGTGGCTGTTGCTTCAAAACCAAACTATTTCTAGGAATTTCCATGATTTGAATCAGGAAATATCCACCCTTTTGAATGTTTTTCCTCTCGAGTGAAGTCAATTTATCTGAAGGTATGCTTCTTCTTCTTCCTTTGTCTCAATCTCTTTTGCGGCTGCTTCGCGTGAAAATGATGATCCAAATTGTGAAATTTGGTTTTTATTGGTTGAGTCGGTTCGAGGGTTAAACCTGACTCAACATTTACTAAAAAAAATTGACTAACCCAAACCCAAAACCTGACCCGAACACCCGAAACCCTAAACCCAACCCGCCTAAAATAAGTGATTAAAAAATATATTAAATCACTTAACAAATGCACATGTGGCAATTAAAAATAAAAGAGAATTGAAATTAATATCCAACTGAGCTGGTGACCGATTAGGCAACTGGCACCATCTAGTCATCAGGACCAAAATAAATAAAAAAAAAAGTCGAAACATACAGGGAATATATAAGATTCTCATATGTGCTGGACCAAATTCAAAACGACCTAAAGTTATTGGATTACAAAAAACTTAATCCCTATGTTCAATATATCTTGGCAGGTCAAGTCGATATATTTATCCATTCCGTGAGCAATGCAAGTCTTCAAATGAGCTCTACAGACATTCTTTCTTTCATAGTCTCGAGAACAGCTTTACAGGCCAATTTCATAGCCATTTTTTTATCATTAGCAGTTCCTGTTTCTCGAAGCACGACACCACGACCTCTTACTTCAACAGTAACAGAAGCCACCCCATTGTTGAAAGCCGCATGCTTCTTGAAATCAAATTGCATCTTTTGACACAATTGATGCAGTTCTCTTTTAGGGTGGAGCCTTAACGTGGCGGGCGTCACCAACGGCTCAAGAAGAGGCTTCATACTTTGGAAAACCTTCTCCTTGTCACCCCCTGAGTCAATAAAAATCGCCCCTGCTATAGATTCTATCACATCCCCAAGTACCTACATCCACGATCAAGAACAGTAAATAAAGAGCAACACTAGGGTGAAAACAACTACTATTGTTCAGTGAAAACAATAATACTGTTCAGTGGAAAAACCTAATAATGTTCAATGAAAACAACTAATACTCTTCAGTGAAAACAACTAATACTGACCGACTAATACCTTTTAGTAAAACAACTAATACCATATAAAAATGCACTTGAATTGCACGGTGTAACTAGTGCATAGAAGTACTTGTCATAAACAAAAGATGCACCTCTCAAAAGGATGACTGCAGAAAGCATTGAACTAGAAAAATATCAAAGACAGAGGATGCATTAGAGAACCTTTGGAAGAGCGATCTCGGACTCCCATCCGAAAGTTTGGTCCAACTGCATTTTGTCAGGGTTGGTAATAATCTGAGTTATATGTCTCTGGAGATCAGGAGAAAGGTGAAGGATGTGTTTGTGCAAGCCAGCCTTAATAGCAGATTGGGCGTAGCAATCATTGTTAACAGATGCAGATCTTAGATCCGTGAGAAGTCCAGGAGAGAGGCCATGATGTGTTAGATACAGGTGTATTGTCACTAAATAATCTAAAATTGCGTCCCCAAGAAACTCCAGACGCTGAAACAGGAAACACAAATCTCATTACACATCCAAATACACTCATTTTTTATATTATGCCTGCATTGATTTAAATGAAAATGCAGTCATGATCGATCATGCAAAACTGAAGCACACAGGACAAGGCAAATCAGAGCAAAATGGAATACCTTGCAACACTTGGGCACCAGTTGCACACAGTGCAACAGGTGAAAAACTAATATTGTTCAATGAAAACAACTAATACACACCAACTAATACATTTTAGTAAACCAATTAATAGCATTGACATGTGCACTTGAGTTGTATGGTGTTGGTGCATAGAAGCATTTGCCAATGCCATAACATGTTGAAACATTCAAAACAGGGACGATCATCTTTGGTTTTTATTTTGGGTTACGTTTTTTCTCTATGTTAGTCGTCACAGTTACTTCAGTTGGCTTTAATTTTTTTTAGGCCACCTAAGTGGTTTCTACCTCAACTAGCACAAATGATTCATATAAATAGCATCATCTAAGATGTCTCTGTGACTAGAAAACTCAATCTTTTCATCAACAACATCGTCTCTCGAATTATGTTAAATCAACATCATGGAAATAAGATGCAGTGGATAAAGTAAAAGGTTCTCACAAACAAAAATGCAAAACTCATTCTGAGAAAGTGTAAAAGAGGTACAGGTCATTTAACAATCCAGGATTAAACAATTGAATTAAAATGAATCAAAGCACATACCTGATAACATCCTGGAATTTCAGGGCGCATATAAGAGCCATGAGTTAATGCTTCAACCAAGAGAGAAGGATCCCGAAATGAGTATGTAAGAAGAGACTCCAAATATTTGATATTGATATACTTCTCTGGTTTCTCAACTAAGGTCCTCGTATAGGGTACATTGACAAAATCGACTTTGATGCCAAGCCATGACATAAAGGACAAGGCCGCCATTTCACCTCCAGCGCTGAGGAAGGCACCAATCAAGGCTTCAACTACATCAGCTACAATCTTGCCTTTGATCTTCCGGGTTCCACCAATATAGACTTTCTTATACGATGGCAACTGCTCTTCTAATACTTGATAAGCAGAATTTGTGCCAGATATAATCCATGTCTTGAGATCAAATGGTTCATTTCGAATGAAACCCTAGAAAATAGAACTGGCTCATTAAGAAATAATACCCCCAATGAAAGAAGGCATAATACATCTAAAGATCTCTTAATTATCAACTTTTATTTCGAAAGGCCCCAAAAGTATTTTCTGTTTTGGAGTCCCTGAAATATCAATTTTATTTCGAAAAACCCCAAAGTATTGAAATATGATTTCATGGTGTCCTTTTAACATGCCAAAAAAGTTTCTTTAATTAAATTGATGCCTTTGTTAAACTGATGCTTTTTACAAATCAATAAAAGAAGATTTGATGGAATGTTAAAAAAGAACCCCATGAAATCATATTTCAATATTAAATTAAAAATGTGTTAACGACCTTTCGAAATAAATGTGGATTCTTTAGGAATATTTAGATGCATTATGTCGAGGAAAGAACGACATCAAATCTTTTATTACCGGAATCTTGCGATCACATCCGAGCTTGCACAGTGCAACGTTGCACGTTATTTTCTCTCTCTTCAGACTCAGAAGTCCTTCATGACGATTTTGATAGGTTTTGAAGAGCTGTTGACTAACAGCACATTTGAGAAATGAGTCTCCAAGAGTCTCTAAAGATTCCAAATGGAGTTTCTCCTGACATTTCTTTGTCGTGATGGCATCCAAAACCTAATGAATAGTTAAAACACAAAATAAAGTCATATAAGATGAGTGCAAAAAAAAAAAAAAGTCATAGGCAAAGATGAAACAGCAAAATGTTATAGAGAAAACTAACAAGTAACAGACATATAATAGGTCCTTTTAGGCTATTAAAGGGGAACCAATATAAGCAAATCAAATCATTCCATGCTAAAGCAAAAAAATTCAGTTATACTGATACCAAAAATCAATGCAATATTCATCATTCAGCCCTTCAGGGAAAAAAAATCTTAAAAGGGTGGAGAAAAGGTAAAAATTAATAGCAGAATGACTATCAACTAGGGGCAAGTGTGATCTGCCTAATAAGGAAAAACAAAGAAATCCTATTGAATCTACCATTATTCGAAAGCTTAGCCAACTTAATAGCTCGTATAATCAGAAAAAAATTCAGGATGGAAGTAGAACGATACCTTGATTGTTGGAATAACAACATTTTGCGAGGAGTGGCCCAAGGGTACGCATTTTAAATTGGCAGCTATAAGAAGCGATTCAATGTGATGCATAACCGATGGAAGAAATGAGAAAGAATATATTATGGAAATAGATATAGGTGACATCACGATCGAGCAAATCTCAGGTGGCAATTCACATGAGTTATTACTTTTTTCTGCATCAACAGAAAGGAGAAACAGTTAGCAAAAGAAGACACATTCTATCAAATTGAGAATGACTAAAATTGTTAATTTGCATATAGAATGAGAGATCTTGACCAAACACCTCAATCAAGTTTAAATGTGAAAAGATTTACCGATAATTAATAAATATTACCAATAATATAAAGAAATAATAAATAAAATAAAAAACTCTTTGAAATCAGTATTATTGGAGTAAACCTTTTGTTTTTGGAATTCTACATCTCTGAAGGTAGTTTTGTGCAGTAAAGACGTGTTTCCCATAAAGAAGAGTTTGCCCTTCAAATTCAAAGGTAATCCCATGCCTGCAAGGTGTATATCATCAATTACATTAAGCTTTCTTTACATACAATACTTGTTACATAAAAGTTAAAATACTAACCTCTGTTGATAATATTTTTTGTAATTAATGGATTCTCCATCTCTGGTAGCAAAATATGTGTTACCATTAATACCCTCCAAAGTGCCATTTGTGCAATACAAGTAGCCATTATGAGGCGTACATACTAATGCATTTTCCAACATACAACAACATACCAACCCATCCTTGGTGTGCACACGATGTTCATAACCTCTGCTTGAACCACAGCCCGTATGTTCATCCCAGGATGTATTTTTTGGGTATAGAACAGCAGAAATACATTTCCAATCAATTGATATTTTATCATGTGAGCATATCGTTGGGAGGAAAAGATAATTAAAATCATTTCTCCCAGAATGTTCATCATTTGCGTGAAGCTTATCTAAATTATGTTTAAGAAGACACTGAAAAAGAGTAATTTGAAACTTCTGACAAAGCGCAACCTGAAGAAAAGTTTTACAAAACTATTTATTTGAGAAAAAAATATTTTTCAGCCATAATATGATATGAGTTAAAAAGATTTGCACACCTGGTCAGGATTCAGTGTAACATATCCAACTTCTTTTACACTCGCAATTACCTTACCTCTATCAGCATCCAAATCAAGATTCAAATATTCAAGATCATTATCTAGTTTTCCATGAAGAGCCAGTAGTATACTTTTTGGCTTCACATCATACTGGAAGTCCTGCTTTAGCTCGATTAAATAGCAGTCAAATCGTGTTTCAGCCTCGTCGGCAGATGAGCCAACCAATTCGCTCGGGAAATATCTTGGCTGTACATCTAAGTATGGTTCATATCCTGTACATTGGGTTTCCATTACTGAACGAAGTATAAGGTGTCTAAAACCTTGTTAAGATAAAATTCATGGCATAATAAAAGAATTCCAGAAATAAAAAACCAGCCTCATGCTTATGTTTGTTTTGGGAGTTGATCTTGTGTAAAACAGTTTAATCATGCAACAGCTTTGCAACTATTACTTAAAAGTAAAACAACTTTTACTTTTTAGTGAAACAACTAATAACTTTAATCAAAGAACTAATACTGCTTAAAAATATATAAAAAAATGCAAACCAGTTGCACTGTAAAACTGGTATAGATAAGACTTTGCCTTGTTTTGGGTTTTAAAAACCAGTTTTAGCATTTGCAAATTTAGATTCAGTTCTACTTCAGGATTTTGATATCCATTTTTAAGAAAAAAACACCTATAAATCTACTATTACACTTTCCAATACATACAATTCTATCTCCTTGCACTTTAAATCATAACTCACATCATCCAATCATTACAATCACACCCAACAACAATATAAAACGACAACATCATTAACTCTTGCAAATTGATATTAGATATAAAGTTAAATCACACCCTACATAAAATCTCGAACAAACACATATGACACACCTTACTATTTATTAGAATTTCAAAAATCCCCTAGATCTCGAAAACAATTATAAACCCAAAACAAACATTGCCAAAGGATGTGGAAATACCATTTTCTTGATCTTCAGCCTCTTCCTCCACCATATCCGGGAGAAGGTTGTCTGTAAGGGCACCAACTTCATGGAGTTTCTTGCAAGCTTCAAGGCATGCAAGTTTCTTTAAGGATTTTGTCTTCCCCTGGACAGTAATCATCCGAACTGGGCAACTACTCGGAAGGTGAAGCGTACAACTTCCTACCTCTTTATCGATGGTGCAGCGAGGATAAGGTTTAAAGTACCTAAAAGTTGAAAAGAAGGAAATTAAAAAAAAAAAAGTTGTATGCTTCCATTATTTTTCTCAGTTCAAGTAATTACTAGACTACAACAATGACAACAAATGAGAATCTGAAGAACAAACCTGTCAGAAGGTAGCCTTGAACAATAGAAGTGAAGCAATGCCACACTAGAACTTAAAGTAACTATTGCTCCTGTCTTTTCAACTTCATACCATGATTCCCCAAACATTTCATTATCTAATGGCTGACATAGGAGATCAGCATGGCCTAAACACTCCTTTCGCATCATTAATCCACTAGCCAAATAGCTCTTCACGCGTTCAATGGCCGAATGATCACCACTGAGATATGCAGAGAACAATAATAGTTAATAAATAATAACCTTTACGCACTGTGGCCTAAGGAAATGTTTTGGGTTCTAAAAAATGGTTTTAGGATTTGCAAATTTCGGGATTTTGAATTGCGGTTTTAAAAAGTCACAGCTACAACACCTATAAACCTACTATCACTGTTTCCAAATAGAATCAATGATCTCTCCTTACATTTTTAATATATTTAAATCATAACTCACACCATCCAATCATTACAATCACACCCAACAACAATGTAATAATACAATAACTCACTTTTACACATTGACATTGATATGTCATAAAGTTATATCGCTGCCTACTTAAAATCTCATAACAAACATACACCCATAGTATTTATCAGGATTTCAAAATTCCCTAGATTGGAAAAACCTGAATTTGTAAATCCAAAAAAAACATTGCTAAATGTTCGAAAGCCGGTAAGCTAACCTTTTCACCATTAGTACAAAATCAGAGTTCTGCATACGAGCACGACCACGGGACTGAATAAAACTACATATGGTGGCAGAGGGGTCAAATCTTATTACAAGATTGCAGCTTTGAACATCTAAACCCTCTTCAAGCATAGAGGTCGCAATGATGACGTTAACCTTGAAGGATATCGTAAGATGTCAATCACCAAGAAAATAAATAAATTGCAATGATAAATCAAAAAACATCTGTATTCACACCGTTCCCTTGCGGAATTCCTCAACAATTTCATTTTGTTCTTTCCGACTTTGAGATTGAAGCCTGGAATTATTCCCAGCCGTGTACTCCGTTCTCCACCCGGTGGCTTCTGGAAGCAATTCGTTCAACAGAATGCGAATAACAACAGCTGTGATAATCCTCTCAACAAATACTATGCATCTTAGGTTCTTCAATTCTCTGTGCCAGTAAACAAGAAAGAACAATAAGATTCTCTCAAGCTAAACAGCAAATTGAAATGTGAATGATCATATCACCAAATCATGGTAAGATGAGGATGGTTAACAATTAGATTATATCATAGACATCGCACATCTAAAAGGCTCACACACCAACAAAAATTTCAAAACTGAAGTGGTACACAATTCTCACACATAGTTATTGAAGTAAATAAAATAATATAATTTGAGAGTTCATAACCGAGGAAAAAATATATGAGTTGTGACACCTCATTTTCATCCGTCTCACGCTTCCATGTTGCAGCATCCCAAAAGTCGACAAGCAAATCACCATAATACTGGCCCACTTTTAAGTCAGTGTGTGTGTTCACAGCTTCACCTTGCTGAAAATCATTCAAATAACTGACCTCAAGATCAACATAACAACATACTGATAATAATATATACATAAAAACATTCAGGTTCTTTAGGAGAGAAAATCAAAAACTATACAGAAGAAGGATTATAATTAAAAAGAGAAAGGCTAGAACAAATTAAGCAACAAAATATAAAGGGTGTTTGCAATTAATTATGTTTTTACAAAGTGATTTAATTTAGTGATTGTGAGAAAAAAATGCTTATTAGTGAAAGTAGATGTCGAGTGTTTGGTAAAAGATTTTAATAGATTAAATTATTAGTGAGAAGCTATATGCAGTTAGAAGCATACCCATCTCAGCTTTTAGATTAAGGATCTAGATGATTGATTTAAGTAGAATCATTGAATTTGGAAACACTCAAAATTACTTCCACAAGCAATTCTAAGTGATTATAATTTTTCAATAACACCCCCTTAAGAATTAAACATCAATTTGAACATCCAAATTAAATCTTAATTAATAGCAACTAAAAATAAGCATACCTGAGTGACCAAAACCACAGTAGGGACCAAAAAAAACAGCAATGTGGCGTGATGGTTTTCTAAAAAGATGGGCATAACTACGGAGAAGCATGATTGCTATCAGGGTCTTCCCGGTTCCAGTTTCAAAGTAAACAATGGTGTTCTGTTGCAATGCCATCAGCAGCGCTTCCAATTGATAGCTACAATTGAAAAGGAAAAAAAATATGTGAACAAATAAAGGATACTAGACTTTGAAGTCTAATTTGGGCATCTTTACTATTCTCTAAGCATTAAATTATAAACCGGTTTTTCCAGCAATACAAAGTCAACAACATCACAATTGCTCCAATATACACTATGTGGTTCGTATATATGTATAGTTAGAATTTAATAATTTATACCAATATGGAAATTATTGAAATTAAGAACCAAATTATGTGCTTTTTTTTTTTGTATATTTGCACCATGATCTTAAATTCAGAATGCAGCTGGATAAATCAACTACCTTCTGGCAAATGAAACGGGATCAGGCACAGGCTGCTGGTTCCCTCCATTTACAACCATTTTGATAATCTCCAACAAATCTCTTCTCTCTTCTTTCAAACCACAAAAGCCAATGTTAATTATTGATAATCAATTTATTCAAAGTGATCACTCATATAATATAAAGCACGAGAATGCAGGACAGCGGTGCAGTAGCAGGAAAATGAGAAAACGAACAAATAATGAACTCATTATAGACCTAAAACTGCTCAAATTGACCACACTGCCCTGACTATATGTCTCGATATGGTCATGGTCAACAACGCAAGTAACACGTGGCCAAGGACGGTATAAATGCTCATTAATCCAGAATCAATAACTTCTTTTTCCACTTTCTTTACACTTTTATTTACTACTCATATGGTCATGTTTGAACTATTCAATCAACACTTGCCTACAGAAACTATAAATGCTCTGTGCCACTGGAAAACGAGAAAACAAACAAATAATGAACTCATTCTAGACCTAAAACTGCTCAAATTGACCAAACTGCCCTATGTGTTTCGATATGGTCATGGTCGACAATGCAAGTAACACGTGGCCAAGGATGGTATAAATGCTCGTCAATCAACAGAATCAATAACTTCTTTTCCCTCTTTCATTACACTTTTATTTACTACTCATATGGTCATTTTGAACTATTCAAGCAACACATGCCTACAGACACTATACATGCACGTCAATCAACAGAAATAATAACTTCTTATTCCACTTTTACTACACATTTTTTTACTGATTTGGCTCTTCTACTGTTTTTACTACTGATGTTGAACAATGCGAGTAACATGTGCCTAAAGACACCATAAATGCTCACA
Organism: Stenogyne calaminthoides; assembly: GCA_037126765.1. Classification (NCBI taxonomy): domain Eukaryota; kingdom Viridiplantae; phylum Streptophyta; class Magnoliopsida; order Lamiales; family Lamiaceae; genus Stenogyne; species Stenogyne calaminthoides. Next base: position 15,836,346 of record JBBCBC010000004.1, read on the forward strand.
ATCAACAGAAATAATATCTTTCCCTACTTTTACAACACTTTATTTGTTTTTACCTATTCTGCTGTTTTTACTACTCATTTTGACATTAATTTCTCTCTTCGATTCCAATCATGTTAAAAATTAAGGGTTTAAGCTACGCACCCTAGCAAGCCTTATGATTGTTTTTCAGGTCATATTTAGATGATACTCATTAATATCAACCCTACCGATCAACATTGAGATCCCAATTCAATTCGATCATGAATATTCAGCCAAAGCAACATGCAATTAGCAATCATCACTGAAAACAATTTTGTCCTTCTAGCAATGACTAAAGTTTGTGCTGAAGGACAGAAACAGTTCAAAGGAAGGCGAGCGTAAAAACAGATTATTAAAAACAAGAAAATATGAAAGAATTGAAATTAAATGACATCTGGAAAACAAGAAAACCTAGAAACGCAAAATAAAATTTTCTTCTCTGACACCAAGTTAACAACAATCAAAAAACATAAGCAAGAAAAGATCATATCTAACCATAAAATTGAACAGAGAAACACATATAATACCAACATCAACAATCCCAACCAATACACTAAAAACCCATTTGTATCCGAAGCTAGCCAAACAGAAACAATGTTGCAATACAAGGTGGCGTCTGCAAACTTCACAAAATGGGGGGAATCACTATTTTCCAAAAACTCCTCACAGTTTTCGAAAAAAAAAAGAAAAAGAAATCAGAAGTTGTTAATCAAAATTCCAAACACGCCCTAAAAATCAGTTACCACATTATCTGCCAAAGAAATTAAAAAAGACAAAGATTGAATGATTGTATCTCATACCTTGAGAGCGATGATCAATTATGCAAATGTTGTAAAGCCCAGAAACGATAACCCCCAAGTCTTGCAGACGAAGATAATTGTACACAACAATTTCGAGGAAAAGGAGGCAAGAATTCTGAACGTTCCTTTTTGCTTTTTGAAAGAGACGAATATGTGACGGCGAGAAAGACAGTCAGAGGGACGTGGTTTCAAGTTACCAAGAGAGGGTTTGCTTTTTTGAGGGCCCGAGTGGGGTATCTTAAATAGAGAAAAACCCGCGTAATAGAATTGAAGAAAATGAATTATTGATTAACATGCTCTAATGCACGGATTCTTAAAAAATTAACAGTATGCAGTATTGGATTCGTTTGGAATGCGATTCGGGTGGGATTCGCCTGAGATTCGCACCCGATTCGCCACGTGGCGAATCCCAATTTTTTTATTTTTTTTATTATCGAATACGTGTGTCATGTTCCGAGGATACGCGTATCGGATACGTATCGGGATTTTTTTGTAAAATTTATTAAATTTTGAGGGTTTTTTTTTGTAAAAAATTAAAACTTACTAATAATTTGAAGGACACGCTCTAAAACTTATTAAATATTAAAATTTATTAATCTTTTATTATGATTTATGACTTATATGGGTTAATGATATTTGATTTAATTGTTGTTTTGTTAGTTATGGGATGAATTCCTTGATATTAGTACTTGTGTTTTAAATACTCTCGATATTACTACATGTGTTATATATAATTATTGTAAATTTTTTAATATTATTACAGGTGATATATATAATTAAATTAAAAAAATTAACGTATTTTGGCCGTATCGTATCCTAAAAATTTAAAAATCTACGAATCTCCGCACCCGAATCGTATCGTATCTGCACCCCGCACCCGTGCAACACAGTTGATATGTTTATTAAAAAAAATTAAAGGCAATGATAAGCAACGAGAAGGATAAAATCTTTAAAAAAAATAAATAAAATAAAAACATCACTTCTCAAATATTGTAGGGAAAAAAAAGACTTTAAAAAAATTGTAGAAAAATTAAAGAATAGATTCCAAATTTTTTAGAATATAAAAAAATAATCAACTGGATATTAAAAGAAAATATAAAATTTACACAAATAAGGTGATATAAATATATTTGATAAATGAATTTGGGGTCGCAGTGAATTTACCAAAGATGCACATCTATTAATAAAAGGTCTGACCGTGACCAAAAAAATGTTCAGCATTATCCGCGTGTATAGCTAACTAAATAAATTCAATATTTAGATTGTTGGTGAATTAAAAATAATTTATTTGATGGACGTATGCTTAATTTAAAAAAATATATATATAAATCAATACAAATCAACCTAATTTAATCACAGTGAACAAAATAAAATGTTTATTCGGGAGAAAATAAGAAGATGACTTTTATTTGGACTCACCAATTCATGTCCACTGTGTGTAGTGATAAACTTGACAACTCGAAAGTTACTTGTTTGACGATTACTAATTTTCATTAAAGCACGACAACCACATCTTGTTTCCGGTCAATGTGACTTGACACTCACATCTCGTTTATCTTCTTCTCTTTTACCTTGACGTGAACAACAAAATACTCGATCAATAATTTCTCCATTTTTATTTTTGTGAAATGTGTGCCTTCTAATGTTGAAACTAGTTGCACTTGAATATTCATTGTAAAATTGATAAGCAGCTTCTTCATTGTCGAACTCCATACCAATTTTTGGGACGTGGCTATCATTCACTGATTTCTGTTTTTCTTTCGACCCAATCTCTTCATCTCTTTTTTCGTTTGTTTCTTGGTGACAATGATATGATGAAGGACTTTCATATTCAAAAGTCAATTTCCGACATGGAGTAAATTTACCAGTATCCATTTCCTTCACAGGAAATTATTTAAGGCTAATTAGATTATCATTTTCTAAGTACGAAAATAATCGTAAACATGAGAGCAAAATACACTAGTCCATCAGAAAATTGTCCCTTATCAACAAGATAATATGGCATTAAGAAATCATACCTATGAAACATTTAGATCCTTCCCCGCTCTAGTCATGGTTATTGTACCAATTTTGGAATGATTTAAATTCAAGTAAATTTCATCAGCAAAAAATAACTAATCTTGTGTACATCTGGAGAATCAATTTATCACAGAAGAAAGTTTTTGATTGAGAAAGCTTTGATTATTGATTAATATGTTAATGTATACATGAAATAGAGTAGTGGTGGAAGGAGCTGGAAGTTGGAGGGAAAATCTCACGTCATGGAGAACCCATTTCTTTGAATCCGTATACGATTTTCGTTGATTTTAAATACTAATAGAAATAAATAATAAATGGGACAGGTGTCAATTTTATAGAATATGGAACAAAAGTGAAAACTCAATTGTGGCACAAATGAATCCGTCCATGGGTTTCTTAAGTGAATGCATGAAACATTAGTCAATAACTAACTTGAGATAATTTAGGGATAAATGAATCTATAAATTAAATATTTTCTATATGTATACAAATCATAAAAATAAAACCAAAAAAATTAAGAATATAATTAATAATAATTGACTTTAGATTTTTAGGATTGATACGTCCCATTATTTTATAAATATTTTCTTTTTTAATAGATAAGTGTCATATATACTTTTACGAATATCACATCAAACAAAATTTTATTTCCCTACGAAATTTGATAAAGAAGAAAATTTAATAATAATAAACTAATAATTTAAAAATAATTTGGCAATTACTGGCGTTATTTTTTAATCAATATTTTATTTATTTTGAATTATTTTGGAAACATTTAATATGTATTATTGATTTATTTCTTTTAAAAAAATCGGAACAGAAACTATCAATAACTAAATTGAGATAATTTGGGGATAAAGATGATAAATTAGTAACAAAGATAATGAGAAATCATGAATAAGGTCTTAAAAAAACATCAATAAATGTAAAACACACGTAAAAAATTATGCAAAAAAAATCATATGAATAATATTTTAAAATAAACAAATATGCCCAAATCCATACAAGTTTGTAGAAATAAAGGATGTAGATAAAAAAAACTGAATAAACGAAAGAATCGACTGTTGAAACCAAAAGAAGCCAAGTGTTCTTAATGAAATAAAATTAATTAAAAAAAAAAGAGAAATTGTATTATAATAAGGGAAAGAGTAGTAGTGATTAGTGTAGAGATATGTATAATTAAAATTTTGTAAAATAGATAGAATGACTGAACTAATACATATCATACCTGTTATCTAAAATGGAGATAACTGATGCGACAACAATGGAGAAAATCAAAGACTTTCAAATCAGAAAGAAATAAAAAAGACAGAAACCATTAAAAATAAAACAGAAGAAAGAAGAGAAAAAAAATGTCGAAAATTTTTTGTAAAATAAATAGTAAGGAATAGATTCACAGCATGCAAATTTTGGAAAATGAGGAAGATGCGATTTATGAGAATGAACAATGTGCAAAGAGAAAAATGAAAAACAAAAAATGAGGAAAACGTGATCTATGAGAGATGAATGTGGAGACTGGAGATAAAGATGAGAAATAACTGCTGAAGTTTAAAAATTCAAATTTTAAAATTATTCAAATGAGATTAATGGTACGTGTAGAAATTAAAAATAAAATTGTGAATTAATGTGGAGTGGAGAATCAGTGATTAGTGGAATTTTGTTAAGCACGTGGGATTTAAAAGATTGAGAAATAAATAGTAGGGGGATGACGATCGTTGGTTATTATTTTCGGGTCTCAGAATTTAATAGCTTAGGTTGTACTATTTGGTAAGAGTATGAAAATGGCAAGACATAATAGAGTATTTCTGTTTAATTTTATTCATTTGTATAAGTTAATTATTTAATTTATGAGTGGGTGTCATGTGCATTCAGATGTACTGTGCACTCATAGTTCATTGTTGTCGTTAGTAATAGGTATCTCAACTCCTACCTAATATATAGATTCATAGTTGAACATTTTTCAAATTATTTCTGCTCTCCTCTCTTTCAATTTTTTTTCTATTCGCGCATCTGACATTTGTTCTGTCTCATCTCCTCCATTCGTTGTCTCCACGTTTGTTGTAGTCCTCGTCGCTTCCTCCTCTCCTACTGCAGCAGGAAAGTCCTTGAATGTGCAGTCGCGACTATATAACAATGAAAAAAAAATAACATGTGGTCACCGTTTGAACCAGAAAAGAATTTGTAAGTTAAAAAATGGATTACATAAGTTTTAAAAAAAACGCAAGATGAACTAATTGATGTTCCTCAAGCCCATAATTTCATTATAATATGTAATACTGTTGGTCCCGAAAAATACCGAGTTAAAACCTGAAAAATCTAAATGGGAGGTGACTTAATTTTTTTTTTCGAATGTGTGTTATGCAGATTTGCTAAAGTATGTATGACAGTTAATATGAAAGCAAATAAGAACACAAGTATTTTTATAGTGGTTCGGAGTCCAACTCCTACATCCACTCTTCCCTTCATGGGGCACCAACTAGACCAACAGATGTTTAACGAGTTCTCACTCAACGGGACTTATCTCCCTCACGGAATCGCCTATAGATGTTTAATGAGTTCTCACTCTCTCGGGACTTATCTCCCTGACGGGATTGCCTATTAACTATCTTACTTAACCACTAATTCTCTCTCAAGAAAGGGTTTGGGTTTGGTGTTATTTCCAACTAGGTGAGATTTTCCCTTACATTGTTTTAGCCTTTAAGCTAAGGTTGGGAAAATCTCTCTAAGCTTATGATATGATATTTTATGCTTAAATACAATGAAGAACACTCTTGGGCAAATTTGGATATTTAATGTTCTGTGTTCTTGAATGGAGATGCTTGAATATTTGGTTTTAATCTTCACTTTGCAGCATCCTCCATTTTCTTCTTTTGAAGATAGTGCAATGTATTTATAGTGTGGATTTGAATATTACCATTGGAGAGAAAATTCAAATCCATACTAATAGTCTTCCAGCTTTTCTTTGTCTTTTTGCACTGTTGTTTGCAGCTTTATGTCACATCCATATATGTGTTGTCATCTTCTCATTGACCAACTTTTTGTGTGTCTAACGGATCTGATCAGCTCTCCTGATTTCTGGTCTGCTGATTTCACTGTTCATCTGTGCTGATTTCACTATTCATCTTTGCTGATTTCACTGTTCATCTCTGCTGATTTCACTGTTCATCTTTGTTGATTTCATTGTTCATCTCTGCTGATTTCACTGTTCATCTCTGCTGATTTTAGTTTTCTGATCACAGTTTTTTTATCTCAGTTTACACGAAATCATTAGTCTCTTCTTATCTTGATGATTTCCCCCTCAACTTGTTACCTGTAGATTAACTTAAATAACACAAGTTGATAATGTTTTGGCATAATTCATCAAAACTAAAATATCCCAACAATTTTCCCATTTTTGATAATGATGTCAAAACTAACTAACAATAAAAACATACGAGAAAAATAGTGTTAGTTAAACAAGTGAAATGATGAAGAATGTTGTATGCATTTAAAAAAAAATGATGAGAAGATGATTGTCAACCTCCATGAATTTTATAAAATTTATGCATTTTAAACTAAATGGATTTTCAAAAAAGATCAGTTCAGGTGGTCACATTAAAAGCTAGTGAACGTTTGAACCCCTTCTCTGATACCACTTGTTGGTCCCGAAAAGTACCGAGTTAAAACCTGAAAAATCTAAATGGGAGGTGACTTTAATTTTTTTTTTCGAATGTGTGTTATGCAGATTTGCTAAAGTATGTATGACAGTTAATATGAAAGCAAATAAGAACACAAGTATTTTTATAGTGGTTCGGAGTCCAACTCCTACATCCACTCTTCCCTTCATGGGGCACCAACTAAACCAACAGATGTTTAACGAGTTCTCACTCAACGGGACTTATCTCCCTCACGGGATCGCCTATAGATGGTTAATGAGTTCTCACTCTCTCGGGACTTATCTCCCTGACGGGATTGCCTATTAACTATCTTACTTAACCACTAATTCTCTCTCAAGAAAGGGTTTGAGTTTGGTGTTATTTCCAACTAGGTGAGATTTTCCCTTACATTGTTTTAGCCTTTAAGCTAAGGTTGGGAAAATATCTCTAAACTTATGATATGTCATTTATGCTTAAATACAATGAAGAACACTCTTGGGCAAATTTGGATATTTAATGCTCTGTGTTCTTGAATGGAGATGCTTGAATATTTGGTTTTAATCTTCACTTTGCAGCATCCTCCATTTTCTTCTTTTGAAGATAGTGCAATGTATTTATAGTGTGGATTTGAATATTACCGTTGGAGGGTAAATTCAAATTCATACTAATAGTCTTCCAGCTTTTCTTTGTCTTTTTGCACTGTTGTTTGCAGCTTTATGTCACATCCATATATGTGTTGTCATCTTCTCATTGGCTAGCTTTTTGTGTGTCTAACGGATCGATCGGCTAAGCAGTTTACGGTCTCTTGATTTCATTTGTTAATCTGTCTTTGATTTCACTATTCATCTTTGCTGATTTCACTGTTCATCTCTGTTGATTTCACTGTTCATCTCTGTTGATTTCACTGTTCATCTTTGTTGATTTCATTGTTCACCTCTGCTGATTTCACTGTTCATCTGTCTTTGATTTCCTTTGTTCATCCGTCTTTGATTTTTTTTAATCTCGATTTTCTTATCACGATTTTTACGATCCGCAGTTTTTACGATTCATGATTTTCGATCTCAATTTACACGAAATCATTAGTCTCTTCTTATCTTGATGAATTCCCCCTCAACTTGTTACTTGTAGATTAACTTAAATAACACAAGTTGATAATGTTTTGACATAATTCATCAAAACTAAAATATCCCAACAAATACATCTTTGAAAAGTTATTTAAGCTTATAAAATTTTAGTTTAAAAGATATTCAAAGTTTAAAAAAAAAGCTTTTTTATTAAAAGATCATATTTGCCTGGAGCCCACTATTACTTAATTAATTTTTTTAATTGATTCAATCCCCAAATTAATATATAAACTATAAAGAGTAGATTTTATGTGAAAATTTTCACATGTGAAAATAACTTAAAATAGACAGTATATTTAGCATCAGTCGGGTAACTCTTGCCTGTCATGACAACACCCAATATGTGGAAAAACAATTCAACTTTGCCATTAAAATTCTCGTGGCTTAGTGGCTATGGCTTTGACCAATTAGCTCAAAGTTGCAGGTTCAATCCTTTCTAAAGCATGTTCTTCTTTCTTTTCTTTTTAAATTTTACTTCTTTTTATTTTTAATTTTATTCCCCCTTTGACATCTATTTTATTTTTACTACTTTCCGTTTTTTATTTTCCCCCTTTGACATCTATTTTATTTTTACTACTTTCCGTTTTTTATTTTCCCCCTTTTTCATCTTTGTTTAGTTTATAATAAAATATTTGAATTTTAAAAAAAAATATTTCTGCCAATTGAAGCATATTCTAATTTTATTTCTTTATTTTAATTTTACTTCTTTTTATTTTTAATTGTTTTCACTCTTTTACATCTATTTTAATTTTACTACTTTCCATTTTTTATTTTTCCCCCTTTTTCATCTTTGTAAAATTATAATAAAATATTTAAATTTAAAAAAATAATATTTATGCCAACGGTTGAACATAAGTTTTATTTTTCCCCCTTTTTCATCTTTATTAAATTATAATAGAATATTTAAATTAAAAAAATAATTTTTCTGTCAAGAGTTGAACACAAGTCTCAAGCAAACAAAACGTAACAGTGTTACACTAAAAATCATAAGAAAATAGGTAAAATTTGAAGGATATTAAATCAAAACGAAAGCAGTATTACAAGCAAAACATAACAGTATTACATGCAAGAACATAATAGTATTACATTCAAAAATATAACAGTAGTACGTTCAAAACATAAGAAAAAGGTAAATTCTGAAGAGCATTAAATCAAAATAGAAGCAGTATTATAGAAAAAATATAACAGTATTACATGTAAAAACATAACAATATTACATTTAAAATATAAGAAAAAAGTTAATTTTGAAGGGTATTAAATCAAAATGGAAGTAACATAATAACAAATCATAACAGTTTATATTCAAAACATATGTATATTTTAAAAGATATTTAATCAAAACAGAATTTTTATATATGAGTGAATGTCGATAACCCTTTTCAAACAAAAAAAAAACACGTGAAATTAAGCATATCAACAACAAAAATCTGCAGAACATAACAATAAAAACACACACAATGTTGAATGTATTATACCGGTTATACGTATAATTTAAAAATAGAAGTACTAATAAAAATGTTTCTTTATATATTAAAATCAACTAGATAAGTAGAATTAACTTTGTATTAAAATCAACTAGATAAGTAGAATTAGCTTTGTTTAGATTGTGAATTATAATCTATAGATAATTAAATATGCACAGCTAATTAAAACGAATAAAAACATTGATTATGTATAAATCCTCAATTTTGAACATTAAGTCATTTTAGTATAGTTGGAAGCGTTTTCTTCTGTCGCCCAAACAAAAAGAAGGGAGCTTCGTCTGAGTTAAAGGAAGTTCTCACCAATGTTTGGGTTACTCAAGCCGACATTCATTATGAATATAAAGTCCCAAGGTATGGAATCCCAGACCAAGAACTACGAGATCGCCCTAGAATGCCCCCCTGTTTTGCCCATGATCTCTGAAGTTTATCTGCCCCCAATTTTCATCTTCGAGGTTTGGTCATATTATGTTGTCTTGGCCAAAAATACCCAGCAGAGGTTGGTTACTAATGTAGTTAATATGCTATCCATTTATTTATCAGTTCAGCAGTTGAATTATTTATCATTCAATCTATGACAATTAAGCTCTAAAATATATTGCTTGAATTTGTAAGTGCAAGCTTGCATAATTTAAATACGGATAAACAAAAACAGAATCCTTACAGTGTTTTGTACACGGATCCTCTACTATGGTATCCACGTAACAGTCATTCACCAATTCGCACCGATTCGCCAATGTTGAATCCCGAGATGAATTTGCTAAGAAAATTCTAACTAGAGATTTTATGGAGAAATATTTTCTTGTATTATTAATGAATTCCCAAGGACTCATATACATAGGGGAAGTCCAGCTTAAATTTTAAACTATCTTTATTAGGAAATAAAATCCCTAATTATGCAAATCAAATCCCATATATTTGATTTCCATATATATCAAACCCTACAGATTTGATTTCCCTATATATCAGATCCTACAATAATATTTCATATATTATTATTGGGAATCCAATTTAATTAAATCCAATTTAATTAAATAATAATAATAATTAATTCTAAATATAATTATTATTATATTCTCCATAAATTAAATATTAATATATAATATAATATTTAATCAACCAACTATAATCGGTAAACAACTATTACTTGTTGTGTGATCCATATGCCCTCGTATATCGAGCGATTAGTCAAATTAACGGTCTTAATTGAACCCTAGACAATAAATTAGACATTCTCAACATACGAGGTACATTGCGAGGAATTCTGCAAATACCTGTAACATGTAGGCTATTGTGATATATTCCCTTCATTCATGAATACTCGATTAAGTCTTGAACATGATTAAATGTCTATTCAAATAACTTAATCATATTATCTCTAATCACTAATTGATCACATATGTCACACTTGGCCACAAAGTCCAAGCTGACGTGCATCGGCCGATGACTTAGATCCAATTATGATGAGAAGATGAACATTCTCTCTAAATCCACATTGAGGAATAAATCATATTCTTGGCTCAACTACCACGCACATGCATTTCGTGATGAACTCAATGTAAGCCATATCTACCCATGGAAGGGTGCAAGCGTCGGTCATGGTCAAAGTTCATCACTCCATACATGTCGTGCGTATTGACCTCAAGTCAAAGGAGTATCACATTTCTCCCACTAACTGAGACACCCGTAGACACAATACCCTCTAAAGTATATGTGCATCCATCATGAGATACCCAGTATCTCGTAGTAAGTGAGATCTTACTACACTCTCCAAGAGTATGATGCAGATAGCACAACAATCTCAATTGCATCATCAATATCTCATTCTTGATGATCCTTGATTCGGGATATTTAAGAATCATGCTTAAGTCATCTGAGTTCTCACATCCTCAGTGACAACAATGATTCATGGGAACACAAATAAGAATAAATGAAAACAACCAAACATAATACTCAAACAAGTGTAATACTATACATTTAATATTAAATAAAATATTAAAACCAAAACTGAATATTATCTTAGTATTATGTCCTCACAATAGGATTGTCTCTAGGACATTAACACTAAAAATCTTCCACTTGGACTAGAGCCAATCACCTACATGCCTAACCCCTAGACCATCGAAATGTCTAGTGTGTACATGAACACTCAATGTTTTGGTGAAAGGATCTGTCAAATTATCTTATGTGGGACACGTTTTAACTCTATTTCTCCTATCGTTATGATCTCTCTAATCAAATGATAAGCCTGGGTACATGTCTGCTTCTGTTTGTTGATCTCGGTTCCTTTGCTTGCGCAATCCACCAGCGTTGTCTCAATACAACTTTATTAGACAACTGACACTCGGAACTACCCCTAGTTTTTCCAAGAACTATAAAATCCAGACAGCCTCCTTGAGGCTTCTGATACAACAATGTACTCAACTTCGGTTGTTGAATCTACGATCGACTCTTGCTTGGAACTATTCCAACTGACCGCCCCACCATTGAGAGTGAAGACATAACCTGACTGTGATTTGTAATCATCACAGTCGGATTGAAAACTTCGTCGCCAATAACCAACATTACTAGTTACGACCCCCGCGTGAAACAAGGAAACATTCTTTAGTTCGTCTAAGATACTTCAGAATGGTCTTGACAACAATCCAGTGAGACTCACCCAGATTCTGTTGGTATCTACCAGTGATGCTGACAGCGTAGGCCACATTGGGCCTAGTGCAAGTCATGGCGTACATGATTGACCCAATATTAGATGCATATAGGACATCTTTCATGTGCTTTATACAGGGTGCAGAACTCGGAAAACGTTAGTCGGGCAGTTCTTGGCCGCCTAGCGCCTAGGCGGCCGCCTAGATTTTTCAAATTTCAAGTTATAAAAAAATAAAAAAAAATGGCCGCCTAGGCGGCGCCTAACCCCCAAACTGATTTTTTTTGCCGTTTCAGCGCACCTCGGGGCGGCGGACGGCCGCCTAGCGCCTAGGCGGGCAAGAACTAAAGGAATAGTGGACAGAACCTTATTCAGAATAGAAGATGGAGAAGATATTCTGATGGTTCAGATTTATGTGGACGACATCATCTTCGGATCTCCCAACAAGTGTTTATGTGATAAATTGACAAAGTTCGATGCACGGAAGTTCGAGATGTCCAGGATGGGTCAGATGAATTACTTTCTGGGTCTACAAGTTAAGCAAAGTACAGAAGGGATATTCATCTGCCAGGCAAAGTACACTAGGAGTTTGTTGGCTAAGTTTGGAGTTCAAAACTGTAAGGAAACCAGAATTCCTATGATGACTGGATTCAAGATGGATCCAGATGAGAATGGTCAGAAAACTAATCAAAAAAAGAATATAGGGCTCTCATTGGATCTTTACTATACCCGACCGCCAAAGCAGACCGGATATCACTTTTGGCAAGAGGTATGTATGTGCGGTTTCGAGCAAATCCAATGCAAAGCCACACGAAGCAAAAGTAAGCGGATTCTTAAGTATCTGAAGGACAAGAAAAACCTTGGTTTATTTTACCCATCGATGATAATCTAGAGCTTAGTGGGTATTCGATTACGATTATGGAGGTTGAAGAATCAACCTGTCGGTGTCGGTTTTTATGTAGTAAAACCGATCTCGTGGTTTTCAAAAAAGCGGACATCGTTGTGACATCTACTATCAAAGCGTAAATATATGGGTCATTAGAAGTCGTTGCTCCCCAATCGCCTCGCTTAGTCGGCGGTGAGGATTATAACATTGTAGCTAAGAATGTACCTATATTCTCGTGACGATAATAGTCTTATTGCAATCACTCGGAATCTCGTTCTACATACAAGATGCAAGCATGTAGATGTCGACACCATTTTATAAAGAGATCATGTTGAAAAGAAGAATATCATAATGGAAAAGATCCATACCGATAAAACGTAAAAGTCGATATTTTAACCAAGCCACTAGATGAGATCAGATTCGTGAGAATTATGCAATGAGCTTGAAGCTTCGGATCTTGGAGAAAATGCACCGAAATGTTTGGTGGATGATCTCCGAACTCCGGTGGTTAAGAGACTAACCAAAGTTAAGAGGAATCACTGAAAGTTAGGTATCTCAATCGATCGGAAGATCACCAAGGAACCGATATGAGAAGGCTTTATCAGATTAAAGGAACTCGACGATTAAAGAATTATCATATTAAAGGAACTCGATCGGTTTGGTTGTTTCATACTTTGTAAGTCGATTAAGCTAATGTTCAACAAGCAAGTTACATAAGATTAAAGCTTCAATCACATAAGGAAATGTAAAATACACAACAATGAAATAATAGAACTTTTCATTAATAAAGACCCGAGGTCGAATTTACATTACAAGTTACAAGTACAAAAGGACCCTTGAGGTCAAGACATAAACCCTAAACCATAAACCCTAAGCCTAACCCTAGAAAGGGGGGAGAGGGGTTTAAATATTTTAGAGCCCGATGCTCCCATTTTCCCCAACCCTAAAAAGGGGTGTGAGAGGCTTTGAAATAATCCTAAAGCCACCCTCGGAGCTTCTGGAGTGAGGAGCGAGAGCGGCATTGAAGGATTTCTAAGCCAGAGCCCCTAGTCCTAAAATCAATGGGCTTTCCAAATTTGTTAAATGGGACACAAGTGCCAAAGATGTGGTGTAAAGACCACATGGCCACAAGTGTCACATGTGAATATTGAGTTTGATATACGATGATCGGTTGTTGTCCGATCAAGATCGAATACCAAACTCATGTTTTGTATCGAATAGTCCGTTGATGCTAATCCCCGCATCATCTCGATAGGCACACAAGGTGCATACTTTAGGAGAAGTGT